>OX382333.1:15920039-17155039 GCA_947507615.1 Hemithea aestivaria | reverse complement strand
GGCCTGCCCATTACCACTTCAGCTTCCTGATCCGTGGAGATATTTCAGTGACTTTGGTTTATCTTCGGATCTCCTCATTCCTGATTCGATCACGTAGAGAAACCCCGAGTATAGCCCTCTCCATAGCTCGCTGAGCGACTAATTCTAATGTGGGGATATAATGGTGCCGCATAAGCCAGAGCGACTGTCTACTATAGTACAATATTAAAAAAAACATCTGATGTATACAACATTTAAAAAAAAACATCTGAAATAACGAAATATACAAATATAAACTGTCAAAATCACTTCCATACCTGCCGTTTCGCTGTAGTTGGGTAAAAAGTGAAAGAATGCGCAAGAAAACTCAGGGGAAAAATGATCACCGTGGTAAAACGCCATGAGAATCAATACCATGGAAATCAAAATTGTATAGTTTTTTGTCAATATTTTTATATACCATAATTATAGACCAATAATAATAAAATATATGACAAACAATACCCTTTTCCTAACTGCACACCCTAGTCAAAAAACCGTAATGGATAAAAAAATATTTTTAAACATGGAAATGGTAATCAATGATCTAGTGAACCAAAACCACGGTAATCAATTTCTCACCTTCGTAAATCTAGTTTATAACCACGAGAGGAGTAACATGTCTTCATGATGTTTAGAGCGCAATTGAAGTTAGCCAACAGCGTGCGTACAAGCTTCTAAGTCTTGTGGCTTATGAAATGTGAGTAGTTATGTCGCGCGCCATGGGAATCACTTTTTGTCCGGGGACAAACCTAAATTTGTTATTTTTTCTAAAACTACGCTGTGTACAGCTTTCGCGTATTTTTTTGATCATATAACAGTTCACCCTTTACAGCTTAGATCACAGCAATTAATAAAATTCCGTTTATAAATTGGTGTAAAAAATATATTTTGTTCCAAAAAAGTGTAAGGGACACCCCATGGTAATCAAATTTCAGGGCTTTAACATTTTTTTTCAGATACTTGCAGCTAAATTTAACCTTATATCTATCGTGCATTAATTAGATTAAACCTTAAACTAACAGAAAAAAAATACCCTTGGGTAAAATTTTTATGTTACGGGTAGTTTATTCCCCCAGACACGTAAAATTTTGTCTCTCAGGATTCACCCATAAGGGTTCCGTTTTTTCCTTTTGAGGTACGGAACCCTAAAAAAGATTAATAATCCACAAGTCACTGTTTCATACACTCATTCTTCTTATAGAATCCACGGGCTGGTCCGGCTCGATTAGAACTCGTTAAAAACTAGACTCGCATAGAACACTTTATGTACCTATCTTGTAGATTCCTAGATAGGTATGCTATACTTGGATTCCTGGATAGGGGAAAAATAAGTGTCTAATAACGTATACATGTCTTTTTTAAACTTCTTATTCGAATCGTATGGCTACATTTTTTAATAATTATTACGTATAAATATTCCTTTAAAACTTGTTAACTGATAACATAATATGTATCAACCACTAGTGGATCCGCGCTCACATACGCTTGTATGCGTGGCCGGCTCACGTCGTGCTTTGTTGTTGTTGGCTGTGTGCGGCTCAGACTTACTCACTTTATTGTTATCATACTACGATAAGACCGCCAATTGTTACACTTTTATATAATAAAATTGTTTTAGTTGTAAGTTTCTGTATCTGTTTCTGTTCTGTATGTTTCTGTTTCTGTGTTTATGTTTCTGTGGTGTCAATAAAGTATATTCTATTCTATTCATACTACTGGCTACCACAACACAGGATATCCTAGTGTGGGGCCAGTGGACACCATATAGGTTATAATTAGTTTTAAATTTTTGCGTAACCATGTACATCATATCTTAAATAAATAAATTAAAAAAATTAAAAATAGATAGGTAATCCCTATTGATTATTATAATAAAGGTAATAGCCATATTTCAGAAATTAACGTAGCGGTATAGCTCTAAATCCTATGTGTAAATGTTGTCAGGATATTATGTACAAAATTGTTAAGTATTAATATTAAAATTTTAAGTATCCTCATGTCAAAAATTTTAAAAAAGCCGAGAGCTTTAAAATGTTCATATTATTATTTGTAAGTACCACTAGAATTTAAATGTACACTTATAGTGTTTTGTATTTATTTGTTTGGAATTTATTAATAAAGACTTTTGAAAATGAATGAATGAGTGGACCTGCGCGCACTTCGTCGCGCTTAATATAAATTTTCAGTGTTCTTCTACTAGGTATACTTATCATTCATGTACTCGTATTATAGTAGGTATATATATAAACCTTACTCTTTCATCATTCTATCTATTAATGAAAACCTCATCAAAATCTGTTGCGTACCTAGCAACTTTATTTTGTACTATGTAGTGATACATGCTCTCATATTATGGATTTACCCGCATTGCTTTGGCATCGCTGACGTGTTGCTCTCGTTTTACAACATTTCTACGAAATAACCGCGAGCGCATCGAACGAGTTTCTTTGACATCAATCGTCACCCCTTAATTAAATTACACTCACACTTAAGTTATTTTTTCGTTGTCTCAAATGGTAAAATAATTCATAGGTTATGTGGTTATATAGCTGACCTTTAGATGCCAAGTACACTAATTAAAAGGAATAATCGACCTTTTGTGTAGCTTTACCTTTTTACGACATTAGTTTTTGTGTAATTTGGAATCGTTAAATTAAATGAAGTGTCACATTAGACTTATGTTTTTTTCTTTTATGTTGGACACCGACTGCTTGGCGACACGGTTTCTGTTAAATCGACTTTTTGCAATTGGTAATTAGTTATTAGTTTTGTCTTCAGCAACGGTTCTTGGCCTCAAATGACCTCCTTAATCCTATCAAAAGAATTAATTTGATCCTTTTCACTGTTACAATTTTAAGTTGTAAGTTGTTTAAGTTGTTTTTCAAAATTCTATCTCGAAACAAAAATCAAATTTCTTAAGTCTTACCTACTCACGGCCGCTTTTTAAGTCGTATCCTCACCCTTTGATTATAATGCTCTAACTTTTAACCTTTTACTAGAAAAAAAATCTTATTCTATGGTCAAAGTTGGTAATGGCCGAGAGAACGATAATATTTCTTTTCGACTTAGAAAAACCCTTTTCCTTGAAAATGTTGTAGAGCAGAGTCGAGGACGAAAACACGTGTAAAAATTCGGGCGTCAGACTTTTAGGATAAAAGTTAAAACCGCGTTTTAGTTTAGTAGGTATTTATTATTTTTAATTAAATTGTGCTTAGAAAAGGTATAATTAGCAGTGCAATTATTTTTTAATTGCACACACGGTCTAACATTTGTATAGCGCTAGCAATATTAAAATTATAAAATGATCGTAATTTTTAGCCTATGCTATTCCAGTGTTGCTATTACTTTACATTTTTCTATACTAAGTGTATTATAACAAATATACAATATAATGTATATTTTATATTTGTTCAAGACAGAATCAAGACAGAACCGACTTCAAAATCGAAGAAAAGGTTCACTTTTCTATTATAATAACTTGAAGATATTCGCAGATAGAAGCAGAAATCTTTTTAGTCTGGTCTAATTTCATCGGAATCGCGGAATTCAAATCCAAAATTAGAAAATTTAGAAAATATTAAAATAATTTTAAAGCTTTATCGAGAAACATTTTCAAAAGTAGTTAGTAATTCTACGAATTCAAATTTCAACATTCGTTTTATATCCTGCGAGCGAGAAAATCGCACGCTTGACGTTCTTATCTCTTCACAACTCTACTAGTACAACATATTTTATTTTTATATTATTTTAAAATAGTGAGTGTTAATTGAAAATCAATTAATCGCGTCATTGCAATTGACGTCTATAATGATGGCTATTAAAATAATTCTCGCATTATAAGACTAGTTTTCAAATTAGTGATCTTGGCAGCGTTGTGGTTATCGTCCATTATGCCACTGACCACGACCACAAAACATACACCACTAATTAGTATGTACAATGTCATCATCCATATAGCTTTCTACATCCCACTGCTAGGCATAGAACTCCTTCATGTTATGCTGCTCAACCCTGTCCTGTGCCATTCTGCTCCATGAGCAATCCGCCCCTCATTAGGACTATAATTCCGATTAATTAACCAAAGTTAATTAATCGTTTTAAAACTCACTTAAGTCCAAAGACTTAAGTGAGTTTTAAAACCATAAATATGCCGTACCAACCCACGGGACGTTCTTTTGTGTGACCTTTTCATATACAATGCATCTTCAGTGTTTCCCGAAAATTACAACTTGGGTGTCTTCAAGACGAGGGTTATAGGTATTTGCTAGGCCTGTGTGTAACAGCTTCGACCATGTCTTCACTTACTAACAGGTTAGACTGTGGTCAAACGCAGTCCTATTCTATATAAAAAATAATAAATAAAAAAAAAATCCTATATAAAAAAATCTTTAGTTATTTTTGAGCTGCTTTCAATACGTAAGTGCTTCCTAACAAAACTAACCTGAATTAATTAATTTTCAGTAAATTACATAGCTATGAAGAATCAGTAATTATAATAAACTAATGGCTCTTATATTCAGAGCTTCTGGTTGTAATGTAGGTCCTGGTAATGGACGACGACTCCAGGGCCTAGGGCGATGTCACCTTTGCAAAAAGAGCACCAAGCGGAGGTCACTGCACTTTAGATCAGCGAGCCTTATTTGTAAACATTGGCAGGATCATCCGGACCATTAGGGTTGTGGACCACTGGGTGATGTACACTACAGGCTACAATAAATATAAACATTGTGCAGCAAATCAATCTCGATGAAAAGGCGCTCATGGGCAGTATCATCTCAGCCGTAAGACGTCCACTCCTGAACATAGGCCTCCCCTTTGGACTTCCATATGTACCGGTTGAAAGCGACCTCATCACCATCCAGCGTCTTCCGGCGACCTTTATATGGTCGTCTGTCCACCTTGTGGGTGGACGTCCTACGCTGCGTTTGCTAGTCCGTGGTCTCCACTCGAGCACTTTTCGACCCCATCGGCCATCCGTTCTCCGCGCATGGGCAGTATGCCTTCCTGATATTGTCGCCTCATCTGGATTCAATCGCTGTGAAGATTTTCAGATTCTGATTCTGATTCAAGAGACAGAACCGTGGTGGCTGACTGTGCTTCGTATGATTTTCATTGAAACCAAGGAAAGATTAAATTCCGGTGAGATGGTGGTCAAAAGCTTAACTGTACCATAATAATTGTAGCGTCCGTGGCCCAGTGGTCGTTGGTCCGGCTTGAAATCCGGAGATCCTGGGTTCAAATCTCAGTGTGGCAAAGATTTTCGCCTGGACGCTATCGTGTTTCGGAAGGCACGTAAAACTGTGGGTCCCGATTGTTTCATATAAGATAGGCAGTCGTCAGGTCATGTTGCAAGCACAGTAGTAATCTCGGCGACCTTAAACAACATATAGGCAACATATAGGTTGGCCACACAACTTATACAATGTGATTTGACTCTGACAGTGGAAGTAGGTAACCTGTTCTGTTACAGTTAGAGTATACAGTATAAACCCCAATTATATATTATTGTGGTCTTTTTAACTCGAACCATAAGAAATTTCTAAGATTCCAATGTCCCATCTGCGAGTGTATAACAATCCTTACATCTGCACTATTTGTGCGCATTTTTTTGCTTTGAAGCAAGTACTAAGTACTAACGTATCAGAACTAGTTCTAGACCTAGGGTTCTTTATATCTAAACCGAAATGGATGCAATTTTGTAATTAAGTACTCATACAATGTTGTTTGCTTGATTCATGGCGCTAGATAAATGGCTCGTGTAGACGTAAGTTATTTCATTATTTAATCATCATAATTACTTTGGCTTTAGCGAGAACCTTTTTTAGTGGATATACAGGTAACTTTGGTACGCATGTTTCATGAGAATTTCTTATAATAAATTTAATTAGATAAGATTAATCATTAATTGAACGCTGAAGTTATTGCTCTTCAAGGTTCAGGGAACTCAGCGCAGTAACCATTTTCGGGTCTTAACTAAAAGGGGATGGATGGGCAAAGATCTCTACAGAATGGGTACCCAGAGAAAAGCGACTCCGGTGAGCCCGGCCTAGGAAACCATGGCGAGACGATTTGGACGCGCACCAGATCGGGTGGGCCGAGGTGGCACAGAAAAAAGATAAGTGGAAGGATTTGGGGGAGGTCTTTGCCCAGCAGTGGGACAGTACAAATTAAAAAAAAAAAACTAAAAGGGGAGGGTGACTGAATCTACGAATATGCTTCGTTTTCTCTCAAACTACATATAAGTTTATGCTTCTGACACGTTATGACACGCCACAGTAGTGATGTAGAGGTTGGACAAGTACAAGTATGACTAGCCCACCGAAAGGGAAAAAAATCAGCAAAAAGTTGGACCACTGGATCGGTGACCCATCTAAATACGTACGCTTTTACGTTTGCTTAACTTCAATGATTAATTACGTACACAGACGAACGCAGGAGTGATCATAAAACGGTTTCGTTTTTTCCTTTAGAGGTACGAAACCCTATAAATCGAAATCGTCTTGGATTCTAAGATGAATTTGAAGTAAAATAAGTTTTCTACGGAATTCCAGGCACAATAAACATCTCCCAACCGGTTGCAGGCATCGTGTGAACGTAGGCTATCTAACATTTAGTATTTATAACTTGACTACTGGTTATGGCCGGCAAGGGATACGCAGGCTTTTTATCTATTTGTTAGAAGTTTATTGACGCATCTGATGGTATAACTAGATGAGCGATGAGGTTTTACACACACACACATTTTGTAAAAAAACACTGCCCTAAAAACCTAACCGTTCCAGTACGAAATCAAAACTTCGTTTAGTTTAAACTTGGTAGGTAACTCGAAAGAGGTAGTTTGCATAATAAAACATGTTTTATAACCTACTAGGTGGAATACCTATTAACGTTTTGCTACAAGTTCATATTGTTTTCTTCTCTATTACTAACTGATAATAATAAAGCTAAAGAACTATTTTCAAATTTCGCTGACCACATACTAGGAGCCGCAACTCGCGAGAATGTGACCAACGACATCGTATCGACTAGCATCTCTTCGACGGCTCTTCGGCGACTACCCAGCGGCTATCTGACGACATTTCGGCGGCTTTTCGACGGCTCCCAGGCGCGGCAATAACTAGGCGACACACGCTAAAGAGCCGTTTTAGCTTTTTAAGTACTAGGCGTCCAGAAACTTAACGAAGTCGTGTTAAGGACGTTGGTGAAGTGGTGTTGATGGCAAAGATGTTAGTGAAGTGGTGTTCGGTGTTGATGGCGAAAAGTTGACGTAGTGGTGTTGATGGTCAAGATGTTGATGCAGTAGGTAGTGTTCAGTGTTCACACGAGATCACAAGTGACCAAGGAAGCTCTAAATACTGAAATTTCACCCTCATTCGTCCACTTCTAGACTAGGCCTCCCCCATGGGACGTCGCACAACTCGGTCCTCCGTCTTCCTAGATTAATAGATAAAATCCATTCCCTAGTCTTAGCACCTACCTACTCATAGCAGATAAATAGATGTCTCTCTAGTTAGTATATAGATGTAGCGGCTAGGTGAGAATGTTGTTTTTTTCTGCATCGCAGAATGGCCCGCCGCCCCGCTTGCCTGGCGAGTCGTTAATGCTAATGTCAATGGACGAGACGTTAGACCGAGCGCACGAATAACAAGGCACAGAGGACTTACTCTAGCTATATTACAACTTACAACATATAGATTTTAAAAAAATAGGAAGGTGCGGTAAAATCCTTTTCACGAAAGAGGTCCCGCGGAATTTGGCGGAACAAAATTTTATATTTTATCGATTATTCCTGGACTTCGTATCCTAATATTTTTTATTTGTTGGATAAAATAAATACCTACCTATTTAATTAAAGAATTAAATATGAGAAATTATGAGTAGTTAAAATGTTATAGATATTTTAATAAAACTTCTAAGAGCCTTAAATTGTGCCTTGAAAGCAACCGACACTTTCCGATCCTGCATTACTGTGCGCCGGTAGGAGGGCACTGTAGCTAGTGAAACTACTGGACTAGTCTTTACATCTTATGACTCTTGAGTAAGAAGCGTTGGTGCAGTGCTCCTAGAATTTCACATCATTGTGAAATCCTAAGTAGCACTGTACTGATTATGGGCAGCGTTATCTCTTAACATCAGGAGCGCGTCATGCTCGTCTTCTACTTCATCACATAAAAAAAACTTATTAAAGACCTATCCATGTAATCCTATATAAAAGACCAGTGTGGCCAGTGATTTGCATTGAGTTAAAACCTTTTAAAGGTTCATTTTCCTTGCAAAATATTCATTGGTTACATGGAGCATTTTCTGCACCTATTTATTTTGTGCAGAATAAGTACCTAGGTATGTGAGCGACTTCAATCCACTTTGATAAAGGCACGAATGACCACAAATTGCCATCGTTTAGGCTCTAAACAACTTGAAAAGTGTAGTCACATTTAGTGGTTGGCGGGGGAATGACGTCGCAGCGTGCGACATTTCAGTGGCCGTAGCATGACACATGGGATCCCGCAGAAATGTCAAGAGTAGAACTGTCATCCCATACAATGTACTTTTGTGAATGTATATGGGATGACAGTTGACTTGACAGCAAGACAAGTCTACGCATTGTACATTGTACATGCTAGAGGGGCAGCAGGGCTATATTCACTTATTTGTCAGGGAACCCGTGTATTCCCGTTGTCCCCGTACGCCGTGTCCCCGTCACGGGGACAGCGGGACGTGATTAAATTTCTTTCCCGTTGTCCCCGTAACGTAGATTCGACACGGGGACAGCGGGAAGTAAATATTTCACGTGTCGTTGTCCCCGGACTCTGTGTCCCCGTTTAACGGGGACAGCGGTACTTTAATTAAATATTTAAAATGAATTCCCGTTGTCCCCGTACCCTTTCCAAATTAATATAGTCGAAGTAAATATGTTAAAAATTATTGTCCGCTGTCCCCGTTTTTTATAAAGTACAGTTCCAAATGCCCCACCTGGGTTGTAACTCATTTTAAAATATCATTTGTTAGGCACACTACATGATGTGTGGTGTTATTTTTGCAAAATTTTTGCGGAGTACTAGGAGATCAAGAATGGCAAGGAACTATGTAGTAGATAAACAACACAAAATAATCCCATCTGATAGTCCATTTCAAGTTTGACAGCTGTGATATGAAATGAAGATCTTCTTAAGACCTTTTATTTATTTCTTTACAAATTACACTATCACTTTTTCATCATTTGCAAGGTATTTAACAAGGAAGAAGGTACCAGGAGATCATAAATGAAAGGAAGTCTTACATACGAGTATGCTTATACTCGTATGTAAGTACTCGTAGTTAACCCGTACTATTTTGCTTGCACCTGCATCTTTGGGTAGTTCCCGCGTGCCCCACTATCCGCCCCACTACACTGGTGGGGCAGGTGAAACTGTCAAAAAAAATTTGCGTGTCCCGCCCCCACTGATCGCGTTTTTGTAGGGCGGGTGATACTATTAAAAAAGTACGGTTCACGCGCCCCACCAGGGCTGTTACTCATTCAAAAATATAATTTGCGTTAGGCACGACTAAATGATGAATGGTGTTATTTTTTCAAATATTTTGCGAAGTACTAGGAGATCAGAAATGGTAAGGAACTATGTACTATGTAGTAGACAAACAACACATAAGAAAATCATCCCATCTGATATTGTATTATTAAAATCTCGTGTTACGAGTTACGGTGTTTTTAGTCCCACTTTCCCAATTAATTCGAACTTTTTTGTATTTTTGTGTAATTTATATGAATGGGATGCGATGTCATGTGTTTATTAATAGATGCAGGTGCAGGCATAACAGTATAGTACAAGTCAACGAATACTCGTATGTAAGACTTCCTTTCAATTATGATCTCCTGGTACCTTTTTCTTGTTATCTTACTTGCAAATAAGTGATGGTGATGGAAGAAATAAAAGGTCTTGAGGAAATCTACATTTCAGATGACAGCTGTCAAACTTGAAATGTAGATTTCCTCAAGACCTTTCATTTCTTCCATGACAGTGTCACTCTAGGACGAGTACTTTCCGAGATATTGACATTTTAAGTTTGACAGCTGTCATCTGAAATGAAGATCTCCTCAAGACCTTTCATTTTTTCCATGACAGCGTCACTCTAGGACGAGTACTTTCCGAGATATTGACATTTTAAGTTTGACAGCTGTCATCTGAAATGAAGATCTCCTCAAGACCTTTCATTTCTTCCATGACAGCGTCACTCTAGGGCGAGTACTTTCCGAGATATTGACATTTTAAGTTTGACAGCTGTCATCTGTCATGTATGTACGCTTTGGTGTTATTTAACATTCTGTGTATTTAGGAAAATAATTCACGTTGAAGAGGTTAAAAAAACATTATTCGAACCAATGAAAAAGTTGTTCGGTTGAGAAAGAAAAATAGTTGGCCAGTTTTGAGTTGTGTAGATTAGAACAAATTTTAATTTTTAAAGTATTCCAATCCAACCGACTAAAAAGTTGATTCGTTAAGAAAGAAAAATAGTTGATCAATTTCAGTTGGTTGGAATGGAAGTCCCGGTATTTTTGCTTCAGGTACCTCTTGCTAGTTTCTAGGACCCTGGTACTTTTCAGCACTATTACATATCTCCTTTGTTGGAATAATACAACACACAACTTTCATCTCTAATTATAATGTATACCTCATCTCTTTTGTAGCTATGAAAAAAAAATATGTGCTCTATGGTTCGTACGGTAGTGAAAAATAAAGATGGCGTTTTATGAAGAAAAGAAGTTTTAATTAATAAATAATAGAATCCCTCTCATCAACAGTGGTAGCAGAGCGTAGTTTATTATCAATAGGTACAGTAAATAGTAAAATTGTGAAAATGTTTACCAAGGAGAGGTTATTTATAACGCAATTCAAAGGAGAGGGATTCAGCACGTGGAGCTTTAGAATAAAAAGCATCCTTAGAGAAAACGGAGTTTTGGCGGCGATAGAAAGTGAGAGTTATAGCAAGAATCCAGAAAATGCCCAAAGTGAGGCGAAAGCCCAAGCCATAATAATCGCCGGTGTGGCCGACAGCCATATCGAATACATCAAGAAAGATTCGGCATATTTGATGTTTGAAAATTTATTGAAATGTTTCCAACAAAAAGGAATACGCAGTAAACTGTTTATAAGGCGAAAATTGTCTGATACCAAGTATAAAGAAAGTGAATCACTTGCCCAACATTTCGTCCTACTAGAACAAATGTTTTCTGAACTGCAAGACGCAGAAGGAACTTTAACGGAAGAAGAGAAAGTAAACTACATCTTACTATCAATGCCAGAGTCATATGAAAGTGTTATAACAGCGTTAGAAACTATCTCGGATTTAAAACTTGATTTTGTAAAAAGTAGATTACTCGGAGAAGAAGAAAAGAAAAAGAAAAACACAAGTCAGGCAAGCAGTAACACATTCAGTAACACTTTCTTATGCTACACCTGTGGAAAACCTGGACATAAAAGATATGAATGTAAAGTAGGAATGTATCAAGCACAGGGCCGTACTCAAAGCCAGGGCCATGGACAGGGCCGTACTACAAAACAGGGGCAAGGAGGTTATCAGAATTTTGGACGTGGAAGAACGTTTTACACTGGACGAGGACAACCATACAGGATGCAAGATCAGAGTTCTTCAAGTAATAGAGGTGCGTTTAGTGCAAATGATCAAGTAAGTGAAATTCAAATTTCAGAAAATAGTGAAGAAAATAAGTGTATAGGGGTCGTTCTCCAAGGCCCACGAAAGTTTGGTCACACGGTCTTTATTCCTAAACTATCAAACATATAGCAATGAGACTAATTTTATGTCATTCTTTATTTATATGGCTTTTTATTTTAACACTAAATTTACGATTTTAACACTAAATAAATAAAATTACTTTCAATGACTTTGTAAAAAAATATTTAATGTTGAAATCGGGAGCAAAATGGGTGTTCTCCGCATGTCACACTCTCTTCGCGCTCGCGGAAATCCTTGGTAACTTTTACATTTAATTCTTAAGCATATAAATATATACACCAAATTAATCGTATTTTAACTGTGCATCATAATGCCAAAGAACATTTATTATATATCTTCATTTACAATAGTTAGGAGCCATTATGTCTCGGTCACACGATTTTGCTAGTTTCGCAAAAGCACAACATTTCGGCATATATCTTTCAAGACCACTGACTTATCGCTACAAGTTTAACTGCCTAGTAATTTCAGTAGTGTTTCCGTGTTAATGGGAAAGACAGATTACGACTATCGCCTTTTTTAAAAAAAATATGCGGAAAATAAACTTTGAATATTTTCGAGTACCCTCGCTCAAGAAACTTTCATGGGCATATTTTGAAAGATTTATGCTTATAATTTTCCAGCGCATTTTGAATTATTGTATTAGATAGATCTTCGAAATTATTGTGAAGTAGTTTGTTTGTTAGTTTACCGATAACTTTAACCGTAAAAGTCAAAATTGTAGAATTTTCATAACTTTCGTGGCATAACATTCGTGGGGTTTTCTCCACGAAAATTACATTTTGTACCATTTTTTCTCCTATTTGTGTTTTTCTCCTATTAGTTTCTATTTAGAAGGATACAGAAGGTCTCCAAATACATCTTCATTAATTTATTCTAGTCCAGGGTAAGCCTGAACAAATCATCTGTCTTCTTCGTACCGGTCCTGAGACTTTATTCATCATAATCGTTTGATTTCCTCAGAGAGAACTAATACCGTGGGATTGTGACCGTAAGACCACAAGTGGGATACCGCCGTACCCACTTTGTCTGAAATGAACACCAAGATAGCCTCAGTCAGTTAACGCCTCGCTAAGAAGAGCTATCAAAGATGTCAGGAATTCCGTAGAAGCACCGCCGAAAACACTATTAAATTATGTTCCCCTCACTGTTGCCGGGCGAATCCAGCCAAAAAATAGAGGACAAGCTCAAAAAAATATAAGATATGACGGCAAAAATTATAGACAAAACAACACCACAAGTAAAGTTCCCTTCGAAAACACCACAAACGCAATCTGCAGTCAATCTAACTCTAAACCTAGAACCAATACATGCCTTGAAATGTCATCTGACACCTCCACGCTCTTGACACACCCTCTTTTCAGTTACCAGTCACTCTTGACAGTTACCCTCAGAACTCCCCAAACGAACCCTTATTATTTCATCTTCTGACCCTCCATCGACCAATCATCATCATCCAGTCCTCGAAAAGGTACCAAAACCGGGGCCCGTGTGGATAGGTGGAAAAGTGGTTCTCAGCTGCGCCTCAAGACAAGATCTCACAAAAGTGAGAAGACTGATCGACCTTCAAGTCACTAAAGCGAAGAGTGAAAATTCTTTGACGTGCATAAAAATGTCTTAAACAGCCAAACAGATATAGTAGAAATACTGAAAATGCAGCACAAACACCTGCTGCATGGTATCGACATGGCTAAACATACAATAAGGGCCAGGTTTATAAAAAGGGCCAGAAACAACCTGGAGTGCCACCCTGTCTTGGAATTTCACGTCTGGCAGCAGCTGACAGAACCAGGAAAAATCCATCTAGGAATCCAAAGGATTTGTTCCCTTGTCACATACGGTCAGTATGCAAGGCATAGAAGTGATGGGACTACAATGTAAGATCAAGAATTTTATACTGCTAACGGCACCAAGGTAAAAAGCAGGTCAGTCATCGCCCTCAGCGTCACAGACACAGCTCTTAGTGGACTGCGCCTTTTCCAAGCCAACCTAAAGCACTCTAAAAACGCCACGATCGAGCTTCTTGTATTGGCACAAGAGAAAGATATTTCCATTGTACTCGTCAAGGAACCCTACGTAGAGAAGACAGGAGAGTTGAGCTAAGATCAGGGCAGCAAAGTCATCCAGTGCTCTTTGAGCCGCCAAAAACCAGTGAAAGCGGCGATCGGTGCGACGAGCGGTGTATTCGCAGACAAGCTGGAGGTCCTTCATGAACCACAGCTTGTAATCAAGAACATTGCAGCCGTCTTTATTAAAGCTGGCCAGGCAAACTTCTAATAGAGTCTGTAAGCTTTGAGGACGACCAAAACATTTTCCCGTATAACCGGACGACATTTTCTTTCCTGCACGCCTTGATGTGCATCTTGACGATCCCGCATCCGCACGAATTGAAAGTTTGTCTAACATGTTGCATGAAAACAATCCATGTCATGCCGAAAGGCAATTTCGAAGCTGAGGGTAGTCCGAGAGCAAAGTGCTGTTCTTTAAAAAAGCTGATTACAGCACAGCTTATTGAAGAACTACAGACCCATCTCGCTTCTGAGCCATGTTTAAAAAGCTGTTTTCGAGGGTCATCACGAATCGTCTTGAACACAGACTTGATTAGTTCCAGCCCAGAGGCCGGTCTTTATTTAAATAATCAAATCTGTGCCTCTCTGTCTATGTATGTGTGTCTGTGCTTATTCCGGAGAATAAGCTTGTTTTCGAAGAAGCTAATAGCTTACTTGGGATATGGTACTATAGAACTATAGCTCGTATACGCTGTGCTACGGCAAGCTAAACAAAAGACCGAAGACTAAATCTTGCTATTATGCTTAGCGTTTCTGGTGACAATGAGAAAGTCTTTGATACGGTGGAAACATGGGTGGTACACTAGTCGCTCTATACGAATTCAAGTGTTGTATAATAATGTCAATATATCATTGCGAATATAGGAGCACAGCACGAAGGCGATTTAATCATCATTTTCAATAATGGCGTAAAATAGGAAGACGTTATGTCTCCGAAACCTTTTACGGCCGTAATGGAAGACGCCTGTTAGCTCCTGGAATTGCAAGAACTTGGCATCCATAATCCATATCAACGATGCATACACTCACCTTTGGTTTGCCGACATCGTAGTGTTGGCAAAGTCGATGGAGAAACTCAGCATGATGATTGATGATCCTCAACCGAGTTTCACAACGGGTGGCTTAAAAATGAACATGGACAAGACGAAACTTAAGCAATGTTATGCCCACCTCAGTATTTATTGGAGGATCGGAACTTGAAGTTATTAGCTCAGCTACCTAGGACCAGTAGTCCCATTAGGTAGGTCAATGTTCGAGAAAGAGGTCAACCACCGAACCCTTCTCTGTTGGGGAGCGTTCAGGTTACAACGGAATGTCTTTTCGTCTAATATACCTCAGAGCCTCAAGACAAATCATCCAAACAATCAATGTCTCCAATCAATGTGTGTTACCAATGCAAGACAAAAGTCTACAGTTACCAGTCAACAATTTTAGAAAATAATGGTGATCATCCAGCTTGCCTACACTGACAATGAATCACATCTGCACTACACATCCATCTAATATTATCAATTTATTCTGTGTGTGTGCTACTTTCAAGCAATTTGTAAATTCCCTATGCTTCTTCCGCATACAGTCGTCCTAGATATCCAAATTCCTCTTAGTTTAATGATTATAATATTGTCTTTATAATTCAATGATAAACATTATTTGTATTATAAAATGTATCATACTTGCATGTAGGTATCATAAATGAATAGGTACTCAGATTTTTTGTTCTATAGACTTGATTCCACAAAATTCAAGAAAAATTGGCTATGAAACTATATATTTTTGCTTAAAAGATAGGAATAATGAGTGAAAAATACGGTCATAATTTTCGTGGTATCTTTCATAACTTTCGTGGGCACCAAAATTTCAAATTTTAATATTTCAGTAGTTTATGCACCGATTTACATAAAAATGAAATTGAACATATATCTTTCAGGCATCTTTTGCATGAGTTTTTTAATTTAGGAATAACTCAAAATAAATTTTTCGCCACGAAAGTTACGCGGAGAAATGTTTTTGGAGAAGTACCCATAGATTTATTTCATGGATTGTAGACTCTGGATGCTCAGATCATTTAGTAACAAGTACAGAATATTATTCAAATTATATTGAACTGAAAGAACCTAAAACTATAGCGGCAGCCAAAAATGGTGTAATGTTGCAGGCAGTTGCCGTAGGAAATATTGAGGTGATATGTTATGTTGGTAAAAGAGAAATCCAGGCTACTGTTAAGAATGTTTATTATGTACCTGATTTGCGTAAAAACTTACTTTCCGTATCAAAAATGGAGAAAAGTGGTCTTGAAGTTACTTTCAAACAAGGTAAAGTCAGGGCTTACGATAAAAGAAATTTGATTTTAATTGGTAGTGCAGTAGGCAATCTGTACAATGTAGAAATGAAAATTGTTAGATCGGAATGTAACTTTTCTGCAAATAATTCTGATATTCAATTATGGCACAGACGTTTTGGTCACTTAGGTTTCCAAAATATATCAATTTTGTCTCAGAAAAATTTAGTTGATGGTTTAGGTGATTTAAAAAATAAAAATATTGATAACATTTTATGTGAACCATGTCTTTTATCAAAATTGACGCGACAGCCATTTAACAGGAAAGGGTATAGGGCCATAAAACCGCTCGAAATTATTCATACTGATGTTTGTGGGACGATTTCACCACCAGATATTGAAGGTAACAAATATTTTGTCACTTTTATTGACGATTTCACGCATTTTGTCATGGTGTATCTAATTAGAGAAAAATCTGAAGTTTTTCAGAAATTCAAAGAATACTACAACTATGTGACAAGGTACTTCAAAGAAAATATGCTGACACTGCGGTGTGATAATGGAGGTGATAAATAAAATAAATAAAATAAAAATAGCCTTTATTTCACTGACCATTATTGAAATTATTAACTTATAAAATTATTATTATTCATAACTATAATATATATCTATTACAATATATTTTATATTTCTTATAATTTTTATTTACTATTATATATTCAACATTTATATTTTTATTACATTACTTATCATTTAATTCAAAAATTTCTTAATCAGTAACTTGGTCAGGTTGTCGACTAACGACATAGGCCTCCTCTAGTCCTCTCCAGGTTTCCCTATCACGAGCTGATCTTCTCCATCCTTCCGGTAAATCATCTTCCCACCTTTTTGTCTGCCTTCCTCTTTGTCTTTTTCCACTTCGGGGATACCATTCCGTTATGTCTTTTGTCCATCTGTTGTTTGTCCTCATCATGTGTCCCGTCCATTTCCATTTTAATTTCTTTATTTTTCTATTAGCGTCTTCTACTTTTGTATATTTTCTTATTTTAGTGGCTCTCCATTTATCTTTTAATTTGATATTTAACATACTCCTTTCCATCGCTCGCTGGCATGTCTGAATGGTATTGTGTATTTTTAATGTAGAAGGCCAAGTTTGGCATCCATAAGTTAGGCAAGGTAAAATAGATGTATTATATAGTTTAGCCTTTTTTATAATAGGTATATATTTACTTTTCATAATTTCTTTTAGTGACCAATAGCGTTTCCAGGTATTTGATACTCTTCTATCTACTTCCTTTTGTGCCATGTTTTTTGTTGAAATAAGTTGGCCTAAATATATATATTCATCCACATATTCAATTTCATCTTGTCCTACTTGAATTTTTATTTTGCCCATGTTTGTCATAATCTTTGTCTTGCCTGGATTCATTGTAAGACCTGCTTCTTTACTTTTTTTATCCAGTTCTTCTAACATAGATTGAATTGTCTTAGAGTCTTCGGCAAATAAGACCAGATCGTCTGCGAATCTTAGATGATTTAGTTTTGATCCATTTATATTTATGCCAGTGTGCCAATTTAGGTTTCTAAAGATGTTTTCAAGGACAGCAGTAAATAACTTCGGGGACAATGGGTCTCCTTGTCTTACACCCTTGTTAATATTAAATTCTTCACCTTTCTGTTCAAGTTGTATTTTGGCTTTATTATTTTTGTATATCTGTTGGATAATTCTTATATATTTATTGTCAATGCCTTGATTTTTCAGTGTGTCCCATATATAGTTGTGGTTTAAGGAATCAAATGCTTTGTTGTAGTCCACAAATGACAGGTAATATGGCTGGTTATATTCATTACACTTCTCTATTAATTGTTTAACTACGTGAATGTGGTCAATTGTGGAGAAATTTGCACGGAAGCCAGCCTGTTCTCTAGGCTGGTTCTCATCCAGGCCTCTTGTAACTCGTCCTAATATAATTTTTGAGAAGATCTTATAAATGTTTGATGTTAAACTTATAGGTCTATAATTATTTATGTCATTTCTATCGCCCTTCTTGTGTAATAATATAATGGTTGATTTTGTCCACTGTATAGGAATTTGTTCTGAGGTCAAAATTTCATTGAACATATCTGTAAGTGGCTCTATTATTATTTCTTCCACTGCTTTTAATAGCTCATTAGGTATTTTATCTTCTCCGGAGGCTTTCCCTGCCTTTTGGGTTTGTATAGCTTTTTTTACTTCGGATTTTAAAATACATGGTATTACCTCTTTGTCAGTGAGATCAGGTTGATCCAGTGGTTTTATATCATAATTCGTTGTGTCCGCCTGGTGATATAGGTTTTTGTAGAATTCTGTTGCAGCTTTCATTATTTCTGGTCTCTTTCGTGATGAACATTGACTGATTTGATTACAATTTTTCTGTTTTATATTTGTGATCCAAGTAGAACTTTCTCTTAGTTTTTTCATAGCTTTTTTTACACCTCCAGTCTTTTCTATATCTTCTTTTATACTCTTTAGTCTGAGATTTCTTCTGTGTTTTCTTATAGATGTTGCAATTTTTTTACTTATTTCTGTTATTTCTTTCTGATGTGTTTTTCTATCTTGGTACATAATTCTTCTTTTGTCCATTAGCTGTTTTGCTTCAGTTCCTATTTTGTCTTTTTTTTCACTTTTTACATACTGTTTATTGACAGTGTTTAATTCATTTTCAAGGAGATCATATTTTTGTTGTATTGTTTCAAAGTCGTTAATATGTATTAGAGAATCTCTTAGAT
Source organism: Hemithea aestivaria (assembly GCA_947507615.1). Lineage (NCBI taxonomy): Eukaryota > Metazoa > Arthropoda > Insecta > Lepidoptera > Geometridae > Hemithea > Hemithea aestivaria. Next base: position 17,136,151 of record OX382333.1, on the reverse strand, counting down.
TAATAAGTGCACTCTCTGGTAGAGGTAGAATTAGGTCTTTGTTTTGGGCGGCCTGTATATACTTCCTTGATTTTTTATTCTGACCTGTTCCTATTATTGTCGCTCTTACCATTCTATGGTCAGTATTGAAGTTCAGGTTTTTCACTATATTTATGTCGCTAAATGCTTTATGGTTATTGGTCAAGATGAAATCAATTTCATTTTTATCTCTTAAGTTCGGAGAGATCCATGTCCATCTTTTTTGTAATTTCTTTTTATAAAAGGTGTTAATAATTCTGAGGTTATTTTCTAGTGAGAAGTTGACAAGTCTTTGTCCGTTATCATTTCTTTTACCCGAGCCAAACTCTCCAATAGTAAATTCATCTTGATTGCCTTTTGGGCCTATTTGTGCATTGAAATCACCCATTACTATAAGATTTTTATTAGCCATTTTCACTGTATCTAACAATTGGTTGTAGAATAATTCCTTATTTGTGTTTGCTGTCTGTTCTGTTGGCGAGTACACTTGTATTATGGACCATGTTTCTCCACCTTCAGTAAGCGTTATATTAAGCATCGCTATTCTTTCGGAGATTCCAACAAATTCTTGTATATTATTCTTGAAATATTTCTTTACCAAAAACCCAACACCATTCGATCCTTTTTTCACACCATTGTAGTAAAATATATAATCATTGTATTCTCTAATTTCTTCTCCTTCTCTTCTTATCTCACACAATCCAATTATATCCCAATTTAATGTTTTTATTGATTGTTCTAATTCAATTAATCTGTCGTCCTCCATTAATGTTCTGACATTTAGTGTTGCTATATAACAATTAAAATTTGTCTTAATTTCTGAATTATTATTTTTTCCTGAATTATCTGGGGGCACGGCAGTGCCCCCGCCAAGTCGAGCGCGAAGCAAGCACTGCCGTACCATCCTTTACAGGAATCATTTCGCCGCATTTTCAGGCCCCTATTTGAGAACCTCTGGATAAGACCAGAACACAGAAATTTTCGTCATCCAGTAAGCTATAATTACATACTTAAAATCCAAAATTTCAAATCTGTAGGTCATTAAGTTCCAAAGTTAAGCGAAAGCAAAGTTTCGCATTTTCGACACTCACTCACTCACTCACTCACTCATGATCATCAAAATAGAACTAGTACTTCCCATAAACTCAGAGAGCTGTAATTTTATACATACTTAGAATGTATTGTATAAGCCATAGGAAAACTAAAAAAACATGCAATTTCAGTCTCGTTTTCGAGATAATTCATCTGCATAAATAACTTTGTAATCTCATATAAATGTATAGGATTACAAAGTTACATTTGCAGTCAATGGTTAAAATTGTGTAAAGCTTTTATTTACTTTCACCTGTATGTCTGTCGGCCTTATAGTAACCTTATAATATAGCGTTTCTACAAAAAGAAGTGAAATCCCACCAAAAACATTCTGTAAAAAACTAGCCAAGTCTCGATGGAGCTGCTTGTTTATCTCTAAAAAATAATGAAATCTAGACAAAGTTGTGCCAAGTCTAAGATTTCTTACTGCGATTTCTTTATTATTATAGTTAATGTTGTGTGACTTGGCCGTTGAAGGGTACACAAGGGGACAAAACCAGATGCTCCATGACACTTGGATCGCCTAAACATAAGTATTATTGAAATACGCAGCTTTATCAAGCCTACAATTGACTGGTTATTCAATCAACGTTTTCCAAGTGGCAATTTTCTATCATGAATGGTTAGCGGACAGATTGGTGCAATGGTGTCATGGAGCACCTGGTATAATACCCTTGTCTACCCTTCAACGGCCAATTCACACAACATTAACCATAATAATAAAGAAATCGCAGTAAGAAATCTTAGACTTGGCACAACTTTGTCTAGATTTCATTATTTTTTAGAGATAAACAAGCAGCTCCATCGAGACTTGGCTAGTTTTTTACAGAATGTTTTTGGTGGGATTATTTTTTCCTGAGAGGATGTTTCTAGAGGGTAGTGGTCTATCGACCCCACGGTGACCAGCCGGCTTGGGATCGTTCCGTTTCCGGTTACTGATATCTGATTGCTAATCTTTCTTATTAATAGAAGTCGAAGGGAGTGAATTTGTCCTCGCTCGCAGGTACTCAAAAGCATTTGTTTTGCTTGGTTTTATGATATTCGATGTTGCGGTAGTTGTTTGTTTTTTTGGTTGTTGCTGATTTCTTGGTGAGGTAGATGCTTCTCTTTTCCTATTATCTTGATAATTTTTTTTGACTATTAATTTATCATATTTTATGAAAGCGATATTTCCCTTCTCCCTCTCTTCGTTAACTTTTAGCTGTAGCGATCTTCTTATTTCTAATACTTCTTTTGGATAATCTTCTTTTACATACATATTATTGAGCATTGATTTCTTTTTTAGTATCTCCAGTTTTTTCCAGTAATTAGCAAAGGATATCAGGATTGGCCGAGTTTTTCCTGATGTTTTTGGCCCAATTCTATATATGTTTATAAAGTCTCTTGTTTCCAATGATATTTTCAAGTTTTCTTTTATTATATTCTTGACTTGTTCGGGTATATCCTGTGCGCTTTCCTCACTTTCTTTCACTCCAAAGAGTAGAAGATTATTTTTTCTGCGATCTTTTTCGACATCGTAAACCTTTTTTTCCAGTTTTGTAATTTTATCTCTCAAAATCATATTTTCTTCCGAGAGTGAGTTTAGTTTTTCCTCCATTTTCCCCAGTACTGTGTTTGTGATGGAATCTGTTTGTTTATTCATTTCTGTTTGAATTCTTTCGAAAAATAGTTCGAATTGTTCTTGCATTTTTCCACTTTCGTTAGCCATTTTTTTTATACAATTTGTTCTTTTATTTTTCTTCCATGTGGCAACACTGGATAATTGCGTTTTGTTTCTCCTCTTTGGTTGTGATATTTAATCAACCTTATTTTTTAAAACGCAACTAAAGTTTTGCGTTTTATTTTTGCTGCTTGCTTTTGTTTCTTTGACAGTGACACAAGAAATCACATGTCAGGTTCTAATTATTGTCACTGTCACTTGATATATAAGTTTTATTATTATTAACTTGGATAGTTTTTCGATTGAATTCTAAACTATTTCCTTATTAATTCACTGAATTTATTGTTTTGTTACACTCCACTGCACTTTATTACTATTTTGCACTGTTTGTTTCGTATTTTGATACGTTATTTCTATTTTTTTCTCGGAATAAAATCGCGGCAGTAACTTTTGACGTGTTGGTCATTTGACAGCCGGAAACGGGGATATTGGATACGAGGATAATGGAGGTGAATATATTTCAAATGAGTTTAGAAACTTCTGCATCGATAAAGGAATACGAATGTGTTATACAGTACCATATAAATCCAGAACAAAATGGAGTTGCAGAAAGAATGAACCGAACTTTAGTCGAAAAGGCAAGAACCATTTTACTAGAATCAGGACTAGACAAATCATTTTGGGGAGATGCTATACTATACTCAGCATATGTAACAAACAGAAGCCCAACTGCAGGGAGAGATGTCACAGCTAGTGAAATGTGGACTGGAAGAAAACCAAATGTGTCAAATATGAAAGTGTTTGGGTGTGTTGCTTATAACCATGTACCTAAACAATTGAGAGGAAAACTGGACAGTACAGGAAAGAAGATGATAATGATCGGATATGTCACTACTGGATACAAACTATATGATATGGAGGAAAATAAAGTTGTAATTGCAAGAAATGTTATATTTGATGAGAGACTTAAAGAAGAGAAAGTTGTGTACATACCATCAGAGAGAAAAATAGACTTTATGAATGAAAACGTTGAAAGAACAAGTGAAGACAGAGAATATGAAGCAGTACAAGATAAGAAGGAAATAAATAAACCAAGAAAACATAAAGAGGTAATACAGAAAGATTCAGTAAGTGTAGATGAAATACAAGAAAATGAATATGATAATACTATACAGACTAAAACAACAAAACAAGTTTCCATTGAAGATAGACAAAAAGAGAACACAACAGAACAAATAGAAAAAGGGAGACCAAGTAGAAAAGCAACGAAGCCTTCATGGCATAAAGATTATGTAATTGATATGGATGAGGAAAATGATAAAGCTTTATATGCATTACTTTCAACAAATCAGGATGATGTTCCAACAAGTTTTGGAGAAATTGAAGGAAGAGAAGACAAACAGGATTGGAAAAAGGCTGTACAAGAAGAGATTAATGTCCTAAAAGAAAGTCAAACTTGGAAAATTACATCAAAACCAGAAAAAGAAAAGCTGTTAGATACCAAATGGGTTTTTACAAAGAAACATGTTGGAGAAAAGGAAATTTGTAAAGCGAGGTTAGTAGTACGTGGCTTTCAACAAAAGGAAGATGTCGGAGAAATATACTCACCAGTGTTAAAGTTACAAACCTTAAGAATTTTATTGTCAGTCGCAGCAAATAGAGAATATGAAATACATCAAATGGATGTCAAAGGAGCTTTTCTATACGGAGATATAAAAGAGGATGTATATTTAAAGCCACCAGAAGGATTAAAAGTACCAGAAGGACATGTACTCAAATTGACAAAATCTCTTTATGGTTTAAAGAAATCGCCTAAATATTGGTATGAAAAGTTTCATGATGTTATTACAGGATATGGGTTTAAACGATCTGAAAATGATTACTGTCTGTATAGTATGGGGGATACTTATTTAACTTTGTATGTTGATGATCTATTAATATTTGGGAATGATGTTGGTAAAATAGAAAAATTGAAAGGCTTTCTCGCTTCAAAATTTAGGATGAAAGACATGGGCTCAAACAATTTAAATTACTTAGGAATATCTATAAATGTAGAACCAGGACAGGTCTCAATAACGCAAAAGAAATACTTAATGTCTATACTTAAGAAATATCAAATGGAAAATTGTAAAGGCAGTAATACACCAATGGACACTAACTTTAAAATTGATGAAAATTGTGAGGTAGATAAGATGTATGAGCATGATTGTAGATCATTAATAGGATCCTTAATGTATGCTGTAGTAGGTTCACGACCTGATTTAGCAACAGCTGTATGTTATTTGAGTAGGTTCCAATCAAAGCCTAGTGAAGATTTGTGGAAGGCACTAAAACGATTGCTTAGATATGTTAAACAAACTGTAAATTTCTGTTTGTTATATACTAAAACAAATTGTAATTATATTGATACACCTTTAATAGGGTTTGCTGATGCCGACTGGGCAAGAGACAATGACAGAAAATCCACAAGTGGATATTTGTTTAAATTGTTTAATAACACTATTGTATGGAGATCTAAAAAGCAAACAACTGTAGCCTTAAGTACAACAGAGGCGGAATTAGTCTCATTATGTGAATCCGTAGTAGAAGCATGTTGGATTGTAAAAGTATTGGCAGACTTAAATGTAACATACAAAAGCGTTTTAATATATGAAGATAATCAAAGTACTATGAAAACTGTAATTAAGAGCCTGTAACGGACCTAAGAGCAAATATGTGATGTTCAAACATGGATTATTTTGAAAATACTTATTTAAGAACGGTACTTTTACTCACAACTTTTAAAAGAACTTGTATTCTAATCATTTTCTACAGAAAAACCTTTTTAGTTTTGACCGTTTTTAAATTACGTCAAGGTAAATGGATAAAGGTTTTATAGATTTACTTCTGAAGCAATGTTTGGACATGGGTATATCCAAATATACATGTCTTTATTAGAATCTAAAAAATTACTATTACTGGAAAGATCCTAAACTAGTATACTTGTTAAGGAAAAGTTTGAATTATAGGTATTTCTTATTAAAATAAAATCATAAAGATGTGAAATTATCACGAAATTATTGTTTACAAAACATTTTTTTTATACATGATCTTTTTTATATTTACTCAAAATAATTACTTACCATTAAATAATAACATTTTTTTGATCCAATCGTATTTTTAAATTTACTTAAAATGTAATATTTATATTTTTTCCGAATTTTTCAAAATCACTATAAAACGAGGCCCGCGTCGGTTCTCGCTTCACTTGGGCCTGAGCCCTCTCAGAGAGTGGACGTATCGCTCTGCGCTCCAAATTATTCTCGTCGCTAACTCACACATATAGTGCGATTATAGTTGGACCGCAAAAATTGATACTCTATATAATAATAACGGAATTTTTATTTTGGTCACATAATGTTATAGTACTATTTTGCTGATATTAAAGTCCGTTTTATTACAAGCTTTTATTTACTTTCACCTGTCTGTTGTCTGTCTGTCCGTCTGTCTGTCTGTAATGAAATTTTGCAACTTTAATTTGACCCACTTCCCGGTGTCCGATTAAGCTGAAATTTTGTATGCATGTATAAATCGAATGACAATGCAATATTTTGACATGGAGCTGATCTGATGATGGAACTGGAAGATGGCCATAGGATCTCCGTAATTAATGACGCAAACCCATCGAGTTTGGGCTCAAACGATTCGCCTTGACAAGTACTTTATGATGCTGGGTAGTAATAATAATAAAAACATGTTTTTAAAAAGTTTTTTTTTTTAATTTTACATGTTTTACTTACATCTGTCTGTTGTCTGTCTGTCTGTAATCAAATCTTGCAAGTTAAATTTGATCCACTTCCCGGATTCTGATTGAGCTGAAATTTTGCATGCATATTTGAATCGGATGACAATGCAATATTATTATGATATGGAGCTGATCTGATGATGGAGCTGAAAGGTGGCCATAGGAATTCCGTAATTAAACAACGCAATTACATCGAGTTTGGGCTCATTTGATTCGTATTGACGAGTACTTTGATACTATATAATAACCTAGACACAGAGACAGACACGTCAAACTTATAACAGCCCGTCGTTTTTGCGTCGGGGGTTAAACACTTATAACACCCCGTCGTTTTTGCGTCGGGGGTTAAAAAACTTATAACACCCCGTCGTTTTTGCGTCGGGGGTTAAAAACTTATAACACCCCGTCGTTTTTGCGTCGGGGGTTAAACACTTATAACACCCCGTCGTTTTTGCGTCGGGGATTAAACACTTATAACACCCCGTCGTTTTTGCTTCGAGGGTTAAAAACTTATAACACCCCGTCGTTTGGATCATTCCCACTAGTTCCCCTTTTAGTTCCCTAGTGGATCTAGTAGGAACTTTTTTTCTCAGTAGTTCCCCTTTTTTGAAAAGGGGATCTAGTGGGAATGAACACTTCTCAGTAGTTCCCCTTTTTTTAAAAGAAGTTCCTTATCGCGCGTTATGAGGGGGAGAAGAGGGAGAAGGGAGGGGAAGGGGGAGGGGAAGGGGGAAGGGGGAGAAGGGAGCTTAGTAGGAGAAGGGAGGGGGGAGAAGGGAGGGGGAGGAGGAAAGTTGAGGGGCAAGGAGGAAAGTGGAGGGGCAAGGGGGAAAGTGGAGGGGGAAGCGATAAGGGAAGGGGGGAAGAAATGGGGAAGGGGAGGGGAAGGGGAGGGGGAAGGGGATGGGAAGGGGAGGGGAAGGGGGGGAGGGGGGGGAGGGGGGGTAGGGGAAGGGGGAGGGGAAGTGGAGGGGAAGGGAAGGGGAGGGGGAAGGTGGAAGGGGAGAAGGGGGGAGGGTAGGGGGAGGGGGAGGGGAAGTGGAGGGGAAGGGAAGGGAAAGGGAGGGGAGGGGGGAGGGAAGGGTAAGGGGGGAGGGGGAGGGGGAAAAGGGTCGGGGGGAGGGGGAGAAAGGACGGTGGATAGAGGAAGGGAGGGGGCAGGGGAGGGAGGAAGGGGAGGAGGGAAGGGGGAGAAGGGAGGGGGAAGGGGGAGGGGGGAAGTGGAGGGGGGAAGGTGGAAGGGGAGGGATAAGGAGGAGGAGGAGAAGGGAGGGGGTTACATATTTTGAAAGCGCTGCGTTGAGGTTTTTTTTTAATTTTTAATTTAATGCCTATGCATAGGTCAGCTTTATGTAGTTAAAATTGCGAGATTATGACCATCAAAATATATAATCATCTTCCACGAGATATCAAAGAATTGTCACTTGAAAAATTTAAATTCAAACTCCGGACATGGTTAATTAATAATTGTTTTTATGACATCAATGAATATTGGAACCATAAATGAAACATAATCTCGTAATTAATTAATTAATTAAATTTTTTATTTTATCTTATATAATTGTTTCGTAATTAATTGTGTATTTTATTATCTTAACTATTATTTAATAATTACCATTGTAATAATTGACAATCATCATAGATTAATCATTCATGTTGTGACATTTATTAATTTTTGAACGAATAATTTTGAATCTGACACTATAATTTTCGTTGACATAATTTATTTTTTAGGGTATATTTTGTTATTATGCTTTTGGGCTATAATTTTTATATTTATTTAATTCTGATCTGTGATTATCATTTAATTTAATATTGTCGGGTATAATGATCCTCTAATGAATTAATTGAATTTAAATGTGAATTTGAGTGTATGTTGAATCTAAATTTATAATGTTTTTTATATACATATACAATTGCATGTCTTGTATTGTAAGTCGATAAATATTAACATTATTATACCTACCTAGGTATACTTAAAAATTTGCATGCCATATGGTAGCAGAATGTCTAGAACTATACCAATCTAACATTAAGACCAAATTGTACACATTCTCGCAAATAAACCATTTCATTTCATTTCAACACACTTGTTGCTATAGTAAGCTAGCTGTGCGGCTTGCGCATGTTTCTCTGTCTGTCTCTCTCTCTCTTATAGAAAGCAAGCCAGATATTTTCATTTCTATTTCGCATTGAACAGTGTGGTGTCGCGACGATTATTTTTGTTGACTGTATACAGGTTTTTTGTAAATAATAAATCGTATAAATCGTGGGAACTTCGTTCCATCCGGGTGTCCCTTGATACCTCTCAAGTTTTTTAAAAATGTATGTGTCTCCTATCTACTACAATATATATCAGATAAATAAATACTCGTATTTGTACATCGAGTACCAGGACACCATGAACATGGAGATCTATTTATTATTATACTAGCTGCGACCCGCACTGTTACCCGCGGCACAGTTATTGCCGATAAAACTTGATTATAATAATTTTGGCCAAGTGGGGTTACGGCGTAGATTTTGGCCAAGTGTGATAACGGCGAAGATTTTTGCCAAGTGGGGTCGATGGTGAAGATAAGTACATGATAAGTACGCTGTCATGGAAGAGTCTTTCTGAGATATTGACATATCAAGTTTGACAGCTGTCATCTGAAGTTAGAAGTAGATTTCCTCAAGATCTTTCAATTCTTCCTCTTTCAGATCTTTCATTATAATCAAGTTTTATCGGCAATAACTGTGCCGCGGGTAACAGCGCGGGTCGCAGCTAGTATAATAATAAAAAACTTGAGAGGTGTCAAGAGACACCCGGATGGAACGAAGTTCCCACGATTTACACGATTTATTTTTTACAAAAAACCTGTATACACTCAAAATAATCGTCGCGACACCACACTGTTCAATGCGAAATAGAAATGAAAATATCTGGCTTGCTTTCTATAAGAGAGAGAGAGAGAGAGAGAGAGAGAGACAGAGAAACATGCGCACGCCGCACAGCTAGCTTACTATAGCAACAAGTGAATTAAATTAAAAATTTAAAAACAACCCCCAACGCAGCGCTTTCAAAATATGTAATTAGCGGTTTTTTGGTGGCGGCCATCTTAAATTTTAAATTTATCATAGTGCGTTGTATTCTACTAGTTAAGCCCCCCCCCATCCCCCTCCCCCCTCCCTCATTCCCCTTCCCCTCACATCACCCCATCATCCCCCATCCGCCCTCATCCCTCCTATTCCCCCCTTCATCCCCATCCCCCTCCCCTTCCCTCACCCCTCCCCATTCCCCTCACCCCTCCCCTTTCCCATCCCCTTACCCTCCCCTCCCCTCCCCCTTCTCCCCTCCCATCCCCTCCCCTTCACCCTCCAATTCCCCCTCTCCCTTCCCCCTCACCATCCCTCCTCCCCTCTCCCTTTCCACTCCCCTTTCCTCTTCCCCCTCCCACTCCCCCCTCCCTCTTCCCCCTTCCCCCTCCCACTTTACCCCTCCCCACCCTTCCCCCTCACTCCCCCCTTCCCCCTCACCTCCCTCTCTCCCCCTACCCCTTCACCCCTCCCCCTCTCTTCCCCCTGCCCACTCCCCTCCCCCTCCCCCTTTTCAAAAAAGGGGAACTACTGAGAAAAGAAGTTCCCACTAGATCCACTAGGGAACTAAAAGGGAATGATCCGTCGTTTTTGCGTCGGGGGTTAGAAACTTATAACACCCCGTCGTTTTTGCGTCGGGGGTTAAACACTTATAACACCCCGTCGTTTTTGCGTCCGGGGTTAAACACTTATAACACCCCGTAATTTTTGCGTCGGGGGTTAAAAACTTATAACACCCCGTCGTTTTTGCGTCGGGGGTTAAAAACTTATAACAATCCGTCGTTTTTGCGTCGGGGGTTAAAACTTTAATACCTACATATTGACTTAATGATTTCAACAAATAACTTGCATTGCATAGGATCAAGACATTTTATTCCAAGCGACTACATGTTATATTACTCGGCCGCGTAAGTGATGCATTGGTGTGCGTCGCGCTCAGCTAATATACCTAAACTTGAACGGGCTTCCCTCACTATAAATCCCCCTGACCCTGACCCTGATCAGCGTAGGCTCAAACATATAGATATAAAGTATAATTTTGTCAAACAAAAAGTCGAAGAAGGGTTAATAAATATTGAATACATAAATACAAAATTTCAAATAGCAGATGTGCTTACAAAGCCCCTGCCTAGAACCCAATTTGAAAATTTAGTTAACAAGTTGAATTTAAGAAATGTTAGTATGTAAGATGTAATTAATGAAAGATGTGTCTTGAGGGAGAGTGTTGGAATAATACAACACACAACTTTCATCTCTAATTATAATGTATACCTCATCTCTTTTGTAGCTATGAAAAAAAAATATGTGCTCTATGGTTCGTACGGTAGTGAAAAATAAAGATGGCGTTTTATGAAGAAAAGAAGTTTTAATTAATAAATAATAGAATCCCTCTCATCAACATCCTTCACCCCACCAAGTCAATCATCGCTTCTGAAATCTGGACCAATTGAATTGGGGGAAACATTTACAGTGATCAGTGAACTAATATGAGGCGTGACGAGTTAGAACTGAGTGCATGTGTGACCAATCAGAACATGGTTTTGGCGGTGTGACCAATTAGAACTTTTTTTTGACAGATGAATTTTTTTCTAAATCTACAGAATAAATACTGCATTTTTTTCAACCTTAATTATTATAATACATGTAAATTAATTTTGTTTTAATTCTCTCTTCTTTTCCCACTAACCGAAGACCGAATGGTCAAAAATGTATGAAATACGTATTATAGATCATTCACAGTTATTTTACCTCTAGCCCTTACATTGGCTAGCCTGAAAATAATGTTGCCATGTCATGTGAGTATTGACTTCCCCATTTTTAACCAACTACAAAATGGCGAATTACTTTTTTCTTCCACAACCCCCCAATATGGAAATCAAATGAAAGGGCACTTTGCGTTGGGGGCGGGGGTTTTTTAATTTTTTTATTTAATTCACTTGTAAGTATTATTTTACAGTGATGTGTGTACTTACATGAATTTCCTGTTTTGAACCTACCTAATATTTTATATCATATTGATAGTTCGCAGTAACCACTTGTTCATATTATGTTAACCATCCGTTATAGTTATAGATAAATTCTTTTTCTTCAAAGGAAATTGAGTTTATGGGCATTGGTAAAGCTTGGGATTATAATAATAATTATTAAAACAACGAGTACAAGTAACCTTATCAAGTAGAAAAAGTAACGTTTGAACAAGAAAAGTAACGCATTTTTGAAAATTTTACACAATATACACAGTTGAATAGAAATACGCTTACATATTCTAACATTTCGGTGATAATTACTAATTTTCAGTTTATTTAAATAAGAAATTGCTAATCAACAAAAAAAATCCTTTTCTAAACCAGATAAAGTTATACAAAATTGCCTTATTTTTTTGTTTCTGCTAAATCAATAACTTAACTATTATTTTCTATACCATTAAAAGGAAGAAGATTCATTAATTATAAGGTTCAATTTAAAATAAAGACCTTGAAAAGTATCGTAAAAGTCATATAACACGAATACAAAAGTAACTCAAAGGGTGAAAAAGTAACGTAAAACGTAACAAAAGTAACGATCTGGCAACATTTTGACAATAATGCAACATAAAGAAAAAAATTTTGACATCTGTCAGAGGTAAAATAACTGTGAATGATCTATACATCGTATCGATTTATAATACATCGTTTCACGTCATCTAATACATTTTTGACAATTCTGTCTTCGATTCGGTTCCGTGGTGGATAAGTGAATAACCCTGCTGAGAAGTACCCAAAAACTTATTAATTTTTATTTTATTTACAAACCGAAAAAATCGTCTGTCGTTTTTTATAATTTTATCTTGCAATAAATGATTTGATTTCAAAGATTTTAAATAATTAACTAATTTAGTACCTTAATTTTTTTTGCGTCCCCTTTTTTCGTCTTTTATTTTTTTCTTAATTTAATTTGGTATACTGTATACCGCATTATATATATTTTGTTGTAATATTATTTCGATCAATGTGTGCCATGATGTGCCAATAAAAATATGCCAAATTAATAGTGTCCAAAATCATAATAATTAGGATGAGTAGTATGCCACCTAAACAAAAAAATAGGAACTTTTTTTCCAGGTAATAAAAAAACAAAAAATAGTTTTATTAGATTTATCGTTTATTACATCAAATGCATTGCATTATTGATAATATGTTACTTTAGAACAATAAATAAAATGGTGTGATACAATTACCTTGTATAACGGTTCACTTATATACTTGACCGATTTTGATGCGATACATGGAAAATACCATTTTGTTAAACCACTTTTTAGACCACCGTCTAGAAAGATTTTAGCAATTATTAGTAGTTTTTAAATTAATAATAACAATAATTAGGATATATATATTTTTTTACATGATTGGTATTATTATACCTTAATATTTATAAATTATGGTCTTCTCAAATAATATTATTGTGCTTTAAATTTTTACATTTATTAATAACTTGTATTATTAAAAAAATTAAAAAAATACAAAGTTTTTATTTCTATTTTCCTGTAAAGAAACACTGGACTCTCACATAAGTGTATTTGCCAGAGTCTATAAAACAAATTATTAAATGTTTCTAACACTTCATAATTATTATTATATTAAAAGTACCTATATCGCATCAAAACGTATTTATCGATTATTATTCCTTATAGCATAAAGTCTATACAAGAATAAGCCAAGAGGAATGGTCGAGCAAACGTAAAATAAAATAAAAATATAAAAAAACAACCTCTTTGGTTCCTGTGAAAGCTTTGGGATACCAGCAAAAAGGTCATTGTACTCAACAGGCGAGAAAAATACAACATTGGATCATAGTAAAATTATTATAACAACAATTTTTTACAGGGGTAGAGTTCCTTTGCAGGTGGTTGACTAGGTGGGTATCCCAACAGTGCCAGTTATTCTACTGCCTTAGCAGTGATGTGCAAACATTGCTGTGCTTCGGTAGGAGGGCACTGTAGCTAGTGAAATTACTGGGCTGAAGAGTCCTACATCTTTTGATCCTTCAGTAAGAAGCGTTGATGTAGTGCATAGAATTTAACATCATTATGTAATCCTGGGTAGCACTGTACTGATATTATTATGATCAGCGTCATTTCTTACCATCAGGAGAGCGTCTTGCTCGTCTTTTTACTTCTTTGCTTATAAGTGGGTGTAATGTTTAGAAAATTTTAAATATCTGAACATCGCTCGAGCATTAGTAGGGTTGGTATTTAAAAACTTCTTTTCTATTAAAGTGCTTTGTTTGGTGTGAAATTACTTGTTATTATAATTTTTCTATGATTAGATGCCTTAAATTATATTATTATTTAAAATGTCATAATAATACATAATAATCAAATCACTGGTGCATTATTTAAAATATTATGCGGGGTACAACTGATCACAATTAAATACACACAATTTTCTTAAAAAATAGCACCAATATACTATTAGCAAATTGTGTCCAAAATTAACGCGGCATTTTAACTCAAAATAATTTTCATACCTAGCAACACCAAAACTTGCGAATGCACATTTCTAATGCTTTAATTTTAAGATATGGTTAGTTAAGACATTTAGGAGATTATAAAGATTAATCTTAGAATAGAAAATATACATTTTCAATGTAAATAGATATGTAAAAGTAAAATTAACAACTATGGTAACACTTGTTCTAAAACATGTTTTAGTTGCCAGCTACAATAAATACGAAATCTTGAGATTCGTGAGAATATCCGTAAGTATAACATTCATAAAATATTGTAGATAAGTTCTAGTTTCATTTGTATAATAACTCAACAGAATGTAGGTACAATATCTAAATAACTACTATAAAGAATGCGACAAAATTATATTAACAACATATTATATTAATATTAACGCTTGTTAAACTTTTAGAAAAACTCCAACTTAAATTAACGCAGATGTCCAACTACAATTTATAAAAACGTACCTAATTTTATTTGGTCTCATTTTAGTAACATTTTAAATACAACGGAAAAAATATGCCCGCCATTTTGGCGCGAAAGGAAACTTGGTGTCACTGGTGATATGCGCCATTTTTAAAAAAAACTAGCTGTCAAACGTGTCAACTGTCAGTGTCATTTTTTAAATTGGCGCAAAAGAGAAATTAGGGGGAGAATACTCGTAGACTGCGCAGTAAAGTGGCCAGTACGTTGGCCAAGCATTCAGCTCTCAAGGCGAGTTGTCCTTCGAGTGTGGAATCGTGGCTTTGCGCTTGTGAATTTTTGGCGTTGTGTTCGTGCAGGATTTGAGCCATCTCCGCCCCGGCGAGCTCTTTGAAGGCAGCTGTGACGTCATGCACTCGGAGCACCAGGTTGCGTGTTTGGAGTGGTGATGACGTGTGTCTGCCTAAAGCCTGGAATATAATGATTATAATCAACGTTATTTTAGGCGTATTTGGGCCTTTCTCGTAATTGGGGTTAATCAGAGCTAATAATTGACCTGGGATTTTAGATAAGCACTAATCCCTTGTGGCTGACGCTAAAAAAGTGATGAGATGACAGTCGTTGTCGTTCATTTTCCACAACAATTGGCTTGTTTAATCCTAAGCCTACAGACCTATATAAATTTTAGTCAAAATATGCGCACCTCGTCGATAAGTGTAACAAATGACGTCACTAGTGCAACATTACCTGCGCGAGGTCGGCCAGCCTCCGCAGCGGCGCGAGGCAGTCAGCGAGCGCGGGCGCGGCGCCGGCCCCGCACGCCGCGCCGCCCAGCGCGCCCACCAGCGTGCGGGATGACGTCACCAGCGACACTGCGCACGACGTCAGCTCGCTGCGCGCGCGCTATTAACACATTATTACAATGATGTTATGAATTCTGACAAACAAAATTAGAAGCAAAATGCAAGGAAGCATCTTTCCAGGGATGTAGGCTGGCTCTTGAACAGCTTGAACTTAGATGTGCAAATATGAGGAAAAATGTGACAAAAGAATGCTAAGCTGATATAATAAGCTAAACTTACTTGAAACTTAATCTCATCGATGTCCTCCCCGCCCCCGTGCGCGTGCTGATGCGAACATTTCTGGGCGACCTGATGCAGCCTCTGCAGCAGACCTTCCACAGCCACCTCCGTCTTCACCAGCAAGCTCTCTATGGGCACGTGGCCATTGTTCCCCTGCAGCTCTGGAAACTTCATCGTAGGAGGCGACGGAGGAGTAGGAATGTCATCCAGATCAGGCTTCACGTCATCCTTGAACCTCACGTGGTTCTGAACCTTCGGAACGGGACTCTCACTATTGCGTCTAAAGGACTTCCTGTCTAGAGGCGGACTGAAAGCTTTCTGGTCGTTCCCAGCGGCACCGTTCAACAGATCCGGCCGGTTGCTAAACCTCCGGTTCATCTGAGGGGAGCAGAGCGACAGCGCCGTCGACATCTCCTTGTTCTTCAGGATGGTGTTCTTGGTCTCGGAGTGCGACCGCACGTGCCTGCTCTGCAACGTCATGGAACTATAATTCGGACTCGTCCTCAGGCTCTGCAGCTCCTCCTCGCTCAGTCGACTCTCGAGCTCGAGGTTTCTGTAACTGTTCAGGTTTCTCTGAAAATGCGGCGAACCTATACTCGCGAGCCTCTGCTCGTTCCTAACAGGAGAGCCTAGCTTCTGGCTCTTCAGTCGCAACACTTCGATGCTCGGGACCGGAGGCAGAGGGGGCTTCTTGGGAGGCAACAGTAAGGGAGGCGGTGGAGACAACACTTTGTTCTCTAATCTGGGAGGTAGTTGCGGCGGAGTCATGCTTTCGTTCATGTCACAGATCACTTGGTAATTCAACTTTCTATTGTTCAACGTGCTGAAGTGGTTGTTGGGAATCTCTACGACACTCAATTCGTTGTTGACACAGGTGAAAGAGTTGGATCGCGGCCTCGGGGCGGGGGTGGGAGGCGTTTTGGGAGGTCTCTCGGGAGGTTTGCGGATTTCCGTGCTTTTTCTTCTGGGGGGAGGTCTTACTTCGCACACGTCGGGCATGGAATCGGAATTCTGTATGTGCGGCTCTATTTTCTCAGTCTCGTCGCTATTATCTTCGCTTTCACTCTTATTTTTATCTTTACTACAACACGAGAACATACCTTTCCTCTCGACGGTCGGGTACTCTATCACATGCGCGTTCCCGTTGGCTTGCTTATCATTCGTCACGCTCTTCCTTTTAGTTTTCAGCGAATCAGACTTTCCCTGTACAGTTTTCTTATCTTTCAATAACAAACTATTTCTAGCATCACTCAAACTCTTCGTGCTGAACATATTCCTAATTTCACTAACGCTCAGTGTTCCCTTCACTACGTCACCATTGGAAGTTTTAATATCACCATTTCTCTTAGCTTCCGCTAATTGTGTTTGATTTACATAACTAACATGATCTCTATCTAAGGTAGATGAGTTGGAACCCGGCGGCGGTGGAATGATGTATGATAGGATTTCTTCAGGCGTGAGTTCTATCGCTGGAGTGACTTTCACAGTGGGGGGTTGTATAGTAACTGTTGCTATAAATTCGTCTAAAGTTGATTTGGGATTGTTGGATATGTTTTCCTGTGAATTAGCTTTCTCGTCGGCGAAGGATGGCGGCACGACGGGTAGAATCTGAGGCACTTGTGTGGCACCATCCAACTCGTCAGGGGTTTGTGGGGGAGGTATCAAAGTTAAATCTATAAGCTCGGCGTCACAATCTACTGAACTCTCTTGGTAGAAAAATGGATAATCTGCTACTTCTTCTTTATTGCTCTTCTCTCTTAATTCTTTCAAATATTCTCTAAGGTTTGACTCTTTACTGTCAGGGGGAGGGTCTGGGCTGTGCAAACCGAAACTAGTTCTAACAGCTTTATTTGCTGGTTTGTTTTGATGCCTTCGTATAGGACTATTAGTGGGTGTGTACAAGGAATCGTTATCACTTTCGGAATGCAAATCAGTATTTAAAGCTAATAAAGCGTCAGTCAGTCCGCAATTATTTAAAATAGCGCTTAATCCTTGTGATTGTCTATTCGTCATCGTATCATTTTCCTTTGTATCTGGAACGTTTAAGACACTCAAACCTTGATTAATCGTTTCTGTTAAGAGAAGTAAAGAATCACTGTGTTTTAATATTCCCGGTGCATCATCTGCCGCAGACATTCTACTATTATTAGATTCAGTATCACTTTCTAAATGGTCTACATTAGTTTCTCTACCAACGAGCTCATCTCTCAACACTCCTTCATGATATGGTTCATCTTGATATGGATCGCTGTTTTCAGTGAGATACTGTTCAGAGTTTTCAACAAGTTTTTGCATTTCAGCTACTCGTCTAAGCACCTCTTCGTTTTTAGCTTCGACTAGTCGCGGATTGCTGGCGTTTTCTAGTAACTCCATGGATAGAACGCTTTGGAGATCGAATCCCATGCCGTCGTCTAAGAAGCACGGGTCGTTTGGATCGAAAAGTCTGAAATCTTCGTTTTTTTTGCACTTAGCGAAGTGAACATCGTGTCCTAGCAAACCTGGTTTTTCATAGCCTATGAGAGGAGAAGAGTTGTTGCTATGGTTTTTATTTGCGATGCTAGTATTCATGTTAGTGTCCAGATTGGCTTTATTTTGTTCTGGAGTAGAATGGTAAGGCGGAGGCATGCTGAAGATCGCGTAATGCTTTTTGGATAGAATGTTTGGATCGTCGTAATGCAAGTAGCTCCACTTTGCCGGTACTACGTTGTGTTGGGACAGGTATGGTGGAGCTGAAATAGAGTAAGAATAGTTCAGTATATTTCATGCGATGTGTTGTAGAAGACTTAGTATATTTCTTTATATTATAATTACCTATGTCCTCTGTGATCGGTTCTCTTTCTAGCTCTACGTTTAGTTCCTGTCCTGTTGCGAGACGATAATATCTGGAAGAGAAAGAAATTTATATCAACACCATTTTGTTAAGATAACCATATTGTTACAACATAAATAGTATTACGATTACCAAGGAGAAAAATCTTAAAATTCTTTCACTAAATAAACGAAATAAAAAAATATAGTGGAGACTTTAATACGTCAATTATTACAAAAATGTACCTATTTGTATAGGGTGGAAGTCGGAGTTAGATAAAAGTGGCGTGAATGTTGGCGGAACAATTGTTTTGACCAAAACAAAAACTATAATTTTGGTCACCCATCATGCTTCCATCAAGCCAGTTCTTTATACACCAATAAATAAAATATCCTATATCCTATTTTTAATAATATCTTATTATAGTTTTAATGATATCCTATTTTAAAAAATCTGAAGCAGATCTTCTATACTAACCCAGCAATAACCAGAGGCATTTCCGCAGCGTCCCTCTCTTCCATCAATAAAGCGAGCACTCGGTCCCGCTGCAGGAATATGGCGACATCAGCACCGCCGCTGCCTTCGCTCTTCACCCTGATGCCTTCCACCTCTTCCAGAGAGGCTATTGATTGAGGCTGGAACATTAAACCATATGCTCTTAAGACAACGTGTGAAAAAATTGTAGTAATCAGGTGAACGAAACGCGTTCAATGCTCGCGTGATGTTAAACAATAACGGGTAGGCTTTAACAGTCGTAGGTTTATCTTGGTAAACCTACGAAATCCTACGCAATACATCACAAAACGGTAGTAAAAAATATCTTAACAATTTCTGTTGTTGAAAGAAAGTACTTAATTATACTGTGCAAGATACAAAACAAAATACGCGTTTATTCCTTTGAACAAAATTTTGTATTATATTATGTAACTCAACACACAATTCATAAAACCAAAGAAGAGTGGCGCCCAACGTGGGGCCAAGTAAGTTCGAAAATAACATAAAATTCTAATTTTTATAATTATATTGAACGTCAATCCTTGATATATTTAAAGATTAATATTAAAGCTTCAAAGACATCTGTCGAAACAGTACGTTTTAATGCACACATAGCCCCACGTTGGGCGCCATAATTTTTTTGTTCAAGTTAAATTTTTAAAAAATCTATTGATCTCAATAAGGAGTAGTCTATTCTATTCTACAATAGAAATTAATCATTAACTACTTACCACAGAAGTATTCCTGCCCACGATCTGACTGAGTCCAAACCTCGGAGACACTAACAACACCCGCTCGGGCCGACTGCTGCTGAAACACTTCGCTCCGTAGCTCGGCAGACCTGACACTATGTCTAGGTAGTGCAGTTTAGCCTGCAATTTAACATATTGTGTATTACAGGAATCTACATAAGTTGCCATTGGATATTATAATAACAGAAGAACTGATGTTATGTCTTTGTATCCTGATAATGGAACTCTTTTATATTTAATTTTATATTTAACTATCTGGGCCCAGTAGTTTTACCCACTGTACTGTAGTCTATGTTTTATTCCAGGGTCTAAGCTATCTCTATACCAAATTTCAGCTTTAGGCGTGAAAGAGTAACAAACATACATCCTTGACACACTGACATCCCTACATTCATACAAACTTTCACGTTTAAAATATACGTAAGATTAAATATAATATTTCGCGGAGCATAAAATGGCGCTCAAATCATAGTGACCTTCTCAAAAAGACTTGAAAACTAATGTGCTGAATAACCAATATCTCTTTACCTGTAATTGTGTGAGCTGTCGTTGGCTGCCAGTCATCTGCGAGTTCAGCTTGAGGAAGTGTGCGATCAGTCTCCGCAGTTCTTTCCTCTTCATCGTCTCGAGAAGGCCACTCGGCACGAACCGTTCCAGACCGAACTCTCTTCTGAAACATTATTCAGATATCTTGTTACGACTACACACAATAGCGTTAGAAGTTTGCTATTGTGGACGAATAAACGACTAGTTGTTTGATCCGATGCTGGCCAAACACGAATATATTTCATTAAACTATACCGTAACGTATCTTTTTACAAGCTTTTAATTACTTTCACCTGTCTGTTGTCTGTCTGTCTGTAATCAAATCTTGTAAGTTTAATTTGACCCACTTCTCGGTTTCCAATTGAACTGAAAATTTGCATGCGTGTGTAAATCGGATGACAATGCAATATTTTTATGACATCGAGCTGATCTGATGATGGAGCTGGAAGGTGGTCATAGGAACTCCGTCATAAAACAACGGAACCCCATCGAGTTTGGGCTCATTTGATTCGTCTTGACGAGTACTTTATGGTAATAATAATAAAAGCTTGTTTTTAAAAAGTTTTTTTAAAATTTCACTAGTTTAAATCTATACGTGAATCCTGGCTCAGTATAATATCTTATAAAGCTTAGGCGAAGTTTTCCTATAATCTGGCCTACTCCGATTCAATTCGATTCAACGACGACGAATAAGATAATTTCTGAAACAACTCATCTTTGAGGCTTGCTCTTTTGAGTTGATAAGGGTGACGAACGAAGACGTAATGGCGTGGAAGCCATAATTAGCTCCCATTTTGACGTCAATAATGCCGGTATCATTATAATATTATCCAACACGTGTTTTTCTATGTGTGAGCGCAGCCAACTATAAAGTATTCTGGCTATAATATTTAAGACAATACTCACTCTACAGCTTTGACAGTCAACTTAGCCGGCGACACGTTATTAGCCAGCGCGTGTTGATGCATGTGTAAGGCAGCCAATCGTAGAGCCACTTCTGGCTGTAACTCCGGCGCGAATCGTTCCTGGGCCACATCGTTGCAGCACTGAAGGTAGAGGTAGTCTAGTGCGGATAGATCCCTTTGCGCCAGTTCCGCAGCTGATGATGGCATGAAGACTACGCGGAAGAGGCACCGCATTTTGTGAGAGCCTGGACGCGCTGCGATCTGTAAACATTTAAAAGGTTTTTTTAGGAAAAATCATAATTATTAAAATTCGAAATACAACAATATGAAAAAATAAGTGGCTGTAATTTAAGTTAGTTAACTTAGAAATTTGATTTTTTTACAAGACCTAAGTAACTTTATTAATTTCAACTCGATAACTCCACGAGTTTCTGAGAAAAGAACAGACTTGACAGACAGACAAACGGGTGATCGTATAAGGATTTCGTTTTTTCCTTTAGAGGTACGAAACCCTAAAAAAATACCTACGAATTTCTTGAACCACTGACACCCATTTTTAGCCCGATTAGTAACAAAACCCTTACCCTTGCCAAAGATTCCTTA
The DNA here is from genome assembly GCA_947507615.1 of Hemithea aestivaria. Lineage (NCBI taxonomy): Eukaryota > Metazoa > Arthropoda > Insecta > Lepidoptera > Geometridae > Hemithea > Hemithea aestivaria. The sequence goes on along the minus strand of OX382333.1, from coordinate 17,114,418 downwards.
GGATCCAGAAGCGTCAACTTGTTCCTCCTCAAACTCTTGACGTGTTCCACCACCAGACTGAAATGCTCTTCAGCAGTGATGCACAGTTTGTCCTTCAGGCTGGTCACCACGTCTGCCACGGTCGTGGTCGTGTCGTACTTGAAGGACTTAGTCTGGCCGTTCTCGAGGAATACTTTTAGAACGTTCGCCATTGGTGGGAGACAGAGATCGCCGAGGGAGAATGCTGAGGGCTGGAAAGGGAAAAAAATTATATTAGAATAGAATTAACTTATTAGAACTTTAGATATATTTTATTAGACTTTTATATTTGACATAAAAAAATATCTATCGCTATGGTAGTACTTCTACTACGGGCGAGTAGAGAGAATGAAGCCACGCGGCAGATCTCCAATGCGGTAGATTGATCAAGTCGCAATGGCAAGTGCTTCGCGCGTGATGGAATTTGGAATCCTTGTCTTAGCACTAATAAAACTTTTGTTTCAAATTTCAACCCATAATTTTGTTATACTTATAGGGGACTTTACTTATTGGCTCTATTGTCAAACCGCAAAGAATACCAAAGGCTTTTAACACAGCCCTCTCGCCTACCTCCACATAGGGTTGCCAGACCACACCCAGACCAGACCTGTTTGTCACACTCATCAGCTGACTTTGTCTAACACTATACTTCGGTACTTACTAGATACATCGGAGCTCCATGCAGCTGGACCGAGTCAGCGAAACGTACACGAGGCGGCTTGGCTCTCAACCTGGCCCTTTTAGCAGCAGAAAGTAAAGCGGATCTTCGCATAGGGCTGCCAGTCCTCGCCGGCTGGCAGACTCGCAGAGTGACCTTGTCTGAGCACGCTCGCATGGCGGAGATGACGTGTTCTCGTGCAGCTAAGCTCACATACTATGGGGTTGCCATACCATGCCTGGCAGACTACAATGCTGGCCTTGTCTAACACTATACTTCGGTACTTACTAGATACATCGGAGCTCCATTCAGCTGGACCGAGTCTGCGAACCGCACTCTCGGTGGTTTAGCCCTCAACCTGGCCCTTTTAGCAGCAGAAAGTAAAGCGGATCTTCGCATAGGGTTGCCAGTCCTCGCCGGCTGGCAGACTCGGAGCTTGACCTTGTCTGAGCACGCTCGGACGGCAGAAATCACGTATTCTCGTGCAGCTAAGCTCACATACTGTGGGGTTACCATACGATGCCTGGCAGACTACCATGCTGGCCTTGTCTAACACTATACTATGATACTTACAGGATACATAGGCGCTCCATTAAGCTGGACAGAGTCAGCGAACCGTACTCTCGGTGGTTTAGCCCTCAACCTGGCCCTTTTAGCAGCGGATAGTAGAGCGGATCTTCGCATAGGGTTGCCAGTCCTCGCCGGCTGGCAGACTCGCAGGGTGACCTTGTCTGAGCACGCTCGGACGGCGGAGATGACATGTTCTCGTGCGGCCAAGCTCACATCCTCGCCGTTTACGCAGAGGATCTGGTCTCCGGGCTCTAACTGGATATATTAATTTAATTTATTACTTTCATGTAGACACAGATAGCAAAGGGTCTACATGGGTGGTGCTTCACATGATAAATGAATCGTAGGAAAATATATGCATATTGTCCTCTTGTCTATATTGAAGTACTTCTTTGTTTAATAAATTGTCCAAACGTGAATAATTATAAAAAGCTTAAATCATGAAATGAAATATATTTATTCGCTTGAAGTATGGTGTAAAGATGGCACAGATACAATAACAATGTCTCCCACACTTCGCCAGTAGTTTACACCGGCATGCAAATATAATCATTCGATAATCTTCATCAAGATCAAGTCCGAAAATAAAATCAGTTGCGTAGTTTAATGTTTGTTATGTTTTGTACAAGAACTCCATTAAAATACCAGCGCTGGATGAACATCTAAATTATAGTAATTCATCCAGCACAAGCTGAATGTACCCTTATTGCCTAAGCAAGAAGTAGATTTAAGTATGGATTTAGGATTATTGTACCGTTTCTTGACAATAAATGGCATTGTATTATTTTAAAAAAAAATTAAAACACTGCGTCTATATTGGACAGGCGTTATCGCTTCGAGGCGAGCGTGAGGTTCTTGTAACTTCCAAATAATCACGTAGTACCGTGTGCCATTTTTTTTCCTCAGTAGCTCGTAAACAAAATTTGCTCGAAAAGAAGATTGCTCTGGATAAATTTTACAATCTTACTAATATTATAAACGTGAAAGTTTGTAAGAATGGATTTCTGGATGTTTTTTTTTTTTTTTTTTTTTTATGTGGAGAAGTAAGAAGACGAGCAAAACGCTCTCCTGATGTTAAGAGATAACGCTGCCCATAATCAGTACAGTGCTACCCAGAATTTCACAATGTACCGCCGGATGTATGTTTATTACTCTTTCATGCCTAAACGGGTGGACCAATTGACCTGAAATTTGGTATAGTGATAGCTTAGTCCCTGGAATAACACGTAGATATAGTACAGCGGGTAAAACCGCTGGGCGCAGCTAGTATTCATGTAAAGAATAAAATAAGATCATGCTCACCTTCCCCACACTAGGCGAGTTGTCGGTCACAAACCGCACGAGCACCGGTTTCTCCGAGCCCGCAACGAATCCGAATCCAAGGTCGGGGTCCCTATCCAGCACCACGTCGCGAGGGGCTGGCGGTGACTCGCACGAACACCCCTCCGGAGCCACGTATGTGGTAGTTTTGTTGACATGGCTGGAATGATAAATGATCTTTGAGAATATTGCAGGATTTTTCCTAGGTGATATGGATGGATGGAAAAGATATACCTAGACCCTGGAAACACCCGAAATAATTTTGATCTGCCTGCTGTCTTGTTGATTGGGATTTGTTATATGCATAGGTATGGGCACGTTTTTTACTAATCCGTAAATATTTCACGGTCCACGGTAAAAAGTAAAAACTACTTACTTACTTATTTTTAAACGAATGAAAAATACGTTGATACCTAGGTACTTCTCTATTTTTTGTGTTATTTTTTAGATTTTCTATGTATGTTTACTTACTATTTCACTTTTTTTTTCGCAGATACGAAAATCTCTTATAGCTTCATTTTACTCTACAAATAAATTCATATAATTTATTCATTTTGCTCCAGGGCCTCTGCCTTAACTCTATTAGAAAGATTTTATCCCGCCATTTAGGTTTAGTCTGCTTACTATCTTCAACCGATCATCGCTTGACATCAGCAGCAGGCTATTCACTTATCGGTTAGGGAACCGAACCGAATACCGAATTGTCAAAAATGTATGAAATGACGTGACATGACAAGTCAAGCTGTATCTATTATAGTATGTCATTTCATACATTTTTGACAATTCGGCATTCGGTTCGGTTCTTTCACGGATAAGTGAATAACCCTGCAGGCGAGATAGTGGTCAAAGGCTATCCTGAATAAAAAATAACCAACTTACTTGATATAATAAGCCTTCCCCCTGCTATCCAACGCCTGCTCCCAGCCATAAGGCAGTTCCTCCTCCTCTTGGCTGCTGGTGCTTCCATCCTTGGAGGACCAGCTCTCCGCTGGAGGCAGCCAGCTCGCTGTGCGTGTTATGTGGCTGGAAGTAAAGGAAAATTATGTTAATATTTGCAACCTAAAGGCATAAAGTAATTAATAGTACCTAGTAGGGGTACATAACTATGGCGTTTTAGGGCATTGTCAGCGCTCGTGTCAGAAGCGTGTTTTTTGAACCGTGTTTTAAATAACTTAGGGCGTATATAGACCTGTTTAAACCTAAGAGATTTACGTCATCGCGCAGGTAGGTCCTAAGACAGTTTAAAAGGCAAGTTTCTCACTTTCATTGGAAATGCGCAAACATTTTCTAAGAAAGATTGAAGGTAGTCTATATTTCAGGAAAAGGGCATTGGAGCAAATAGATTGACCGTTGAAGTGATTTATAGGGGTAAACAGCCGGAGCCTGGAGCTCTAAGAAATTGGAATCAACTGGTGCCAATTTCTACTTTTACAAATTCAAATAAAACATATAAAATTCGTTTTATTACTTACTCACAAAGTAGGTACAGTAAGTAGGTACAGAAGTTTTTTGTTTTTCCATTTTATTTATATTTTAAACGATTTCGAAGAGGGAGGTTCTCACTTCGATGAATTATTGGATCTACGAGATATTTACATAGGTCAATCCTTAGAGGATTCCTACAAATATACCTAATACCATAGACGTATGTTTGAATGCATGTTTGTCCTATGATTTCCTGGACACTGCTGAATGTATTTGAACTATTCTTTTTTCTTGCCTTACATTTGGTCCAACTTAGGGCACAGTGCAAGTCTCATCAAAATCAGTTCAGTAGTTTTTAAGATATGAAACAAAACGTGCGTCTCGTCCCCTTGTATTTTGATAAGGTCAACCGATCTTTTTTTCCTCGATTTGAAGCTCATTTGACTATTTTTAATGTCACATGTTTGTTTAAAAAATCGTGGTATTTCAAATAACATTTTAACTAATTATCTAAAAGTAAAAGGCAAAAGTTAACACCCCGAGAACCACCCGACATTAAAAGTGTTATCTAAAAGTACTTGCTAAACAATTTAAATAAAAAACTCGGGTCGACAGCGAAACGCTCCTTTGTCCTGAGATAAGTGGTGCGAAGTGTTCACAGTTCACTATCGAGTTTGTATAGGACTTTACTAAGGTTTAAAGAGGTCCATAGTGGAACGGAAAAACCAGAGGCATGAATTAAACAAAATCTCGAATCACAGCCTTTATAAATCTACTGACTATCATAGCTTTAATACTAGAAATAAAAATTAAATGGCTATAACTAGATCGAATTGTTAGACCAGGAAATCGTTTTTAAACGTTTCTATAATTTTAGGATTTTGTACATTTCTATAATAAAATCTCTGAACAGATAACGGGGCTCACAGAAGAAGTGAATGGGATGTGTAGAATTCAGAAGAAGTGATAAAAGCTACATTATTAAAGAAAGCCAATTTTATTATTGGCATACATAAAATACATATTATATACCTAGAACTTTCTGCATGATAAACCAGCTAGTGCTATTCAAATGATCAATAAAGTATGTAACTTAGAAAATCACTGTAAACACCTAATTTAAAAAAAACCCCTATGAGTTTCTTGGTCGTTCTTCTTATAGAGGTTCTTTTCGAACGAGTGGTAGAGTCAAAAATAGAACTTAACAATTGTAAAATCCATAAGTGCTCCATTATCCCTAAACGAAAATATATATTATAAGATATATTAAGTGTTCAGAACATAATAATTTTACATTATATAAACTGCTGCAACAATTTAGACCTATCTAAACGACTTATATCGCCCATTAAAGGTAATATTCTGAACTAGCGGAAGACATTACAATATTGATCTAGTTTTGGCATATTAATATTATATAAAACTAGCGGCTATCGACGGCTTTACCTGCTGAAAGCTATATCATTGGTGATGTGATAAAATTATAGGTAAGATTCAGTAAAACTACCTCTACAGTAAATTTCAGAGAAACTGTGCCTCTACAGTAAATTTCAGAAAAACTGCCTCTACAGTACCTACCTAAATTTCAGAAAAACTACATCTACACTGAATTTCAGAAAAAAAGTGTTCAAATAGGTACCTTCTAATACAAGTTAAAGCTTATTTATCAGCGGGAAAAACCGCCAGTAACTGCTTGTAGCTAAAAGCGACTGAAAGCGGTATGTAGATACGCTCAACACTCATATTCACACCCATAAATATACCAAGAACCCCACATTACCACAAAGTGAATACAATCAGCACAAAGTACGAAGACACCTGTGCGCGAGATAGCTGCTAATCTCGACTGTAATTACACAAACGCGTAGACTTATAGAGGTAATCTAGTATAAAAAAAAAGGTTGCCTAAATAACGCCCAACCTGCCCAAAATGGCACATTGCCCAAATATAATTTTTTCATGTGTCATTTTTTACTTTTTTACGCATTAACGGCTGTTTTGATTGAGCTAAAATTTGTAGTGTTAAATGACAATGATGGCATAGTTCTCAACTTAAAAAAGAGTAAACAACGGCCGCAGCGAATATTGTATGTAAAAAACTGCGACTGAAAGCGGTATGTACCATTTTAACACCCATAAATATACCTAGAAGCCCCACATTACCACAAAGTGAAAACAATCAGCACAAAGTACGAAGACACCTGTGCGCGAGATAGCTGTAATCTCGACTGTAATTACACAAACGTTGCCCAAATAACGCCCAACCTGCCCAAAACGGCGCGGCGCCATTGCCCAAATATAAACTTTTCATTCAACCCTGCATTAATCGCACAATCTGCGGCGATGATGCTACCGGTTAGGGGCAAACGCCACTGGGTGTTATTTTTATAATAATTTTTATTTCAGCGATGCGAATATTGGTAAATTTATTGTTTAAATAGGACAAAATTGATGTTACTCGACGATTTTAACATTTCATATTGTTATTTAGGTAAAACAATTAAATAAATAAATAAATGTTAATGTAAAGTTTCTATGCTCTGGTTTTTAAATAATTATAGGTTATTCTTTGACTACGAGCTCGCATGATGTTAACCTTCATAAGGATTTCGGGTCTTTTTGGACCCATTTTTGCCTTAAAATCAGGGAGGTCACATCATCGTGGCCACCTGTGAGACAAAAAACAACTTACGGATTTACATTATTTATGAAAATACGCGATATATTGATATTTTAGGTCATAAACTAGTTGAATAACATTGTATTGTCTCAAATTGCTTTAAAATTTTGGGAAAAAACGAAACACTTAGGTATTATTGTCACAGTGAAGCAGTTTGACAGAGTTTGACAAACAACATAAACCGGCCACGCTGAAAGGGACGGAAAAAAATAGGTTCTCCTTTTTTCAAATTCTCCTTTCAATTTTCCCTATTGCCATCACACTTACACATAAAATGGGTACTTCTAGTTGTATTACTTCTGTGCTTAAAATACGGATAACTTTTCATGTATTAATTTTTATGATTTGTCACTTCGTGACTTTTATTACATTTTGAAACTCTACGTAAAAAGCGAAAAAAAAGTTTAAAATGTTTATATTTGAGTTGTTTATGTTTGAGCAAGTATGTGGCCGTAGATGGTAGCAGACTTAACCTAAAAGGCGGCTTGGGCTTCCTGGCTGAACTCCGTGGCGTGGTTTCACTGAACAGCGTGGCGGAATACGGTCATAATGACCGCTTGGCGAAATGGTAGGACTAAATTTATTCCAAAAATTTATTAAACAATAGTCAAAATTCGTATTCAAAAACTTCGACGACAAATTTACATATTTATTAACAGTTAAAAGTTTTTAAAATTTCGTCTACCTTAATAAGGTATTGTTGTTGTGTAAGGTGTTGTTGTTGGTGTATTGTTGGATTTGTTGGTGTTGGTTGGTATTGGTGTTGGTTGGTTAATAAGGTGTTGTGAGGTATTGTCTTATATAAGGGTTTTGTCTTATTATCTTTGTCTTATTAGGGTCTTGTCTCTTGTCTTAATATCAGTATACACAAATACAAACATTTATTTGCAAGAATGTAGGTGGTACAGATAGGTCTTAATAAAATAAGTCGTTAAAACTAGGTCCGTTACATTCTGCCTCATAGAGGCGTGCAAAATTTTACTTGATTATTTAGATAATGGCAATCTTATATTATACATAGTTACAATAGTTCCAATAATTACACACAAACACACCTAATTGACCTTTTATTTAAGTCGCTTAAATCAGCAGTACAGTGGCATTAGACCCTCACATCAGGTGAAAATGTGGCCAAAAAATAAAAATACAAGCCCATTCGAGATAGGGGGATTATTTTTCACGGCTTGTACTTTACGTCAGATTTCATTACAGTAAAAGGTTACGTATGAATACGATATTATATGACGAATGTTGATGATGATTGTATGTATTGTGGGAGATATGTAGGGAGATAAAAGGGGAGAAAACTCATTGAATATGTGTGGAATTGTTAAGCTCACAAGTTTAGGTTACAAGTCGAACTCAAACAGGGAAATTTTCTGAATTTGAATGGATTCATAGTTTTTATTTCTTGTATAGCAAGCATAATATTATTATTGCATATTTGGGATTCAGTAGATACAATTAATTAAGGTAAGTATCATAATTGAGTGCTATAGATGTAATAAATGTTACGTGTAAATTTACGTTTTTTTTTAAAGTTGAGATGACAAATATAAAAATTAAACAAATTAAACCTACAGATTTTTTTTTATCCTCTTAGGGTTGCAAAAATCTCAATATCACAAGTGACTCTAAACACTGAAATTGCCCTTTAAACTAGTTTATATCCGTTATTGCAAACCTCTACGATTTGTAATATAAATACTTATTAGAATAGTGTCGACGTCCAACCATGATTCAAAAATCATACAAAAATTAAAATTACAGTCCATCGGTCGTGCACAATTGCAAAAGTGTCCAAACCAGGTCACCATCCAATCCTACGCCATCAAACGGCGGTGGTCAGCGACCACGAAATCACCGGGCTAGGGGCAGATTGGCCGGACATGCTAACGGGACACGGGGAATCGAGTAGTCGACGACTTTACTCTTAATTCTAAAAGTTATTTTCGAGTTAGTGTATAAATAAACTCGCAAAGAACAATTTGTCAATTTTTAAATGAGGTTGGTTTGGCCCTAACTATCCATTGATTCGTCCGAAGTTTATTGTTTCATGATGCAAAAATCACGCAAAATCTCATTTAAATAAATATATGTCCATTGTCCATATGTGGTGCACATTGCAAAGGTCTCCATCCAATCCTATGCCATCAAATTGGACCTCCATACATAATATAATTACTTAGAATACATTTATATAAGTACTTAGAAAAAAAATAAGTACAATTATTTTTTATCAAAAAAGTGTAATATTCGCATTATATCGATATCGATCTCCAGCGATTTTTTTTTTATATTATGTTCACTGATAACACGAAGTCATCTAAACCCTGATTTTTTTTGTTTGAAAGGATTTATTATATTAGCGAAGGATTCGCCTTTAGGTATAAGTTTAGTCTGCTATCAAGGCTACAAAAAAAGAAAAAAAAGTTATTTTAAAAAAATTGGTTGAGATTTTTCAAGTTACCTTCAATACAATACAATACAAAAACTCTTTATTGTGACAAAGAAAAAAAAAAAAATTTACAATAAACCTAACCTAACCTTCCTTATTGAAAGGAATTTAAACTCGGTTTCATTATATACGAGTATTTATAAAATTAAAGTTTAAAATTTACTTTCAGATATGCAATGGATTGCGTTTATGAAATGAAAATAAGTCAATTTTGCTTCAAAGTTTAATAATTAAAAACTTTTACCTTACAGTTAAAGCCCCCGTTTCAATAACAAGGACGATCCTCTCAATCATTAACGATAACTTCTTCGTCAACACTGCTACACTTCGGTTCATAAACTTCCACATCTCGACACATTTCACACTATTTCACTATTTTAAACTTCGATTCGATACTGGCTACGTCATACACTAAAATCATTAAGATTTTTCAACTTAGGGTAAATTTTGGTAACCGTTTTCCCCCCTATGTCCCCCTATGTTTTTATTATTTTCCCTGGCATCAATATTTTACTGTTTACTCGATATTTGGTCTTCACGAAATCGGTCGAGCTTTTTAAAATATGAATAAAAACAAGCATCTCGTCGTCGCATCCTTGCTTATTAGAAATTGAACTTAAAAACGGTTTATATATTATTTTTAATTTTACGTATGCGAACATCGAGTTGACTTTAGAGTTATTTTGTCAATATTAACGGCGCACATTTTTTATAATTCATTTTGGAGTAAAACTATATTTTCAATATGTTTATTTTATTAAATTTGTATTATTTCTCGAAGCGCCCACGTTTGGCGGTGTAGAATCTTATACTGATCATAACACGGCTATAGGAAGTCATTGGTAAGGTCTTGGACACAGATTGATTCGGTTGAGGGGAGTATACATTATTCTGGAGTATGGGCATTGACCTTAGTTATGAAATTTTTTTTACTTATGTACCTACCTATCATGCACGAATTGTACTATGGCAGTTTTACATCAAAAGTATAGAAAATGTAAGGGCTGATTTGTCAAAAAGGGGTAAATTTTCATTTACCATAACAATTTTTGGCAATTTTCAAAATGTTTGGCTTCATTTTCGTGACAAGGGCTTTCTACCATGTACCTAAACCCAAATTTTCGTCCAAAAATTGTATTGGACGATTTTTTTAATCACCGTTTTAATATACTGTTAGAAGTTTGCATTAACGGGTAGTAGGACCCGCGGGTCTGTACTAAATAATTTACCAAATCAGTTCAGGCCTTGAGTAATCGGTGAACCTATTTAAAAAGTTGTTAAAAAATCTGTCGAATTTAAAATCTTTTATCTTTTTTGTGTGTCGATTAAAACTGTACTCCTCACATGTTGAACGTACATACATACGTAAGTATTTGTTTATTTATAGCTGTGCCGACAGTCAACAGCGGATATGGGCAGTCGAGCAAATTGGCCGCGCGAATCTACCGGTACAGTGGTTACCGTTGACCATAGACTACTCATCATAGAGTGCGCATTACCGGAAATATTCTCTCGCCGACGATACGCATTCACGCTGCATAACATACGTCAAATTATGTCTTTGAACAAAAGTGTTTCTACTTTGAAGAGCCAATCAAAACTAGCCAGGGGTATGATATATTTATGCCACAGACGAAAGGGACATAAAATATTCCAGAAGGAAATAAAGTTCAAATTTGCATGTTTGTTTGACCCAGTTTATAGAAAAGTGAATGTGGCCAAACAAAAAAACTGGAAGTCTGAGCGGGACAACAAATTGTACCTCTAGCTCTGACACTCTTGGGAATAATGTATGTGATTTTCGCTTGGTACTCAAAAAGTCACACTGATAGTGATTGGTAGTTCTACTTAATGCTTTTTCTTAGAAACTAGCGATCTTTGTCTTTGAACCAAAGAGTTTCTACTTTGAACGAGCCAATCAAAACTAGCCAACCGCCCCCGCAACCCCCCTTGTTTTGGCGATTTCGTTTTCACGAAAGCGGGGTCTGTTTTGGTTTCTCTTGTTTATACCGTTGACCGTTGACAATGATGTGGTCATGTGCTCGCTCGCGATTTAATGTAGGTACTAGGGGAGCTTGAACATTGGTTATATATGCGTTTTTGCATCCTCGTAACTCCCTAGGGAGGGGCAGGGGCTATTTGGGACTCAGCTTGCCGGCGAAGTGCTAGGAGTGCCGCATGACAAGGACAAGAATACCCACTAAAACCCGTTAGTAGGCCGTCGTTTCGCCTTCACGGGTTAGAATAGGGTAGGGGCCTGGGGAGATGATGCGTAACGCATTTTTTCTGGGTTAAAAAAGAGTCACAGTTGCATTCACCATCCCACCCCGGCGGTGGCCCGGTGACACACCAAGCCCTTACGATCCAAAAGGTTTTAAGCAGTTTCCTTTTAAAACCATAAGTATATCTTTTTAGAAGTTTTTATTTACTTTTAGCAGTTTGTTGTCTGTCTGTCTGTCCGTCCGTCTGTCTGTAATCAAATCTTGCAAGTTAAATTTGATCCACTTCCCGGTTTCCGATTGAGCTGAACTTTAGCATGTACAAATCGGATGACAATGCAATATGTATTATTATAATATGGAGCTGGAAGATGACCATAGGAACTCCAAAATTAAACGACGCAACACCATCGAGTTTGGGCTCATTTGATTCTTCTTGTCGAGTACTTTATGGTGCTAGAGGGTAATAATAATAAAAGCTTGTTTTTAAAAAGATTTTTTTACAAGCTTTTATTACCTTCAGCTAGCCACAGTTCTAAATAAAGCAGTACATTAAATAGGGGCTCGTTCCGTAATCCATGAGCGTCCAGTAATCACGGCGCTCACAATGTAGCTTCCATTGTTCTATTGTTGGTGCTTCAGCTTGTGTTTATCGCAGGTTTGCATACGAGTCGTGAATGGGGGACTAAGGGAGTTTTAGCTACCTCTTTAGATGACCTACCTTTGTGATCCCCGACGCAAAACGACGGGGTGTTATAAGTTTGATGTGTCTGTCTGTGTGTGTCCGTCTGTGGCATCGTAGCTCCCGAACGGATAAACGGATTTTAATCTAGTATTTTTTGTTTAAAAGTTTAGAGATTAGAATTTAGTCGAGCGTGTTCTTAGCCATGTTTGGTGGAAATCGATCCAAGATGGCCGCCGCTACAAAATGGCGGATTACATTTTTATTCCACAACCCGCCCAATATGAGTATCTATCAAATGAAAGGGCTTAACTTGTAGAATACAACGCACAATGATAAATTAAAAATCCAAGATGGCCGCCACCACAAAACGGCGAATTACATATTTTTGAAAACGTTGCGTTGGGTTTTTTTTTCAATTTTTAATTTAATTCACTTGCATTCAACGAAACTAATAATTGGACTAATATTATGTTAAAATATCATTATTATATGGAGGGATTTATCCTGCCTTATAAATTTAGTCTGTTTAGTTAAAGTTTTTAGTTAAACCTATGATAAATAAAATAAAATAACTAAAAAGTAACCTTCCAGTATTCTACATTCTATTGTACCTATACAGTTCTCATTTTAGAGCAGCATAAGATGCTCTCACCAAACAAGCAAACTCTGCAACAGAGTTAGTGTGTTCCAGCGTATTACCAACTTCAACGTAACGTTCGCAGTTTGCACAAATAGCTCCCAAATTGTTCCCGAAGTCAGCTCCGCAAACGTATCAATCAGGCTGAGAACTGTTTCAAGAAGTTAACATAAATGAAGAACAGAAATACTTTTTATTTAACAAATCAGCCAGGGATGGATTCTTTTTTATGTGAAGAAGTACGAAGACGAGCAAGACGCTCTCCTGATGTTAAGAGTTAAGAGATAACGCTGTCCATAATCAGTACAGTGCTACCTAAGACTTTACAATGACGTGAAACTCTGTCTGTCTGTAATAAAATCTTGCGAGTTTAATTTGATCCACGTCCCGGTTTCTGATTGAGCTGAAATTTCGCATGCAATATCTATACTTATAATAAGAATTTCCATTCTTATAAATAGCAGAAAGCTAGCTGCAGCTGCTGCTAGTTAGCTTGTAAATATGAGAAATTATGAGAAGTTGAAATGTTATAAATATTTTAATTTTACTATACAGTGCTTTTCATGAAAGAAGCTACTTTTTGCTAGGCGCGCGTTTTAAAGTTAAAATATTTATAACATTTTAACTCCACATAATCTTATCTAAATTCTTAATAAGAAAACATATCTAATTTCTTAATTAAATAGGTATTTACTTTATCTAACAAATAAAACATATTTAGGATATGAAGTATATACATAGGCGGATTTAGGGGCGGGGGGGGGGGGGGGGGTGTAGGGGGCCAAGGCCCCCCCCAGAATCATTGTAGAGTTACGAATTTTGCACATATTTCATGGTAAAGAATTTAATTTTTTTCTCGGCGCTCGCAGCAAGCTGCTCGCGCACATATTATTAGGGATGTTTAAACTTTCTAACTGCTCAGAGCGAGCTAAACACACACTTTTCGTAGTAAAAATTATAATATTTTTGCCCGTCTGCACCTTGGCCCCCCCCAGAACCAAATCCTGGATCCGCCTATGTGTATATAATTACCGATCATATTAAATTTAGTTCTGCCAAAATCGACCTTTCGTGAAAAGCACTATATTTTGTAGGTACCTCTTTTTTAATAGAGGATTACGACGGTGAATAAATATGATAATTAATTTATTATGCATAAAACTCGCGTCGCGTCACGTCGTCGTAAAGAGCACGCCATCTATTGACGAGCGGTAAAACAAACAGATTTGTCAATAAGACTTAGTCGTGTGATGTGTGTAGTATGTGAAAGATCCCATGGGCGCAAGAGGGCGCTAAATGCAAAAAAATAAAAGTGTTCAAGATTTTTTTTTCTTTCGTGTTTTTTATTCATTTTGTTCATTACATTACAGTAAGACTACAAAAATACGGACAGAGGATTTTTCTGGTCTTCTCGCTGTTTATGTGGAAGGCGATATGAGTTGCTAAGAAACTATTTCAATTTAGTGATCCATTTAAAATATTTTTTTTAAATCTTAACTACCTACTGGCTTTCTAACTTTCACTGAAAAAATCGCAATGTGTCTCAAAGGACTGAAATTTAACTGCCAACTTTCATTTGACATCGGAAAAACAGCCTAAAAATAAAAATTTGACGCGGGCAACGCCGCGGGTACAGCTAGTATTTAATAAGTCGGTTGACAATGCAAAATTATTATGACCTCGAGCTGATCTGATGATGGAGCTGGAAGGTGGTCATAGGAACTCCGTAATTAAACGACGTAACCCCATTGGGCTCATTTGATTCGTCTTGATGAGTACTTTGATGCTAGATGGTAATAATGATAAAAGCTTGTTATTAAAAAGTGAGGCGCTACTTCACCCCTGGACAGCTTCTTACACTTTATAAAGCTCAAGTCCGATCTTGTATGGAGTACTGCTGCCATCTTTGGGACGGTTCAGCCAAATACCAGCTCGAGGCCTTGGATTCCATTGAACGTCGTGCCCGTAAAATAATTGGTGATGAGAGGCTGACTGAGACCAAATTACAGGATTTCGCACATCGACGCTCAGTTGCCAGCCTGTGCGTCTTTTACAAGCTCCATCATGGAGAGTGCTCTTCAGAACTCCATGGGTTAGTTCCACCATCACCCTTTTACTACCGAACTTCCAGGCAAACGGCACTGCGCCACCAATATCTGGTGAATATACCAGCAGCTCGGACTAAGCGATTCGCTTCGTCTTTCATTATGAGAACGGCGAAGTTATGGAACTCGCTACCACTCTCAGTGTTTCCCGAATGCTATAACGTGGGTTTGTTCAAATCAAGAGTGAATAGGTTCTTACTAAACAAGCGTGCTACAACTTCGACTGCATCGTCACTTACCAACAGGTGAGATTGCAGTCAAACGCTTGATTAGTCTTCTATATAAAAAAAAAAAAAAAAAAAAGATTTTTTTAATTTTCACTTGCTTTAATTAATAAACAACCACGTAAATTCTACCATACATTGGTAATGTATTTAAGGCGGTAAAGCTACCTGTTATAGCACTAAGCCGTTTGATCAGGTACCTAGGTACTCGTATAATCCTGCAGATGATCCAGGTTATCCGGATAATCCAGTCTCGGCTTGTTCATGTAAAATGAACCACACTTCACTGTACTTTGCTACTTTTAATTTTATATTAATACCAGCTGCGCCCAGCGGTTTTGCTCGCTGTGTGCCTATGTGTTATTCCAGGGTTTAAGCTATCTCTTAACCAAATTTCAGCTCAATCAGTCCACCCGATTAGGCGTGAAGAAGTACAAAAATACACACTCATAAACTTTCGCATATATATAATACTAGCTGCGCCCAGCGGTTTTACCCGCAGTACTTATGTAGCCTATGTGTTATTCCAGGGTCTAAGCTATCTCTATATAGTTTCAGCTCAATCGGTCCACCCGTTTAGGCGTGAAAGAGTAACAAACATACATCCAGACATCCATTCTTACAAACTTTCACGTTTATTATATTTAGTAAGATAGTGTAAAGTGTGATTGGCTATGCCCATCGGTTTTATCCGCTAAAAGTTATATATATACGTTATTTGAAGGCTAACTTTTCTTGTCCAGTCTTCTTAACAGTGCTCTATTGATTTGCTCAAAGGTGCTCTATTTTTATTACCTATTTAAATAATAAGGCCTATTCAAACCTGAGTGATATTCGCTAACGAAATTACTGCATAAAAATGTTGTGCTTTTTTCGATACCAAGAGTGATAGCGATTATCGCCCAAATTTGAACAGGCTCTAAATAATGCATTGTAATTTGAATTAAGTTTATTCCATTACTAGCTGTACCCGCGGCGTTGCCCGCGTCAAATTTTTATTTTTAGGTTGTTTTTTCCGATGTCAAATGAAAGTTGGCAGTTAAATTTCAGTCCTTTGAGACACATTGCGATTTTTTCAGTGAAAGTTAGAAAGCCAGTAGGTAGTTAAGATTTAAAAAAAAAAATTTTAAATGGATCACTAAATTGAAATAGTTTCTTAGCAACTCATCTCGCCTTCCACATAAACAGCGAGAAGGCCAGAAAAATCCTCTGTCCGTATTTTTGTAGTCTTACTGTAATATAATGTAATGAACAAAATGAATAAAAAACACAAAAGAAAAAAAATCTTGAACACTTTTATTTTTTTGCATTTAGCGCCCTCTTGCGCCCATGGGATCTTTCACATACTACACACGTCACACGACTAAGTCTTATTGACAAATCTGTTTGTTTTACCGCTCGTCAATAGATGGCGTGCTCTTTATGGCGTTTTTATGCATAATAAATTAATTATCATATAAGAGGTACCTAATTAAAGAAAACTATGATGTATGTCTAATATCCGAGACTCATTTCACCAGAGAGTCCTACATTAAAATAGATGGATATAAAACGTATCATGCGCTGCATCCAGACAACACTGCTAGAGGTGGTAGTACCATCATTGTCAAAGACAGTCTCTACCATCATCAAGCACTAAAATTTGAAGAACAGCAAACTCAAGCTGTAGCTATTACCATCAAAACCAAACGTTATCCAATAACAATTTCAGCCATATACTGTCCGCCAAGGTACGCATTAAAAGCTGAACATTATAAAAATATTTTGGAAAAACTTGGAAACAGTTTCATCCTAGGAGGAGACTTTAATGCCAAAAACACTTTCTGGGGATCCAGGCTAACGACAACAAAAGGAAAAGAGCTTCTTAGTGCCATAAGAGATTTAAACTGTAAAGCAATATCAACGGGAAAACCAACCTATTGGCCTACAGATCAAAATAAGATACCAGATTTGATAGATTTTTTTATATATAAAAACATACATTCTAGCTTTATAAGTATTAAAGAAAGTTTTGACATGAGCTCTGATCACTCACCCATTGTATTAACTCTAAGTGAAACTATTATATCTAAGCAAGCTAGCCCAACCCTCGTAAATAAGAAAACCGATTGGGAGAGTTTCAAGTTTGATTTGGAATCAACTATAGATTTAAAAGTTCCATTAAAAACCCCGCAGCAACTCGACGAAGATCTCTCAAAGTTCATTACTGACATACAGCAATGCGCCTGGAGAAACACGCCAGAGATTAACTTTACACCTAGAGATAATTATTACCCTATACATATATTAAAACTCATATCAGATAAGCGAAAACAACGAAAAACTTGGCATATGACTAGAGCACCGCAAGATAAGACACTATTTAACCACCTTACAAAAAAAAATAAGAGGGAAATAGTAAAGCTTGACGAGGAAAATATGAATAATTAACTCAGTCAATTAACCAATGATCGTACAACAGATTATTCATTATGGAAAATGGTAAAAAATACAAATAAACCCACTATTTCCTCATCGCCAATAAAGGAAGAAAATGGAAGGTGGGCAATAAACAATGAACAAAAGGCAACTAGATTTGCCCAGCATCTAGAGCAGATCTTCCAACCAAATGATAACACCGAAGAAGACCTTGTATTACCGAATGAAATTTTGCACACTGACTCAGATATCAAACTTATCACACCGAAAGAGCTACAAAGAGAGATCAAACAAATTAATAGAAAAAAATCTCCAGGTTTTGACCTAATTACCGGAGAAGTCTTATATAATTTACCGCGCAAAGCTATTGTAAAATTGACAACTCTGATCAATGCCGCATTCCGACTAAAACACGTTCCTGATGTGTGGAAGGTTGCTGAGGTTATCATGATACTCAAACCAGGTAAACCAGCCAACGAAGCATCATCATATAGACCTATATCACTGTTGCCAATTATGTCAAAGCTATTTGAAAAATTGATATTAAAACGACTAAAGCCTATTATCCAAGAAAAAAATCTGATACCAGACTATCAATTTGGATTCAGAGAACAACATTCGACAATAGATCAGGTACACAGAATCACTAACGTCATTGAAAAGGCTTTAGAAGAAAAAAAGGTCTGTTCTACCGTTTTCTTAGACGTGGCTCAGGCTTTTGACAAAGTGTGGCATGAAGGCCTTATATTTAAACTAAAACATATGCTTCCACCAAAGTTTGCTGATTTATTCAAATCTTACCTCGCACAACGAAGGTTTAGAGTACGACAAGACGATGCCTACTCATCACTTAGGCCTATAAAAGCTGGAGTACCACAAGGAAGTGTATTGGGTCCTATTTTATACTTATTATACACCTGTGATATTCCAGACACAGAAGACAATACGATAGCAACCTTTGCTGATGACACTGCAATTATGGCAACAGGGGTCACGCATGAGGAAGCCGTATAAAGGTTCAAACAGCTGTAAACACCATCTATGGTTGGACGAAGAAATGGAAAATCAGATTGAACGAATCTAAATCCGTTCACATAGACTTCACTAACAAAAAGTCTGTATATCACCCGGTTTTCATCAATAACACGGCTATACCATACGAGAATACTGCCAAATACTTGGGAATGACTCTAGACGCAAAGCTTCGCTGGAGAGCTCACGTCAAGAAGAAACGGAATGAACTAGAACTCCGTTATAGGGCAATGAACTGGCTGCTTGGAAGACATTCTAAGTTGTCAATTCATAACAAACTGCTCCTATACAAACAAGTCCTCGTTCCTATTTGGACTTATGGCATCCAGTTGTGGGGATGTGCTAAAGACAATAATGTGGAAATTATCCAACGCTTTCAAAATAAAGTGCTGAGGGGTATAGCGAACGCTCCTTGGTTCATAAGAAACGATGATCTCCATCGCGATCTAGATGTGGATCTCGTGTCTAACGTCATCAAAAAGTTCGCGGAAGCCCACCAGCGACGGCTCCACCATCACGTGAACGTCGAGGCCATCCAGCTCCTCGACACCACGGGACTAGTAAGGAGACTCAAAAGGACAAAACCTTTCGAGTTAGTTTAAGTATAGTGTTTAGTGAAATTATATAGTGTTAGTGCTGTGTACAAAGAACACAAGAACAAAGTGTCTTAACTATGATAGAGACAGTAAGAATACGTGTTATTGGACACTTTCTTAGATTATCTCATTTTAGCAATATAAGTTAGAACTAAATTACTTATTAGTCTAATAAGGCTAGATTGTAATATATTGATATACTTACCTATACTGTGAGTGTATCATAAAAAAAAAAAAAAAAAAAATATAAGAGGTACCTACAAAATATAGAGTGCTTTTCACGAAAGGTCGATTTTGGCAGAACTAAATTTAATATGATCGGTAATTATATACTCATAGGCGGATCCAGGATTTGGTTCTGGGGGGGGGGGGGGGGGGGGGCGGCAAGCAATTATATTTTTTACTACGAAAAGTGTGTGTTTAGCTCGCTCTGAGCAGTTAGAAAGTTTAAACATCCTTAATAATATGTGCGCGAGCAGCTTGCTGCGAGCGCCGAGAAAAAAATTATAATGTTTACCATGAAATATGTGCAAAATTCGTAACTCTACAATGATTCTGGGGGGCCTTGGCCCTCTGCCCCCCCCCCCCCCCCTAAATCCGCCTATGTATATACTTCATATCCTAAATATGTTTTATTTGTTAGATGAAGTAAATACCTATTTAATTAAGAAATTAGATATGTTTTCTTATTAAGAATTAAGATAAGATTATGTGGAGTTAAAATGTTATAAATATTTTAACTTTAAAACGCGCGATAGTGGCGCCTAGCAAAAAGTAGCTTCTTTCCTGAAAAGCACTGTATAGTAAAATTAAAATATTTATAACATTTCAACTTCTCATAATTTCTCATATTTAATTTCTTAATTAAATAGGTATTTACTTTATTTAACAAATTAAACATATTTAGGATTTGAAGTTCCGCCAAATTCCGCGGGACATCTTTCGTGAAAAGCACTCCAAACTGCGACTGCTTTCATGAACCATTTCGGAAAACTTATTTCCGAAATGGTTCATGAAAGCACCAGATTATAATTATCAAAAATTAAAAGTAATTAATAATGCAAAAACTTTCCTATCGCCTCACCGGATTCGAACTCGGGGCTAGTAGAACCAGCTTTATCGAACCGAACGGTCCACCAACTTATCCACGGTAACGATACGTAACGGTACGAATTTTATTTATACATCCGATGAGTTTTTCAGGCTAACCTAACCTATGGAAACCGTATCGAATTCCGGGAATAATAGAATACGGGAATTTTGTTATTCCAGACCATGAAGTATGTGCATGCTAAGTTTCGTTTAAATCTCTTTAGTAGTTTCGATGTGATGTAGTTTCGATGTTTTCCACTGCTGACTGCTTTGTTTATAGCCACATCGATAGATGGCGTATTTTAAGTTTGTGGCACTATATTTTTTTGAATTGAATTTACTTTATATTCTATTACTTTTATTTCGAATTTTTGATGTAAATTAGGGGCGATGTGTCCGAAGTAAACGATTTTTATTTATTTTATATTACGTTTCCCTAGAAAAAAATTGACAAAATGTATTACGAATTAGATCGCGCAAGCGACTTTTTCGCGTCGTTTTGTTCATATGCGTGTATTCACGATTCATCTTAGTAAAGGATCACAATGAATGGAGAGAAATTTCCATTCTTATTATATGTATAGATAGATAGATAGATAAGGGTATTGCGGATTTTTCCCGCGTGAAGTAATTGCTTTTTAGCAGAGGTCTAGTACGCTCTAAAACCTAGCTGTGTGCCTAATTTCAATCCAATCCGTTTAGCGGATTGAGCTGATAGATCAGTCAGCCAATCAGTCACTCTATCCTTTTCTATATTGAGACTAGCTTATGATCGCGGCTTTGCCCGCGTGGCAAAATCATTTCTTAGCGGAGGTCTACGTCATAAGACCTCTCTGTTTTTCAAATTTCAACTCAATCCGTCCAGCAGTTTGGACGTTAATAGATCACTCAGTCAGTCACTCCATCCTTATATTTAATATTGAGATTATTTTAGCGGTACACATTTATGGAAGTCATCAAATGTAGGGTACCTCAACCCGGCCAATGAAGCCCCTCAGGCGGGGGACCCTCCGGATTAATTTCGACAAATAAACAATTAATTTGACAAACAAACATCAAACAACAATTATGTCCGGTTGTTCGACGGTCCACAAACTTTTCCCGATTTGAATTCTGACGGCTGTGTTTGATATTATATTATTGTTTAACTGTGGGTTCAGTACTAAAATCCAGTTTAATTGTATTTAATTAGCCGGATTCATTTTTAACCCCCGACGCAAAAACGACGGGGTGTTATAAGTTTGACGTGTCTGTCTGTCTGTGTGTATAGTTGGTCGAGAGTGTTCTTAGCCATGTTTGGTGAAAATCGATTCAAGATGTCCGCCGCTACAAAATGGCGGATTATTTTTTTCTTCCACAACTCCCTCATCATATGGATATCAAATGAAAGGACTTAACTTGTAGAATACAAGGCACTATGATAAATTTAAAATCAAAGATGGCCAGATGGCCGCCACCACAAAATGGCGAATTACACATCTTGAATGCCTTGCATTAGGGTTTTTTTTAATTTTTAATTTACTTGTTTACTTTAACTATAATTTTAAGCCAAAATATATTATTTTGTACTATTATAGTAACAATAATGTATTGTTGTAAAGATTTTAAACTAGAGCTGCACTTATTAAACAGACGCAGTTTATAGTATAGAGGTATAATATTATTAAAAACAAATTAGATTATATCTCTAGTTGTGAATATTTTTTAATTTTCAATAAATTGATCTTTATGCAAATAATTATGTAAAATTTGGCATTAAATAGATATATTTTCTTTTCTCTTTCTTTCACTCATCAGAATCATGGTTTTTGCAGTAGTTAATAAGATTAACAACAATAAAATCTCATCACAGAAAATGCAACTTCTAAAATGTTCATTTTATTCAGGTTTTACGTAAAAGATAGATATATTACAGGTATATAGCCTACTCTGAAACTGCAACGCAGAACTATGTCAAAAGTAAATTACGAGGTTGCTTTCAGAGACGAGGAAAAATTCATCCGCGTACACTTTCACGGTAACCCAGTTTGTGAGATGAGACTCGGAGATAAAGGTCGTAGCCTATTAGTACAACGCTCCTACCCGAGCCAATAATTTTTGCAAAAATGTTACTTCAATGCGATCTGTTCAGATTATATTAGACTTTATATAATAGTATAGATAAGATAACTCTTTATTGAAAATGAAAAAATAAAAATATATTTATTTCAGCATAAAAACAATAAATTACACTTTAACTTAAATATTATTGTAACATGTTATGCTTCGAGGTGTTAAGTTAGTTAACTTATAACACCCACACTAGGCGTAGCCTATATTGTGTCGTCCGTTTTTGTGGGAATCGCTGTTGGAGTAAAGCTTACGTCACACTGAGCCGGTAAAGCGAACACGATCCGGGACGGATTTTTTGTAATGTTCTAGTTTGTACGTAACCTGTCACACATAAAGCGAACGCGGGCAGGAACATAATGAAGATCGCGACCGCTTTACCGTTCCGTCCCGCCTCAGTGTGACGTAACCTTTAGTTTGAAGCGGAGTTGGGTAAGTACGCTACGACCTTTATACATAGACATATGTGGTAAAATGTGTAAGTAGTTTTTCAAAGCAAGGTGCAATAAAAGGTATCTTTTCAAACTTTTATTTCGCGAGAAGCTTTCTTTTTCTTTTCTCAGACAAAAATTGTGCAGTGTGATAAATTGATGGCTCGATTATTGTTTTAATTTATTCATTTCAGATAATTTAAACATAAACTTGTTTATTAAAATGCTTTTTTTATATTTTTTATATTATAATAGATAGATATATTAACCCCTTTACGGATTGGGTTCAAATTTCGCACAGAACAAGATAAGATAATGGTAATTTAAACATCTGTTAAGAAATGATTTTTTTAAGCGGGCAAAGGGGCAAACATACGCTTATGTTGCCTATAAACGGTGGCAAGAGAGATATCATATCAACAAGGTAAAATATTTCACACATGGATTATATCCAAACAAAATACTGTATTTCAAAGCAAATACCATGATATAAATGTAAATAAGGCGCCGCCCCCACACTCGTTAGGCTTCATCACGTATCCTGAACGTGATCGACACGACACCTCTCCACGTGTCATATTTTAATATTATCATTTGTAACACAAAGAATTTGTTAAAATTATTAAATTAGGCACGAATTTGGTATTTTTTTGTTGTTTGATTAATAAGAGCTTCCTAATAAAATAAATAAATAATTGGGGTTTATATTCCAACATAATAATGTAGTTGGTTACTTACTCTGTCATAGCATAACCTATATGTTGCATGGGTAACCTATATGTTGCAATTTCAGATCACCGAGATTGCTATAAGGCCTGCAACACTGCGACTGATTCCTACATATCTTATAGAAATCGGCTGGGACCCACAGTTTTACGTGGTTTCAGAACACGGCAACATCCACGAAAGCTACAAACTGAGATTTAAACCCAGGACCGCCAGATTTCTATAGAAAAAATGGAGCACTTAGCGAATCACAGAGATATATATATTATTGTACTTAGTTTAAAGCTTACGTCACACTGAGGCGGGATGGAACGACAAAGCGGTCGCGATCTTCATTTTGTTCCTGCCCGCGTTCGCTTTATATGTGACAGATAGGTTACATACAAACTAGAACATTACAAAAATTCGGTCCCGGATCGCGTTCGCTTTACCGGCTTAGTGTGACGTAAGCTTTAAACTAGAACGCCAATTCAGGAAGTACCTCTATGGGAATAACGAACAAGAAACTCAAAGGGATTATTTAATTTGCAAAGATTTACAATATTGATAATATGATAAGAAGTACCGAACGTAGGTACGTTCGCTTCGGTTCGTAAAAGCTATTTCCTTGAGGAAGCCTTTTACAAGTCATCAATGTCGCATAAACCAATCTCTCTGGTATTCTATTACTCTATACCGTCTACGTAAAGACAGTTGTACACAGTACCTACATTATATCTAGATATTTTACTACTATGGGTGGCAACTAAGTAACTGGTAACTAGCTATGGTGAAAGCCTAGTAGTAGTAAATCGAGTTTAAAAACCGCAGAAATTTGTTATAGTCATTGGTGCGGGCCGAGATTCGAATTCGGTAATCCAGAATCGTATCTTCACCACAACCTCTTGACCACCACTCCTTTAGCTTCGCAATTTATAATATATTCTGAAAATAACAAGATTCGTACGTTAATAAATATTATAAACTTTCGTAGGATTCCAAATGAAAAAAAATTGCAATATTTTACGCTCACATATTCGCAAAATTGTCAATTTGCGACGAGTCTTTGTAAATTTATAAACTAACGGATTATCCATTTATAAGATTCTAAGCGGATCGACCAATCACAGAAGAGCTTTTAATTTTACGATTTTGTTTAAATATGGAAAATGACACACTGCTCTCTGATTGGTCGTTGTTGAAAGTGACAATGCTTGTACGAGTACCATAGACTTAGTAGGTACAATCAGACTTGCCAACCTATAAAGTCGTTCTCTATACATATATTAGAGCGGAATTAACACTAAGCATTGATATAATTAATTATAATCTTTCAATTATTTACATTCTGTAAGAGTTTCCTCAACTAAAGTGTACAGCTATCTTAACCGTATACGCGTATAACCCGTGTAAAGTGTACGGGTGTCCTCCCCTTCTCTCCGACATTCCAATAAAAGTACGCTTTAGGCCGCGATCGTTTTCATTATTTCACCGTGTTAAAAAGAAAACGCTTTTTTGATAGCCGTTTTATAAAATGTCTGGGTATTTTATTTTAACCGGAAGTTTTCGGATCTTTTGTGCGGGTTATGCTGAATCGCTTATGATAAAACTTTTGTATTTTTATTACTACGTTCTGTATTTTTCTTTTTGTATCGCGTGGTTTTTAACCCCCGATTCAATCCCTTTAAATTTTGGGGGACGAACGGGTTCTCTCCCATTCAAAGAGGCGCCGTAGCTCTAAAACAGGTGAAAGATTTGGTTGCTGTTTTTTTATATATGAAAAAATGTTCTTTATAAATATTTTTCAACAAACTCTCACTCAAAACTCAAAATTCATTTATTCAAATAGGCTACATAAATATTTTTCAACAAACTCTCACTCAAAACTCAAAATTCATTTATGCAAATAGGCTACAATTTTTATACATTAATTTTTTTGACATTCTTTTTTTTTTTGTTATAGTTTTTTGTTTGTCAGCCTTTGACACGATCTCGCGTAATGTACGGCTAAACGTAGAAGGCGGGATAAACCCATCCCTCCTCCCTATTAGGACTATCTAAAGAGTTATCTTATCTAATCCAGTGCCTGTACAATGAATTATAATTTGGGCTAAATACACACCGCTTCAAGAAACCTCTTCATTAGCTGAAATCATACTCCAATATGGAAGGCAAACATCGTATCATACTGATTCAGGATAAATATACCGGGGAAACATTATTAGGTTTAACATCTATCTAGTAGACTCCTTGACTAGCTTGAAAATTAATTTCTTTTACTTTTAAGGCTCAGGTTTGTAAAGCCGTTTAAATCTGGGCGTTGCGTTGCTCAAATAAATATAGAAATCAGAGCGGTTACCAACCTAGTCGACCACCTGCAAAGGAAGTCTACCCCAGTAAAAACTATGTTTAAAATAGAAATCATACGTGACCAAAAACACCACGTCAAAAATAGAAACATTTTCTAGATTTTTAAACGTGCAAACTGTTCACGAAAGCCCATTTTATATAGGTACCTACATCAGCCAAAGGAATACAGAACACCTGTGGGATCTAGCCGTAAGTCCCAGTCGACGTGCAAAGCCTGTATTCGCGCGCAGCGATCCGCAGGTGTGGTGTATCAAGCTTATGTACATAAGATACGCTGATAGGAGTCGTAAAATGGTTTATTGCTTTTACATGTGAATTTACTTGAATACTGATAGAGGGTTATATTTTGAAGGCACGAGTTTCTCAACATAAAAATACGACATGTATTTCTAACTCTATGATTCCCAAAAAATAAATTTGATAAAAAAAAACTCTATGATAGAACTGTTGTTTTGTCTAGTCAGTCAAATAATATTATATCTATTCTTTTAAATCGACTTCATAAATGGACGAAGAGAGATGGATATTTTATTGTACACTACACAAAAACAAATACATTACAAGCAGACAATTAAAAAAAAAGAGATTTCCCGACCTTTACCATTTCTTTTCATTTTTCTACGATTTAATATTTCGAAAATCGTCATACCTATTATAATCAACAGACAACAACAAACAACAGACTAGAAGCTTAATAAACAACAGACTAGAAGCTTTTATAGATCACCAGATACCGAGAGAACAATCAGGCTTTGTTGCTGGAAAGGGAACTCGTGAGCAAATTTTGAATATTCGAAACCTGATTGAGAAATGTCGGGAATTCAATAAACCTCTAGTCATGTGTTTTATTGATTATGCTAAAGCGTTCGACTGCGTACAATGGAACACTATGTTTGATGTGCTCATAGAGATGGGTGTCCCTCCTCATCTGACATTCTTAATCCAGAACTTGTACCTTGACGGCACTAGCTTTGTAAAACTTGAAAATCACAGTTATAAGACTTTTCACACTGAACGAGGCGTTCGTCAAGGCTGCATTCTGTCGCCTAAATTATTCAACCTCTATGGCGAGCACATCATGAGGAGGGCACTTGAAGGATGGGAATCCGGTGTTTCTGTAGGTGGTGAAAAACTCACCAACCTCAGATACGCAGTGAAGAGGAAATGGCAGTTCTATTGAAACGCATTGAAATAGAAAGTGCCAAGCTCGGTCTTAAGATGCACCATTCGAAAACCAAAGTCATGGTGGTAGATAGAGCTCAAATCCTTCCACAATCTGATGCACTCAACGGCTACGAAAAAGTCAAGGAATTCATCTATCTCGGGTCGCAAATAACGTGCGAGGGTAGCTGTACTGGGGAAATACGCCGAAGAGCTGGCATGGCTAAAAATGCGATGACAAACTTGGAGAAAATATGGAGGAACCGGAGCATTCGCCGTAAGACAAAAGTGCGTTTAGTGCGAGCGCTTGTCTTCTCCATATTTCTTTACGGTGCAGAGACATGGTGCATGAAGAGCCGTAATTGCAACAAGATCGATGCCTTTGAAATGTGGGTGTGGAGGAAAATGCTCCGAATTCCATGGACTGCTTTGAGGACCAATGAGTCGATTTTAGAAGAGCTTAATATCAACAAAAGGCTCTCTGTCATCTGCCAAGAACGGGTTCTGAGCTTCTTCGGACATATTATGCGATCTCCTAAGCATAGTTTGGAGAGACTCCTAATTCTAGGTCGCATTGAAGGCAGCCGCGCCATGGGCAGAGCACCGGTGCGATGGTCAGACCTCGTCAAAAAAGCAGGGGGTGGCAGCATCTATCGAGCGGTCCAATCCACCCGAGACCGTGCTCTTTGGAGGAGAATATCGTGTGGTCGCGATCCTCAGCAGTGAGGGAACGACGAAGAAGAGAGATTATAATCATGCAAACGAGTGAGTTGCAAGACACGAAAGTCATTCAAATTATAATAATCATCCTGGATTTTTTTGTTCAGTTCCTCTTAATTATAACATTTTATTAAAAGTAAAAATTAAAATTTTTATTTTAATTAAAATATGTAATACATATATCAATCAAATGTCCTACTTCCCACTGAATCTGGAGCAAAAGTGCCCATCACATCGGCGGTGTTGCCTCGTTGAACTGCGATGGCAAGCCTTTGCACCAGCAGAGGGTTTATTGGCTATCGCTAAACAACATGTAAAACACTAGAATCCATAGACAATTTTGCGTACATTACGTGCTTAAACCGCCTTATTAATATGAGTAAAGTGACAAAAGCAGCAATGTACATTGAAGTTGCCATCAATCGTTGTGGGTAAGAATTAGCCAATATATACATCAGGTGTATGAGTGGGAGTGGGAGTTGCCAATTTAATTATATTCTTTTGTTTTCACAAATAAACATTCTACGCTAAAAGGTCTTTGAGACCTCTATAAACTTAACTATAATTCTTATTTACCCAACATGTTAATAGGACCACACCGCATACAAACACTGGCCCTACAAAAGGTTTACAGAAAAAAGGTTATAATTGAAACAGACCTAAATAAAAACTCTTTTTAAAAGTTCACTGAACTAATGTTTGAGCCTTAGAACATTTAACCCGGGAATAGAAGCGATCACTAATTTATATGCGATAAAGTTTGCTATTTTCTGCGGGAGAAAAGGCAACGCACACCAATAATAATGATACCGCACTAATGAATGTTTGATACCTGGCAGTGACGTATCCAGTTGGTTGTCTAATCGAAGGTTTGAACGCACCGATTCTATTTTGCATATAATGCGGGATACACACCATGACACGAGGTATAGGTACTTAGGTATAAGGTACTTATAATATTACATAGGTAGAGTTATTATTAAGCAGATTATAGTGTTTTTTTTTTTATGTTATGAAGTAGAAGACGAGCTAGACGCTCTCCTGATGTTAAGAGATAACGGCTGCCCATAATCAGTACAGTGTTAACTAGGATTTTACAATTATGTGAAATTCTAGGAGCACTGCACCAACGCTTCTTACTCAAGAGTCATAAGATGTTAAGACTCTTTTGCCCAGTAATTTCACTAGCTACAGTGCCCTCCTACCGGAGCACAGTAATGTTTGCACATCACTGCTCAGGCGGTAGAATAACTGGCACTGTTGGGGTACCCACCTAGACGACCTCCTGCAAAGGAAGTCTACCCCCGGTGAAAAGTAATTTAGTGCTACGAGTAATTTGCGTAGGTCGCTACGAGGCGTAGGTCGCTACGTCGTAGCGACTATGCCACTTATTACTTACGCTACTCAGCGACCTACGCCTCGTAGCGACCTACGCGTTTATCACTATCTCCAAAAGAACTATATTGTTAAGGAGCGTAGGTTGCTATATGATTTGTTTTTTTATATTTTATTTATATTTCTTTTTCAATGTTTGTGTGACCACCGTTCTTCCAGTGTTGTACTTATATTTCCTCTCCCTGCACGGTTGTCTGGAAGAGATCGCTTTGAGCGATAAGACCGCCAATTGATACTTTTGATTTTAAATATTGTTTTTAAATTTAATTTATATGTGGATCAATAAAGTGCTTCTTATCTTATTTTATCTAATTTTCAGGAATGCCTACAATTCCAAAATGATTACTTAGCCGTCAGAATATTCTTGTATTCTGCAGGGAAAACGCGGGAATTGAAAGCGGCGAAGTGAAAATGTACACAATGTGGCGAAGCTGTTTTGGATATTTTATGTTGCGGCTTTCGGATGGGAATGTTTTCATTATGGAAATATATTTCAACCACTTCAAAAAGAAGGAGCTTTACAATAGGGACGATTATAAGGTAAAAATATATAAGATAGTTCGATTTTTTGTATCAAAATCTGTTTGTTCGGCCCGTCAAGACCGTAGTATAAAAATACTAAGAAAGTATGTAGGTATTTTCGTATTCATCATAAGCTTTTTAAAAAATTGATTTGTATTTTGTTTCAAATGAAATGTAAACTCTTCAGTTTTTTTTACCAAGTGGGTCGTAAAAGTTTGTTAATTCAGGGGGTCTAAGCTATCCCTACACCAAATTTCAGCTCAATCGGTCCACCCGTTTAGGCGTGAAAGAGTAACAAACATACATCCAGACATCCTTACAAACTTTCACGTTTATAATATTAGCAAGATGTCAAATGTATGCTTTTTAGGAGATCCCATTTAAAGTTGATCTCAATTTTTTTTTTTATGTAATAGGTGACAAACAAGCAGACGGCCCACCTGATGGTAAGTGGCTACCGTCGCCTATGGATGCCTGCAATACCAGGGGTACCGCTGGTACGTTGCCTACCTTTTAAGACTTTATTCACTTGCCTTTTGAAGAGTCCCATGGAAATACCGCAGGCGGAAGCTCATTCCACATTTTTAAGTCAGAGACACGCACACACGGCGACGGCATTGAGAGTTGATCTCAATGCCGTTTTGGCTTGAAAGAGTATCTAAAAGGATTATCTATCTATCTATCATACTTCAAAACAAATCACGTATATTAATATTTACTAGCATCTAAGTACACAGCAGTGTTGCCACACGTTAAATCAATGCAGCAGTGTGCGTAATTAGTATTGCCAGTGCAATAAACGGGTGCCGGCGACGGTTATTCGCCGACTACCCTCATTTGCATAACTCCTGCCTCTGATTTGTTGGCGGTTGACTATTGTAATACGCTGTCATTAGCTAGCTGTGTCCCGTGAATTCACTAGTAAATTTATCTAGTTTTGGTCTAAAAACATAATCAGCACTAATGAGTGAAGCCAGGGAGGGATTTGTCCCGCCTTCTAGGTTTAGTTTGCTACAATCTACGGCCGCAACTTCGCTTAAAATCAATCGGGGTCAAAACTTATAAAAAACATAATTATAGGATTCAAACTCAAAATTCATTTATTCAAATAGGCTACAATGGAGTATTTACGCAAGTCATTTAGTTCATCTTTGTAAATATACGGTTTAAACTCACTTGTATTTAACACGCACTCACTCGCTTCACTTGTATTTGGCACGAAGCCGAAGTAAATACAAGTCGTGAGTTTATGCCGTTTATTTACAAAGATGAATCTAAATACTCACGAATCGTTTAGTGTAAAAATAGTCATTTAGTTCTATTTTTGAGTCTCTACAACTACGAAAAGCGTGCTGCTTTTTGGGAAGAACGAACAAGAAACTTATAGGGATTGTTTCTTTATAAATATGTGTTTACGATTATCTAAAGGTTACATCGCTTGAATGGCACCAGCTACTAATATTATAATGGGAGCGTATTCGCACGCATAATTTTTTTTGTCCTAATTTTGTTTCGCCGAAAATGTTTCGCATAACTTTTTTTAGCCTAATCATAATTGGGCATAAATATATCTAGACATACTTATGTCTTGCCATAACTGTCAGTTGCCCTAACGTTTTTTAGCATATATTTGTAAAGCATAAATTTGTTTGTCATAATATAAGTACGCATAATTTTGTTAGTTCTAATTTAATTTGTCCGAAAATGAAAATTGAAAATGATGATTTAATTGTCTAAAAATTATTAGGGCTGGATATTATTATGTCAAAAAATATTAGGGCTGAATATAATTATGCCAAAAAAATTCATCATCATCATCATCATCTCAGCCATTGGACGTCCACTGCTGAACATAGGCCTCCCCTTTGGACTTCCATATGTACCGGTTGGAAGCGACCTGCATCCAGCGTCTTCCGGCGACCTTTATAAGGTCGTCTGTCCACCTTGTGGGTGGACGTCCTACGCTTCGTTTGCTAGTCCGTGGTCTCCACTCGAGCACTTTTCGACCCCATCGGCCATCCGCTCTGCGCGCTATGTGGCCTGCCCATTGCCACTTCAGCTTGCTAATCCGCCGGGCTATGTCGGTGACAAAAAAAATTTATGGTAAGATATTTTAGGCGTTAAAACAATATGCGTAACAATTTTATGCGTAATTATTATTATGCTTACAAATATTATGGGAGAAAAATTTAGGCTAAAAAAGTTATGCCTAAAAACTTTAGGCGTTTTGATGTTTAGGCTGAAAAACGTTATGCCACATTAAATTAGGACTAAAAGTTTTATGCGAGCCAATATGGACCCTATTATAATAAATGCTAGGCTGTATGTTTGTTACCTCTTCCGCCAAAACTGCTGAACCAACCAAAATCTGAAATTTAGCACATGGGTAGAGCAACGAAAGATCCTGGCAACACGTAGGCTATTTTCAGCGGGTAAAACCGCTGGGAACAACTAGTAGGTAAATAATAAAGTACTTATGTATAAATTTTACTACATACATATGGGTATTAAAATTTAATAACTTTTCGACACTTATTTAGGTTTAAAGACTTTTCTAACTTACTGTTATCCAATAATGCATTAAGCCTCAACGTCTGTGTTGGTACTTACCTGAAAAATAAAATAATTAACTATTAGTGATCTATATATTATTATCATTAAAAATACACATCTGGTGCCGGTTTTGTAGACGTCTATCGACGACGGTAACCGCTCACCATCAGGCAGAACGTCTATTTGTGTACCTGTGTCTAAGATAAGTAATACTGTTATAACAAAAAAAAGTTTTCTCTTGGATCCCATTGTCAGAACTACCAACTAAGCCAACACAGGAAGTACCGGCTTTCAAATAAATAAGAATTATCAAAAATTGGTTCAACCAGTCGAAAGTCCTGCGGTAACAAACATGAAAAAGAAAAAAAAAAGTAACATTTAGTTTATGTGGTAAAGTGTTCTTATTTTAAAAAGCCTAACTGAGAACCTCCTATTTTTTGAAGTTGGTTAAAAATAGATTACCTGTAAAAACAAAAAAAACTTCAATCACCATTCACAGCATACATTGAGTACAATTTCCATTAGAATAGTGAGTGGCCTTTTAATGCATAGAAAATGAAGCATTTTTTCTTTTCTTTGAAGAATTTCTAGAAATATCTCTTTCAGAGGAATTCTAAAGATAGAATTCTAAGTGACATTTTCAGCATCGTTTTAATGGTTGAAAGGAAAGTTACGACTTTCCTTTTGAAACTGAAGAAATTTTCAAAAAAGGTATATCAACTGCGGTTTTATTAAAGGAAACTGCTCTTAGATAAAATATAAATTATTTTACCTAAGCGCAGTTATTGTACATAATATTTACTAACTATATCCAGGGGTTTACTCGCTGAAATGTAGACTATTAATTCCCTTCCCTGCACAGTTGTCTGGAAGAGAACGTTTTTAGCAATAAGATCGCTAATTGTTGTTGTGTGTATAATTTTGTAGAGGAGTCAAACTAACCTTTATTATTAATTATTATTTATTTGGCAATAAATTTATTTTCTTCTTCTTCATTATTTTTTAAACGTTAGCTTCTGACCACGATCTCGCGAGATGTTAATCGACGATGCGGCCGTAGGCGTTAGCAGACTTAACCTAAAGGGCGGGATAAGTGCCTCCCTTATGGAATAGAATAATACTTTATTGCATACCAGAGAATTACAAAGAAACCTACTGAGCTAGATATTTAAATGGTAAACAATCGGCGGTCTTATCGCACTAGTCAATTACTTATAATTTTTATTTCGAGTATTTTACCGCTGGGCGTAGTTATATTATTGGTATGTTATAGATTATGTCGCGTGACCAGACTCTCTAAACGACTGTAAAGAGTCCAGGCGACCTCGTGTCCCTGATGTATCGACCTTAATGTTTAATTATAACTCTAACTTATTAATAATAAATATTAAACTTATTAAAAAATTTGACGACGTCTGTGGTGCGGTGGGCTGATACCCGCTTGCAACGCAGAAGGTTGCGGGTTCGATTCCCGCATGAGGCAAATATTTGTGTGATCCACAGGTATTTGTTTCTGGTCTGGGTGGTTTTCAATATGTATTATAAGTATGTATTTACAAAAGAAAAGTATATAAGTATTATATCCGTTATCCTAATCACCATAATACAAGCATTAAGTTGCTTAGTATGGGGTTAGGTGGCGCTGTGTGAATTGTCCTGAAATTATTTTTTTTTTTTTAATATGGGAATACAAACTCATGAAAATACTAGCTGCAGCCAGCGGTTTTACCCGCTGTACTTCTATAGCCTATGTGTTATTCCAGGGACTAAGCTATCTCTATACCAAGGCGTGAAAGAGTAACAAACATCCAGACATAGATTCCTACAAACTTATTTTTCATCCACATTTTCTCGTAAAGTACAAATAAAACAGTCATATTAATGTTGTGTGTGCCCCTCAAACAGGCGCGGATCCAGGGGGGGGGTCAAGGGGGTCATGACCCCCCCCAAAATCCTAGTCGGAAAAAAAATCCGATCATATCAACTGGTTTTACTCTACTTTCACAGTTAGAATTAGGAATTTTTCTCTTAGCTGCAAGCTTTACGTACAAGTTCATAAAACTGTTTCGCTGTTTTAATTATTTTTTACCTTTTTTTTCGGTCCTCGCCTACGAATTATCCGTAGGTTCTCGTTGCAAACTGCACAGTATCTTTCATATTTGGGATTAGTTAAATTAAATTAACTGCTGCAAGCTGCTCGCATGTATAATAGTATTTTTTTTGGCTCGCAGCGAGCTGCTCCCGCTCTATATTTATAATATTAATATTTAATTTTTATACTGCTCAGAGCGAGCAAAACTCGGATCATTCGTCCTGAAAGATTCAAAATTTTCTCGAGCTGTTCGCGCATCATTCGTGCTGAAAATTTCTAATTTTTCTCGGCGCTCGCAGCGAGCTGCTCGCGCTCTATTAATAAAAATATTTAGTTTCCTTGCCACTCGAAGCAAGCTAAACGCAAATCATTCGTGCTGAAAAATTCAAAACTTTCTCGGCGCTAGCAGCGAGCTGCTCGCGCTTTTATAAATAAGAATATTTAGTTTCCTTGCCACTCGGAGCAAGCTAAACGTACATCATTCGTGCTGAAAAATTCAAAATTTTCTCGGCGCTCGCAGCGAGCTGCTCGCGCTTTTATAAAAAGAATATTTAGTTTCCTTGCCACTCGGAGCAAGCTAAACGCACATCATTCGTGCTGAAAACTTCAAAATTTTCTCGGCGCTCGCAGCGAGCTGCTCGCGCTTTTATAAAAAGAATATTTAGTTTCCTTGCCACTCGGAGCAAGCTAAACGCACATCATTCGTGCTGAAAAATTCAAAATTTTCTCAGCGCTCGCAGGGAGCTGATCGCGCTTTTATAAATAAAAATATTTAGTTTCCTTGCCTCTCGGAGCAAGCTAAACGCACGTCATACGTGCTGAAAAGTTCAAAATTTTCTCGGCGCTCGCAGCGAGCTGCTCGCGCTTTTATAAATAAAAATATTTAGTTTCCTTGCCTCTCGGAGCAAGCTAAACGCACGTCATACGTGCTGAAAAGTTCAAAATTTTCTCGGCGCTCGCAGCGAGCAGCTCGCGCTTTTATAAGTAAGAATATTTAGTATCCTTGCTACTCGGAGCAAGAAAAACGCGCATCGTTTATACTGAAAAATGTAAGATTTTTAGACTATGCTGAAACGAGTCTCCAAAAAATTCTAGCCGATGACCCCCCCCAAAATTATGGTCTGGATCCGCGCCTGCCCTCAAAGGGAAATCCTGGATTCGCTTCTTATGTAACTAGGACGCCAGACGCTACTTATTTGTATATAAAACTTATGTAAGTACATACACATAGGTTGTTCAATACACAAAGGTACACACATCCATAGTTCCATATCTTACTAATATTATAAACGTGAAAGTTTGTAAGAATGGATGTCTGGATGTCTGGATGTGTGTTTGTTACTCTTTCACGCCTAAACGGGTGAACCGATTGAGCTGAAGTTTGGTAATAACACATAGAGTATAGAAAAGCGGGTAAAACCGCTGGGCGCAGATAGTTTACTATAAATAGGAAGTAGGATTCGTATCATTTTACAAAAACATCAACTAAAAGTGCAATGTGAAAGAAAATTTCAGGGAACTTCACACAATAAATATAATTTTAAACTTCTCACACTCAGTTCCCCTGAAGTCGTTAAGTGAGTAAATGAGTCCAAAGCGCCGCTTCACGTTAGAGGTCGCATCGCAGCCAAGGTCACTTCGTATGACATAAGCGTCCAAATTAGGATACTCGTTGGAACAATTAGTTTTTATAAAAATAGTAAATGAATGAATTAGGAACATGTTGAAAGGACAGACATATTTTTGTAGGTTGGGGAAGAAATGAGGTCCTAACTAAATCCGCAAGGTACTTATCTTTCCGTAAATCGCAACGTTTGATGTAACAAACTATATACTAGCGGCGCCCAGCGGTTTTACCAGCAGTACTTATGTAGCCTATGTGTTATTCCAGGTTCTAAGCAATCTCTATACCTAATTTCAGCTAAATCGGTTCACCAGTTTAGGCGTGAAACAACAAACACACATTCAGACATCAATACATCCATACATTCTTACAAACTTTCCACGTTTATAATATTAGTAAGATTTTGAAAAAATAAGCCCAAGCTCACTGTCAACGAGTAAAGGGGATACGCTTGCTCGACCGATTTCGATAAAATATTTGAAAGAGACCTTTGAAATGTACCCTTTCGTACAAAACAAAGAGAAATCGACTATCATGCATACAAAATAGTCCCAAAACAAGAATATTTATAAAAATCTTTGAAACATAATGTTTTTTTTTAATTGAATTTTTACAAGCTTTTATTTACTTTCACCTGTCTGTTGACTGTTGTTTGTCTGTCTGTAATCAAATCTTGCAAGTTAAATTTGACCCACTTCCCGATTTCTGATTAAGCTGAAATTTTGCATGCATGTATAAATCGGCTGACAATGCAATATTATTATGACACGGAGCTGGAAGGTGGCCATAGGAACTCCGTAATTAAACGACGCAACCCTATCGAGTTTGGGCTCATTTGATTCGTCTTGCATCAAATGAAACTACCACAATGTGTTAGGGCGTGTTTACACGAGCCCGATAAAGTTGGGTCCACTCGATAAATCTCCCAACACACGGACAATAAATCGGTCTGCGGCCTGCCTTAATTTCTGCCTTTTTGCCATAAACGGCGGGATTTCAATCGCGGTGGAAATTTATTGTTTTTTGATATTGAATTAATAAAATCTGTTCTTAACATGCAACAATGGAAAGAAAAAATCGTCCACACCAAATTTCAGCTCATTCGGCAATTGCTTTGGCTGTGTGTTTTTACAGCCAGTTTAAAATAAAAGCTTTAACTAATAGATAATTCTTTCGTATCTTTTAACCTTATGAGCTATTCATTCAGTGGTAGCACTCTAGTTCCCAGTTCCTAAGCATTTTCTAGATAGATTCAGACTAACAAGCTCTAGGTCTCGAGAACGTCTGGCGACCGTATTAATAGAGCATTATATATTACTAGCTTATGCTCCCGGCTTTGCCCGCATGGCAAAATCCTTTCTTAGCGGAGGTCTACGTCATAAAACCTTTCTATGCTCCAAATTTTAACCCAATCCGTCCAGCGGTTTAGGCTGAGCGTTGATAGATCAGTCAGTCAGTCACTCTTTCCGCAGTTCAGTCACTCTTACCGCTGCGCTGAACGGATTGAGTTAAAACTTTGCTCAGAGATAGAAATTGTGGCTTAAACATTCACTTAGAAAGGTAATACAGAGAAAGTCGCGAGCATTAGCTAGTTTAAAAAAAGCTTGTACAAAAAAACAGGTTTTTCTTTCGTGTCTTTCGAGCTACTTTTTGTCAGTGTAAGCACAAAAAGTAGCGAAATACCTAAAAAGCTCGGAAGAGTCTAGCTCTCAAGTATTTCCTAGATTGATTCAGTCTCAAGCACTAGGTCCCAAGGAGCGATCGCATTAATAGGGCATATTTTATTCATGACTACTCCACAGATTTCTGTACGTATCGGTCGGTGAAGATACACCAATGTTTATTTATTAGTCAAGCTTTTACTTGATTTAGAGGGTCAGTTAGTATAAGTAATTTATTTGGGATTAGGTTACTACATAGGTAAGTACATTGTAGACTAAAAACGAACACCCCGTAGACGAACTAAAGTCACCGACATAGCCTAGCGCATTACCAAGCTGAAGTGGCAATGGGCAGGCCACATAGCGCGCAGAGCGGACGGCCGATGGGGTCGAAAAGTGCTCGAGTGGAGACCACGGACTAGCAAACGAAGCGTAGGACGTCCACCCACAAGGTGGACAGACGACCTTATAAAGGTTGCCGGAAGACGCTGGATGCAGGTCGCTTCCAACCGGTAAATTTGGAAGTCCAAAGGATAGGTCTATGTTCAGCAGTGGACGTCCTACGGCTGAGATAATGATGATGATGAAGTACATTTTATTTACTTCAATGAAGAAAGTTATCATTTTGATATGTGTGTGTGTTACCTCTTAATACCGAAACAGTTGAGCTAATTGAGCTGAAATTAGGGTTATTATTATTATGTTATTATTCGATATGCCAGTATACTACGTAAGCCTATATTGAGCGTAGCCCGATTAGCGCTTGGCCAATTTATTTCAATAAAAACACGTGCTTTAGTAACAGTGTAGTGTGTATGTAGGTACATATTTTATGTTAAGCGATACTAAATTTGCAACGATTCATCTGCCAGCTCTATCCAGATATAATTTTGAACACCAGGAATGAATGCCACACGATTTGAATACAACGTTTCAATATTTTGTAAATCCGTTATGGTTTTTAACTTGGTTTTTAACATAGAATTTTCCTCTATATATGCATTGTCATAAGCGCAGTGCGACGTAAGCTATCGATTTTACAGCGTATTCCATGAAAACCATTACTATCACAAAACTATATTGTATTTGGACACGCCATGCTGTTTTCTATGACGCAACTCTACTCTACCACATGGAATTTCTTTGAATTTTGTTACGCTACAAAAAAATAAATGTGTAACACGGGAAAACTTACAAAACCCTTAACAAAATAACTGATGCACCCTCAGTACGCCTACCGCTTATTCATGAGTGTGTACACACATTTACAAATTTACAGCAAACTATGCCCAATTTTCTTTACTTTCTATGGTGTCAATTGGATTATTCCTTAACCGATTCGTTGCGACGTCTAACTTTTAAATGTGGCGTCGAACAAAAATAACGTGACACTGTTCAGTGCCCAGCGCCATACGATTAGATGACACGCATGTGTCTTCTGGCATGCGGAAAAGAAAACAGTATTTTCAAAATTTGTAGTAATTTCAAGTAATTTCAAAAAAGTGATAGCACTGAAACGTACCATACGCAACGAATCGGTTAACAAAAGTAGAAAAACCTTAAGCTTTAAATATTCTGCCGTAAACGATGACAGTGTGACATCTCAAAAAGCGTTATTTTACAAGACAAACTTTAACTAAGAGTCGTACGTATTATTTAAAATGACGCTATTCATGCTGTAAACGCAAGTGGACGAATATAAAATCAATACTTATCAGCTTCTGTAACAAACCAAAAATAGTTTTAATTGCTTCATTTAATTCATCATCATTTGAAGTCTGCAAAATTGATTGCAAAAATAGTTGAAAATTCTACCCTTTACATTTCGTATCAATATGAGATTAAAATGACTCTTCCATCTTCAAAGACCCTAAATCAGTGCACTCCCATGGTGGCCTGTAAGCCATAAATTGAATGTCAATGGTACGATGGACGGTTCATTCCGCATCCATTACCGAGTGACTGGTCGGTTCTGGACCTCCTTCAATGTCGGAAAGAAAAATTAGACAGAAATCTACCTCTACAGGAGGAATACGGGGCTAGTGAAATTTGAAATGATGGGGCTGAAGAGTCTTAACATCTTATTAATAACTCTTGAGTAAGATGCGTTTTGCAGGGCACTTAGAATTTTGCATTGTGAAATCCTGGGTAGCAGTGTAACTACTGATTATGGGCAGTGTTATCTCTTATTATCAGGAGAGCGTCTTGTTCGTCTTTTGCCTTCTTTGCTTAAAAAAATCTAAATCAAAAAGCATTTATTCAAATACGCTACAGTGGCACTTTTTTTTGCAAACAGAATTTTACAAAACAGATATTATCGTAATTTTAAGACCCATTTGGAGAATGCCTACCTCTGAGAAGAACGGGCAAGAAATTCAAAGGGATAATATAATCGAATTTTTTGAAAAATTAGTTTATAATGTTTTTTTAAGTATTCAAAACTAACTGCGCCCAGCGGTTTTGCTCGATGAACTGTAGCCCTATATATTATTCCAGGGTCTGCCAGGGGTTTTCAGGTTCCTGGGTCTGGGATGTTCAGCTCTCTATAGGTACCAAATTTCAACTCAATCGGTCTACCTTTAGTCGTGAAAGAGTAACAAACATCCTCCTCCTCCTTAGTCGTTCACTCTTGACAGAGTGGTCGTGGTTGGTGATGCTGGGTTTTCATTATTGGCTAAAACAGCCCTCGCCATGCGCCTCCACTTGTCACGGTCTCCAGCGTTTCGGGAACTCTGCACTACGGAGGTTTATGTCGCAGCTTTGATGAGGTCTGTCCAACGCGTAGGTGATCGACCGCGTGACCGCTTGCCCTCCACATTTCCTTGGACAACGAGTCTCTCCATGGAGTGTTCAAAGTAACAAACATACATCCGTACATTCTGACAAACTTTCGCGTTTATAATATTAGAACAGAATTACTCTTTATTGTGACCATAATATAACAAAATATACTTAAAATACTATGACAATATTATAACATATTGGCCTCCAATGGGCGGCTTTATCGCTCAAAGCGATCCAGGCAACCAACTTTTGGGCGGATACATTTCCTTATGAAGAGTAAGGGTTATATGTGGAAAATGTAAGGTATATTAGTAGGATATCAAAACCACAGAGAGATCCACGTTACCTTTATACCACTTTATATTTAGACATCCAGGAAGATTTCTCGAGAAAGATCACGAAATCTCGAAGTTAACTAAGATAATTGAATTTTAGGCAAGGACCGATCCTCGAAATGGTTCCATTTCTCGGTCTCCTTTATAATAGGATGTTTAATTTTAATGATAATTTCATAACTGAATTGGAACTTTAGAAATTGGATCAGTAATTATATTATACCTGCTATATATAAGTATTCTGAATTTTCCTATCAGTGGAAATCGTTGTTAGCTAAGCATATTTTGTATACTCATTAACTTTGTGAGCTTTACTTAGAGCTGTTGATTTTCCAAATAAAATAAATAAATATAGGTATTTACCTTAGTATAAAAATAGATAAAGGAAAGAGGAAAAAGGATTTTATGTACATATTTTTTTTTACTGTAATAATATGTGTTGTTTTAATTAAAAGGATTTTTTTCCTTTATTGCCAAGCGGTTATTATGACCGTATTCCGGCGAGATGTTCAGTGAAGCCTGGAAGGGAGGGAAGGAGCCTAGATCTCGCTTTCTAGGTTTTGTCTGCTACCATCTACAGTCGCATCGTCGTTCAATATCGCGCGAGTCAAAGAGTCAAAGGCTAACCTATAACTAAAACCAGCAACTACGCTAACTCTGGGTTGACGTAACGCTGAGGCAATTCCCGGCGAAAACAAAAAAAGATCCAAGAAATTTTTACCTAACCGGCTATCCCTATTGTCAAATAATGTATTTTAATTTCATTTATTTACTAAATTATGTTGTAAAATTTGGCAATATTTTTTTTTTCCTTATGTATAAAAGCTTATGTATAAAGCGTTGGTGCAGTGCTCCTAGAATTTCACATAATTGTGAAATCCTAGGTAACACTGTACTGATTATGGGCAGCCGTTATCTCTTAACATCAGGAGAGCGTCTTGCTCGTCTTCTACTTCATGACATAAAAAAAAAAAACATACCTAATAATATATTTCGCCAGAAATCGGCCAAGTTTCAGCGGAAATGTGACAAACGAACACGAAACGAAACGAGCTTATTTCAGCGTTCCCAACTGAAAGAACAGGAAAGCTTGCTCTCAGGCTTACTGAAGTTGGTAATATCACAAGTTTCAGCCCCTTCGTAGCCGTAGTTTCTCTTTATTTACTCCTTGTAGTTTCTTTATGAAGTTGGTACAAGACGTGGATGTACCATTCAGGCTAGTAGGAAAAGTTTTAGCTCCCAATAAGATACAACTACACTACAAAATGAAATATTAAATTAAAAAACCTCCAACGCTCGAAAAATATTTAATTCGCCCTTTCGTGGTGACGGCCACCTTGGATTTTAAATTGATCACGTTGAATAGTAGGTATTCTACCTCTATTAATCAAGCCCTTTCATTTGATACCCGGATTGCGAGAGTTTTGAAAAAACATGTAATTCACCATTTTGTGCCCGTCAAAACCCACACGAAATCCCTTTAAATATATGTAAACTCTGTTTTCGTATATCTAAGAGTCCTACTTTATACTTATAGGTACTTTTTAATGACCTATGACCTATATTGTAGAAATCGCCTGGGGAAGTACCACACCTTTGCCAATTCGTATCCATCAAGCAGTAGGTAATGTGCAACAAGTGAAATTTAAAAAAAAACTTTTTTAAATCAAGCAATAATTATTAATCTTACCATCCAGCACCAAATTACTCGTCAATGAATCAAATGAGCCCAAACTCGATGGGGTTGCCCCGTTTAATAACGAAGTTAACATGCCCACCTTCCATCTCCATCATCAGATCAGCTCGATGTCATAATATTGCATTTTCATCCGATTTATATATGCATGCAAAATTTCAGCTTAATCAGAAACCGGGAAGTGGACTAAATTAAACTTAAGATTTGTTTACAGACATACAGACAACAGACTGGTGAAAGTAAATAAAAGCTTGTAACAAGTGAATTAAATAAAAAATTTAAAAAACCCCCAACGCAATACGTAATTCACCATTTTTCGATGGCGGCCATCTTGGATTTTAAATTTTATATAGTAGACTGTATTCTACTCGTTAAGCCCTTTCATATGATACCCATATTGAGGGGTCGTGGAAGAAAAAAGTAATCCGCCATTTTGTAGCGGCGGCCATCTTGGATCTATTTCCACCAAACATAGCTAAGAACACTCTCGACTAACTCTACTTTCAAACAAAAAAAAACTAAATCAAAATCCGTTCATCCGTTTGGGAGCTACGATGCCACAGACAGACACACACACACAGACAGACAGACACGTCAAACTTATAACACCCCGTCGTTTTTGCGTCGTGGGTTAAAAATGTAACCAACCCAAAAACGTGAACAACATACCTAAGCCAAAAAGTTCAACAAATGATTTGACTCACATTCCCCATCAACGGGAAGGCAGGCAGGGTGGTCCCGTCGCCCGTCACAAACATGGCGATTTTATTGCGTTATTTTTGAAACTCCATGCAAAGCCGTGTCACTACGTCGGGTACGAAGGGAGGAAACACTTTCAGGAAAAACCGATATTTATTCTTTCTTTTTTAAAACGTCTGTCTCTCTGATGTTAAAAGGTAAACTTGGAATTCCCCATATTTTTAAATCGCATGTTTGTGTACGTCAAGTCAGCAGCGTCTTAAAACTAAAGTAAATATAATGTGTTAGTTGCTCTTTCACAAACAAGAGAAAATTTAAAAAACTTGAAAAAAAAAAAGCTTTTATATAATCTAGCATCGTAAAGTACTCGTCAAGATGAATCAAATGAGCCTCGATGGGGTTGCGCCGATTTATTAAGGAGTTCCTATGGCCACCTTCGAGCTCTATCATCAGATCAGCTCCATGTCATAATAATATTGCATTGTCATGCGATTTATGCAAGCATCCAAAATTTCAGCTCAGTAGGATACTGGGAAGTGGGTCAAATTAAACTTGCAAGATTTGATTACAGACAGACAGACAGACAACAGACAGGTGAAAGTAAATAAAAGCTTGTAAAAACATTAAACCAAT
The DNA here is from genome assembly GCA_947507615.1 of Hemithea aestivaria. Taxonomy (NCBI): domain Eukaryota; kingdom Metazoa; phylum Arthropoda; class Insecta; order Lepidoptera; family Geometridae; genus Hemithea; species Hemithea aestivaria. The sequence goes on along the minus strand of OX382333.1, from coordinate 17,070,791 downwards.
AGCGAAGAAACTCGGTATATTAATGAATAGTTAAAACCAATTTAAATTGGTATTGTAATATAATATTTAATTGCGTATTGTATAGAGATATGACCCACATCCAAAACCACAATATTGTTGCGCCTATCATTAGACGAAACAATAAACAAAATTCCTATCAAATTTCTAACAATTCGGCTTCTTTAAAACTGGTTGAGAACAAAATTAGTGACGGAGACATAAGTGGCGCAGCACGAGTTTTATTTTCTAGCGACTTAGTAGCTCCAAACAGCCCTGAAACAGTACATACAGTCCCTGATAGAAAAGCATCCACTGGCAGCGGTCGACCTTACCATGCCCGATCCACCACAACCCGGTGACGTCACTGTTCAAGCGACCGTCAGCGAGGTTTCTAAAGCCGTTATGTCCTTTCAAAATGGTTCCGCCGGTGGCCTTGATGGCCTTACACCTCAACACTTAAAAGATCTTTTATGCGCTATTTCGGGCGAGGTTGGAGCAACCCTCTTGAAGGATTTAACTGATTTAGTTAACCTGATGTTGGCTGGTCGAGTTAACAGTGAAATCACTGACATTTTAAACGGCGCCAACTTGTGCGCACTTGCAAAAAAAGATGATGGCATTAGGCCAATTGCGGTCGGTATGACTTACCGTCGCCTGGCGGCCAAGGTTTGTTGCAAGAAAAAAGTCGCTCCTTTGAGCGATCTTTTTCAACCAACACAGCTTGGTTTCGGCTCGCCAGGTGGCTGTGAGGCAGCTGTTCATTCTCTTCGCACTTTTCTCGATCAAAATTGTAGTGAGGTTCTGCTAAAGGTGGATGTAAAGAACGCCTTTAATTCGGTGGACAGAGGGGCCCTGTTGACGCAAGTGAAAGATAAAGTCCCGGATATATCTACAATTTTCTTTGGCAATGTTATGGGAATCCTTCGAAATTAGTTTACAAAAATAATCTTATTTTGTCTTCTGTTGGTTGTCAACAGGGTGATCCACTCGGACCGGCCATTTTCAGCCTGGCCATCCATCCGATTATTCAGCGTCTAAAGTCCAAACTTAATGTTTGGTACTTAGATGACGGAACTTTAGGAGGTGATGCGGGAACTGTACTTGACGATTTAAAAACTCTTATAGACGAATTTCGTCTCATTGGCCTAGAACTAAATTTATCAAAATGTGAAATTTTTATTTCAGATACATGTTTGGACAAAGATTTGGTACTTGATCAATTCCTTCGTTTGGCACCCAGCATAAAAATTGTCGATAAGTGCTCACTTCGCCTCCTTGGTTCGCCGATCCTAGACGAATCCTTCCCACCTTTTGTTGAGGAAAAAATTCAAAATTTTATGATGGCCTCGGACAGATTGATCAAAATTAATGCCCACATGGCATTTACTATTATCAGGTATTGTTTGTTTGTACCAAAATGTATGTAACGTTTTACGATGTTGTCCATTGTGGAAACACAATGAGCTTCTTGTAAGCTTAGACAACGTCATAAAAAATACCCTGATGTTGGTCCTGAATTTGAGCTTGGATGACAGGGCTTGGTCTCAAGCCTCCTTACCTATCAGGTTTGGGGGCCTGGGGGTCCGTAAAATTTCTAGTGTCGCTCTCCCGGCTTTTTTGTCCTCAGTGCATAGTTCGGACAATCTCATTCAAAAAATACTCGCTCACTCGCAAGACCCCGCATTATCATCTTTGGCTATAGCTAATTCAGCTGAGGCAAAAAATGCTTGGGTTGCAGCTTGCCCCAATACCGATTTACCTAAAGTACCATCTTCACAGAGACTGTGGGATGAGCCTCTCTGCGAGTTGGCACGGAATAGTCTAATACAAACGTGTCCCAACTCGTCAGACCGTGCCCGACTTCTAGCAGTCTCTGTTAGGGAATCTGGTTTTTGGTTGCAAGCCATCCCTTCCATTAATACTGGTTATCTTTTAGATTCATCTGCTTTTCGTGTAGCTGTTTGTTTGCGCCTGGGTGCAGCATGTTATGTAGGTCACCGCTGTCAGTGTGGTAATGCAGTCGACGAACTCGGTCACCATGGTCTCTCATGTTCTCGGAGCGCTGGCCGAATCTCCCGCCACTCCAGTCTCAACGACATCATTCGCCGGGCTTTTACCAGCGCCAATGTAGCAGCCATTCTCGAACCGAATGGTCTGATGCGTGACGATGGTAAAAGACCTGACGGTATGACTTTGATTCCCTGGAAGTTAGGTCGGCCGTTAGTGTGGGACGCGACTTGCGTTGATACACTGGCGCCCTCACATCTTCCAGAGACTCAAATTGCGGCTGGTGCGGCGGCAGTTTCTGCTGAGCGGCTCAAGCGGCGTAAATATGCTATCCTCGATAGCGGTTACATTTTTGAGCCGTTTGGGGTAGAGACTTTGGGTCCTTGAGGTCCGGGAGCTCACCGCATTTTCCAAAATTTATCTGAGCGCTTGGTCGAGGCGACGTGTGACCAAAATGCTGGGGTATATTTGGCCCAACGTATAAGTATTGCCATTCAACGTGGCAATGCTGCCAGCATTCTGGGCACTCTGCCAACTGACAGTGGTTTGGAGCACTTGGATTTTCTGTAGATCGGCTTGTGGCCGATCTGTGGTTAATAAAAGTGTTCTTTACTGCTGTAGTAGCTGTAGTATTGTTAGTTTGTTTTTCTCGTGAAGCGTGAACAAGCACTTAGACCTCTGCTAAGAAAAGCTTTCTCCACGCAAGCAAAGCCGCGAGCATAAGCTAAAAACACTCTCGACTAACTCTACTTTCAAACAATAAAACTAAATCAAAATCCGTTCATCCGTTCGGGAGCTATGACAGACAGACACGTCAAATTTATAACACCGCCCGTCGTTTTTGCGTCGGGGGTTAAAAATACAAAGTCTACATATATAAAATAATACTAGGAGTAACTCTATCATACTTCCTATGATAGGGATAATTCGTATCATGCGATATGCGATGAAGCCGGCGCGGCGCGGCGGCGCGGAAACCTATTCAACTGTCGTCGAATGGAGGTATTGAATCTTTCTTTAACTGCTTTTTTTCGCATTTTTATGAAATACTAGCTGCGCTCAAGGGTTTTACCCGCTGTAGTATGTGTTATTCCAGAGTCTAAGCTATCTCTATACCAAATTTCAGCTCAATCGGTTTAGGCGTGAAAGAGTAACAACCATCGAGACAAACATTCTTACAAACTTTTACGTTTATAATATTAGTAAGATTGCAATCAAACAAATCTATAGATAAATTATTGTAACTCAGGGCAAAGTTTAAGGGATCCTATACGGTTTGGGGTTTAAGGGATACTAATTAATACCTATTATAATTAATTCCCTTATTCCCTATGTATGGATGAATGTTGATTTGCTCGTTTTGGGCCTCATTATCATACGGAATTCTAAATATATAATAGGAAAGAGTGACTGATTGACTGACTGTTCTATCAACGCACAGCCCAAACCGCTGGACGGATTCGGTTAAAATTTTGAATATAGGTAGTTTTATTGACGTAGACCTCCGCTCCGCTAAGAAAAGATTTGTCACCCGGGCAAAGCCGCAAGCATAAGCTAGCATAATATAAATGCTTTCCCATATTGTTTTTTTAATGAATTAATTAACATAATAATATCTACAAAGCTGTTATCACAACCGTTGGTGGGAATTCACAGGATTATCATTAACACTGATACAGTTGAAGGTTATAGTTCAACATTAACTTTGTTTATACTAATATTGTTTATTGTTATAATAATATGCAGTATTGTCTTGAACTTATCTATAAACTAGAACAATACGATGTGTACAAGATGTAAGGACTTGAGACAAATTGCTGAATAAGATAAGAATATTATATATTATGAAATTGTGCTTAAAGTTAGGTACAGATGTTGGGGTGCATTATATGGTTCAATGAGTAGAGTGCACCTTTAAGGGATGTGCATTTTTTTTTTCAAAAAAGTTCGCCTGGACGCTACCGTCTTTCGGAAGGCACGTAAATCGTAAAACTGTGGATCTTGGGAGTTTCCTACAAGATATGTAGGAGGCAGTCGTCAGGTCATGTTGAGGCTCTGTAGTAATCTCAGCAACCTGAAACTGCAACTTATAGGTTGGCCACACAGCCTAAAATTGTGATTTGACTCTGACAGTATAAGTAGGGTAACCTGTTCTGATGGGAGTATTATTATAAACCCAATTATTATTTATTTAAGGCAAATAGAAATTTTAAATAACAAAACAACTGAAACTAAGCATAACTTATTTGTTCACATACTACTTTACATACCATCATAACATTTCGAAGTACCTATGATATCGTACAAAGTCAGTATTGTCAAACGGATCTTACCTTAATTTTAGAGAATAATTATTGTTCTTAGCTACGAATGAAAATGGTGGAAAATATAAGGACCGCCACTGATTTGTGAAAAAGGAGTAAATTTTCGTTTACCATGACGACATTAATGATAATTGAAAAGTTTACAAAAAAAATAATTCTTCGTAACATTTTTACTTCGGCTACCTTCTTCTTATTGTTTTTCATGATATTTCGTTTAGCATTTCTTCGTTTTACAAAATATTTTTTCATTAGGACCTCATTTTCCTCTCAAAATGTGTCACAAATAACGAGAGTAACTAGGTATTCGGTATATGGCCGTTCCCTCCGAAACAATCCCTCTTAAGGATGCTAAATGCGTTGGAACTTCTGAGGAATTTAGAGATTACTTGCGTCGTGTCCCTTCTTTACATGGAGAGTCAAGTTTAACAATAAGTTACTGTACTTAGTATTTCGAAGGGTATTCTGTAATGATGCTGCAAATTTTGTGAATGCTGTCGACGTTTTTGCTTTGGAAACAATTTGTAATTCTTGGGTTTTGTCCCAAATTTACATTAAGTATCTACTTCAGAATAGTAACCAGTTTTTGCTTTTTAACCGATGGAGTTTTATTCAATTCATTTGTATTTTTACAATGTTACTATGCTTTAGAATTTTTATTAGGGTTTAAACCCCAAGAGAACAAGTTGCGTTACTTAACTTGTCACAGTCAAATCACAATAATTATACACTGTGTAGTGTGGTCAAGCCACTATAACTAGCCCTGGCCAGTCCCATTACATTTAGGTCTAGGGTATTTAGGTTACCATTTTCTGGGTGATTAGATCAAAGATACTATTTTTGACTGTAGATCTATTATAAAATTATCAATTCTTGGTAAAATAAAAAGTTATAATTCCCAGGACGGAAGCTGAAATACGGGATATATGCGTCACCTTGGTCACTTCAATGACACAGTTAAACCATTGAGGGCTATATACCAGAGATACTATCACAGCTGGCAAAAAACTAACGGTCGGATCTCTCTGAAAATGGTAATGAAAAAAGTCTCATGAGGGTCTATTCTGTGGAAGCAGACGATGATAAAAAGCTTCTATTAGTGACTTTAGTTCGTCTAAGGATCTCTTCATTTCTGATTCGATCGCATAGAGAAACCCTGAGCATAGCCCTTGCCATAGCACGCTCGGCGACTTTGAGATTCGAGATGAGGCCTATAGTGAAGGACCACGTTTTGTATCTCTTGTTTATACCCTGAAAATGGTAAATTAAAAAGTCTTATTCCATTATGGTCTGACTACACCGTACGTTAGTCCGTCGAAGTATAAGAGAGCGACACAAGTAAGTAAGCTTGTGTTTGAAAGCTTTTCATTTCAAATTCCCTAATACTTACGCCGCGCCCTCTACATAAAGCAAGCAACTGAGTACGACCTCTGTGGCGCGGTGGGCTACAGCTACAACGCAGCTACAACGTCGCTCTGTAGATGTAGACAAAGCCTTCAAAATACAAAAAAGATGTGTGAGAATCATAAATAAGGCCTAGTTTCTGGATAGCTGCAAGCCTTTATTTAGGAAAAGTAATATCCTTCCACTGCCCTGTATGTATATTAGAGACATATGTATCTTCGTTAGGAATCATCAAAATTATTTTAAGAAACGGTGTGAAATCATAACAAGGCAAAAAAGAGCTAAATACCAACATCTTCTTTTCCAACCAACTTGTCAGAAAGATCTCTACAAGAGAAATGTGTATAACATGTGCATCGCTATATACAATAAACTGCCTGATAATATTAAAGTTTTAAAAGGTACCAAATTTAAACACCACCTAATTAATTGGTTAACTGAAAAATGTTTCTATAGTGTTAAAGAATATCTCGACTTTAAATGACATTATAATATTAATTAATTAATTTCGATGGGACATACTTATAGATAATTTATTTTTATTTTGATATTGTTAAGCTTAAATTCATATAAAAATTCGCACGTCTGCTTGCAGGCTGAATACCATTGTATAATATTAAGACCTTTTGTATATAGGTACTTATTTTGTGTGTATTCTAGCGAATAAATGTTTTTGATTTGATTTTGATTTGATTTGAAGGTTGCTGGTTTGATTCCCGCATGGTCAAATGTTTTTGTGTTCCGCAGGTTTTTTCTGGTCTGAGTGGTTATCAATATATATTATAAGTATGTATTTACAAAAGAAAAGTATAAAAGTATTATATCCGTTTTCTTAACCACCATTATACACGTATTAAGTTGCTTAGCTTGGGGTTAGGTGGCGCTGTGTGAAATGTCCTGAAATATTTATTATTATAAAATGCAGCCCAATAGCCACAAATTAAAGGAACACAATAGTTTGTGACATATCTTCTCTAGCACATAACATATATAACTCAATATTTAAACTGTATTTTTATCATGAGTCCTCAGTTATCGTAGTCCGAGTTCGCAAAATGATTAGTCATTTCGCTGCGTCCGTGACTTTGACACTCGTTCAGCCTGAATTCGTTAATAAATCAATGAAATTAGTGTTAATTGTTAACTATATAATGATTCTCATAATATTTGTGTTGTTAATAAGTGCGGTGAACTTTAGTTCTACGCAGGAAAGTAAAGGATTGGGTGAGTTAAGAAATATGGTAATTTATAGGGATCGAATGTAAAAAAATTGAAAATCTATAATTTGTGCCATCTGCTATACTTATACCTATATAGTAAATGAAAATACTAAATTCGTACTAGTAAATACTTCCATATTTTGAGATAAATCTCATTAAACTTAACAATTAAGGGCAACCGTGTCGTATTTGTAATGGGGATTACACAGACATGACAGACAACACAGACAGACACAGACAGACAGACAGACATAGACCGACAGACTGATGACTGATGACAGTTTCCAAAATCGCATTTTAAATACGAGATATGAATCAAAACTCTCCACAGAATAACTCTCTCGAAAAAACTAAAAACCTAACGTAAAATATTTAAATTGTTTGGCATGAAATGCAGGATACAAGTCTAAAGACAACTGAGGTAACGAGGCATGCAGTAACCGATGTAGATATAATATTTTCCGTTTAAAAAAGTTTAATATTTGTTTGAAAAGCGCAGACAGAAGTATTTAGCAAGCGCTAGCTGAGGACTCAGGATCCAGGACCTTTATCCGAGGCATTTATGCAAATACCGTCATACTGTTCGTACATGATTACAATGCAGTATGGACAGTTTACAGTATTTTATCATTTAAAAATATGGGATAAAAAAATATTGTAGCATCCGTCGCCCAGTGGTCATACGTCCGGCTTTTAATCCGGAGACCCTGGATTAAAATCTCAGTGTGTGGCAAAAATTTCGCCTGGACGCTACCGTGTTTCGGAAGGCACGTAAAACTGTGGGTCCCGGCTGTTTCCTATAAGATATGTAGGAGGCAGTCGTTAAGTCATGTTGCAGGCCCTGTAGTAAACTCGGCAACTTGAAACTGCAACATATATGTAGATTCGCCACACAACCTACAAATTGTGATTTGACTCTGACAGTGTAAGCAGGGTAACCTGTTTTGTTGGAATATAAACCCCTATTATTATTATAATTGGGTTGAAAAGTCTTAAGATCTTGTCACTCTTGAGTCTAGAATTGTTGCAGTGCCCCTAGAATTTTACAGCATTGTGAAATTCTGCGTGGTACTGTACAGATTATGAGCAGCGTTATCTCTTACCATCAGGAGAGCGTCTTGCTCGTCTTCTTACTTCTCCACATAAAAAATACATATTTATATTATTAATGTAAAAGTTTGTAAGAATGTATGGATGTCGGGATGTCTGGATGTAAGTTTGTTACTGTTTCACACCTAAACGGGTAGACAGAATGAGCTGAAATTTGGTATAGAGATAGCTTAGACCCTGGAATAACAGATAGGCTACAGTGCAGCGGGTAAAACCGCTGGGCGCAGCTGTTATAACATACATACATGATAATATTAACTTACCTCTCTTTTTGGTATAGTTAAAAACGAGAAATTTTAAATAATTACATTTAATTAAAAACTGTCCTTCTACATTGTGCGTATATTAAAAGCATACACAATACACCCCAAGCAAGTTCGGAATATTTTCGCAAACTGATCCCGTCGATGCGATGAAGGGAAAGGAAGGGTGAAGGACGGATTGGAGCGTGTCCTATCACTCATTTGCACGCCCTGAATATACGGATTTTATATTCCGAGTTTGGGCTTACACTCAATTTTGTTACGCGATTTTTATCTGTTTTCGAGATTACTGGATTACTTTACTTAAAAGTACCTACCTATATAGGTACTTTTAGGCTGATTTGTTTTGTTGTATTTATTACTAGCTTATGCTCGTGGCTTTGCCCGCATGGTGAAATCCTTTCATAGCGGAGGTCTACATCATAAAACCTATGTGTGTTTCAAATATCAACCCAATCCGTTCAGCGGTTTGGGCTGTGCGTTGATAGATCAGTCAGTCATTCAATCAGTCAGTTGCTCTTTCCTTTTATATATTCCGACAATAATTTTTGTTTCTGTGATCAATTTTCTCAGATTCTGCTTTTTTATTAGGGACTAAGTCATAAAAATGAGTTTCAAGACAGATCTAGCTACGGTTTCAAGATTAGCAAACAAGTAATCCAGAATCTTAGAATCTAAGAAATAATCCTATAAGAAAATCTTTTTTTATCCATTATAGGTTGAACCAGTTTTAAATGTTCCTATATTTTCATAAGTGAAAAGCGGCATCACCAAGTTTCAGATTTCGTCCTTTATTTCCAAAAAGTTAAGCGAACCAAACAGATACTTTGACTCGTTGACAGGGATGGCTAGTAGCATCCTCATACATATTTACCTATTGCGAGTGAATTTTTGATAACCCTTGAAAGTTTGCACCCGGTGTGCCATGTTTACAATTTTTCCTAAACATCTGGGTAATATTATCTCTAATTGCAAACTATCACCTCAATTTCTCGTTTTCTTTTTTTTCAATCACTCTTAGCGACATCATAATATGAGTTTGACCTTTATAAAACTGTGCTCAGAACTACGAGTATTAATCACGCCGCAATTTGTAGGACAGTGTATATTCAGGAGTTACATATTTATATAATAATAGTATTTTTTGACAAGAATCTGTTCCTAATCTTTGTAGGGTGTAAATATGGCTTGGTATGGATTGATTATATTTAGGAATGGTTTTCATTGAGTTTTCTGTGGGGTATCCTTTTTAGGGTTCCGTAGTCAACAAGGAACCCTTATAGTTTCGCTTTGTCCGTCCGTCCGTCCGTCCGTCTGTCTGTCCGCGGCATTGCGGAGAAACTATAAGTCCTAGAAAAGTGTAATTTTGTATACAGGTAAGTAATAATAAGGGTAAGAGAACGGTGACAAAAAATAATTTTTAATTAATTAATTTAGGCTACCTCCCGTACACGTAAGATGGGGATGATTTTTTTTTCTGGCTGATACCATCGTGTGGGGTATCGTTGAATAGGTATTTTAAAATGAAGGACGGTTTGCTAAGAAACTTTTTCGATTTCATGTTCTGTTTGAAAGATATTCAAGTTTAAAAAAAAAATTGAGCGTCCCCCCCCCTCTAAAATCTGAACTACTAGCTTTAAAATTCTGAAAAAAATCAGAGGTATGCTTTCAACCATGAACTTTCCAGGAAAACTATAGCGGTTAAGATAAAATTATTAGTAAATATGGCTTGGTATGGATTGATTATATTTAGGAATGGTTTTCATTGAGTTTTCTGTGGGGTATCCTTTTTAGGGTTCCGTAGTCAACAAGGAACCCTTATAGTTTCGCTTTGTCCGTCCGTCCGTCCGTCCGTCTGTCTGTCCGCGGCATTGCGGAGAAACTATAAGTCCTAGAAAAGTGTAATTTTGTATACAGGTAAGTAATAATAAGGGTAAGAGAACGGTGACAAAAAATAATTTTTAATTAATTAATTTAGGCTACCTCCCGTACACGTAAGATGGGGATGATTTTTTTTTTCTGGCTGATACCATCGTGTGGGCTATCGTTGAATAGGTATTTTAAAATGAAGGACGGTTTGCTAAGAAACTTTTTCGATTTCATGTTCTGTTTGAAAGATATTCAAGTTTTAAAAAAAAAATTGAGCGTCCCCCCCCCCCTCTAAAATCTGAACTACTAGCTTTAAAATTCTGAAAAAAATCAGAGGTATGCTTTCAACCATGAACTTTCCAGGAAAACTATAGCGGTTAAGATAAAATTATTAGTAAATATGGCTTGGTATGGATTGATTATATTTAGGAATGGTTTTCATTGAGTTTTCTGTGGGGTATCCTTTTTAGGGTTCCGTAGTCAACAAGGAACCCTTATAGTTTCGCTTTGTCCGTCCGTCCGTCCGTCCGTCTGTCTGTCCGCGGCATTGCGGAGAAACTATAAGTCCTAGAAAAGTGTAATTTTGTATACAGGTAAGTAATAATAAGGGTAAGAGAACGGTGACAAAAAATAATTTTTAATTAATTAATTTAGGCTACCTCCCGTACACGTAAGATGGGGATGATTTTTTTTTTCTGGCTGATACCATCGTGTGGGCTATCGTTGAATAGGTATTTTAAAATGAAGGACGGTTTGCTAAGAAACTTTTTCGATTTCATGTTCTGTTTGAAAGATATTCAAGTTTTAAAAAAAAAATTGAGCGTCCCCCCCCCTCTAAAATCTGAACTACTAGCTTTAAAATTCTGAAAAAAATCAGAGGTATGCTTTCAACCATGAACTTTCCAGGAAAACTATAGCGGTTAAGATAAAATTATTAGTTTCGGTAAAATCAGCGCTGAAAAAAAGAGATGTTGGCAAGGTCAGCAAATTCAAAATATAATTAGTCCGTGTTTTAAATAATAAAAAAATATTAGACACGTATTTTTTTGTTTGTGAATAAAATAAAAATTGGCTGAGTAACGACGATTATATGTTTTCGCATCCGGTACAAAATGCACAAAATCTGGTATATTGACGTCACGACTAAGCCATTGTTTTTTATCAAATTTACAAAAAAAAAATACGTGTCTAACTATTTTTAATAATCTACAATATGGACTAAACAATTTGTCAACAACCCTGTTGTTCCAACTCAATAAATAAGAATACCTAAAGCTAACCTAGCCTATAGTTTATTAATGCATAACTAGATGGCGCTAGTAGTAAAATTAGATCGCGCAAGCGAATTGTTCATGGTTGTATTGTTTACGAGTTATAGCTATCACAAATTAATCACCATATTACAGTGTTACTTTGCTCATAATTTCTAACATGTTAAGTTTTTTATTATAATTTGATATAGCATGGTCAAGGCTACTTGTGTGAATGATCCGGATATTTTTTTTTTATTTGCGGAGAATATATTATGATGGCTGAATATTGTTAGAGCATTTAGAATAGCCCTCTGCTTTCAGTTTCAGCAAGAAAATCAAATAACATAAAGAGTTTTTCAACTTAAACTTAAATTAATTAGGATCATCTCTACATTTATAGCGTTTTATTACGAAAACAACATAATATGTGTCATATCTTTTTAACTAGAGCTGATACAGAAATTTCAGTCACAAATTTGAAATCGTCGTCAAAAATTGGACTAATATCATGTATCATCACCCAATCATCCAAAATGCCGTTGTGCAGTGTATTCAATCTACTAGAACTACGGAACCCTACATTGTGCGTGGCCCGACTCGCGCTTGGCCTATTTATTACCATTTAACTAAGTTATAACTAAAAACAAAAACGGCAAAACTCACGTCTAATATTGTCGAGAATATCTCGACCACGGTTTCGGACAATTACGATGTCCTTCATCAGGAGATCACGCCTGCAGTAACCGGCGCTCACTGGCGAGCGCTCGCGCCGCTGCACGGACCGAGCGCTGCGACGGTGCGGGCGGGGGGTCGGCTGACTCACTGTCGCTACCACTTATGTCTGACGCATCGTTAGGCTGCAGACACACCGCACTTGTTGTATCACATTCGCGGACAGACGTTAACGCACGATCACGGGTACTAAGCACAGGCATCCACGCCGAAGGAATGGCCCATCCACGATCCCGATTGAAATTAGCATAGCGACCAATTTCGATTGCCTCCTTAAATTTTCGCGGCACGAAAAACAAGTCTCCGTGCTGGCAAAGGAGAAGTTTTCCGTGCAGCGGCGCGAGCGCTCGCCAGTGAGCGCCGGTTACTGCAGGCGTGATCTCCTGATGAAGGACATCGTAATTGTCCGAAACCGTGGTCGAGATATTCTCGACAATATTAGACGTGAGTTTTGCCGTTTTTGTTTTTAGTTATGGAGAACACTCACGATAGTTTTAAAAATCGTATAACTAAGTTATGCTAACAGATTCACTGTATACTAAAAGTATACCTTTCTTAGTGTATTTTTCGTAATTAAACCTATCTGACCTACACTACCTCCTCCTCTATACTACATATTCAAATAGAATATTTTTAAATATAATTAAACTGGTATAAAGTAACCTACATTACTAACAAGTTACAAGCATATGAAAACACATTTTAGGTAAGTATTTTAAATCAGTATATGGCAACCCCGTCTCAGGAAGTGAATCAGTTAAAATTGCGCGCGAAATGTAGGAAAATTCCGGAAAATGTACCGTCCGTGGTAACTCGAGACTTCACTGTACCGACTCTTTTGTACGGCTTTATCAAGTTTTATGAAGAAACTTTATACTTACGTTTATTATTATAGAGACTAGATAGATAATAAGGATAGTCTTGAACTGGGACGTTCCTTTGTGATATTCTGTGTTAGTTTTTATTGAAGTTGATAAAAACTGTATATTGTATTTTATACTTGTTTAGCCCACGTGGAACTTTACGTCATAAAACCCTTCTGCTTTCCAAAGACACAATTCATTCAGCGGTTTGGGCTGTGCATTATAATCGAAGATGTGCGTTGCGGGGATACCCACTAAAAACCCGGGGGTGTTCCTGCGGGACGCCGTAATGCTGGGGCAGCGGGTATGCCGAGGCACTCGTCCGCGGCCTCGACGACGTTTGGTCCTCACTGACAGGAGGACCCCTTGCCGCTAGACCTAGCGTAGTGCTAAATAATACAATAAAATAAATTAATATATATTTCCAGACCGCTACATAATCTCCTGCCACACGACAGACTTCGAATGCTTTCGCCGGCAGTACCTCTCCCTGAGAGACCATGTCCTCCTCGGCAACCATGCGCTGGGCATCCACGTCTACCCTCCCTACGTCTTCCAATACTCCGACACCGGCACCTGCGTGCAGATCTCAGGCGTTCAGGATAGTGAGCTTACTTCCATCAGGTTTTTTTTTTTTTATTTATATTATTAAGTCTAATACAGTCCCACTGCTTTTAACAAGCTTTTATTTACTTTCACATGCCTGTTACCTGTTGTGTGTTTGTAATCAAATCTTGCAAGTTAAATTTGATCCACTTCCCGATTTCTGATTGAGCTGAAATTTGGTAGGCGTTCATAAATCGGACGACAATGCAATATTATTATGACATCGAGCTGATCTGATGATGGAGCAGGAAGGTGGCCATAAAAACTTCGTAATTAAACGAAGCAACCCGAATTTGGACTAATTTGATTCGTCTTGACGAGTACTTTGGCGCTAGCTAGTTATAATAATAAAGCTTGTTTTCAATAAGTTTTCCTGACGGTAAAGCTGTCTATAGTTGTCTGTCCATAGTTGCTGTACATTGCCACCCTTTCTCAACATTAACCCGTTTTAATCAAGGTTCTAAAGATGTTAAGACTCTTCAGTAATTCTAGCGAAGCGCAGTAATGTTTGCACATCAACACTCAAGCGGTACTGTTGGGGCACCCACCTAGTCGACCTCCTGAAACTACCCCCCGTAAGAATACCCCTCGGTGATAATTTTGTGTCTTATATTCCAGCGTGGATGCCGAAGCCCGGGTTGTGAGCTTGGTCATCACTATGCCTGTGCACATCCAGCAGATTCCGAACACGACCCATTTCTGTATGAAGCCTGCTAAAAGTAAGTCTTGCGATCGATCCTGCCTTTTAATTTTAGCTTTCTTTGACTTATTTTTCTTTTGTTTTCTATGTTCTTTTCTTTCTGGGGCCCTAGACAAGCGCCAATCGTTTTTCACTATCGATAAAAAACAACACAAAACAAAACTGGAATGACAGTCGCTATGGAAAAGCTAACGGAAGCGACTGTCATCTCAGTACATTTTTTATCGATAGCGACAAACGATTGGCACTAGTCTAAGTCTCCTGTTCTTTTTCTTTATTACAAGCTTTTATTTACTTTTACCTGTCCGTTCTCTGTCTGTCTGTCCGTAATCAAATCTTGCAAGTTAAATTTGATCCACTTCCCGGTTTCCGATTGAGCTGAAATTTTGTATTCATGTATAAATCGGATGACAATGCAATATTATTGTGACATGGAGCTGATCTGATGATGCAGCGGGAAGGTGGCCATAGGAACTCCGTAATTAAACGACGCAACCTCATCGAGTTTGGGCTCATTTGATTCGTCTTGACGAGTACTTTATGATGCAAGATGATAACAATAATTAAAGCTTGTTTTTAAAAAGTATTTTTTAAATTTCACTTGTTTACTTTTACCTGTCCGTTCTCTGTCTGTCTGTCTGTAATCAAATCTTGCAAGTTAAATTTGATCCACTTCCCGGTTTCCGATTGAGCTGAAATTTTGTATTCATGTATAAATCGGATGACAATGCAATATTATTGTGACATGGAGCTGATCTGATGATGGAGCTGGAAGGTGGCCATAGGAACTCCGTAATTAAACGACGCAACCTCATTGAGTTTGGGCTCATTTGATTCGTCTTGACGAGTACTTTGGTGCTGGATGGTAATCTTACTCATATTATAAACGTGAAAGTTTGTAAGAATGGATGTCTGGATGTGTGTTTGTAACACTTTCACGGCTAAACGGATGGACCGATTGAGCTGAAATTTTGTATAGGTAGGGATAGCTTAGACCCTGGAATAACACAGGCTATATAAGTACTGCGGGTAAAACCGCTGGACGCAGCTAGTAAATAATAAAAGCTTGTTTTTAAAAAGTATTTTTTAAATTCCACTTGTTTCATCAGTACACTCAAAATATGTGCCATATTATAATACTGTACAGGGCTCCTCTTGAGGAGTTTTCAAAAATAAAATTCTATGAATTTATATTGCAAAATGTATCAAATAGTAACATTTTATTTTCTTTGTTAGTGGTGATTGAAAGTTGAAAGTCACCAAAGCGTGATAGCCGAGGTCCTCAGGTCTCTCTCTCTCTCTCTCTCTCTCTCTCTCTCTCTGTCTATCTCTCTTTCTCCTGGGAACCTGTATAATTTCCTGTATCTAAAGACGAAGTTCTTTTCATAGGTCAAGTCCCTGAAGTCTAATCAATTATTTTGTTCCAGAATTTCCTTCATTCGGTCCACAAGATGGTAAGTTTTTTTTTTTTTTTTAATGTTATGAAGTAGAAGACGAGCAAGACGCTCTCCTGATGTTAAGAGATAACGGCTGCCCATAATCAGTACAGTGTTACCTAGGATTTCACAATTATGTGAAATTCTAGGATCACTGCACCAACGCTTCTCACTCAAGAGTCATAAGATGTTAAGACTCTTTAGCCCAGTAATTTCACTAGCTACAGTGCCCTCCTACCGGAGCACAGTAATGTTTACACATCACTGCTCAGGCGGTAGAATAACTGGCACTGTTGGGGTACCCACCTAGACGACCTCCTGCAAAGGAAGTCTACCCCCGGTAAACAAGTACATTGTACAAGTACATTGATGTTTAATATTTTACGTTCTGTTCAAAATATCAGTAGTAGTTTTTTAAAGAAAATATACAAAAAGTTTTATACAATATTTTAAACTCTATTAAATATTCATTTTTACGGTTTCAGGGCCCTTGAAGAAATTTTCAGGGAATGGTAAGTAACATTATTTCCTAGTGCCAAACATTATTTATCTTTAAAGTGGAAATCATTCATTTTAAAATTGCAGCTAACAGCCGAACTTAATGTTCTGGAATTATATATGAAAATAATGTGCTATTTAAAAGTGGTTTTCCTCTACCTATCTAGGGTATATAAATGGCTAGATTCCTAGGAGGCGTCGGCATGTTCTAGCCACACGGTTGACCACTGACCTGGCACCAATTAGTGCTAGCGGTTGCTTAGGATACCTACCTAAACCTAGGTATAAACTAATAAAATTGAGATGATGTTCGTTGGCGTTTGGAAGTGCATCATATTTTGTTTAATAAAGGCTGGCACAAACTACGACAGACCGCAACGCATCGCGTAACAAAAATCCGCCAGCATCATTTATGTTTATTCACAAAATCACTCTTCTCTAGTAATAAGAAGAACTCTTCTTATTCAGTCTTCTATAGTGAGCAAAAACAATTAAGAGGGAGAGGTGGAATAATAATATTTACACGCAGTTCCGTATTTTCCTTGAAGATTTTTTCAGTAATGTCATGTCAGCAAGTTCATAATACTCGTGTAAGATTCGAGAAAATGTGAGCGGAATTTTCGCAAAGCATTTGTTGCTTTATAAACATGCCTTCGACTGTGCATGTTAGTAAACAATGTTATATTTTGGTTTAAACAACGTACCTACCTAGTACCTAGGTAGTAATAGTGCGCACACGCGCACACGCGCACACGCGCACACGCGCACACGCGCACACGCGCACACGCGCACACGCGCACACGCGCCACGCGCACACGCGCACACGCGCACACGCGCACACGCGCACACGCGCACACGCGCACACGCGCACACGCACACACGCACACACACACACACACACACACACACACACACACACACACTGACACATACACACACACACACACACACACTCACACACACACACACACTCACACACACACTCAAATATTTATCCATTATATAATAATAAACATAGATTTAATTATATACTTTTCTTTTGTACTTAAACATAGATTTACTTTTTGCTTATAACATTTATTGTTTGTTATTTTCCACCCCATATCAAGTTTTGTCAAGTAGCATAGTAATAAGATTAGAATTTCACGTACCTACTATACATATAATATAATAAGCTAAGTAGAATAATTTGCTAATTCATTTTATGTACTGTAGTATACTAACAAATCAAACATTACAACTATAACAAATTAGTTGCCAGTTCATAATATGTACTTACCTCCAATATTTACAGTGTTTATGTTTACCTCAACTCAGGTCACCACGACACGGGCCTTGTGCCTAGTGTGGGGCCACTGTACTCTTTTGTGATTTTTTGTAAACTTTTTTGGCAAATAAATAAATAAAATAAATAAATAAAAAATAAATAAATAAGGGTTGCCAACTATAAGTATATATACCAACCATCTGCTTTATAACGAATCCTACGCTATTTTGCGTTAAAATACTTTTGAATAAGAATAAAGTTTCATAAATACTAGAGAATTTCGCAAAATCCCGTCTTAGTCACCACCTACGATCTATAAGGGACCACCATGCCAAATTTCAGATTCCTAGTTTTGGAGATTTCTCTTTTGCCAGATTTGATATTATAGATTTATTTATTTACTAGCTGCGCCCAGCGGTTTTACCCACTGTACAGTCCTATATGTTATTCCAGGTTCTAAGCTAATTTCACCCGTATAGACGTGAAGACGTAACAAACATAAACACTCACAAACTTTCGCCTTTTTAATATAAGTGTGATTGCAATGGGAACAGCCTCAGTCTCTGGCTGGTTTTCAGGCTGTCCCTTTCCTAACTAAATATCTTTCTTCCAGCGACGATAGAAGCGAAGTTCCCTTTCACCCAGCAAGTGATCAACGCGACAGATGTGTACCTGTACCTGCAAGACGAGAACCTAGATGTGGTGCTGGATATACCTGACCTCAGCCGTTATGATAAGGATAGTGAGTTGGAAGGTGAGATATTATGGTGTTTCTATATAGTCCAGTAAAAGAAGGATTGTGGATGGAAAAATCGAAAGCAGAAAAACTAACTCAGGACTTTTGTGTGGACTAGTTAGGAGATAAACATACTAAAAGTCCCCACCGGAGGGGTGGGGACAGGTGTGTATTTTTTAGACGCTTATATTAGTTTTCCATACTAAGTCGGTAAAAAAATCTTGCCTTTTGAGCACTCATTGACTGGACATGCCCCTTTTAAGCACTTATTGACTGGACTAATAAGGAGGTACGGATCGTATTTAATAAAAACACCGGGTTCTAGGATTCAAAGAAAACGTAAAATGTACCTAATACACGAAGAGTCATAAAAGAAGTGAAGAGATCAAGTAGGCGCCAGTATAGTTCAATTAATCTTTTGTGGAGGTCTCATTCCGAAGAAACCTTAGAATTCCGACAGTTTGGTTTATTCTTTATTAAAGATATCAGAGAAAATTTACAGCAATTTTCAATATTTTATATTATATTCTGAAACTAAGGAAAAATATTAAATGTAGTCCACTTACGACATAACTTCCTATTTTCAAGTGACGTGTAACCAAAACATTTGTGTGTAAATTTGACCCAATGTAGTATCAGGTATTGCCATCTAACGTTGCAATTTGCAATGGACACGCTGCCATCTGACAGCGGTTTGGACTTTGTGGCCGATCTGTGGTTAAAACAAGCGTTGTTTACTGCTAAAGTATTATTGTTTCCTTCTTTATTTCTCAGTGCTAACATTTTCTCTGAAGTCTTTTAAAAACCTATTCTGAACATGGTCTCCAAAACTAAATCAAAGCAAATACCAATTACTTCCATAAAAGCCGTCACTGTGTCGCGAAAACTGAGCAACTAAAATGCTCGCTCAATATTTAATTTCCCAAATCCTCAATTTAATTTGGAGGGACCTAAATTAAATTGGTTTCGGCTAAGCACGTTCCAGCCATCCGTCTGTACCGAAATAGAAACGTCCAACTTGCCACTTTACTTAGGCACAATTCCGATATCTTTGTCACTAAATTCCGGAATATTATTCCCGAAGTTTGGGGATGGAGTTGACTTTTACCGATATACTCTAAGATATAGGTACAGCTGTCCCTGAATTTAATGTTGAGCACACTTTAGGAAAATGGCGATTCTGAATTTGGATTCTATGCTCGATCGCCACATCATTGATTCCTTGTGTTGCTGACGTTTTTTTTGTAATAATTTGGATATTATAAAATAAAACAAACGTGCTCGTTGTAACAGAACGGATGAAGAGAGTATATTTTTATAGACACGAACACGCTATGGTTTTAGGGATGTTCTATTTTGAGTACAATTATAACATTTTTTAATTTTTTTAATGAAATTGGTCAGCAAACAAATCGAAATCCAAGAATTACTTTGACTCCAATACAATCGTAAATCGTTTTATTATTACCCTGCTGGTCAAGATCGTAGGATCCCGCGGGATGCAGAATGCATTGGAAAATTTTTGCAATGCATTCAACCACAACTGGTAACGAGTTAAGGACGCCTATGTTCAGCAGTAGACGTCTTACGGCTGATGATGATCATGGTGGTGATGTTGGTGATGTCCATCTATTCCAGTGAAGCTGTACGAGTGGTCGGAGTGGGCGTTCAACATGGTTCAACACGTGGACGTAGCTGAGCACGTCGTGGTTCCGTACATCGATCAATACAAGATATTGTTTGCTAAGCTGCCGATACGACGGTGAGACACAAGCTTTTCTTATGTTAACAGACGGATAGGTATAATATGGATTTTTGAATTTTGCAACATTATCGATTATGACCTGTGCAAGATCTCTTCTTTAAAAAAAAAATATTTCAGGACATTTCACACAGCGCCACCTAACCCCAAACTAAGCAACTAAATGCATGTAATATGGTGGTTAGGATAACGGATATAATACTTATATACTTTTCTTTTGTAAATACATACTTATAATAGATATTTAAACCACCACTTTTTATTTAAATCTGTAACATCCGAAGGCATTGGGGTGAATTGGGGTTGTCTATCTACATCTACCTGACGAGGGGGCGGAGAGAGCAGGGGCGAAGCCTTGAGGAATTAAAAACTGGAAGGGATTTATCCCGCCTTCTACGTTTAGTTTGCTACCATCTACGGCCGTATCTTCGCTTAACATCACCGAGATCGTGGTCAAAGGCTAAACTATAATGAATGCAAGTAAATTAAATTTAAAATTTAAAACCCCCAACGCTATATGTAATTCACCATTTTGTAATGGCGGCTATCTTGGATTTTAAATTTTATATAGTGGGTTACTACTAGTTAAGCCCTTTCATTTGATACCCATATTGGAGGGGTTGTGGAGAAAAACAAGTAATCCGCCATTTTGTAGTGGCGGCCATCTTGCACCGATTTCCACCACACGGCTAAAAACACTTTCGACTAACTCTACTTTAAAACAAAATAAAACATAATCAAAATCCGTTCATCCGTTCGGGAGCTACGATGCTACAGACAGACAGACACGTCAAACTTATAACACCCCGTAGTTTTTGCGTCGGGGGTTAATAAACATGTGTATAATGTGGGGTACAGCCTAGTGACTTTACCTGCCTTTTTTTGTATTAGTAATATTGGCTGAATTATCTGACACTGTACCTAATTTGTGTAATTTATATTTTTTATTCCAGGTTTATACTACTGTATCCAGATGAACAATATACGCAGCTGAAATTTAATCTTAGCCAAAAGTAACCTTATGAAAGTATTAATATTTGTATTTAAATAGAATAAAGTTATTAATGTACTTAATAAGAAAATTGGTTGTTTTTGTTTATCTACTGGGACCATGGTTTTAGCAACAATCCCACAAACTATTATAACAAAAGCAGATACGGCGCTCTATAAAACAAAACTGACACCTTACGCAGGTAATACTAAAGAGTATTCTTTTGAATAGAGAGAACCTAATCCACGAGCCAGTCGTGCATCTAATATCTATGTGATTACACAGGCACAATAAAGAGATATTTTTTTTTTTTTTTTTTTTTTTTTTTTTTTTATGTGATGAAGTAGAAGACGAGCAAGACGCTCTCCTGATGTTAAGAGATAACGGCTGCCCATAATCAGTACAGTGTTACCTAGGATTTTACAATTATGTGAAATTCTAGGAGCACTGCACCAACGCTTCTTACTCAAGAGTCATGAGATGTTAAGACTCTTTAGCCCAGTAATTTCACTAGCTACAGTGCCCTCCTACCGGAGCACAGTAATGTTTGCACATCACTGCTCAGGCGGTAGAATAACTGGCACTGTTGGGGTACCCACCTAGACGACCTCCTGCAAAGGAAGTCTACCCCCGGTAAACAGTACAGTAATATACAGTATTTTGACTCCCTAAAAGCCTAGAAAGGGAAGGGAGTCAATAATACTGTTATATTCTTCTACAGGCACTTGTTTTTAAAACCAGCCAGTGTATAAAAATATTTCTCATACACGATGATAATATTGGCATGATGAAGGCGTACGTAGTTGTGAGACTATGCACGTTACTTCTTTAAGGCTAAACTGATTGACTTGAAAGTTGATACTCGTATGTACATAGCTTAGATAATTAATAGCATATAGGTTCTCAAAGAGGGCTAAAGCCGACGACTAGTGCTACATTTATACAACGACACATTACACGATACATTTATTTTAAAAAAATCTTTTTAATTTCGCACATAATATTATGTTAGTTCATAGTACGCGATTCGCGATATCTGCCTTTATTCAAATACTCCGATTCTTCCACGCCATTAGAAATTTATTTCGAGACTTTCCTTCATTTTGAAAATAAAAGCATTTATAAAGTTTCTCAAATCGTTTTAGAGAGGGAATTAAGGAATTAACTAATTTAGCGGCAACGATGAGGCGAGATAACGCCGCCGCACCTAATTGACTATTAAAGCTTGAGAGGTTAGTTTTCCAAAATAATGGAATAACACTTAATTGGAAGCGACATCATAGACCGTAGATCTTTATTTTTACCAACTTCAACATGTCGTCATCATCATCATCAGCCCGTACTCGTCCACTGCTGGACAAAGCCCTCTCCCCTCCTAATACGCACCACTGAGCCCGCTCCTCAGCTCTTCTCATCCAGTCTCTGCCAGCCATCTTCTTCAGGTCGTCACTCCACCTGGTTGCAGGGCATCTTACGGCGACGACGTAAGTCGACATGTATATATGTAATACTAGCTGTGCCTGTGTTATTCTAGGGTCTAAGCTATCTTCATACCAAATTTCAGCTCAATTCCTCTACCTGTTTAGGCGTAAAAGAGTTATAAACATACATCCAGACCTCCATACATGCATACATTGCAAACGTGAAAGTTTGTAAGATTTATTATTTATCCATCAGGCACCAACAATAGTACACAAAATATTCTCTATTTTTGCAATATTAGTTTATGGACAAAATTTGTATTTCCATTGAAGGCTATGAAAGCTCCAATTTGGTTCGATCGAAGCGGATAATTCGACAACAGCCTTTGAAATACCGACAAAAAAGCGGTTAAAATGAACAAGATTAATATGAAAAATTGGGGGTGTCAAGTGAAATGGGCAGAAAAATATCGGTAACTGGCAACCCCTTCAGGAAATTTATGTTTTTTCGTTGTTATTGGTGAAATTTAGTACCCTTTACGCGATTGGCGATTGCGTAATTTTTTACGATACGGTTCGGGCGGAATAGGCGTTCAGATGTAGGTAGGTATTGTAAAATTGCCTACTACACAGCTGAAATATTGGTACTTTTGAAAAGACTCTACCACCACACTCTACGAACCGTAGCGTAGCTTATACTCGGAAATTAATCATAGACATAAATATAACTCATAGACCACCTTTTAAGGGTTACGTATCATAATACCTACGGTCGTTTCAACTACAATAGATATAACTACGGTTGATTCGCTTATATTCATTACACATATTTGACGACTCGCCTACTGTTCAACTCGCCTACAGTTGATTAAACTATGGTCAGGTGAACTAACGAACGATTCAGCTAATGTTCATTTGAGATATTGGTTAATTCAACTATGGACGACTCCCCTACGGCTTATCAAAAATTCCAACCAAGTCCAATATGTGAAATGAACATAGGCGAACCGATCTTATACGTGTGTGTCTTCGTATATTATGATAGTCGATTTTATAGGGTTCTGTACGATCCCCCACAGAACCCTATAAAATGTAATTTAAATAAAACAAGCCCGAGGCGAAGTTTCGAACCACTTGCAAAAGTTAAATTGACTCTTTTTGAAGTTCGACCATAACTAATGGTGCAGAGTTACATAAATTGATTATTTCGAGACAAATTGCCTTTCCAGTTCATTTGTGGCTTGTATTTAATGATGGGGCGCTTTATGGTGACAAATATTATTATGATGTTGATGTTACAAAGAACTTTTTTATTGAAATAGCTGAAATTTTGGTACACAATAAATAAGACCCAGAATCACGGCACCAAACAACGATTCAAAAACATATTTACCTACACCAATACATTGGAATAACTGCGACCATCGGTTTTACCTGTACAGTAAGCCTGTATATTATTCCAGGGTCTAAGCTATCTCTATACTCTATATTAAATTTCAGCCCGATCGATCCACCCATTTAGGATTATTCTCATTTGGACAGATTCTCATATGGACAGATTCTCAATGAAGGATATTGTCCGAAACCGTGGTTGAGATATTCATGACAATATTAGACGTGAGTTATTTATTTATTTTATTTTTACAATAATAGGAAAACTTACAGCTAGCTTAAGAATAGTAAATATGTAAACATGGAAAGCCAATTAAAAGTTTTCACAGATAAACTACGAAATAGAGTAAGAAAAAGTCAGAAAGTAACGGACATAGTATTACATGATATGACAAAAATGTGATAAGAATATAATACTTATAAAGAAAAGTGATAGAGGTGATTTTACTTTAGGTAGTTGTCCCGTTTTGTTATTTTAGTCACATCTATCTGATCTCCACACCTTCAAATACAAAAACAAATGCGCCACAATCGGCAGTAGGCTCCATCCACGTAGGCCGTAAAGCAACAGGTGGCGGTGACCTTTCAACCCAACTTTACGTCCACTTTCATGGCTTTACTTATCTTTATGGACTTTTGGCTGTCGGCGATGAGTTATGCGCCGCTTTGTTCGCAACTGAAAACCGCCTAAAGCTGAGCCCACATGATAGGAACATTACTGATTTGTGATGCAAAATGTGGTGTAAATCGCCCTGAATTATAAAGGTGAAAGTATTTTTTTGCGTATGTTTTTACTTGTAGCGTCCGTGGCCCAGTGGTCGTACGTCCGGCTTTTAATCCGGAGGCCCTGAGTTCAAATCTCAGTGTGACGCTACCGTGTTTCGGATAAGGTACGTAAAACTGTGGGTCCCGGCTGTTTCCTACCAGATATGTAGGAGGCAGCCGTTAGGTCGTGTTGCAGGCCCTGGAGTAATCTCGGCGACCTGAAACTGCAACATATATGTAGGTTGTGTGACCAACCTATAAAATTGTGATTGTGCTTTGATTCTGACAGTGTAAGAAGGGTAACCGGTTCTGTTGGCGTATAAACCCCAATTATCATTATTATTCTGGTCTGGTGAGCTATTGCACTGAAACTAAAATCTAAATATATAAAAGGAAAGAGTGACTGACTGATCTATCAACGCACAGCCTAAACCGATTGACGGATTGGGTTGAAATTTGGAACACAGATAGATTTTATGATATAGATCTCCGCTAAGAAAGGATAGCGCAATGCGTGCAAAGCCGCGAGCATAAGCTAGTTTGATATATATAGGTAATTTGGCTTCTGTATGCTCCTGTATAGATAGGAAAACTTCATATTATGAATTAAACATAAATAAAACATACGAGTACTCTTAAAAAAATCCAGACCGAGGCTCTGGCGACCAAGACGCACTGACCAGCGTGGTGTTTTAAGGAAAAAATCTCCTCATGGATCGGAAGGTGTGGACTCCTATAGGAGTCTATACCCTGCAATGGATGGATATGGGGAAGATAGATTAATAGATAACACTTTATTGAAACACAAAAGATATACAAAAGAACTATAAAACTAAAACAATATTAAAAAAAAAGGTAGCACTCCGGGAGTGCCGGCAGAAGTGAAAACTTCAATATTAACGTTGTGTTTAATTATAAGTATAAAAATACTATCATTTATGAGGTAGAATACAATGTTTATTTATTGCGCTATCGTACACAAATATGACAATTTATATTTTGTTATTTATAATATTATATCGTTATTTATATATTACATTAAATTTTATCTCTCAGAAAAATCAACTTCCATCCATAATTTCGACGACTTTTACACCATCGTTATTATCAGAATCATCATCCCAAATTTTTACAACTGATACAATTGGTTTATGATAACTGAAGTAAGAAACAAACAGTTTTGATTCGAACCTATTTAAGTGTCTAGTAAAGACCGCATCAATAGTAGTTGTTTTGTATTTCGTTGTGCTAAAATTGCGATCATTTGACATAGTTAAACCAAATTCACAGAGCAGCACACTCAAGCACGGTAGAAAGAGTGAGAGATACTAGTTCCTCTCCCTTCCCCTCGATCTTACGCTTTTTCGATCAGCATCACGTGACCCTGACGCGAGTTTGAAAGTTTTTACCCATACAAAAAAGTGCTCAGCGCCGCTAAAGAAGTTTTCACTTCAAAAAAACTACGTTTTACATTTGGCGGGCTAATAGCAATATTTTCCAGACAACCGTGTAGAAAGAGGAGAAAATTGATATTCAAATGAGTTGGTGAAGATGGGAGATAGTTGGTGCATCAGTTTTAAAAAACTACCCTCCACTATTAAAAATACTTCCACCTTATATTTGAAAAGTGGAGCGAAATATTGAGAAACACATAGGTACTCGTATATAATAAACCGGGCGCATGACGAGAGTTGAAAACACTTGAAGTGCCTGCGATAAGTTGAGAACCACTGGAGGGGGAGATAGGGGGAGTGGGTGGGATAGTGCGGGGATGAAACACGTGTCGATTATAAAAATAACTAGAAATATGAGAGTATATTATACTAATAATACGAATATAACGAGTGTTTGTTAAGAATCTGGGCGCGACAAAAGAACGTAAGTGTATGACCAGTTTGAAAACACGAAAAAATGTATGCGATAAGTTAAGAACCACCGGACCATCGGAGGAGGAGATAGAGGAGACCGGGTGGGATAGTTTACGGATCGATTATTATAATAACTTTAGTTATTGTCGTTTGTTTCTTCAACATCGGACTCTGCAAAAGGTGAGTCTTGAAAGCCAGGAAACATACCAGTTGCACCCCTAGTATTGCAGTTACCCATAAGTGGCGTTAACTATTCACCATCATAAAAACCTAACGTGCCAGGTAAGCCAGTTAACCACGAACCGCGCTGAAGACGCGCAGAGATACAGTAAAAATATAGGGCTTCTACGCTAACAGAACAGGTACCCTTTGGCCTTATTGTACGGCCGACCTATATGTCACAGGTTCAGGTCGCCTAGATTACTACAAGTCCTACAACATGACCTAAGGACTGCCTCCTACATAACTGTTAGGAAAAAGCCGGGACTCGGGACCCAAAGTTCGGGACACGGCAGCAGTTAAAAATATAGTTTTGACATAAGAAAATAATTATATAAATTACATCGATAAACGTCGTCCCATCCTTATCCCCGCGGAGTGCTGACTACTGACAAAGTTCTGGAAAGTTCGCAAACAAAATTGGCTCAGTGATGTGCGATGTGCGAACAAAAGTGCAAACTATCGATTACTTTGTACTCGCTTGTTCCACATGCAAAGGCCCTGAATGGTACATTGTTTGATTTGTCTTTTGAGTCTTTAAACGGTTTTATTTAACTTGCCTTGTCAGGTTAAATCGATGTTTAATTTCACGTAGATTTTTAAATATAGTTTTTATTGTACAAGCGTTGTTAATAGAACTAAGTTTTAAGTTAACTGTATTAAAAACTGTAATTCCAATTTCTATTTATCCCAATAAGGTAAGTGTCGATGAAGAGTATTTGTATTGTATTCATGGACAAAAAATATACTGGACGGAATGTCATGAAAAACAGTAACAGAACCTATTCATCATAGCATCGCAACAATATATGGCGGATAATATAAGGACCACCACTGATTTGTCAGAAAGGGGTAAATTTTTATTTACCATAAACTCTTGAACACATCCACTCTACTTCCCTTGCCATCAGTGCCAATCTCTATTTTTTTTTATGTAAAGAAGACGAGCAAGACGTTCTTCTGTTAATAAGAGATACCGCTGCCCATAATCAGTACTGTGCTGGGTAGTAAGTAGGTGTTAAGTATTTTGACATTATTATTTGATTTTTTATTGTATTGACATTTTGCATTATAATTTAGTTGTATTTTATAAGCATTGTAATTATATTTGAGAATTAACATTATTGCTATAAGTTTTGTATGTCAGTAGAGCTGACCAAGCATGCTGTTCTATGACCATTATTTCATCTTATTGTACCATGTTTGTAACAAATAAACGAATTTATTATATTATTATTATTATAAGACTCTTCAGCACAGTAATTTCATTAGCTATAGTGCCCTCCTGCCGAAGCACATAGTACATAATGTTTGCACATCACTGCTCAGGCAGTAGAATAACTGGCAAGTTCTATAGTACTTCGCTGTCAGATATAATATATCTGGAATGAATCCAGATGTATTATATCTGACCATGCAATAGTATTGAGTAGAACTGGTGAATTCCGGCTCCCATTTCCTATCATTGAAAGCCCTATTATGTAGTTTGTCTATGCCGGATGTACAGGTGTCCGGATCTATCCGGATAATACCGGATTTACACACGATCGATGGGATTAGGCAGGTAGTTACTAGGTAGGTTGGATTAATGGATAGGTATCTACGTAAAGTACATTTAATATAGGTATGTGTCGGTACTTTTAAATTTTAAACTCCGAAAGCTATTGTGAAAGTAAAAAAGATTGGTTAAAGAAAATTGATGATTGGTTGGATTGGTGAAGATTGGTTGGTTGGTGGAGATTGGAGGTTTAAAGATCGTAAAATTATGGATTCTGGAGGGTCTCTTCTGAGCACTGAGCAGTGAAGTGCAAACATTACTGTGCTTCGGTAGGAATGTACAGTTTTTTTTCATACAACGAATTAAGAAGACTCTCCTGCCAGGATTTTATAAAGGTAAAATTCTGGGTACACTGCGCCAACGTTTCTCACTTAAGAGTCATAAGATGTTAAGACTCTTAAGCCCAGTAATTTTACTAGCTACAGTGCCCTTGCTACCGAAGCACAGCAATGTTTGCACACTATTTCTCAGGTGGTAGAATAACTGGCACTGTTGGGGTACCCACCTAGTCGACCTCCTGCAAAAGAAGTCTACCCCAGGTATAACATCATTGTGACATTCTGATTGGCGCTGATGGGCAACGTTAACTCTTACCGTCTGCTCATACCGAGCGTATTTTTACTTCTTCGTATATATAAAAAAAGATATTTTGTGGACAATTAGATCTTCCTCAGCAATTACGAAACAAACATGGTAGGTAAACCCTTAAAGATCAAGTGGTCCCCGCAATGAAACCGTCCCTTGTAATGCTCCATAATTCCTCATATCAGTGTTGATAGCGGGTGTGTGGCACTTGACAACGGATCAACTCATTCAGGTTTAGAGTTTACAACAAGGGTACAATGGGAACTTGACACTTGTAATTTAAATTACAGTACATTCAATACAACATAGTTTTGTATATTAAGTCTAGATTTTTTATTCACGCACACATAATAGTTTTAGGTATTACATTTAAATATAGATTAAGTATTTATAAGATTTAGGTTATAGGTTTAGTTCGTAAGGTTTTTTTTATTTAATACAACATAGTGATATTACTGGGCAAACGAGCCTTACCTAACATTTTATGACTTTTGAGTTAAAATCGTTGGTGTGTAATGCGCCATGATAACTAGGTTTTTCTTCTCTCAATAATTTCTAACATCTGAAGAAAAGAACAGAAATAGTCTTTATTAATTTTTTTTTTTTTTAGCCATGGTCGTCCCACTGCAGGGCAAAGGCCTCCCTACCTTCCTTCCACTTTTTGCGGTTTTGGGCTATTTCTGACCAGTTTTTGCAAAAAGAGTCTTTTTTTATTAAATTATTATTATTTATTTATTTAAATATACAAAACTATAGCATAACATTGACATAAAAATTAACACAAACTACTTAGTACCTACTACCTACCTACTTATAAATAATTTAAAATTAGACAGAGCTATAATTGTTGGCTTACAATGATGGGTCTCAATTATAAATTTTGATATTTTTGTTGCGTTTACTACCTATATGTTACTCTATATAAATAGTAATAATGGTTAAAAGTTATTGGGACAGACAAAGAACATAGTAGGTATGTTGTATGCGGAATCCTACGCATGATGATAAATTATTATGGTCTTAAAGATGTAATTTCAAAAGAATCGCGGCAGAGCATTGGGCCACTCATCTCACCTACGTTTTGTTAAGAAATTTGTGTAGGTGCAATTTGCAATTTTAAGAAATCCACCCTCACACTATTGAAATGAAATAAAATATGAATGATCTTAGTTTTTCAAAAGTGCTTGTTCAAACTTGAGCAATAATTATTGGCTACTCCTGCGGTACCAGAACAAGACTGCAAAGAATACCCAGCGTTATTTTTGCTATACAGTGCGGTAGCGAAAATCGCCCAGGTTTGAACTGGCCTTTAGCTCATTGAGACTGACAGCTAGGTACGTCAACAGAAGTAAATCATGACATATCATGAGTAATCTATACTCTTATAATAATCTCTCTTATAATAGGGGTAATCTGCCTGACTCATTATCGTGGAGACGGAACCACTGAACCTAGCATGATGACATTTGAAACATATGGTACCTTATGCAACCTAGACAAGTAAGAAGATAATATAGGGGGATAATATGTAACACAGAGTGATAAGAAGGGGTAATGCCAAATTCCAACGGGAACGGGAATAGTGCTAATAACCCTAGAAACCCCTGAAATCCCTAGACAAAGTACAGTGTAGACAAGTAAATAAATAACAAAACAAATGAAGCGTCTTGTGACGTAGATAAGCGCACACTTCCCGCACCACGTCGTGTCACGTGCACTCACTTTACCACCCTACTCTGTACCGATAGCATACAAAATACAAATTTTATGTAGTGAAATTACTAGGCTAAAGTGTCATATCATCTTGTGACTTTTGAGTAAGAAGCGTTGGTGCTGTGCCAACCATCCATCAATGTAAAATCCTGGGTAGCACTGTAGATGCTGATTATGGGAAGCGTCATTTCTTACCAACAGGAGAGCCGAGCGTCTTGTTCGTCTCTTTTATTCTTCTTTGCATAAAAAAAACTTTATTGAAACATTTATTTTTTATGTACAATGTTAAAGTTGCTAAAGAAAATAGGTGCATTTATTTGCGGTCAGTACTCAGCCCAAACAAACAATGAAGCGAGACAATAGGTCGCAATGCTCCAGCGCTTGAGCGCGCTTCTGTTGTGTGTCGAGTCACGAGTCCCACTTGCCCACCGGTGGGACACTGGGGCGGCTGCCTCACACCTGAACATGAGATACGAGACAATTCATAGTAAAATAAATAAAATAATAATTATTAGGGTTTATACTCCAACAGAACAGGTTACCCTACTTACACTGTCAGAGTCAAATCACAATTTATAGGTTGTGTGGCAAACCTATATGTTGCAGTTTCAGGTCGCCGAGATTACTACAGGGCCTGCAACATGACCTGACGGCTGCCTCCTACATATCTTATAGGAAACAGCCGGGCCCCACAGTTTTACGTGCCTTCCGAAACACGGTGCCGTCCATGCGAAATTCTTTGCCACACTGAGATTTGAACCCAGGACCTCCAGCTTACAAGCAGGACCAACGACCACCGGGCCACGGACGCTACACATATTATAGGGTCTCATAGAGGTGATGACACGAAACGTATTATACCTACTGGTGGTAGGCTTCGGTCGTGGCTAGTTACCACCTACGAGACAAAACAGTGTCACCAAGCGGTCGTTTGACCGGGTTCTGGCATGTTCAGTGAAGCCAGGAAAGGATTTATCCGGCCTTCTAGGTTTGGTCTGCTACTATCTACGGCCGTACGTCACGTTTTGGACAAGTAAGACGGGGCAAACCCCTTCCTACCGAACATGCCTGCTTTACCGAACATCATACCGGAACACGCTCATAACGATCTCTTGGCGACACGGTTTTGTCAGCGTGGGTGCATAAAAACTCTTTCTAGCAAATTGGAAAAGATGTGTCCCATCCAATGCAGAGTTTTACCTACAGATAGCTAACCAGATTACGGTGAAAAATGTGATTTAAATAGGAATATCGTTAGCTGCTGGCGCCTTGCCAGCGGCGCGGCGGTTCGACGGCCGCTGTGTTTGCGGAACCTTGTTGCGCTATTTGTTTGATTTAGGAGCTACGTGCTTGCTAAGGTTTAGGCTTCTGGCACTTACGTACTACGGTATACGTGTGTTACTGCAGATCTAAAGAACACGTGCTCTATTTAAGAGTTCTCCAGATTTTGAACAGAATGCAAAAAACTGGTCAAGTGTGAATCGGTTCTATTATAAATTAAAAGGGTAAAAAATCACGTTTGTTGTACGGGAGCCGCCATTTATTTTTTATTTTATTATGTCTTAGTACATCAACATATTACATTAACACTTTAGTGGTCAATACATTAACATTTATTAAAATTTCAACTGTTTATGTATCATGGTCGATGATAAAATATAAAACCTGGTGACTGTTGACACATTGATAGATGGACGAACGGACAGTGGAGTCCAGAGGGCTTATTGGCTATCGCCAAACGACATGTAAAACACTAGAATCCATAGACAAAATTGCGTACATTACTTCCTTAAACCTCCTCATTAATATGAGTACAATTATTGTTATTATAACAAACGCAGCAACGTACATACATTGAAGTTGCCATCAATCGTAGTGGGTGAGTATTATCCAATAGGCCCTCTGGCAATAGGGTCGCGGGTTCCGTTTTTAACCTTTTGATACCTAGTAGATAACGTTTGCCATATTCCTCCTTCCTATTTTCCTTTTAATTTTTTTAACTCGAAGATTATTACAGGTTTAGGTCCACATAGTTTCTATGTCCATTTATCTTAAACTCAAGAGCTACGTTCCTGTAAACAGAGACGAAAACATCCAGGATATCAGCAACAGACCTTGGCAGGTAGTTGGCTGAACGCCAGGCACTCACCGGCGCGGCTGCTAATCGCTCTGATCTTCATTCTATTAACTCCATCTGGATGGTTACATCGGTAACATCTGCTCTCATACTTACCTGGAAGTAAAGAGACAAATACATTAATATTATTCTCAAACATCTATGTATACATTAAAAGGAAAATGTAACTGATTGAATGATTTACTGACTGATTCATCATCATAGGGCGACCGAGGGGAGTTAAAACAATTTTGATATTTCGCTTCAAACTCCAAATACTATAACTACTCCAAATGCGATAGACCGAAATCATATCGATATTGTTTGGATCTATAAGTCATTCTTTAACATTTACATCTCAAATGTAACGTTGAATTTATTTTGCATGAAATATGGAAGTTAGATATTATGAAGTAGACATACATACGAGTATGTATAAGAAGAAGAATAGGTACCTATGTAGTGAATAGGTAAAGATGAAGTAGTATAGGTATTGTGGAATAGTATGTAATTTTCTTTCATTGCAATAAAGAGTACCTACTCTATTCTATTCTAGAAATCCGTTTAGCAAGATTTTTGTCTTTGCACAGATGAAGCCACAACCAGCATACCCAATAATACCCGATCAAGGTAATCAAAATGACATTCAGATTCAAAACTGCTGAGCGAACCTAGTTAATAATAACTATGTAGTAGGTACTTATATAATTTATTTTTTCGAAAAACTCCTTCTTACAAAGATCGCCAGACAAACGCCATTGAATAGTTAAAGTTAAAGTCGCGTCCGCGCCAGAAGTTAATGAAAGCTTAATTAAGAATACAGTAATGAGTCAATTAGTCATCGAGTCCAGCCAGTGGGAGCTGGCGAGCGTCCAGGGAACTAACCGCGGTTACCGCTAATCACTGTTTACTTGTTCACTTCAACATTTAACTATGTGTACGAAAACATGAAATGTAATCTCTTAAAATATTATAGCAGTACAAAAATTACTGGGCAAAAATTAAGAAGCGTTGGTGCAGTGCTCCCAGAATTCCACGTCATTGTGAAATCCTAGGTAGCACTACACTGATTATGGGAGATTGCTAGTCTTCTTACTTCTTCGCATGAAAAAAATTAAAGAAATAATTTTAAAAGTTTAAGCTGGCGTTACACAGATTTTTAGTCAACATCCCTTTTATCATTTATAGTAAAGTCACAAGTCTAAAACGTAGCCTATTTGTTATTTCAAGGTCTAAGTTGGCCAGGCTGAACTAATTGCATGCTTTGTTAATATGAAATATGAAGGTAACATATAAAGTTAAAATTTTCAGCCAATATTTTTGCGCCGTTTTGGCGCAAATATGAAGAGGTACCAGAAACACACACTATTGGCACTTAGGATGTTAATTAGTAAAAAGTACCAAGTCATTTTCTATAGGTACCTGCGCAAACAATTTAAACTAAACCCGTTTTAAATACAACTCCAAAACACATTTAACTATATACATTAGTCCAACGTGTCTGCGACAAACACACCGATTTCAGTTTTTCCCACGGGCAACACTTGAATAAAGGCAGAACCACACTACTGCGTCGTGACGCGTCAGAATTAAAATAATGGTTTCATATAAATTTAGTACGTTGTGATCACGCAGTATAAAATTATTGCTTAAAGGAGCTTTTCATATTTAATTTTGTTTGAGAATTTATAACATACTAGCTTGTGCTCGCGGCTTTGCCCGCGTGATAAATTCTTTCTTAGCGGAAGTCTACATCGTAAAACCTATCTCCATTCCAAATTTCATGCAAATCCGTACAGCGGTTTGAGCTGTGCGTTAATATATCAGTTAGTCACTCTTTCCTTTTAAATATTTAGATTATAAATATTGGCCCTTTTCGCCCAAAGTATCGTATTGTCAAACAAAAAACACTTTTAAATAAAAATTGGACACACTGAACTAATATATATGTAGGTATATTATGTTCATACTCATACTAAATGTAAATGAAACCAATATTCAGCTTTGTACCGTAGAGTGTTTCCACCTTAAACCTGGAGTGTTGCCAGCTAATTATCGGGCGTGTTTCGGACGTTGCAAAAAGGCTTTAGACTCTGATACGGGTAACACTGGTGCTTAAAAATAAGTGTTAATGTTATTGCTAACCAAAGGAGTAAGGCCATTGACAAAACATAGAGGCACAAATGCGATGGATGTGTGATATTATTGCGTAAGGTGTTCAAAGTTTGGTCATGTTTTTCCTATCCCTGTGAGTTTCTCGCTCGTTCTTCTTATAGATAGAGGCGCATTGCGTACAAGCGGTAGAGTCATAAAATATAACTAAAATCATTGCAAAATTGCATGCAAAAGTCCTCTACTCCAACAGCCGAGTAGTAATACTGATAGTGATAAAATTGGTGTAGGTACCTTGTGTGTGAATACGATCATGCACATTGTACATATGTTAGGCGTACTACGGGTGCATCACCTTAGTTTAGAAAGTAACGTAGTAAGCTAGGGCCATGGTTGTTCCCTTATTATTCCCGCATGGGGTCCTTACGATTTTAATATCTTTTTATGGCGAAGTAATGAACATCTGGGTTTAAAATTTCTTGCTGAGTTAAGCTGTTTTCAAGAGTCACTTCGCTTCCAATGCGGTTGGGTTATTTTATTACATACATAGACTTTGTTACAATGACAGCGAAGCATTGTGTGGGCCAGAACTGTTAACTAATATAATATAGATAAAAATATTTATATAATAACACTTTGTTCTCTGTTAATTTGCATCACACCACCAACCCATGTGAATTTATTTTCTCCTCTCCCTGCATGGTTGTCTGGAAGAGATCGCTATTAGCGATAAGACCGCCAATTGTAACACTAAGTTTTTATATTGTTTTAGTTCTTAAGTTCTTTTTTGTATTTTTCTTGTGTTCCAATAAAGTGTTATCTATCTATCTAACTTCAAGAAAGGAGTAATATTATGTATCTAATTATACGCTTATGAAATAAAATACAAAAGAAAAGTGTTATCTACTGATAGGCTAGATAAGTTACTCTTTATAGATACCAACAAAAATTAAAGCTAATGGTGTAACCAATTGGCGGTCTTAATGACTTACTGACTGACAATGCTCAATTTGGTCAACAAAAGTAAGATAATAATATAATGACGTTAAATAAATCGCCTAAGAAAAGATTTTACTTGTTTGGTTTTTCATAAACTAGTTAAAATTATCAGATATTTATTCATGGAATCTTTCCTTTTACGCTTCCAAAAATAATACACTATGAAATAATCAAAAATATCAGAATAATGTATTTTGTAACTATAATTGTATGTGATTTTGAAAACTAACGCGAGCGTTATCCATATTAACTATGTAAATATACCGACTAAACTCACGGATATAAAAGTCGAAGCTAGGCTCGACTCTCGACCCTGGGTTTCGGACTCAGCGTCGCGACTTCAGCGCGTGAGCTCCTGATGAAGGACTTCGTAATAGTCCAAAACCCAGGGTCGAGCCTAGCTTCGACTTTTATATCCGTGAGTTTAGTCGGTATATTTACATAGTAAATATATTTGTATGTACCTACCTATGTCCTAAAATTTCTCTGAAGTAGCCTATAAATCTAGTAGGTATCTAGACAAAGCTAATTTCAGCAATATCAGATCACCCGTTTAAGCGTGATGAACTAACATAATATTATACACAACTTTCGCCTTTAAAATATCACTACGACGCGGTCCGTTCAATTTTGAGAACCTTTCATTCATAGCGTGTGTCCTTAAATAATTTTATTTGGCACTAGAGGTCAGATAAAACTCGACATATAAGGGCCAAGGGTCTATTTAGGGGCAGGGTTTCTGCACTTACTGTGAATTACTTTCATGTGGAATAAGAAATGTTATACTTAGTGCGGAACACGTCTTCTTTTATATTGTTTGGAGTTGAGAAAGATATTATACTCGTAGTAAAAACTAGCAGACTCGTGTGGCTTCGTTTGTATCTGTTAAAAAATACATCATCATCTTTTTATTCGGAATTTATCTTCTATCTATCTCAGACAGAAGATAAAATCCGAAATATACGAGAATTTCGGAACATGCATAAAATTCAAAGCCTTTTTACAAGCTTTATATTACTTTCACCTGTCTGTTGTCTGTCTGTCTGTCTGTAATCAAATCTTGCAAGTTTAATTTGACCCACTTCCCGGTTTCCAATTGAGCTGAAAATTTGCATGCGTGTGTAAATCGGATGACAATGCTATATTTTTATGACATCAAGCTGATCTGATGATGGAGCTAGAAGGTGGCCATAGGAACTCCGTCATAAAACAACGCAACCCCATCGAGTTTGGGCTCATTTGATTCGTCTTGACGAGTACTTTATGATACAAGACGATAATAATAATTAAAGCTTGTTTTTAAAAAGTATTTTTAAAATTTCACTTGTTTTCAATAATTTGAAAATGAATCAAACAAATTGTAAACAATTTTTTTAAAAAACCAATCATTACTTTTTGAGAGTAAATATAGACAGTTGTTTAACTTACAGTAAGACTTTCATACTGGCAACACCAAACGAGATCAGTTTTATTGATAAAAAATAAAGTACGACATTTTTATTGGACTCTCACTTGACCGTTTTCTCGTTTCCCACCATCTGTAGGGGGCATGGATGAAAGGAATACTGAACTGGCTAGCTGATAAATGAAATGAGGTACCTATAGTAAGCTCACTCGCTTTTTTATACACGGAAAGTACAAACAGTGCTCTCGCAAACTGCAAAACACATTACCCCACTATATATAACACAGATAAGCAAATCCCACTTTGGTAGTGCGCGATAAACAGGAGTAATCGCCGCTGGTAACTTGGGATAAACACTAAACATGTCATGTTGAAATAAAAATAATTATTATAAAAATTGGGGTTTGTACTCCAACAGAATAGGTTACCTTACTTACACTGTCAGAGTCAAATTACAATGTATAGATTGTGTAGCTAACCTATATGTTGCAGTTATAGGTCGCCGAGATTACTACAGGCAACCTGACCTGACGACTGCCTCCTAAATATCTTATAGAAAACAGCCGCGACCCACAATTTAACATGCTTCTGAAACACAGTAGCGTCCAGGCGAAAAATCGTCATGTTTGGTGCGACAACATGACGATTTACCGCCTGGACGAATTTTCACACGAGGATTTCGTTAGTCTCACATTTTTATCGAAGGTCGCTCACACCCAATATTCAGCCAGTTCAGTAGGGGAAGCCTTCTAATTCATTGCCTGTGTTACGGTGAAAGGGTGGCCACAAGTAAGTGGTACCAAAAGCGCTCCACCCTGAGGTGGAGCAGCAGTCTTAAATAATAATCAACTAGCAAACCATAAATTAATGCGTCTTACTCCAGTTATTTCTTTTCATACAAAAAGTCACCTTCTATGACACAGACGGATAGATGGACAGTAGTTTGACTATGAAATGTGTGCAATCGACTAATTTAGAGCGCTAAGAAAATTTTAAGTAGTCAGAGCCAGGGTGGCTACGCTCATGGGGCTTACTACACGTGCTTCATTCTAGTTTAATTGCTAGTAGCTGCAATCTTTGGAAGCAGGTTTGTATCGGCAAGTTCCGTTTCCGGTCCGGGCACAAAGGGTAACGAACCTTTGACAGTTAAAGGGTTCCCGAAAAAGAATTCCAATAAAAATAATGGCGCCGCTCCCGGGGGAAGCTTTTACACAATTACTGGAAAATGTGGACTTGCGACAAACATTATTGGGAAACGCTGCCATTCTGTACATTATGAATTATATTATATTGATGGATTGTCGAACTAAATCATATTATGATGAAATCTTATAAAATACATTTCGAACCAAAATAAAAAAAATCCAATTTAACACTGGCACGAGTCACGAGGTTTCCAATAATTATTATAAGTACTAAATTATATTTACTGTTTTTAAAAATATATGTTTTGTCAAAAATATTTGTCCAAAAGGGGCAAATTTCCAGTTAACGTGACAACTGACTACTTTTTGTACACATCCACATACCTACAAACCGTCTACATATTTTTTTATTTAATCGATTTTGTAAAAACTCTGAAATCTTTTAGTACCTAATATCTATTTGAGTTAAAGAATAAACTAACACTGCTTAAATAACTGCAATATTAGTTAATACATGACATCTGTCAATAGTAGAGCAATGTTAACGCTGTCATACTCACAGGTGATTTATCATGGGAATGTAATTAACAGAAACTTACATTTTGCATCGACGACAGCGTTTGATTGATGCAATTTCAATGTATGGTGGGTTTCACTTCACTGTTTTACACACCTAAATTAAAATTATATGAAGGCCTTTCAGAATCATTCAGGTTTCTTAAGCATAATATTAACATTAAGACTGCCACTTTAAATTTTTAATGTATTTTATTTAATATTTTTGGATCAGATAAAATATTACTTTTTCAGGCCTATACGGCACCTACTTGTCATGATCGTAATATTTTTTTATGCAACTAAGTAAGAAGACGAGCAAGACGCTCTCCTGATGGTAAGAGATAACGCTGCCCATAATCAGTACAGTGCTATCCAGGATTTTACAAAGGTAAAATTCTGGGTGCTCTGCGCCAACGCTTCTTATTTGAGAGTCATAAGATGTTAAGACTCTTCAGCCCAGTAATTGTACTAGCTATAGTGCCCTCCTACCGAAGCACAGTATAATGTTTGCACATCACTGCTCAGGCGGTAGAATAACTGGCACTGTTGGGGTACCCACCTAGACAACCTCCTGCAAAGGAAGTCTACCCCGGTGGTCGTAATAGAACTAATGAAGTCCTGACCTGATGTTAGGAATCAACTTTTCAAAATAGCCCAAGCAAGTGGGCTTAGTAAAGTTACTACTGCATTTCCTTATTCAGTAAACTCAGTCCAACAGTGATATTCATCCATGAATCAAAAAAATGTTTAGAAGAGCTTGATAAATCAAAAGACATTTCTGAGATCCCGTTGACGTAACAAGATGAAAATATTAAAATGAAGTACAAAAATAACGAGAATGATTCAATTTGAAGCATTATCGCGACGGCCGTTGGTTAAATTAAATTACGAGGGAGGATCCCGAAAGTAAATTTATCTAAAGGAATCTTCAGCCTTATCAATTTAAATCACACGTAAGTATATCGAATTTTCCCTACTTTAATATTATGTGCTAGTGACGTCCCGAGGTTGTTTCGAAAAGTTTTTATCCCGTGGGATAAAACATGGGAAAAAACTATCCTATGGCTTTTCCCGAGACTTTCTCGAACTATCTCTATAGCAAATTACTCTCTATTTTATAAATTATTACTAGTGAACCCGCGCGCACTTCGTCGCGTTAAATAGAAAAATATCAGTGTTCTTCTTCTATACTATTCATATATTTTACATATAAACCTTCCTCTTGAATCACTCTATCTATTTTTTTTTTTATGTAATAGGTGACAAACAAGCAGACGGCCCACCTGATGGTGAGTGGCTACCGTCGCCTATGGATACCTGCAATACCAGGGGTACCGCTGGTACGTTGCCTACCTTTCAAGACTCTGTTCACTTGCCTTTTGAAGAGTCCCATGTTATAGCTCATCGGAAATACCGCGAGCGGAAGCTCATTCCATAATTTGCAGGTGTACGGCAAGAAGGAGCGAGTGAATCGCACAGTGCGAGAATGCCAAGCATCAATAATGTGTGGATGGGCTTTCGAGCGGTGACGGCTATTAATGAAAACCGCATCAAAATCAGTTGCGTAGTTTTAATAGAGACATAAGCGTACATAGGGACAGACAGACGCAGGAAGCAACTGTATCTTATACTATGTAGTGAAAATTGAAACTTTCTTTAACTCATCAGCAAGCGTGTGTAAGCATCACGATTTCCCACATCAGACAGTGTAAGTCAGAGTTTTATAAATTCTGAGCAGCACTGCTTTACATTACGCCTGTCACCCTGAGATGTCCCTGTTGAAATCCCCTGTTGAATCTCGACATCCCCAGTAATCTCCCTGGTAAAATTTCCCTGGTAACATTTCCCTGGTAACATTTCCCTGGTAACATTTCCCCGGTAACATTTCCCTGGTAATATTTCCCTGGTAACATTTCCTTTCAGTAAACACAGTAATGCCTGTACATTACTGCATGGCGAATGAATAGCCGACTAAGATGTGGTAGGTACTTCCCCAGGCGACCACTGAAATAGAGGACTACCACTACAACATAAATTAATTATTATCTCATTTCCATTTAATTATCCTAGAATATCATTAAAAAATACATCAACTATAATTTACGTTTTATCAAGTTTCATTATTTTTCTCCAAAGCTTAATATAAACACCTGAATTTTCCCAAGAAAATTTCAATCAACAGCGTCGGATAAAAAGTGTTAGTAATTACAGCCCCGAGCTGGAAATAATGGGATTTTTACAACATAATGCCCTTTGTAAATAACGCCCTCAAATTATTGTATCGTTCAAACAAAATTGCGGATCAGGCTGAAGCAGACATCTACATTTATTAAAATACTTTTTAAAAATATTGTTCAGTTTTTAAAATGCAAATTCTTTTACGTTCACAATGTGGGATTCTGTCTAGGTTTTACAATTGGCGGTCATATTAGCGATCTCTTCCAGACTATCTGATCTTTTCCATGTGTGTTTGTTATCACTTCACGCATAAACGGCTTGATCGATTGAGTTGAAATTTGGTTCGTAGATAGCTACCCTGGAATAATACATGGACTATTTTTCACAGTATACCAGAGCGATAACATAATTTTATTATTAGTAAAAAATAATAGATAACTCTTTATCAAAACACCACAATTACATGCAAGAACTTAGAACTAATTAGAATTTATATTTTTACAATTAGGTAATTGATCCTATCGCTAATAGCGATCTCTCCCAGACAAACGAGTTATATTTTACTAGCTTATGCTCGCGGCTTTGCCCGCGCCGCGTGGCAAAATCCTTTCTTAGCGCAGATCTACGTCATGAAACCTATCTCTATTCCAAATTTCAACCGAATACATTCAGTAGTTTGGGTTGTGCGTTGATAGATCAGTCAATCAGTCACTCTTTTCTATTATATTTTTAGATTAGTTTTCTACATTTAACTAGCATTCGTGAAGACGGCGTCTAAAAGACGGATTGGACGGATTAATTATACTTTGAGTGCGGCGTGGGGCGTCCCATTACGGCGGATTCTATTAGCACCAGTCTGGTATTTCATTTTGAACTTTGCTTTCATAAATGCAGAAATTGTAAAGCTGTAATATATTTTTATTATATAGATGTCTTCCTAACTGCGCCCAAAGATTTTACTCGCCGAAATAAGATAAGATATATAAGTATTATAGTAGTAGAGTAGTAGTAGAGTATATAAGTATTATATCCGTTATCCTAACCACTATATTACAAGCATTAAGTTGCTTAGTTTGGGGTTAGGTGGAACTGTGTGAAACGTCCTGAAATATTTATTTATTTATTTAAGATAAAATAAGAAACTCTTTATTGACACACATATAAAGTAAATTAAAAAGCAAAAAGTAAAAGTAGTTAAAAAGCAGTTGTTCTAGAGTCTAGAATTTATGCTACTTACATAATATTGAATTTCAATTGAATCAGTTCAGCCGTGTAAGCGTGAAGTGGTACGAAGCACAAATTCATCCTTTTGGACTTATAAGCGGAGCGCTTTCTTTGGAGGTTGCGGGTTCGATTCCCGCATGGGACAAATGTTTGTGTGATCCACAGATATTTGTTTCTGGTCTGGGTGGCTTTCTGTATCTATAATTATAAGTATATATTTACAAAAGAAAAGTACATAAGTATTATATCCGTTATCCTAACCACCATAACACAAGCATTAAATTGCTTAGCTTAGGGTTAGGTGGAACTGTGTGAAATGTCCTGAAATACTTTTTTTTTAAATATAATATTGCTAGAGGACCCCTGGCTTCACAATACATCATGTTAAACTATAAGTTAATACTTACTAGCTGCGTCTATCGATTTAATCCGCTGAACAGCAGTAGCCTACATGTTATTCCAGGGTCTAAGCTATCTCTATACCAAATTTCAGCTCAATCGGTCAACCCGTTTAGGCGTGAAGGAGTAACAAACATACATCCATACATTCTTATGCACGTTAATAATATTAGTGGCTTGATCAAACGAGGACAAGCAAAAAGGCAGCGTAATGATTAAAGTCTCGTTCTAAAAAATCTACTTTTCATTCATGGAGCTAGAATTAAATTACAAATCCTAACAGCGTATTCAGTAGATGTAATATTTATATTTCAGACCGTGCTTGATCCTGTTTGCATGGGGCTCTGACTGTTGTAATAGAACCAGAAACCGCACACCAAAAATATAAAACAAATTCTATTATAGGTTCTTCACAGTTTTGTGTAAAAGAAAGTCTAATGGTAAGCAGGTGAATGGTATGGGCTGACGATATGATCAAGCAAAAATATCTTTACAAATTTTTGTGAAAATCTTGCAGCCTCTTATAACTAGAGTTTCGACTATGTGTAGAAAAATAGTCCCTGTAAACAATAGAGTTCATTGAAACTGTTTTTGAAATACGTGATAATGCAAAAAAACAGCGACCACATGAGCAACTATATTGCACTTTTTTGTACCTATTAAAAAAACTAAAAATTACCTGTATTTTGACGCTATAATAATAATACATAGCTTTAATACATTGTCTACTTTCAGCGGGTAAACCCGAACTCAGCTAGTAATACGAGAAAAACGTATTGTGTATGATTAACCTTTAGAGTGTGATGTCTGACTTTGTTATTATAGTGTGGACTGCTTGTGAGCTGCTTATTCACGGGATAATCCTGGATCCACTGCCCTCTACTTTAAGCTATATTAATGTTACATTTTAAACTTAGACTCAAACTCTTGGGTCTCAAGTCTCGAGTGTCAAACGTCAGTGTTTGGGGTCACTTTACAATGACTCGTAACTTTATTGTTTTTGTTGAATTAGAGGGAGAAACTTGAGGATAATTGTAGAAAGTTTTGTTGTGACGGTTTTCGTTTCTACTGATTTTAAGTTGATGATCCTTTGGCGAGCAAGTCCGCAAACTTTTAGGTGCTCCACCGTTGGCTCGCAAGTTTGTTGGCGCGCCGGCGTTTTTCGATCAGCCACTTTACCCAACTATTTTTTTTACACGCGTTGTGTAAAATTTTGTGACAAAAGTTTTAATAGGCTTACAGGGATACAAAACATCCAACACGCAGAGGCCCCTTTGAGCGTTTAATTTGAAGGTAATGGTTATCAGTTATCAGAGCCTGCCTCGGAAGTCCATCTGTAGAAAATGGGCTCAAAGAGCCTCCGCAGATAGGACTATTGTAAATTAATGTAAGCTACTTCAACTGGTATATATATAATATAACATTGTTAGAACACATGGGCTACTTTTGATCCCGATTATCCCACGGGAACTGGATTTATGCAAGTAAACCGCGGGGCGCTGGAAGTTTTAATTTTTTTGTTTAAATACTCAAAATTGTTTGAAATTTAGAAACATACTGGTCCAAAACAATGCTTGTAGGACAGCCAGGTAAACAGCCACTGAAAGCCTTCCGGTACACAATACGTACACGCAGAGGCGGATTCAGGAGGGGGAGAACGGCTAGGGGCACTACAAAATCTTATCTAAATAATGCAGAAAAACAAAATTGTTTAATATAATCCATGCCTTAAGTATTACGCACAAAATAAACAATTTTATTTCGTTCTCAGCGCTGCAATAGGTAAATGTATTTTTTCCAGCTTTTATTTTTTTTATTCTTAGGCTAGAACTCCGCCTGTCAACGATGATTAAACTCCCTAAACTATTTTTCATCAGCCAGCTAAAGTGCGCCACTTGTGACCGGGGTTTAGCCTCCAAAGGCTATTTTATGTATTTTATCTACAGAGCTACGACTAACTTAATGCTACAGAAGCATATTTTCTACCAGTTGCCCTGAGGTTGGAGAAAATAACTAGAATTAAGGGGGCTGACAAACAAAGGAGAAGAAGTGTAGGTAACTTACAACTATAAAGCTCCCCAAAGGAAAACCCTGGATTCTCCCCTGTATACATACATATTATGTACATGCGTATGTATCGAAGGTACGCGGTGAAACGGGAGTTCAGTACGTAATCAGTGTAGGCAGCTCGTCCCGGGTAAATATTTAAATTGTACTCGAGTAGGGTGCCCATGATCGTA
Organism: Hemithea aestivaria; assembly: GCA_947507615.1. Lineage (NCBI taxonomy): Eukaryota > Metazoa > Arthropoda > Insecta > Lepidoptera > Geometridae > Hemithea > Hemithea aestivaria. The sequence goes on along the minus strand of OX382333.1, from coordinate 17,025,856 downwards.
GGGTGTCATTGAAATAAAACCATGGAAATAAAACTGGTAAGAAACCAGAATTTGTTAGTGCTTGTTCAGTTTACTACGCTGTTTTTTTATTTGTTTATTATCAAGTCTATAGCTTAAATTTCGCGGCAACTTTTTCGTAACTAGCTGTTTCATCCGCCGCCGAAGGTGTAGCTTGCCAATTTCATGTAAGTTCAATGTAGCTATTGCCTATTGTATTAAAATATATTATGTATGTATATATGAAACACTCTGTCATTGCTCTGTACTCTGTCTACAAAGGGCCTTAGTGTAGCCTAACTGGCACTTGCAAACAGAGAAACTATTGCAGAAACTAGCACTGCTATAGCTAGTTGTTTCATACTTATGTATATCTTAATGCAATAGCTACATCGAAAAGGCCTTAATTTGGCAAGTTCCCATTGTTCCCCTGGGACATGAAAATATATTGCCATGGTCACCGTACTGCGGGTTCCGTAATTAGAGAATGGTACCTGCTCCCGTGGCATACATCGTTGTTACCGTGGAGGGGCGATTAAGGTTAACCGAACTCTTATTCTGTTTAACCCTAATGTGCCGTCACGTTTAGGACACGAGGTTGACTTTTAAGGGATTCACTTTGCCTATGAAAGAAGAAATATATTGGACAACATTTCATAAAAAACTAAGAAGTATACCTTCTGTGCAGATTTTCATTAAAAAAATTATACCCAAAGTAAAAATGTTTCGGACGTACCTACACTGTACACGTATGATTTCACTAGGATCTTATATACACATAAAGTAATTTATTAAAGGTTTATTGGGACATTCATTTATGGTTCTTCTCTCAACACGCGACGCTCGTACGATATGACGAACTTTTAAATAAGAAATCGCAAAAAAAAATTGGAAAATTCAAATTTCAATTCAAAAATAAAAAATTTACTTTATTTACACCACGATCTTATCCAATTTTTGTGACAGATGGTTTAAAGATTTTAACTTTAAATTTCTTTATTTATTGTAACTCTCGGAAAATCCATGTAACATGTAAGCATTTGCCAATTAATTAAAAAGAGAAACGGCATAAAAACTTGAACTGGGAAAAGGTATAGCCAGCGTATAGCAGGAAACTCAAGGCAATTAGTAGTCTATAATTGTTCAATTGTTGTGCAACTAGTCGACAAACGAGTTTAACCCGGAGCTAATCCACTAACTGGAGGTCCCGGGTGAATACAGTTATTGGAGACATTTTTACTGAGTGAAGCATGAACGAGAAAATAATATAATGGACGGAATGTCATAACAATACAAAGCAGCCAAAATACGCATGCCACAGTGTGCAAATCAATGTTTCCAATCGTATAATTATCCTTCATTTAAAAGAAAACCCTCGTGTAAAAATACTTCTACTGCTTCGCATGAAAATGGAAAATATAAGAACCGTCACAGATTTGTCAAAAAGGAGCATTATTCATTTCTCATGGCAACTTTTTGAACATTCACACACAACACAGTGTAGTAAATACCATCTAAAACTTATGGCTTCATTTTCGTTACCAAGACTTTCCCCACCTTTTGCTGTTGAGGTTACTTTTACCTGTTTCACAAAACCTGAAAAATTAATAGAGTTGGTAGGTAGGTATCTCAGGAACTACTGATTATTTATTCTTTAACAATACTTATTGTAACTCAAACAACAGTCTAATAATATTGAAGAAAGCTGCCTGTATCCAATAGCAGGAGCTTTCTTTTATCTATAAGAGCTTCACACCGAAAAAAAAAAAAAACTACCGCGTCAGTCGTATACACTTTCGTCCCGTCCCTTCAGTATCCAGACAGGCTAAAATCTAAATAATCGCGCCGGAAAATTGAACTAAATTCCACGTATTACATTTTTCTGTACTTTCCATTAAATCGCTCCAGTACATAGACACTAGCGCCACAGTCCAGGTTCAATCAGATCGTGTTGGCAGTGTAATCTAGTTAATGAGGCCGTATTAATTGGATTGGTCCCGAGTATCAGCCGACCGCGCCTGCGGTGGCCAGACCTTTCTCTGTTATTATAGAGGTAAGGTGGAAGTTTCAACCTGAGATAATATTTGACTCAGGTGAGTAGCGATTGAACTTACAATTATTAGGTAGGTACTTTTGGATAGAGTTCTGTTGTGTAAGAAAAAAAGGGAACATGTAATTCTTTATTTTTTTTATTTCATCAACTGCCCGTACCTACCAAAGGTTTTGTTTCTTCTTTACTATCCCTATATATGTTACTAAAACAACAAAAACGGCACAACTCCGTCTAATATTGTCGAGAATATCGACAATATAGTATCGTATTTGTATTAAAAATCGTATCACTACATAGTAGAGGTATCTATGGGTAAAACAAAGTCTCTTCCCCTGTCTGTCTGTACCTATGAACACCTAAAACTTTTAAATCTATGCAACGGATTTTGATGCGGTTTTTATAAATAGACAGAGTCAAGAGGAAGGCTTATAAATGTAGAAGAAATACTCATAATTTTCTATTAGGCGCTACGAAGTGCGCGCGGGACCACTAGTTGTTGATATAATGCAAACGGTAAAAATCGTCATCGCACCCTTAGACGACACAAGCCATATTTAAGGTTGTCTTCACATTCTACGCCGACCTGTCTATTAAACTCGGACCCGAATCAGATGTAATCGATCCGGGACAGTCCGGGATCACTCCCGGGATGACAGGATATTGAGGCCACACGGGAAATGATCCCAGGGAGGACCTGTTTAAATACTCTTACGCTTCTAAACGGGGAGATAAGATTGTTTGGGAGAGTTTGACCAGCCTTAAATTGAACGCCGCTTCATAAAATACTGCTTTTTTTGGTAAAGTGTCGTAGCATCTTATGACTCTTGAGTAAGAATCGATGGTGTGCCTTGGTGTTGGATGGAAATCGTGGGTACACTGTACTGATTATGGGCAACGTTATCGCTTGTGGTTTGTGGTTGTGTATTGTGTGTAATTAACACTCCTAATTTGTAATGTATGTGCATAAATAAATGTATTTTCTTTCTTTCTTTCTTTCTTACCACCAAGAGAGCATTTTGCTCGGCTTCTAACTGTTCTTCTTACCGTCTTAAATTGTACGCCGCTTTATAAAATGTTTTTTCTTCACTATTTTTTGAAATTTAAGCGTTCTATTCTTGCACATACAATCTACAGATAGGTGTAACACTTTAAAGAAAACCCAAGTGCTCCAAACTCCAAACCACTGTCAGAGAGCAGGCAGCTTACTCAGAATGGGTGAAAGCCCGTTGATCCCCCGAAATTCGTATCCTTTCCCAATTCGACTCCTAAAATTTTTGAGGTCCCCACTCTATTCTTTTTTAAACATTTTATTTTGCTAATTAATATTTAATTGTTTCTTTCCGCGTCAACACGCGGACGGGGCGCGGCGGGGTGGTCGAATGCAACCATAGGCGGATTTAGGGGGGGCAAGGCAAATTTTGCACATCATCATCATCATTGCGCGAGCTAAACACACACTTTTCGTAGTAAAAATTGTAATATTTTTGCCCGTCTGCACCTTGTCCCCCAGGACCAAATCCTGGATCCGCCCTTGCTGGCAACATTGCCTCATTAGATAGCAATGTAATGAGTTTTTCTTTTTCATTGCTTTTCAGACGAAATTTTTAGGGTACTTATAGTCCAGTCAATTTAGACCAAAAAATGAGAGTGAAGTTACATAAAGTCCCAACAAGCTGAATTTTTGTAAAGTTGTTCAAAACATAATTATAAACAATGTCTAGAAGTTCCCCATCATTCCCCTGTAAGGAAAAAAATTAATTCAAGGTCAAAGGTAAAAAAATGAGTTTTTCGCGATTTTCAGCAAAACGGTAAGTTTTATCATAAAAATATCTTAGACAAAATTGTAGATCATAAAATTGTCTACAAAAAAATTTTTAATACTTTTTTTTCTACGAGCCACCGTTTTTGAGATATAACGATTCAAAAAGTTGTAATCTCTTATATAAAATCGTTCGTACACTTTCGTGCTATCAACGCACAGCCCAAACGGCCGGACGGATTGAGCTGAAATTTGGACAGCGTATTCCTTGGAAGATTTCATCGTGCAATAAGAAGCGATTTTTTGAAATTCCCTCAGGAAAAGGAATTATTCCCGAAAAACGTTTGTATGCAAATCCGTAACCGTTTACCCGATTGAGCTGAAATTTTGTAAAACGATTGTTGGGATTGTGTTGAGGAACATTGAATAGTTTTTATGACACAATTTAACTTTAAAGAGGGGGTAAGGGGGGGTCAAAGTTTGTATGGTAAATTTAGAACCGCTGGCCCTATTGAGCTGAAATTTGGTACAAAGGTAGACCAAGTCCTAAAAAATGATATGGGATACTTTTTATTCCAAAAATCAACCTCTAAGGCGGGATAAAGGAGGTCAATGTTTGAATACGAAATCAGTAACTAATGACCCCATTAAGCTACAATTTGGTTTAGACATAGTTTGAGCCTAATTTTTTGTAGACAATTTTATGATCTACAATTTTGTCTAAGCTGTTTTTATGATAAAACTTACCGTTTTGCTGAAAATCGCGAAAAACTCATTGGTTTGACCTTTGACCTTGAATTAAATTTTTTCCTTACAGGGGAATGATGGGGAACTTCTAGACATTGTTTATAATTATGTTTTGAACAACTTCACAGAAATTCAGCTTGTTGGGACTTTATGTAACTTCGAATGTCTAAATTGACTGGACAGTAAAAAAATCAAAATTCCTCCAATTACTTATACAAAATTGTGCTAATTTCTCTGTAACATAACAAGTGTGAATGAGTCCCGGTCCCCAGTGCCATATAATCCTGATTAGACGTTAGATGTGGTGTAGCGGTAATGTTTCAAAGGAACACGTTTATGATAACACCGATAATATTATGTAAGTATCGGGATAGATGCCGTGCCGTAAGTTCGACTACTTTGCGCTTTAACTATCCCTCGCATTCTTCGTGTCCTCGCCCTAAATCTTGCCAAATATATATATAGGATTTTTAGTTATCTTTTTGCAGCCTGAAATTGGCCAATCGAGTGTATCGGGATAGATGACGTAAGTACGAAAATTTTGCCTTTTTTGTCTTTATATCGTGTCCTCGAGTCCTCGCTCAAAAATTGGTCAAAAAGACGCCATTAACACGAAGAAATCTCAGAACACTATTTTAGTCATGTCCTCGACCTCGACTTTGGTGCATTTCCAATTACGAATGAGTCCCAATCCTCGGTCTCATGTAATCCTGAATAGACGTTAGATGTGGTGTAACGTTAATGTTTCAAAGGAACTCGTTGATGGCTAGCATTTCGTACCTATTGTCCATATTAAACTCAGTGCCACCCAGTTATTCCCAGTAATTTCGGTGGTAAGATTGCCAATCGAGAAAAGCAATGTTCTCAATTTTACCGGGAGAAAAGCAATGTTGTTTTACCGGGGGTAGACTTCCTTTGCAGGAGGTCGTCTAGGTGGGTACCCCAACAGTGCCAGTTATTCTACCGCCTGAGCAGTGATGTGCAAACATCACTGTGCTCCGGTAGGAGGGCACTGTAGCTAGTGAAATTACTGGGCTAAAGAGTCTTAACATCTCATGACTCTTGAGTAAGAAGCGTTGGTGCAGTGCTCCTAGAGATTCACATAATTGTGAAATCCTAGGTAACACTGTACTGATTATGGGCAGCCGTTATCTCTTAACATCAGGAGAGCGTCTTGCTCGTCTTCTACTTCATAACATAAAAAAAAAAAAAAAATTAGCACTAGGTTTCGCAGTGGCAGTTCAAACAAATTCAAAATCTAACTTTTTCTGAAAATGCTCTCTAATGGTGCATTTCTTTTCATGCTGCCAAATCAACCAAAGTGTTAAGAAGAAGATGCAAACACAGACGGATAGCAGGACACCCTTGACAGATTTCACAATTCACAATTGCATTTTTTCAAATTTAAAGAGAAAAAGTGATATAGCATGGCACTTTTTTGTTGTTTCATACAAACTGACACAGTGGCGGCATCTATTCAAATATGTTACCTATGTGCCTAAAGTAGATTACTGTAATAATGTTACCGCTAATGTGACGCCTTGTGACGCCGGATATTTCATATCTAGATAGATAGATACATAGGCGGATTCAGGGGGGGGGGGGGGCCAGGGGGCCAAGCCCCCCCCCCCCCCCCCAGAATCATTGTAGAGTTACGAATTTTGCACATATTTCATGGTAAAGATTAAATTTTTTTTCTCGGCGCTCGCAGCAAGCTGCTCGCGCACATATTATTAAGGATGTTTAAACTTTCTAACTGCTCAGAGCGAGCTAACCAAACACTTTTCGTAGTAAAAATTATAATATTTTTGCCCGTCTGCACCTTGGCCCCCCCCAGAACCGAATCCTGGATCCGCCTATGGATAGATACATCTATTATTTGTACAGCTGCTGTTTATGTGAGAGGATAGATAGATAAGACTTTTATAGGAACTGGTCGCATTTGGAACACATTGCCGTCAGCCATGTTTCCCGAGCGATACAAATTGGGAATCTTTAAGGCACTTTCCATCAGGTGTGGTTAAACTTAGGCCAATTTACTATAAAAGATAGATAACTCTTTATTGAACAACCACAAATATAAAAAACAAATTTACTGATAATATTTGAGTAACAGGGATCTTATCGCTATTAGCGCTTATCGCTATCTCTTCCAGACTATACAAGAAGAAGGAAATCCTGATATTCATATCGGTTCTTTGTGAGAAGACGTTGTTTTCTCGCTGCTCTGATTTAATGGACCTACATCTAATATTTAGAAAGAGGAAAATTTCTGATGCGTGTATTAAATAAAAACCAACAAAACCATCTTTTGATATCAGTTAAATACATACTTCCTAAATAAATTTCATTTCCCAACACCCACGCCCGATAGGTCTTCATAAAATAAATAAAAAAGCTCACGCAAAGCCTCCAAATACCTAAAGCTCTTCAATTCTTCCCGAAACTTATCCCCAAAAGGATAAAGGAATTTGACCTCTATTTCCTCAACAATAAAGTTGTATTTAAGTATAGGATAAAATACAAAAGTAGTTAGAACACGATCAGGATATAATTACATGTAGGAGCGAAGAGTTTGGGAACATTTTGTTTGATTGTTAGGTGCAATTTAAGAGTGGTCAACGTAACCCAGTTTGCAGTTAGTAGGTTAGTTAATTGACGGTATCTAATCGAGCGCTTGTACCCGTCAAATAAATCTTGTTTAGAAGTTTAGTGGGACTTATTCGGACTATCTTGTAGTTAGTGATTTTGCTGGACATTGAGATTTCCTGGACACTTATATATAATTATAATGTTGGTTGGAAACCATGTAAATACCTATAGCGCAGAGAGGCGAATAGCTTTTAAAATTAATCTAATTTTCGCCATTTCGCACCTATTGTAGATATCAAAGGCAAAGTTGAAGGGAAAAGACCCCGTGGCCGAAGCCCGATGCGTTGGTTTGACCAGATCCGCACCACTCTCGACTCTACCGTCTACGATGCTCTCCGGGTGGCCGGAGATAGGACAAGATGGCGTAACAGCGTGAGGAAGAAAGTCATGGATGGAGGAGGTCACGACCCTCAGACATGAGGACCACGATTTTTAAAACTATCGTAAGTGTTCTACATAACTAAAACAACAAAAACGGCACAACTCACTCCTAATATTGTTCTGCAGGCGTGAACTCCTGATGAAGGGCAGTATAATTGTCCGAAACCGTGGTCGAGATATTCTCAACTATTTTAAACGTGAGTTGTGCCGTTTTTGTTGTTGTAGTTATGAAGACCACGAATGATGGAAGGGTAGACAAAAGTTGTCAATGAAAAGAGCGCTGTTTTTTTTCAGAAAAGGCGAAAACCTGGTTACTGTGCCCCTGTGCACTGTAGAAGTGTTCTGAATAGAAAAATGCTTTTAAATATATTTTTAAACATGTTTTATTGGTCGATAGGCCTTCGGTTCTTATCTTATATAGGGGGCTGACAAAGTCAGCAACACATCGACCCATTGGGATCTATTGTGTTCACCCCTTGCCTACCGTTTCTTACTCCTCAAAGAAGTGGTTTATTAAAGTGGTGATCCCACTAAGAGAAAGAAACCTGTACTCCTCCGATTTGGGGTACGCTGTCCCAAGGAGGCTCATGCGTTTCGTAGCCAGTACGTCGCATTCGCATAAAATATGCTCCATGGTTTCTGTACCCTCGCCACAGGCTCTACAATCGTTTGTTGTAGTGAGCTTCATTTTGAACAGCATGTTGATGCAGCAGGCCTTCGGTTCGGAAATTGATGTAAATAACTCAAACTAGTATCTTAAGGCTCCCTTTAGATCTAAATGTGTAATACATAAAGGCTGGCGTAAACTAACTGTGAACTACCTATAGGTCCCTAGTCCCTATTCATCCAAGGGGCAATCAGTCACCAATAACCCGCAGTTTTATCTTCCGCGGGTTCACGAGAGCAAGTTCGCTTTATAGTACCGACTTGTAAAGATATTAATATAGGTACCTAGCGCCCATCAATCAAATAAAAGCTTCAACGTCTGTTTCCATTGTTGAGGACTTTTTGCCATCAGGAAATTTAAAAAATAGATATTATGAACTTTAATTTTCTCATAATATTATCTATTTATTTATTCTCATTTAAATTGTTATAATTACTTCCAAATCACTTTTTGGTTATCGCGCACTGGTCACTATTAATCATTGACTATATGCCCATAGACAAATTCATAAATCTATGCTATTATTTTATTTATTTATTTTATTATTATTATTCAAAAGACGTTTATTTAATTTGCCGTGTAACGTGCACATATGAAAAACATAAATAGAAAGGAAAATGTATTCCTAATTATTTAAATATCATTAAAGGTCAATAAACTTGTTTAAATTAATTTAGCAAATAACATTGTGTCATCAAATTAATAAATTATAATATGTATTTGTCATTTATTAACATATAATAATTTGAATATTCTAGTTGAATATTCAAATTATTTAACCTTAAAAATAAGTGCTCTACTTTCGCATGTATTAGAAATTAATTCATATTAAAATATAAGCATACGAGCAGCACCCAACTCAGGTTTTATCCGCTCAAAACTGGTTTGTTCTTCAGGATTTAAGATGTGCCCACTCAATTTCAAATTAGGCGGATAGTGTGAATTCACAAATTTTCACCTTTATAATAATCGTGAACGAAGGTCTGAATCACTACATAGTATAAAATACAGTCGCTTCCCGCGTATGTCTGTCCCTATGTATGCTTAAATCTTAAAAACTACGCAACGGATTTTGATGCGACTTTTTTAAATAGATAAAGTGATTCAAGAGGAAGGTTTATATTATGTACCATACATGCATAATATAGTAAAGCACCGGGGGTAGACTCCCTTTGCAGGAGGTCGACTAGGTGGGTACCCCAACAGTGCCAGTTATTCTACCGCCTGAGCAGTGATGTGCAAACATTACTGTGCTTCGGTAGGAGGGCACTGTAGCTAGTGAAATTACTGGGCTGAAGAGTCTTAACATCTTATGACTCTCAAGTAAGAAGCGTTGGCGCAGTGCACTGTACTTATTATGGGCGGCGTTATCTCTTACCATCAGGAGAGCGTCTTGCTCGTCTTCTTACTTCGTTGTATAAAAAAACACTGATAATTTTCTAAAATAAGGGTTAAGCGCGACGAAGTGCGCGCGTGTCCACTAGTATATTATATATGTCACGGCTAAATCTCAAAGTGCACACCTACAGTTGTCAATTGTGATGAAATGGTATAAAGGTATCATCATAGGCCTTGTAACATCTATATAAGATGATCTAAGTAGCGTCAAGTTAGTGTACGGCACTTCTTTTGATGGCTGAACAAGCCTACACGAGACTTGCAACAGCGATAGGTATTAACCTAACAGAACATTTAAGCTACTTTTTATCCCGATTTTCCTTACGCTGATCGCATTAAAATCTTAATTTACAATGATAATTCCAGCACCGTGTTAATTCTAATTTGATGATGCGCAAACAGTTCATACCTAATTACTTAATTCAGTGATTTGACTAACAAATTAATAAACTGTTCGACGGAGATTATGAAACTGTAACGGTAATTTGAAATGGCAACAAGTGTTATGTAATACCGCTGTTTGTTTTTTTTTTTTGCGCGGTTATTTAATAAGTGACATTTTAAAATGTAGGATAAGGAATTAATCTAAAATTTAGATTTATAAATTAGTAGTCTTTTAAAGTTTAAGCTCAGAATGACATTTTTATTTGGTATTATTGAAATTTTTGCTAATTTTTAGGTGATTTTTATGATAGAAATGTTTTTTTTATATTGATTTTTTAATAATTTCTGATGGATATGTAGTAACATAATTAATTGGTGATTTTTAATGCTTATTTATTTTTTAATAATTTAAAGAGATTTAAACTTCGATGCAGTTTTATTTTTATTTAATTTTTCATGAAAACTCTATCATTCCTTCCAAACCCACATTTGGATCAATTTTCATTTTGGATTTCTTTTCCTCACCCTTTTATTATGTTTTAAATGACCCGTTTAACTATCCCAGTCTTAAAATTACCAATAGTCCTAAACAACAATGTGCTATTTTTATTTTTTTAGTGACGATTATTATGACGTATGAGTGTGTGCCGTGACATGCTGTACAATGGGCACGCACCGCTTGACAGATGTGGGTCGGCCGCGATATCGACAGTGAAATGAAAAGATGTCGTAACAATACGAATACTACGCTATTGCTATTTGTATCGCCGGCTGCTTTCCTTTGTAGATAAGAGTCTATTTTCTTAGGCCCTACACAAAATTGTGTTGAAATTTTCGTAACGTATGAAACAAGTGAATTTGAATCGGTGCACACGTGATTTTGGATCACAGAGTTCGAATCCCGCACCGATGACTACAATTAGTTATGTGCGGTTCTTCCACTACCGCTTTACCGGTGCTGGTGGTAGGCTTTGAACGTGGCTTATTACCGCCCACTGGACATTTTCCCCAAGCGGTCATTGGCTCAACACCACGCGAAATCGTGGTTAAAGGCCGTGCTATCATGAATAAAAAAAAGTCATAATGAACAAGACTCTATTAACTAGATAAATGTTGCCATATCCAAATTGTTGCCATATTCATTACACAGTTGCCATGTGTTGCCATGTTTATCTAAATAAAAGCGTTGTTTCCGTGACCACGGAGGCAGTTAATTCTGCCAGTGTTGCCTCACTTGGGTTATAAATTACCCGATGAGAGTAGGCGATTCCCGAAAGTTGGGTAATTTATTAGTTCTGGCAATGTTATTATGCTGAGATTTTCTTTGTTATTCAAGCTGGTAATTGTGTATTTACTATTGAGACTACAGTTTACTTTTGTGGAATGTTTTAGATGTCTTTATAAATGAACTAGCTTATGCTCGCGGCTTTGCCCGCATGGCAAAATCTTTCTTAGCGGAGGTCTACGTCATAAAACCTATTTATGTTCCAAATTTCAACCCAATCCGTCCAGTGGTTTAGGCTGAGCGTTGATAGATCAGTCAGTCAGTCAATCAGTCACTCTTTCCTTTTATATATTTAGATTGATGGATTGTCGAACTATATTGTATGAATCACTTTAATTAATATTTGCGATAATATTTATCGGATAATTTTATTCAGATTGATTTTAACCACTCACACGTCCGCGCTTGTCAGCTGCAAAAGCGTTGAACGTCCGCGTCCGCGATCCAAATCGAATCGCGTCGAGCGCTCACTACTGATACCTACTAAACGTCTATTTTCTAGCAAACTATTGAACCATTTTCTGTGAAAAAATAACATTATATAGTTAAAACTATAAAGAAATAATATATTTGAAAATTTTGATTCAAATATTAACACAAAGTATGTAAAAAAATTCGAACTTGGCAATATGTGTTAATTTTAGGTATTTTTTTGGATTAAACCCTTTTTTACGAAACACCTCTAAATATTTTTTGTTTTTACCTACTCATTATTAAACTAGATTATAAAAGCTTTGTTTTGATATAAAAATATAATGACTTGGAAAGTACAGTGTAGCACAATAAATCAAAACAAACCACCCATTCGTGTATAAAGCTGAAGTCGTCTAGAACAAAATTCTGAGAATGGATATATTAAATCAATGAATTCAAACTATTTTAGTTTATATTAAAATGTTAGGTATACGTAACTAATTATGTTGAACTGTTTTTCTAAATTTAAGTTGTATTTTAATAAAATAATAGTTGATTGAAATTAATCATGGAAAAATATTACGGAAACGCGGCATACGCGACAAGAATTTTACATGTCGACTTTAAGATATGTAAAATTGTCCTGATTGTGTTTATTTCCTTAATATCTGTACCAATTCCGAAAGATAGTATCATGATGATCATAATAATATATAATTTTAATAAAATAAGGTGAATTATAAACATTTTAAACGCAGATTTCTCTGGCACGCATGAAAACTTCGAAACTCTAATTTAAAAAAATAAATTTTAAATGTTGCCAAGAGCTTAGCTTCAGATTTAATGACCACAGATTTAAAATATTTATTACAAAGCCATTAACAACCATATTTACGCAACTTTTCAGCGTTTTCATAGATAAAAACGTGTTTTTAAAGTACTAAGTCTCTAAAGCCGCTGTAGCGGCTGTAACGTTTAACTCAACTTTTTTTCGGACCGCTATAGCGGTCGGGACGTTTGAGTGGTTAAAAATATATTACATAATATTATTCTCCAACTCGATTTGCATAAAATTATTACTAATTACTTTGGTTTGATGTATAGGAATTAATTTTAACTCTAAAATTTTTGCTTAGCTCTTACGCTACAATTTTTCATAAAATACGAACATATCAATGTAGTTCTTACCAAATTCTCAAACACTACCAAAATAAACCAACTTCAGTTTACGCAAACTAAGAAAAATCAACTCTATTTCGTAAAAAAGCTGTAAAAAGGATGATAAAGGGAAAAGAGCGTAAACGTCGAGTTTAGGCTTCGCGCAATATTGTCGAGAGGGATAATTGAGGGTGAACGGTAAAGAGAATTCGTAAACCATACGTGATAATATGTCTTAGAGGTGGAATATTTTCATATTTTTTCTGTTGTACTAGGGAATAGGGAAGCCCAGCGAGTTAACTCTCTACAATGGATGCCTATTTATAATTTATTGTAGAACTTTCTTAAATCACAAAAGGTAAGGCCTTTAACCCCAACAGTTACTGACCCCTACGGTCCTACCAGCGAGGACCAAAGGACGTTGGGGACATTCCAGGATTTGTTGTCGGTAGATATAGGTTATAAATGCCATGTGTGAAAGAAAGAAAGAAAGGAAAAACATTTTATTGACAATCATTACAAAGAACACAACAGTTTAAGAGAAGTTACATTTTGTTGAGAAATAGTAGGTAATAATAATAATAATAACCGTTTGGGGGGCCCATTTAAATGATTTGGCGAGTCACCGTGTGCCAATTTGTACGTGTTTTTTAACATAGTTACGGGCAGACGCCATAGTCCTCCATAGCACCAGATCACCAGTCCATTAACAACTCATCTCAATAGACCAGTCATTTTAGAAACCACATTTTTCACAATAATCCTACAATAGTTGGTGGTTATACTTCTCGGGTGCATTTTTATAGTGCACACAGGGGTTAATCATCAGCTATTGTCACATTACAATTTAGAGCAAATTGTCAAAGGGGCCTCTACGTGTTGGCTTCGGTCCCACGCACGCCTACCAAAGGACCGGGACACTATTGGCCCGAGATACCTAAAGATTGACAAACAAATAATAATAATAAAAAATACAAAACATTTCAAAAACGATTTACAGAAATACACAGGGATATTGGCAAAAGGGACAGTCTCAGCGACAGCCGGGGCAGCTGGGGCAGCGGGTACGCCGAAGCACTCATCCGCGGCCCCGATGGCGTTTGGTCTTCACTGACAGGAGGACCCCTCCGCGGTGGGGTGATAAGGAGTTTCACCCCAATATAAGTAGATCCTCGAATAACACATAGGCTATTTTTAGCGTCTAAACCCGCCGAGCACAGCCAGTGTGGGTGTAAAGTTTCAGACAACAACTGGCTCGCAATCTGTGGCGCATAATGAAATGCTTGTCCCGTCCACGCCGCCACATAATATTATTATGTGAGCCGCAGCTATCGAGGATGGCTATTGGATAACGCGTTATGATTACATTTCTATTAGGTACCTACCTGTATTTGTATTATATCGTACTAACTGCGCCCAACGGTTTTACCCGCTGTACTGGAGCCTATAGGTTATTCCTGTTAGAAATTTGGCAAATGTAATGTAATACAACCGAATATATTATTATAAGATTAAATTATGTCAAAGTCATTCAGACGCCACTGTCATCTGTCACCTTAAAAATAAGTTGTCTCGCTCATGCGTGTGCGCTCTCTCTTTTACTTTTGTGCGATAATGGTGAATGTGTTTTGTAAGCCGGAATAAACAAATCTTCAAGAATCTGCTGTAGTTTAAATTAATCTGCCTCAAAAACATCAATTCCAGGGTCTAAGCTGTCTTTATACCAAATTCCAGCTCAATCGGTCCACCCGTTTAGAAGTGACAAACATCCCACTAACAAACCGTAGTCTTTATAACATTAGTGTGATTACGTATCTTACTAATATTATAAATGTGAAAGTTTGTAGGTATGTCTGGATGTATATTTGTTACTCCTTCACAACTAAACGGGTGGACCGATTGAGCTGAAATTTGGTATAGAGATAGCTTAGACCCTGGAATAACACATAGGCGCAGCTAGTACCTCTATAAAAATGTCGCCAGGAAGATTATTTTTGATGTAAGGAAGTAAGAAGATGAGCAAGACGTTTTCCAGCAGGGCTATTCACTTATCGGTTAGGGAACCGAACCGAATACCGAATTGTCAAAAATGTATGAAATGACGTGACATGACATGTCAAGTTGTATCTACATACTACGTCATTTCATACATTTTTGACAATTCGGTATTCGGTTCGGTTCTTTCACGGATAAGTGAATAACCCTGCTGATCTTAAAGAGATAACGCTGCCCATAATCAGTACAGTGCCACCCAGGAATTTACAATAATGTAAAATTCTAGGTGCACTGCACTAACGGTTCTTACTTAAGAGTCGTAAGATGTTATGACTTTTTAGCCCAGTTATTTCACCAGCTACAGCCCTTCTACCGAAACACAGGCATGTTTGCAGATCACTGCTCAGGTGGTAGAATAACTGGCACTGTTGGGGTATCCACCTAGTCGACCTCCTTCAAAGGAAGTTTACCCCCGGTTAGTACGACTCTTTAAAAGCATATTTTATTTCGGTTTATAGTGATAGTCACCAGTGCGCGACAAAGGTCTTCTGATGACCGTGAAGTGAGTGCAAAGTAACCAGTATTTTCTCTATGCGTAACCAAAATAATTTACATAATAATTATGATGTCAATAACAACAGAGTAACATAGTAAACATTCGCGACGTGCGAGCGATGCGACGCCGCTCGCTCGGAACGCTCGAGCTGTGACGTCAATATTTCCCGCCATTGTCAGCTGTCAGGGTTGCCATTAAAAATAAAGTTTTAATCAAATTGCGGCCGGCTTTAATGGACTTGTCAATTTATTACGCTTTTTTGCGTTTGAATTTAGAACGGTGTCGGTTTCGTTTAACGAACAAAAACGTGGTTATGTAGGTGTGCCGCTTACCTAAATTATTACGTGCCTTTCCAAATTATTTAGAGTAACATTCACAGAATTTTAATAAAGTTTATATTACGGTATACCTTATTATTTTTATAATATATCAATTAATTGTTCTTATCGGTTTGAACCACTAAAAAGTAGCCTTAGTGTATATTCAAACGGCTAAGCCGCCTTCTTACAAAATTTTAACCATATCAAGCCAACCATACACTTATCTTTAAGATAAACAATACAAAAAAATCTAAAAGAATATCATTAAAATGACGCACTGAAACATATTGTGCTCACAACTAGTTGTGAGCTGCCAAAAATTACCCAATTTCCTCAAAATAGTGTCTAAAACTACTTACAATTTCGGCTTAAAGAATTAACAAAAACACACGCATTAAATACGCACACCAACTTTATTCACCTAGTCTTAACGACTTTAATTTTGGTCTTTATTATAATTGTGATTTTGCCAAAATATTTTTGAATGCTAGCAACCCTAAATCCAACATGGCGTCTATATTTCCCGCATTCATTATAAGGATTGAGTCGAGACAATGTACGCGATATCCGCTCATGAATTCAACTCTATAATAACTGGAGGTACCTACCTACTAAACAATAACTAATATACTGCTAGACTGGGCTGTTTGAAATAAAAACGAAGCACCCAAAGTACGTCTACTTGTAGGCATATTATAAGAGTCATGTAACCGATTAGTTAATAATAATAAATAAATATGTGGCATATAAGGTACGCCACATATTCCCCCCGCCTAGACCGTGACTACGGTCTGTAGTAATCGGGGAAACGCACTTCTCCTTTCTCCTTCTTCCAAGTAAGTTCTGGATGGTACGGGTGGCTGCCCATATCACCACCCGTCCACATATAATTGGGGTTTATACTCCAACAGAACAGGTTACCCTACTTACACTCCCAGAGTCAAATCACAATTTATAGGTTGTGTGGCGAACCTATATGTTGCAGTTTCAGGTCGCCGAGATTACTACTGTGCCTGCAACATGACCTAACGACTGCCTCCTACATATCTTATAGGAAACAGCCGGGACCCACAGTTTTGCGTGCCTTCCCAAACAAGGTAGCGCCCAGGCGAACTTTTTGCCACACACTGAGATTTGAACCCAGGGCCCAGGGTCTCCGTATTAAAAGCCGGACGTATGACCACTGGGCCACGGACGCTACAAATAATAAAATTCATTCCTCCCGTCTAGGTTGTTTTTATGAGATTGCTTTATGCGATAAGACCAATTATTTAAGTTTGTTTTGTATTCAGAACTATTTCATGTAACTTGGTATGCGAGTGAAATTACTGGGCTGTAGAGTCTTAACATCTTATGAGTAAGAAGCGTTGGCGCAGTGCACCCAGAATTTTTTACCTTTGTAAAATACTGAGTACACATTGCGATCTCTTACAGACGACCAAGTATTAAGTATTTATTATAAGACTATGCTAGATATGCTTAATATGCGTCCTTCATTTATGTTCTAATCATATACAAGAGAGATATATACCGCGCTTAGGTCATTTTTTGTATGAAAACAAAGTCACCAAAACATGGTGGGGTGCGGGGGATGGGTGGCTAGATTTGATTGGCTCGTTCAAGGTGACGTCACAGTTACGCCACAGATTAGGTAATAGTTAGAGGCATAACATGACTTTCTAGTGATGTGGTAAAGTCGCTATATCGTATCGATAAGAAAATATAAGTTACTGTTATTCTTAAGTTTAATGAGAAAGTTCGTTGTATTGTATACGAGAGATATTTTAATATAACTTCAATTATTGTTTAATTATAGCTTAAATGTTTTCTCATCTCTATTACCTCCCAAAGTACCCGAATAAACATTTTATATGGTTTCACTAAAATATAAATAGGTCCATCGCTCGCATAAAATTTTCAGTCCTAATTTTAAAAAATTATGCGTGCGAATACGCACCCTATATGAATAAACAATAAATGTTAGATAGCGAATTATTTGTTTTTTAAATTAGTGACAAATTTAACATTATGTATTTTAAAAGCTTCGTTACACTTCTCTTATTTATAAGCTTCATAATAACCATTCATGAATTAAATACCAGTAACCCTGTATAATATTAAACCCCGATAATTTGGATAATTTTGTACCTTAATATACCTAATACCTACCTACTTCAAAAATTTCAATAACATTTTTGTCGATAAAATTTGTGGTGTAAATTTAAATTTGTGTCTTATCACTAGTTTATCCGGGCGTAAGAGAGAACGAGATAATGTTATACAAATTTACCAAGAAAGAATGAGACGAAAAGAAACTTGGCCATTTTTATATTGCATTTAATGTCAAACATTTTTCAATGATTATTATCGGAATAATAACTTGCCTGTGCAATAAGATTTCGTCTTTTGCGTAACTGGATGTAGCGCTAGTCTTTCCGCGCCATTTTATTGAACAATACAGCATTTTCAATAATTATTTTTCATTAAGTATGTGAATGTCACGCTGTCAATGTCGGCCGTGGAATGAACACGAAAAAGAGGCGGAGCTACGAGCTTATGTTGATTCAGGCATATGACTTGGCGACTGTTACCTCATTTTAGCTTCCATCTCTAGCTTGATGATCTGTGGTTCTAATTAAACCACTTCTAGTATTTTTATTACCCTGTAAGTACACACCCATAGCGAATCACTCAGATAATTGTTTTCCTGCATAAATGGAGGTCTTTGTGTTCGTCGGATCAAAGACGTTATAAATTCAAGATGGCCGCCATTCCAGATATTATGGTAAGTAGCCAAATCTACGCGGAAATTTCTTTAATTTTTTTTACTTGCGGTAAAACGCTTATGAAAAGTCTTAGAATTTGAGCAATAAATTAGGTATATTTAGCAGTGTGTGCTTTACCCACAAAAATAAAAACGATTAAAATAATTATCGTTTTCGTGAAGTGTCATATTCTCTTACAAAATAATATGTCAAAAGTACCTACTTTTTGTTTGAGTATTAGAAACCGTGGGCAATCATTTGCACCAAGTGGAGCGCCATTATAAAGTCAGGACGCCTTGTATCTCGAGCTACGAACGAACCGATTCACTTCAAATTCGCTCTTTCTGGACAAGGATTTTTTAATTCATTATAATATTATGTTGCGTTCGACGATGCTGTCGTAGATGGTAGCAGATATAACATAGAAGGCGGGATAAATCCCTGGCTTCAAAGCCGAAGGACAAAGCTAAATAATAACATTATTTACAGCGGTTCCTCTAGTTTTACAGTAAAGTATCAAACACCAAAACTTTCAGATTAGGCGTGAACGCGTATATTGAAACCCTACCTCTATTCAGCACCGCGACCGAACTGAGATGCGGGAGTCTTTCCATACGTGAATTCTCAAAATGCGACTTTAATCCCTTCCGCTATTTAGCACCGCGACCGATCTGAGCTGCGGGAGCCTTTACGTGCATTCATTCTCTAATTGCGACTTTAATCCCTTCCGCTATTCAGATCGACCAATGTTTAGTGTTTGTTTGCTACTAATTTTAATTCTGAATACTGATTGAGACGTTGACGAATTGTTAAGGAAATGTAATAAATAAATACGAAAATATAATTATTCTATAAACTTTTATTTATTTTTATTATTGATATACGTAATATGGAATATGGTATACCTACTCGTATAAATATAAAGTACAGACCTTGCAATATATTTTTTTTCCTTTTGAAACTCAGTCTTGCCTCTTGTCTTGTCTCTTGTCCTGTCGCATTTCCTTTCTGTCTCTTTTGTCTTGTCTCTTTTTTCCTGTATCTTGTCCTGTCTCTTTTGTCTTGTCTCTTGTCCTGTCTCTTGCCCTGTCTCTTTTGTCTTGTCTCTGGTCCTGTCCCTTGTCCTGTCTCATGTCCTGTCTCTTTTGTCTTGTCTCTTTTTTCCTGTATCTTGTCCTGTCTCTTTTGTCTTGTCTCTTTAGTCTTGTCTCATTTGTCTTGTCTCTTTTGTATTGTCTTTTTAGTCTTGTCTCTTTTGTCTTGTCTCTTTTGTCTTGTCTCTTCTGTCTTGTCTCTTGTCCTGTCTCTTGTCTTGTCTTGTCTCTTGAATGACTAAAGGTATGTAGTATTTTTAGACTGTTTTACGCGCTACGAAGTGCGCGCGGGTCCACTTGTAATACATAAACTTTCCTCTTGAATCACAATCAAATTCCGTTGCGTAGTTTTAAAGATCTAAGCAAACATACGACAGACAAGCGTTATCATCAAACAGATTTAAATATTACCCTGGAATCAATCCCCGAGTTCAGATCGGTCGATCTGAATAGCGGAAGGGATTAAAGTCGCAAATAGAGAATGAATGCACGTAAAGGCTCCCGCAGCTCAGATCGGTCGCGGTGCTGAATAGCGGAAGGGATTAAAGTCGCATTTTGAGAATTCACGTATGGAAAGGCTCCCGCATCTCAGTTCGGTCGCGGTGCTGAATAGAGGTAGGGTTTCAATATACGCGGCGTGAACAGTTAATGAAACCAAGTGATTGGCATAATCGCCGGATTGAGCTGAAATCCGTTAATTGTGTTAACATCAATTAATTGTAATTGTTCCTGTTATCCGTAACTAGTTGTTGGTGGTTTGATAAGGCAATCAGGGTTGATACCTGGAGATTAGTCTTCGCTATAACGAAGCTTAGATTAAAATAAAATGAGAAGATTCGGCGCTTTCACTGAACCTCATGCCGAATGCCTGAACACAACCATAAGGTCCGCTTTTTTTTTATCTTATATTTTTTTGAATATTAGACTATGTCATCGGAAAATAACAAGATTCGTAAGTCTATAAGGAAGGAAATTTATAAACTTTCGTAGGATTCTAAACGAGAGAAAAATTTTGTAAGTTTATCTATCAATTTGCCACGTCTCTCGGTAAATTTATTAACTAACGGATTATCCATTCGTAAGATTCTAAACGGACACATAGATAACGACCGCATTTCCTCGTGCTCCAGTATCGGCATGCGGACTAGATCGTCAAAACACAAGATAAAACAGCTCCTTCGAATCTAAAAATAAATGTAAGCAACAGTTCGTTCATAAAGATGAATAAAACTTACTTGCAATAATACAGTCTGCCATCTCTCCCCGTGTGCACCGTCCAGCCGTCCTTCAATTCTGTCTGTATCCTCTCCAACGCCGCCTCATCTTCCACCGGAGTCTTCCCCAATCTCGGGCTCGACCGTGGACTCCCATATTTAGGACTCGCGCCCAAACTCGGGCTATAAGAGGCCTCGCTCAAACTGGGGCTGCCCGCGAGTCGCTGGCACGTGCTCGGTCGCGGACTCTGGGGCTTAGGACTCGCGCCTAAGCTTGGACTGCAAGAGACCTCGCTCAAGTTGGGGCTGCCTGCGAGTCGTGGCCCGCAAGTGCTCGGCCGTGGACTCTGTTTAGGACTCGCCGTGCCGCTTGGTCCGGGCGAGGACTGCTGGAGAAGCATAGTTTACACCTCATCACGCCATTTTTGGGGTTATCTGGAAAAAAGGAAAGAAGACTGTGAGAGATTGCTGTACTTCTGGCTTTTGAAATGCTGTTAAAAGTCCTTAGTGTCAATCATGCCAGCGTTTCACTAGAATTGGATAAAACACTTTATTGAAAACAAGTTACAAAAGTTGAACACTATGTACACACTACAAAAGTTGGGTTTATTGCACTAGGCAATTCGACAATTGCTACTAGTGTTAACTAATGCAGAACCTAACTTATAAATTATTCCTTATCTATATTTGAGTCATAAGAAAAGTTGTGTCACGAACTCATTGCATTTTTGGAATGAGCATGGCGAAATCCTTTCTTAGCGGAGGTCTACGTCATAAAACCTATCTGTGTTCCAAATTTCAACCGGACGGATGGACGGATTCCAGCGGTTTAGGCTGTGTGACGTTGATAGATCAGTCAGTCAGGCAGGCAATCAGTCAATCTTTCCTTTCATATATTTAGATTAGTTGTTTCTGTGCACATGTATTAAAAACATAAGTAAAGTGATGAATTCTCTCTTTATATAGTAGGTACTCGTAGTTGTAATAAGATTCCAGTACGTGGAGCAATATAACACGGGAAGCTGTCAGCTGTGTCCTAAATGGTTGAGTGTTACTCGTGACGCAACTGTCACACAATATTAAATTAACTGACTCGCTCTTACACTGCCTCGCATGGGGATTTATTATGCGAGTGTGCAGGTACATATATCTCTAGAGTGCTTTTCACGAAAGGAGCCTATTTTGCGGGGCGCCACTATCGCACATTTTAAAATTAAAAATATCTAACATTTAAAAGTCATAATTTCTCATGTTTAATTTCTTAATTAAAAAGGTTTTTATTTTATCTAACAAATAAAAAATATTAAGGAAATGAAGTCCAGTAATAATCGATAAAATTAAATTTAGTTCCGCTATATTTCGCGGGACCTCTTTCGTGAAAAGGACTCTACAGCTGGTATAAACTATTTCTGTAGAGGCGTAAATTTTACGTATTTACGGGCTAACCCACAATCAAAACGACTTGTCGCTAAAGCGTTGCGTTGCTGTCTAATTTAATTTGAAATAACCTACAACTGGGACTTCAACTTATTGAAAACTCGCATATTTTTATAACTTGCAAGTGGGGGTTAAAAAAATATCCTCCAAGATGCCCGTCGTATTGCTAAGCTCAAGCGACTTGGTACAGAATCAACATGTCCAATATTTTTTAATACGAAAAATATTTATTTTTGCGAATATTATCAATATTTTCATTCTCAAATTTTGAGTTGGACCAATAAAGCTTTTTAAATTACTAAGTCAGGTATGCATTATGCATACTCATATATTTATTAACTTTTTGTATCGTTTGGTGTAATAAAGTGTTTATCCATTTATCTGCGCCTCGATGTTTTGAAAAAAACTTAATTTACATTATTTAAAGCCATTTTGACACTGGTTTAACTAAACTGAAGGCCGCTTACACGTCTACAATGTTAATCGTTAATGGCTCGTGAAATTACGATTCTGTTAGATTGCGATCATTAATTTTGTTAATCTCTGTTCATTTGTTGTTTCAAATTAAGTTTTTTATTTATTTCGAGGTGATAAAACACTTAGGACTTAGGTTTATGTAAAAATACAGTAATTTTTACCACGATAAACCTTTGGCCACGATCTCACGTGACGTTAAACGACGATGCAAACGTAGTAGACTAAACCTAGAAGGCGGGAAAATCTCCCTGGCTTCACTGAACGTCATCCCGGAACATGGCCACAATGAAAGAAAGAAAGAAAGGAGAAATAAAACACATTTATTCGACGGCTTAAATTGGTACATAAGAAAAAATAAAGCAATAGTGATGAGTAGGTACACGAATAATGTAACTATCTGACAAAAAGCGCCACTAAGCCGCCGAATAGGAACTGCCTCAGCATTGTGTTGTGTGTGAGATACCCAGCTTTACTGGAAGTCCCCATTGCGGCAGACGGTGGTCCATACATGTGTATAAATAGTGTTTTTAGTTGTTAAACTACTTAATAAGAGAAAAAAAAACCGGGTAAGTATATCACAATCATAAACATTTTCATACTAGCCCGCTATGACCGCTTGGCGGCACGGTTTTAGTCCAGTGGGTGGTAACTACGTAGCCACGACCAAAGCCTAGCACCAACATACGCCGATGTATTAGTAAAAAAAGTATAATTAAAAAATAATAAAGGTGACCGGAACTGGCCTTCAATTTAAAAGCAATCAGTGCATGACAGGCCTGCCATACCCGCTTATAGTCCTTGATAGAGTTAAAAAACCTTACATTTAAGGTTTCATCCATAAATTTTTAGCATAAATGTTTTTATTTAAAACGGCATGTATGTGTATTTTTTTTTTTAATGTGATGAAGTAGAAGACGAGCAAGACGCTCTCCTGATTTTAAGAGATAACGGCTGCCCATAATCAGTACAGTGCTACCCAGAATTTCACAGTTATGTGAAATTCTAGGAGCACTGCACCAACGCTTCTTACTCAAGAGTCATAAGATGTTAAGACTCTTTAGCCCAGTAATTTCACTAGCTACAGTGCCCTCCTACCGGAGCACAGTAATGTTTGCACATCACTGCTCAGGCGGTAGAATAACTGGCACTGTTGGGGTACCCACCTAGACGACCTTCTGCAAAGGAAGTCTACCCCTGGTGATGTGTATGTACTACTTCTAAAGTAAGAAGCTCAGTTTTACGTGAGATCTGATAACTATTTGACTACAAGCGATGTTATGGTCTCGTCTAGGCAATATTTTACATGAAAACAGAAAGGAATAACTTTTTATTGCATATCAAGTTACAAGAAATATAATCACACTAATATTATACTTGCGAAAGTTTCTGAGTGAGTATGTACTCGTATTTTTGTTACTGCTTCACGCCTAAATGTGTGGACCGATTGAGCTGAAATTTACAATTGGTATAGAGATAGCTTAGACCCTTTTTTTTTTTTTTTTTTTTTTTGACCCAGGAAAAATGCGTTACGCATCATCACCCCACGCCGGGGGGCGCGAGGTGGTATGTGGGACTCCCCCGCCAAAGATGGTAGCGGCGGGGATACCCACTAAAAAACCTGGGGGTGTCCTGCGGGACGCCATAATGCCGGGGCAGCGGGTACGCCGAAGCATTCATCCGCTGGGATAGCTTAGACCCTGGATTAACACAAGGCTACAGTACAGCGGGTAAAACCGCTGGGCACAGCTAGTAATTACATACATACATTACAAGTTAAAGCTCGTAAAAATCCTTTTCA
Organism: Hemithea aestivaria; assembly: GCA_947507615.1. Taxonomy (NCBI): domain Eukaryota; kingdom Metazoa; phylum Arthropoda; class Insecta; order Lepidoptera; family Geometridae; genus Hemithea; species Hemithea aestivaria. Next base: position 17,001,305 of record OX382333.1, on the reverse strand, counting down.
AAAATCCAAAAGCGTGGCGTTTCAGACAGAGATTAATCGAATCCATATCATTAATGGTGTATTAAGCCACGTTATGATTCAATTAACTCGCAATGAGAAGCGACAGGCACATTAACGGCTGATGATGTTAAATTCATTCATTTTTGAAACACGCTCCGTTCATATTAAAGCTTTATTGGTCCACACGGGTGAATGAAATTAAATTAAACGTACTTTATTAAGTACATAGACAATTATATACTCGTATAAAAGGCCTGTAATTAATATAGAAAATACTAATTTTTCAACCAAAGTTCAAACCAAAAATCAAATTCAAGTTCTCTATAGTTATTAAGTGCTTAATTTAAAACTAGTACTTGACGTAACAGTTCAAACAGTTTTAATTTGCACCTGAAAATGTACACGTAGAGTCAAATTTACCCAAAAAGCGCTTGAGAATGTGTGATAATTTGGAATTTCCTTATACCCAAAGTAGAGCCAGTTAGAGAATTTGTTTAATTAAACAAAATTAGCAAAAAGAAATAAAGGAATTAATTCCATAAGTAGGTAGTTGTTTCAGTGTTGCCTAATTATATTAAGAAATAGACCAATTTCTTGGCGCCATTTAGGAAATGTCTCCGCCTTAATAAAGGCAATGAAATGTTTAAGGGTATAATTTCTTTGAACTTTATAAACTTTTCCATTAAATTGGTAACGAAACACTTTATAATAGGAAAATTTAGTAACTTTAAAAGGAACTAAGCCCAAACTTTGATATCAAATTGAAAATTTTATCTTGACATTGGCAAATACAATTAGGAACGTATGAGTACCTTGAAGTCAATGTGGTGGTAAAAAAATACTGAAAGAATATGTTAGATTCACGTTTTGCACGACTTTTTATTTTGCATATTTAAGTTACTTTTTAACCTACTTTTTTTTATACGTTATGTTACCTACAGGTCTCTGAGTCTCTGGCTTATGTCATATGTCGTTGTTTTTTTGCAGAATCCATAAAACAATAGACTAAGACATAACCACCATTCACTTGGTAAATACTAACAAAAATACGAAAGAAATAACATAGACATTTTAACAACATTTAAATTTAAAAGTATGTGAGTAGTCCTAAATTAAATAAAACGCATAAGCTTTTTAAAAACTTGTATAATAAGATACAATTGTAAAATTTTACCAAAACTTTGTGAAGTTTTTACACCTGGCAGCACCCGTCTCAGCGATTACGGTTGGCGGAGCGTTCTTTTTCAGTGCAATTTGAACGCGCCGCTGCAGTGGACTTTTTGCGGCCAGTATTAATCGGTGTTGCCATTTCAGAGACGAACGAGTACCATTTGTCTGCAGTGTAGACCATTTATATGTCTGTGCCTCGCTGAAATGTTGAGTTTTATACGTACACTTTACAGATTTACAGTTGCTGGTAGTAACCAATGGATTTTCTTTAGAAAAATCTTTGTGTTATTTTGAACAACTTTTATATTGTTGGGCAAACTGAATTAGCAAAACAAAATTGTAAAATAGCAAAGAAACTGTTGATTTTTGTCGTATCTTATATATTTAAAACAGGCAACAAAATTGTTAGATACCTCAGAAAAAAATCTGGATACGCCCTTAAAGGTTGTACCAACCTACTTAATTACATAAAATGTTGTTCCCAAAATAACCTTCGTCAACAATGTCCAAAAAGCATATTATGTACATTACGAGAACACAAACGGTGGTCAAAAACCAGGCCCTTCACAAAGGTTCATTCGCATTTAAAAACCACTTCTAAACAACCGCAAACGGACATTTTTTGGTAACCCTTTCAAATTTTATCCGAGAAAAGTTTGCGACACAGACAACATGGCAAAAACAACATTTCATAATTTCATGATGAAACTCGGTAGGTAGTTGGAAACCTAAAAGATTTTCAGCAAAAACTTCTTTTGACACTTATTTCTGCCCTTAACCCCCTCTAGGTTGAATCGCCACAACACGTCTTCCTCCTCCATTCGACTCTATCATCCGTCTTATCTTCATACATTTTTCTAGCACGCATTATATCATCTTTCATTACATCATCACGGCTCATTTTTTTAGGTCGTCTCATCCCACATTTTTTAAAATTCATTATATGTAGACGATGCGGCCTTAGATAGTACCAAATAAACCTAGAAGGCGGGATAAATCTCTCTCTCTCTCTCTGCTGATTAGTGCTGAATGCTGACGCAGCTCCCATGCGACGGCTTTGTGGTGCACTTTATATTTTTTTTATTATTCATGTGCATTAGATACTAATATTGTCTTTGCTTTAGTGTATTAATCAGATTGATCTGTCTAATGAATGTTTCTTTCTTCTTTCTTTCTTTGTTAAGAATTTGGCTTTTAGACACAGTACAGGGATCGTTAATCTATACTACCAACTCACCACCTACTCATGTAAAATATCAATATTTCTTTCCCTGCAAGGTTGTCTAGAAAAGATCGTTTTTAGAGACCAACAATTGTTACACTTACGTCGTATTTTTGTCTTTTAGTTTTAAGTTTTCTTTAAATTTGTGGTGAATCAATAAAGAGTAGGTATTCTATTTATTCTATTCACTATTTAATCGTAGGTGTAGCTTCCCCATCATACTCACAAGTCCATACACTAATGACTAATGACCGTCCTATCTCATTCCTCGGCAACAGAATATTAATGAAGGCCATGTGTACAAGGGAGCACTTCACTGGCCTATCAGAGATTATATTAAAAGTTCAAGTTCCCAGGGTGTTTAATGTCACTGTGTAAATCTGGAAAGGTTATGTCCGGCCCCAGATTTAATGGGAGCGGTAGCGGTAGCGGCGATAAAACGAGCAAGCTGCTAGAATCGGAGCAATCTGCTAGAATCGGAGCAAGCTGCTAAGAACTATGAGTATTGAGCATGACATATTTTAGATTTCAAATTTCTAAACAAATTTTCAATCCTCTCTCAGTCTCAGTTGGAGTCTCTCTCGGTCCCATCCGATGCAAGTATATTCCGAAGCCCGGACAAAGGAGGCTAATGTTCTGCAATCAGCAATGGATCTTTCGCTTTATTATAAAACGTGGACTTACGATAATGATAAAATAAACTCATGTCAATTATTATTCGCTCTGGACATGGTTTAGTCCTGAGTCCTGAGGGCCTATCGCCCAACGGCATGTAAACTCTAGAATCCATAGACAAAATTTCGTACATAACTTGCTTAAACCTCCACAAATATAAGTAAAATAACAAACGCAGAAATGTACATTGAAGTTGTCATCAAACGTAGTGGGTGTGAATTCGCCAATAGGCCCTCTGGTTTGGTACAATAATAAGTCCGCGTTTAATAATAGCACGGTTAATTGTTCTAGATTTACTCGTATAGTGTTTTACTGATTGTTACGATAAAATATTACAAGATTTTAGTTTTTATCAGTTTTCTTCGCAGACTGGTGTCGCAGCATCGCTTGATGGCAACATGCTCGTTTTAAACCCGCTTTAGATCTCAAGATAATAACAATATCTAATGTCAACAACCTCGCTAGGTAGGTATAAAGTATAAGCCACTAGTCTTGCAACTTGTGGTCTGCCACAGCACTTCCACTTTCCTTTTCAAACCAGGTTAAGATACTTTCTACTTATACAATAACTATTTAGGAGATATGATGTGATGTAGCATAAACTTAAATTCGTTCGCAAAAATGTTTTTTTAACCCCCGACGCAAAAACGACGGGGTGTTATAAGTTTGACGTGTCTGTCTGTCTTCGTTTAAAAGTAAAGTTAGTCGAGAGTGTTCTTAGCCATGTTTGGTGAAAATCGGTCCAAGATGGCCGCCGCTACAAAATGGCGGATTACTTTTTTCTTCCACGACCCCCTCAATATGGGTATCAAATGACAGGGCTTAACGAGTAGAATACAGCCCACTATATAAAATTTAAAATCCAAGATGGCCGCCATCAAAAAATGGTGAATTACGTATTGCGTTGGGGTTTTTTTAAAACTTTTAATTTAATTCACTTGTTTATAGGTAAAATGAAGTAATACGAGCAAGAGTCCTGATGTTAAGAGAGATAACTTGCTGCTTGCTGTCCATTATAATCAGTAAAGTGCTAAGGATTTCACAATGATGTAAAATTCTAGGTGCACTGCGCACTTCACCCAACGCATCTTACTCAATTGACATAATATGTTAAGACTCTTTGGCCCAGTAATTTCACATCAGGAGGTTTTTCATGTTTGCCAAATGTTTTTCTCGGTAGATTACTACCTAATTTATACTATTTAGTCGTATACCTATAGGTCATAGGTATAAGTTAGTCTATTAAGACTAACTTATAGGTCATAGGTATAAGTTAGTCTATTAATACTAACTTATACCTATAACCTATAGGTATACGACTCAATATTATAACTTAGTAGATATCATTAGATTATACTTTCTTTGACAAAAATGTCGCCTGAATTAAAAAGAGACAATTCGGCCGAAGATGGTACCTATCAAACTTACCTTAAAGGCGGGATTCATCTCCCTAGCTTTACTAAACAACAAATTATGCACCTACCTATGGCGTTAAAGACATCTATCTAACAAGTTGTGAAAATAAATGAATTACATTAGAGCTAACTGAATACCTTGCTCTGTTGCTGAGATTTATGATTAAATCGTCCCGTTTCTACTATAAAAATGATGCAAGATTGAGTAACTGCCATTAGGTCTGCAGTTTATGTTCCTTATTGCAGTTTCTGTCTGTTTTTTAAAAAGAAAACTAATTTTAGACGGTAATCGTCTGGTCACTAGACATCTAGGTCGCAAAGTATTTACACTTAAGCCTGAATTAATTGAAATTCTGCGAGTATTGCGTTGAGCCCAGACTTATACAAAAAAATAAAAATATTCAACACTTAGCTCCTCATTTGACTTTTACTTGTGGGTAACCTGCCGATGTACCTACTTATTGGTTTTAAAAAACATATAAACAAATTAATTTCATTTAAATAAATGAAAATTGTGATTTTAAAGTAAAGAAAACTAGAAGTAGGGAAAACACACATTACACTATTATAGAGAAAATTCAGACAGAGAGATAAATAGGGAGAGAGACGGTAGAGTCGGTCGGGTCGGGGTCAGGTAGAGTACATACTAGAGTAATTCTATTTTATTCTTCTTTCTTTTTCTTTTCTAATATTATGATGATTTTGTATTTCTTTTTTATTTTGTTCCTGTGTATCTTTGCTCAATAAACAATTTTCTTTCTTTCTTTCAATTCTATTATAATAAATAAGATACCTATAATAAACACAACTCTATAATCAATACATTATAATACTTAGCTCAACAGCTACACCTATGGCGATTGATGACGTCAGCATGCAAATCACGCCCGCACATGGGATGCCCATACACAGTATTTACATATATTATATACACGTAAGAATATCTATTGTCACAGATTGCTTTGAACAGGATCGGTCTTCATAATAATGATTATACCAGAACCTCAGTTTGAATGGGTAAAGAAAAAATTAACCCATCCGCAAAAAATTGCCAAATTCTGGCTATTGGCCACCCTTTGTTTGTGCCATTCTCCCCTCACTCTTACTGCTAATCCACTTTTCATTGGATTTTTATGTTTGTTTACCGATTAATTATAAGTATAATTATTAAAAAACGCCTGAACTGATTTGAGATTTAGAAATTTCTTTACTTTGTGTATTTGATCGGTTTTCAAGTTACGACGTAAAACGTGTCTCTCGCATTCACTTATTGAATAAAAATTAACGAGTATTCTTTTTTTAATTCACTTGTTTGTAAGAGTAGCTTTTTTTATTCATTATAGTTTTTAGCCTTTGATAACGATTTCGCATGACGTTAAGCAATAATGCGACCGAAGATTGTAGTCATTGTTGTGAAGCCGGGATTTGAACTCGATGATCCTAAATAACCCTTCGGCCACCACCGCTTCAGTCTTTTATCTTATCATAGCCGTTCCTCTTCCATATTATATACCGTGTCATCTACAGACAGGCAAGTATCTCCCACACATAACTAACGCCGTGACTCAGCCTATTTTACATAAATAAACATATTGTTTCCACCGTGGAGCGTCAGTGAAGATGCGGTGCCAACTTTGGTTACGTTGTTAGAGGTCGACGCTTTTTTGGCTACATTACAAATGGTTTACAACTAAATGGGAAAGACCGGTTTGAAGTTTTGGTTGTGAATAGGTAATAGGTAGAATTGTGTAGACACGATGAATTTTGCTTACGATGGATGTAATATTCTAGTAAATTCTTTGATTTTGTAGAGGTATGCCCCTGCACTGCCCTCCTGTAAAAGTACCATACCTTAACCAGTTATTTATCTACCAAGCATTAATACATTGACTGCGACACAACAGTTGTGTTTTTGGAGGTCGGAAGTCGGGAAGCGCGTGCTTTTGCACACAAACGTTGTGTTTTGTCTACTTTTTTTTCATACAAAATTAATTTCAGGGCCCTTGGATGGTACTTAAAAATGTGTTAATGTGCAGGCCTGTGTAATACTTTATGCGTAATTATGATTACCTTCCATCGTACAGGAGCAATAGTTTGTGTTCATTGTGGAAAACTTACGATAACGACTGATATCTCAGTACATTTTTAAGCGTTAGCCACAAGCGATCTAAGTCTGCTGATGGCTGATACTGATTATCACACTAAACGGGTGGACCGATTGAACTGAAATTTGGTATAGAGATAGCTTAGACCCTGGAATAATACATAGGCTACAACCTTAAAACTTATCAATATCCTCCGCGCCGACACGGCCATTCTGCAGCAGGTCGCGCTCGACATGCTCTACAAAGAAAACCAGAAATCATCAACAGTTCAACACACAAAACTAAATTTACTCAGTCCAATACCGACATCAATTACAGACAAAACCAAAACAATTGTAATCAAACTAGGTTACACAACCAAAATTATTTTAAAACATAATCTTATCACATAAATCACTACCCGGGTACAGCGGGTAAAACCGCTGGGCACAGCTAGTAGCTCATATTTTCAACCATTACCATAATAAAACTGATGTCTAATATTAACAGAGATCAAAGTTTGTTACACTTACATGTAGGTATCGGTTTATTTCCACAGGATATTCCTCAGTTTACCCAGCGTTATACAATCATCGCACCGGCTATGCTCCCAATTATGCGAGCGTTTGACCCGACCACTTGAGGCACTTGCTCGGCTTCTACAGGGAATCTCTATCTTGGTATATGTAGGTACATATATCCATGGTCGTTTACCTAGTAACTAGTAGGTTACCTATGTTTCTATGTGTGTGACTTCTGACGTGATCGAACAAAAAGTTTTTTGTCTCAAACATTTTGTTCACACCTTGCAACTTTTTAGGCGCACTTCGGCCTTTATCCTGTATTCCTAGTTCCTAGTAAAAAAATTATGAATCGACCTTTTTTTTATAGGTACAACAAAGTAAGAAGACGAGCAAGACGCTCTCCTGATGGTAAGAGATAACGCTGCCCATAATTAGTACAATACCCAGGATTTTACATAGGGAAAATTCTGGGTGCACACTGCGCCAACGCTTCTCACTTGAGAGTCACAAGATGTTAAGACTCTTCAGCCCAGTAATTTCACTAGCTACAATGCCCTTCGATCTTGTATAAAACTGTGTTCTGGTATATAATTAAATCCCTTGGGATCCGCTCTAGCCAATAGACCCTCAGGTTCATTTAATGCTCAGCCCGTATTATAATACCCCTAGAAATCTTTTAAAGATATAAGTCCTTACGTGTCACTTGTCACTCGCTATAAAAATTCGTTGAATTTACTTTCTAAAATGCTTCACGGTAAATCTCTACATTATTTATTGTCTTTAAAAGTATTTCCAGTATTTAAAGAGTACAGTAATGTCGTTTTATTCACCACCAACCGTTCAAACGCATGTTAACTTCTACACAGCAGTTTAATTTAACTTGACTCATTGAAATGCAGTTAATGTGGTCCTTCCGTGACTGGAATAGTAAGCCTAAAGAAAGCTTATCACTCATTGGTTAACTAACGATACTTAATTACTGATAAATGATAAGAATTCTATCGACTTTCTGGAAAGTGAAGTTGTGATTTCTTTTAAAACGGTCTGTAAATAAAAACTTTCGTTTCGATAAGTTTGGTTTATTTTGAAAAAGAGGAAAACCCATGAATTTCGTATTATATACCTCCATATCTATCTCAATACCTATATCAGACGAACCATTAATTAATTAGGTATCTAAATATATAAAAGGAAAGAGTGACTGATTGACTGATCTATCAGAGCCAAAACCGCTGAACCGATTCGCTTAAAATTTGGAAAATACGTATAGGTATAGGTTTTATGACGTAGACGTCCGCTAAGAAAGGATGTTGCCATGCGGGCAAAGCCGCGAGCATTAGCTAGTTTATTAATGAAACTAAACGTGTTAGCAAATGCGCTGACGTGCGGGACCAAACTCCGATCTGGAGTTAAAGAAATAAACGTCAGTCCAGTCCATGAAAAAGGAACCAAGGTTTTTGGCGGCAAGCCTTGATCATATCATTAGCTCCACGTCTTTTGCTTAATAATCGTGTAGAATTTGATTGTTAGCGTGTAATAATGGTGGAATATTGCGTGTTAAGTGTTTTTGAATGTGCACAGATGTAGGCAAGTGATATGGTGCTGAAATATGAATTTTGGTGCCCCCTCCAAAACTCCTCCGAACTTTCAGTAAAATTCCACCCATTTTACTGGAAGACTCACGTGACTAGACGAGCTATTAAGCTCACTCTGACTCTGACCTAACTAACTTATTATTAAAAAAATAACATTTAACTTGACACTGGCAAAACACGAAAGTGGAGACCATAATTTAATATCCCGTGAACATTCACGAATTTTACTCGACACTGGCAAAATGCACATGTTGCCATATTATTAAAAAGAAAAAAAAAAAAAAAAAAAAAAGGAACCAAGAGTTTTTGGCGGCAAGCCTTGATCATATCATTAGCTCCACGTCTTTTGCTTAATAATCGTGTAGAATTTGATTGTTAGCGTGTAATAATGGTGGAATATTGCGTGTTAAGTGTTTTTGAATGTGCACAGATGTAGGCAAGTGATATGGTGCTGAAATATGAATTTTGGTGCCCCCTCCAAAACTCCTCCGAACTTTCAGTAAAATTCCACCCATTTTACTGGAAGACTCACGTGACTAGACGAGCTATTAAGCTCACTCTGACTCTGACCTGACTAACTGACTTATTACTTAAAAAATAACATTTAACTTGACACTGGCAAAACACGAAAGTGGAGACCATAATTTAATATCCCGTGAACATTCACGAATTTTACTCGACACTGGCAAAATGCACATGTTGCCATATTATTAAAAAGAAAAAAAAAAAAAAAAAAAAAAGGAACCAAGAGTTTTTGGCGGCAAGCCTTGATCATATCATTAGCTCCACGTCTTTTGCTTAATAATCGTGTAGAATTTGATTGTTAGCGTGTAATAATGGTGGAATATTGCGTGTTAAGTGTTTTTGAATGTGCACAGATGTAGGCAAGTGATATGGTGCTGAAATATGAATTTTGGTGCCCCCTCCAAAACTCCTCCGAACTTTCAGTAAAATTCCACCCATTTTACTGGAAGACTCACGTGACTAGACGAGCTATTAAGCTCACTCTGACTCTGACCTGACTAACTAACTTATTACTTAAAAAATAACATTTAACTTGACACTGGCAAAACACGAAAGTGGAGACCATAATTTAATATCCCGTGAACATTCACGAATTTTACTCGACACTGGCAAAATGCACATGTTGCCATATTATTAAAAAGAAAAAGAAAAAAGGAACCAATGGAGGCTGCGGGGTAAACACCAAACTGAAGCAAGAAAAGTGACGTTACGGTTGTTTGTTACACTTACTCATACTGAATACGTAGGTTGACGATAGTATTTTGTTTTTAATTTGTATGAGGTGAGTGAGATGGCAAACTTCCCTAACGTAATTTTTCTTGCTTTAATTTGAATTTGACTCTAAGATGACTCTGACGAACAAACCCGACTTTGTTATAAAATTAATAAGATTTAATTTATTTAACAAAAGACATAAAATCACTAAGTGTTTAATGAAGATGTAAAAGAAAACATTGTAACAAAGGTGTCAGGAAAATTCTTTCAAATCGTTTCCATTGTGAACCGAAGAAAAGTCCCAATTCGGGGAAAAGTCAATTGACCCACTGAATCTTTTCTTTGCTAAGCAGCTTTTTAACATTAACCTTTGAGGGACCTTTCACTTGGTTCAAAGGTTTAGGGTCAGTTCACATGGCACAAAATGCGCGTTAAAACAATATGTAAAACCTCTTATTTAAATTTTAATACAAGGGCCTAAATTCTGCACAAAAAAAGAGACGGCGGCGCAGCAAAATGTAAGCAAAAAAATAACCTATAAGGGTAAATCCTGAGATCGGGCGTATTTAAGTGATTTCCGTGGCAGATTTTAAATCAAAGTATTATTACATTTTACATGTAAAACATCAAATTTCCCATAATTATAAGCACATCAATCAAATAGGCATCATTATAACTTGTTTTGTTCAGAAGATATTTAAATTTAAATTTTTGGTGCCACGGGAATCAATAAAGTGTGGCATGGGAATCAAAATTAAAACTATTTTGTTTGAATTCTATGTTATTATTTAAATATTGACCTCTAAATACTAATCATATAAAATAGAAATGATTAAAACGGTGATCCAAACAGATATACACCAAACATAAAGTATTAAAAAGGTCTATATTGGCTCTCTATATAATAATCATGTAAACTAAATAAAATCAACGTATTGCAGTCTTAAACAATGTAAAAATATTGAATATATAGTCCTAGAATATGAGATTAAGTTCTCAGTCACAGTCACTGACAGGATTTACTCCAGAAGCTGTCATCAGATTGTACATTTATCATTAGTTAGGTTAATCTGGACTGAAAGTTGCAGTCAGCCCATAGTTTCGTTTTATTTTTTAATCATACATCATCTCAGCCATAAGACGTCTACTGCTGAACATAAACCTCCCCTTTAGACCTCCATATATAACACCGGTGTTGGAAGCGACCTGCTTCAAGCGTCTTTCAGCGACCTAAATAAGGTCGTCTGCCACACTTGTGGGTAGACGTTCTACGCTGCGTTTGCTTGCCTGTAGTAGCCACTTGAACACTTTTTGACCTCATCAGCCATTCGCTCTACGTGCTATGTAGCCTGCCCATTACCACTTCAGCTTCCTGATCCGCGGAGATATGTCAGTGACTTTGGTTCGTGTTAGGATCTCCTCATTCCTGATTCGATCACGTAGAGAAACCCCGAGTATAGCCCTCTCCATAGCTCGCTGAGCGACTTTTTAATGTGGGGATATAATGGTGCCGCATAAGCCAGAGCGGCTGTCTACTATAGTACAATATAAAAAATCTGATGTATACAATATAAAAAAAATATCTGAAATATACAAATATAAACTGTCAAAATCACTTCCATACCTGCGGCTTCGCTGTAGTTGGGTAAAAAGTGAAAGAATGCGCAAGAAAATTCAGGGGAAAATTGATCACCGTGGTAAAATGCCATGAGAATCAATACCATGGAAATCAAATTTGTATAGTTTTTTGTCAATATTTTTAAATACCATAATTATAGACCAAAATTAATAAAATATATGATAAACAATACCCTTTTCCTAACTGCACACCCTAGTCAAAAAACCGTAATGGATAAAAAAATATTTTTAAACATGGAAAAGGTAATCAATGATCTAGTGAACCAAAACCACGGTAATCAATTTCTCACCTTCGTAAATCCAGTTTATAACAACGAGAGGAGGAGCCTCTCTTCACTATGTTTAGAGCGCAATCGAAGTTGGCCAATAGCGTGCGTACAAGCTTCTAAGTATTGTGGTTTGTGAAATGTGGGTAGTTATGTCGCGCGCCATGGGAATCACTTTTTGTCCGGGGACAAACCTAAATTTGTTATTTCTTCTAAAACTACGCTGAGTACAGCCTTCGCGTATTTTTTTTATCATATAACAGTTCACCCTTTACAGCTTTGATCACAGGAATTAATTAAATTCCTTTTATAAATTAGTGTAAAAAATATATTTTGTTCCGAAAATGTGTAAGGGACAGCCCACGGTAATCAAATTTCAGGGCTTTTACATTTTTTTTTAGATACTTGCAGCTAAATATAACCTGATGTCTATCATGCATTAAGTAGATTGAACCTTAAACTAACAGGAAAAAAATACCTTTGGGTAGAATTTTTATGTTACGGGTAGTTTATTCCCCCAGACACGTAAAATTTTGACTCTCAGGAATCACCCATAAATACATTTTTATTTTACAAAAAAGCCACTTTGAAGCGACCAAAAGATGCTAAATTAAAAAAAAAGTTGCATTTGAGTTCGTACTGGCATCGTTAGAATTTTCAAGATTTTTTTCATAATTTTGTTAAAATTTGACAGTGGGCCCTACCTATTTGGACCGGAATAACCCCGAAATTTCTAAATCTATGGTACAGACATTCGTTGACCTATATCTGTTAGACAGTACGATGTACGCGCGGATCCACTAACAAAAAGATAAATATAGAGGTATAAATTTTAATCCTTTTTCAGTTCACCTCACTCTCCCCCGACATAAAGCTCAGCACACAATACGTCGTGTAATGAAGACGGTATCGCCAGATATTGCGCACACCACGCGGCATGGCAATGAGGAGCTTTGTCCCGGTGACATTTGCCCCGGGACACTTGTCCCTATTGATATCCGGGACAAACCTTCCAGGTGCAATGTGGGACGAATGTCGAATGTCAAGTGACTTTTGTGTCAACTTTACCTAATGTAGATCGAGATTTAGGCGAGCAGAAATATCATTTCTTTTATTGAATACTACTCGAAAAATAAGCTGATTCCATGGTTTTTTTTACATATTAGCTGTCTTGTTTTTCTCGGTTGAAAAGTAGCTTAACTTATGCGCTATTCGTAGGTGATATGTTCAGCCACAAAACGAGCCATAAATCATTTTTAGGGAATTGTGTACGTTTTTATAATAAAATCCCTGATGAAATAACGGGGCTCACAGAAGGTAAATTCAAAAGCCGTGTTAAAGACATATTACAAAAGAAAGCCTATTATAAAATTAGCCAATACATAGAAGACAAAGATGCCTGGAAACCTCTGCAACCACCTGTAAATAAATTATGTAACCAAGATAATAATTGTAAACACATATTTAAAAAAAGCAATCCCTATGAGTTTCTTGCTCATTCTTCTCATAGAGGTGCCTTGCGAATGAGCGGTAGAATATTAAAATAAAATGTAAAATTGACTTGCAAAAGTGCTCCATTGTAGCCTATTTGAATAAATGAATTTGAGTTTGAGTTTGAGTTTGAGTTTGAGCCAAAGTTACAAATACACATAATCAGGCATTTTAATACTCGTATTAGTAAAACACACACAAGGAAGAAAGGCATAATCGAAGGAAGGCCCATGCCCAACAGTGCCTAGGGACCGCTTGCCGACACGGTTTCTCCAGTGGGAAGTAGCTAGTAAGCTGGCCACGGCCAAAGCCTACCACCAATTTAAAATTTAAACACATAAAATATAAAATCAACAATGAAATCGTTCAAGAGCCTCGCAATAAGAGATAAAATAAAGGAAGCGTAAAAGGAAACTTCCCAGACATAAACAGCCGGCTTTAACAATATCCAACAAAATTGTTCGGAACCTTTCTAATCCCTTCATCCAGAATACATAAATTCCAATAGAGCTATAAAATAACAATACAATACAACAAAATACAACAGACTTGTATCGAGTGACTGACCTGCAGGATTAAGGACGGACATTGGATATTATATCAGGATAGTTGCCGGGAAAAAGTTAAAGCTACTCGTATCTGACTGAAGTTGGATCGTCATTGTTATGCCTTTCTTATGCATTCCGTCCGCTAGGCAAAAGTCGCCACTGAGCGTCCATTCGAATCTTTTGATAGTCGCTGCAGCAACTTCTTCTAGATAAAAGACGTTGGTTCTTCAAAATACGTCGTGTGCAAAATACGTATTACGCTCAATGGCTAATTTCCACAGGAGCAAGTTCTCGCGCTAGAAATAAACTGCACTTTCGTCAGCCTTTAGAAAGTCGTTATCCTCAACGTGGGGTGGCATATTAAACCTATGTATTGGTCAATTGACGGGTCGCAAGTCACTCGTCCATCCACTTTTTTTGCACTTGATGAGTAGACGGGAACATAATATTATACTACGTTTCAAAAACAAAGATATTTTTTTAGCTAATTTGGAGGGTTTAAAGGTTCAATATCTTAATAAATTGGATATATATCGGATATTTTTCATAATATATCTGATATAACAGTTTTTGTGAATATATCTATGGTATTTTCATAGATATATATAACCTTCGAACCCCTCAAAAATTATCTTTGTTTTTGAAACAAAGTATAGTAATCGTTAGAACACAGTCACGGCAACCTATCCAGATATACTACCTATCCACTTCGTAAGCTACAAACTAAGTCCAACTTTCGTAAAAAGTTTAGGAATCACTTAATAGAACTCCAAAAATCCGCTTAGTACACTCATAGCTCAACAAATATTATTCACAATCATGACTTATTTATGCCCTTTTGCACAGCAATATATATTTTTTTTTTTTTTTTATTTATCAACCATAAATGTCCACTCTCGCCTATAAAATATAATTTGCCTGAACATTTCGAGTATTTTGGTACATTACCTTGTTTCTAATAGAGTGAGAATCATCATAAAATATTAAGTAATAATAGAAATTAAGCATGCAATTATTTTTTTTCATAATATTAGAAGCACGGACATTTTTGCAATATTGAAAGTAATTTTTTAACTGGAAATAGGAATTAACAATTTTTCTTTTTCTTTTCTTTCGTGTTGAATTTTGAGGCTGCATTTGCGTGTTTTTTATGTTATGTTTAATATATTGTTTTTTTTTTATCATTGTTGTAATTAGTGTTAAAACGTTAATATATTAAATATTATTATTTCTAGTATAGTTAATAGTTATAATCTAGTATAGTTGTTGTGTCTAATATTATTATTTCTAGTTATGTTATAGTTTGTTTCTAGTATCTATAATCTTTTTATGTATAAATATGTATTTTTTTATTTTATTTTGTATGTGTAGATATTTCTTATTTTAAAAAGTATTTTTATTTGTGAGGTCACCACAACGGGGTACCAGCGGAAGACCAGCGTAGATCAAACCTGATCTACACATGCTGAGCTGGTACCTTTTTGCGGCGAGACATATCTTTTTTAATATAGCACACTTGTTAATGCTTCTGTGTGTATGTCTGGTTGCAAATAAATTCATTTCTTTCTTTCTTTCTTTCTTTCATATATATTGGACATACACGGGGAACAATACCCGGGTGGGCCGAATAATCCGGCCTATTGACAGGTGGGGTCTGATTATACACACTTATTTGCCTCCTACTTTGTTACATCACCTTCCTAAAACACCTGACTTGTTTTACTAATAGAAAGTATGGATTTTTCAATTTATTCGAAATAATTAACTTATTATTAGTTAAGTTTGGAAGAAGAATATTTTCTATCGTTTGGAGCCATTTAAATATTATGCGACAAGTCAGTTTTTTCTTCTTAAAATTACTGTTAAAAAGCAATTAACGCTTTATTGTGAAGTAAAGTTTTGTCCGTGTCATTCAGGAAATGTTAATCTATTGTTAGTAATGACAGCGTACAACGTTAAACTTTATTAAATCGTTAACAACATGGCAACGATAAATTCAACGTCGCCATTCAAAAGTAATCACTGAATTACTTAATTTTGTGATCCTGAAAATTAATTTAAAAACTCACACTGATGCAATAAATACAGATACCGCGATCTATAAAACTGATCTGACGCAAATTACGGGAACATAATAATATTATAGCAACAGTTGTGAAACTGTAAACTTAGATATATATAAATTGTTTTTGAATCATTCTTAATTACTAAGTGTAGTAGTTAATTAAATAAACTTATAGTAACTTCATCATCATCTCGTAAGTTCAGGGAACCTTAGAACCACCTAAAATAGGTGCAGTGTTCAGGAGTTTCGTTTTTACGACGCGACGGTAAGTCAGTCAATCAGATTCTCCCCTTTTTAAAATTGAATAAAGACTGTAAACTCTACTTATGTTTATGGAGAGGCGTCTACCTTCACTTCATAGTTTTGTTTGTGATATTATTCTCCTGGAAATGATCTTAGAATACAAACGGTGACTCAATTATTTGTTTAATTAAGATCAACAGAAGAGTGAACCGAGTGTGCCTGTACGTTGACATGGCGCTATTAATTCCGGAGCCGGTTTAATCCGGATAATGTGCAGACATCCGGCACACAAGTGTGCTCGTGCCGAATTTGAAGAGTCGTACAAGTTGAAGGTGAACGAGTATCGAACCGATGGTGGCCAAGGGGTTCAAGATTTAGTGATTTGGTTCAGAATTCGAACTCGGTAATCCTTCGAAGAGGGCTCCGAAACTCCGATTTTGGTCCAACTCTGGACTTTTGAATTATTTCAATATCATTTATAAAAACCAGAGTTTCAAATTTAAAAAAATCGTGATCAAAAGTAATTTCCGATGAAAAAAACTCCTATCTTCAAGGCCTACTTTGTAATCACCGAGTTTGAATACCGGCTCTGCACCAATGTTGGCAATTAGGCAGTAATGCGAAGTTTTTCTATTTGCTATAGTACTACTGGTGGTAACACCATTTATAGAGTCAGTCCCACTATGCGGCTTTAACATAGAATACCTTGTAGAAAATAATATTGGAATTAATGTATTTTTAGGTTTAAATTTAAATAATCTCAAACAGAAACAAGACCTCTTCTATATTTGCACAATCATTGGCATGAACACGTCTACCTGTGTTTGCAGATAATGTATAGGTACATAACTTTCAAGGTGAGACGAAATTAAAGCCTTTAAAGATGGCAAAAAGGAAGTTAACACATAAAACCTCTTCTTTGAGGTTGTTGTTAACATTATGTGACTACATAATACCTAAGTAGGTTTATTTTACATTATATTTAATACCTTATACCTAAGCCTTTGTTTCGAGTTTTTGAAGTGAAAACTTCTTTAGCGGCGCTGAGCACTTTTTTTGTATGGGTAAAATCTTTCAAACTCGCGTCAGGGTCACGTGATGCTGATCGAAAAAGCGTAAGATCGAGGGGAAGGGAGAGGAACTAGTATCTCTCACTCTTTCTACCGTGCTTGAGTGTGCTGCTCTGTGAATTTGGTTTAACTATGTCAAATGATCGCAATTTTAGCACAACGAAATACAAAACTACTATTGATGCGGTCTTTATTAGACACTTAAATAGGTTCGAATCAAAACTGTTTGTTTCTTACTTCAGTTATCATAAACCAATTGTATCAGTTGTAAAAATTTGCGATGATGATTCTGATAATAACGATGGTGTAAAAGTCGTCGAAATTATGGATGGAAGTTGATTTTTCTGAGAGATAAAATTTAATGTAATGTATAAATAACGATATAATATTATAAATAACAACATATAAATTGTCATATTTGTGTACGATAGCGCAATAAATAAACATTGTATTCTACCTCATAAATGATAGTATTTTTATACTTATAATTAAACACAACGTTAATATTGAAGTTTTCACTTTTGCCGGCACTCCGGAGTGCTACCTTTTTTTAAGTTCATTACAGAAATACAAGCAGTCGGCCAGCCATATATTCTGGCTTCAAAAGTAAATACATTATTATCTACACTAATATTATAAAGAGGAAAGATTTGTATTTTTGTATTTTTATATTTTTGTATTTTTGTATGTTTGCAACGAATAAACTCAAAAACTACTGGACGGATTAAAATAATTCTTTCACCATTAGAATCATACATTATCCCTGAGTAACATAGGCTATGTTTTTGACTAAAAATAATTAGGGATCCTTATTAAAACTTCGATAATGTTAACCAAGGCATGAAAATTCAAGTCGTAAATTGTCTTTCATCGAATGCGCTGCGGAAACTATGGACGGTAGAACCAAAATATGTTCTACAATATTAAAGTACACATTATTATCTAAAAAAAAGTCCGCGGTACCATATATCTAACTATTGTAGTTACGTCACAATAACTACTTATTTTAAAGAAATGTTATCACAAACCAGACATTAGCGAAAAGATCACGTTATTCATGTCTTGGTATGAATCCTTATCTAAATAAATTATTTGATAATTAAGGTGGTTTCAGTATCTGTAGATTGCTTTTTGAATTATCGAAATTGACCATTGCGTTCAAAAGAAATCACGATTTCAAAAATATCAACGTTAAAATATACTGCTGCTGGTCGCGCCGCGCCGATGCGATGCGTTGCTAGAGCTCGCGCTACATGGCGATAAGGGGTACGGGAGAGGGGCGTGCACGACTGTAACATAGGTAGCCGCGCGGCTCATTCGCGCGGTCGGCTCCATACGCTGCGGACACTACCGACGTTGAATATTTTGATTCAATTAAGTCACGTTTAAATTTAGTTGAAAGGTAGTTTGACTACCATGAATGTATTCAAGGTAGTTTTCAACCCAAAATGTCACGGGAACAATCTATGTATATACTCTATACCAATATATCCAACTGACTCATCATCGCATGGGATAAAACCGCTGGACCGATTGAGCTGAAATTTAAACAGCGCGAGCGTGTTTTTAGGTAACGTAGGCGAGCAATAAGAAGGGATTTTGCGAAATTCCCACAGGAACGGGAATAAAATGGAAATCTGTAACCGTTGAGTCTATCAAGCTGAAATTTGGAGTAAAGGTAAGCCTACCATGGAAAAATTCAAGATAGTTTTCATTTCAAAATTCTTACGGGAACGGGAACAAAATGGAAATTTGTAACCGCTAGGCCTATTACGCTGCCGCGGACGAGTGCTTCGGCGTACCCGTAACCCCAACAAAGGTGTAGAGTAGAAACACCCCCGGGGTTTTAGTGGGTATCCCGCCAGTTTTTTGGCGGGGAGTCCACCTCACGTCCCCCCGTGTGTAGGTGGTATGCGTAATGCATTTCCCCGGGTAAAAAAAAGGCCTATTACGCTGAAATTTGGAAGTTTGACTGTCAGGAAAGGGTTTACAATAGTTCTCATTCCAATATTCTTCTCGGGAACGGAAATAATATGAAAATCTGTAACCGCTTGGCTAATTAAGCTGAAACTTAATGCAAAGGAAGTTTGGCTAACAAAAAAGTACAAGATAGTTTTCAACCCAAAATTCTCACGGAAACGGGAACAATCTATGTCTATGCCAATATTTAAAAGTGGAAATCTAACTGACATCGCAGGGATAAAACCACTGGACCGATTGACCTAAAATTTGTACAGCGTGTTTTTTTAGGTAACGTAGGCGACCGATAAGAAGGGATTTTGTAAAATTTCCACGGGAACAGGAATAAAATGAAAATCTGTAACCGTTCAGTCTATCAATCTGAAATTTGGTTTAAAGGTAGTTTCATTACCATGAATGGATTCGAGATCGTTTTCATTCCAAAATATCTATGGGAACGGGAACAAAATGGAAATCTGTGACCGCTACGCCTATAACGCTGAAATTTAGTAAAAAGGTAGTTTGACTATCAGGAAAGGGTTTAAATAGTTTTCATTCCAATATTTTTTCCCACGGGAATGTGAATAATATGGAAAATTTTAACCACGTGGCAAATTAAGCTGGTATTTAATGCAAGGCTACCAAGAAAGAATACAAGATAGTTTTCAACCCAAAATTCCCACGGGAACGGGAATAATATGAAAAATGTAACCGCTAACCTGAATAGTTTGAAATTTGGTATAGTAGTAGTTTGACTACCAAGGAACGATATGGATTATTTATTCATCCCAATATTCTTATGTAAATTTGGTATAAAAGTTGTTTGATTCCCAAGCTCAAGCGCATGGCCTCATTCTCGCATCGTACGCTCGATTTGCGCATTGTGGATACTTACACTAAACTCTGTAGAGTAATCTGACTGACTCATCATTTTAACATGGTTCAGGAATTTTGTCTCTACTATGATAGAGACAAAATTCCTGAACCTAGAATGATAAAATTTAGAATACCTATCCTATAGGTTCTTTTTAATACCTAAAAATTGAATTAGAAAGGATTTTGCGAGAACCGGGATATTTTTATTATCTTTTTGCTGAACTGATAGAGTTGAAATTTGGTATAAAGGTATTTAAGTACCAGGAGAGGATGTAAAATAGTGTCTATCTCAGATATTCCCCTCTTAGAGGGGGGAAAAGGGGGCAATTTTTCTCCTATAAAAGTGGGGGTAAATGTTGTATTGAAATTTCTAATACCGCTGGGCCTGAAATTTAGTAGGTAGGTACGAGTATAAAGGTAGGTACCAAAATAGCACATAGGATCGAACTCACGTAGTTTTATTTGGTTTTAACACAGTTTGAGTCCTGGGACAGAGCATAGGATAGTTTTTATCTCTGAAATCTTTTTAGTATCATCAAACATTGTTAAAGGCCGCGGCAGTGGCCGATGAAGCGCCAGAAGCTTCTAGAATATAATTTTAAGATAGAAATATCATAAATAGGATCACAAGTTGTAAAAAAATGAGACTAAATTCATGTTAAAATGCGAATTTAATGTTTGTGATCATTGTCTATTTCTAGCAATATTTTACCAAATCTGTAGATTTGTCATTGAAATATTTATTGCGTAGGTCTTATTATTTCATTTTATTTTTTTATTCATAATGGCACCCGAAGCGAAGCGAGGACGGGCCGCTAGTAATATTATATTTTGAACGTTTACCTGCCATACCATTTTTCAAATATAATTTTTTAAGCAAAGCTTAGGGATGCAGGCAGGATGATTGGTTGATAACTCTTTATTGAACTCCACAATAAGTATAGGTAAACAAAAATACTTACAATTTAAACAAAAATAATTTCTAGATTAATTGTACCAAGTACCAATACACACGGATTCTCATTGGCTTTACTTTTAGTACGCGGTGTCTTTTTGTTTCGCTACATAATCTGTCACTGATTTACTTTCGTTAAAGTCGATCAAAAATTAAAGAAAGAATTAAATTTATTTTCACACAAACCAAAGAGAAAATACATAAATACAATTGACGATATATTATATACCTAATATAAAACTTGATTGACTTAAAATGACCAAAAATAATAACTTCCAAAGGACAAAACTAAATCAGCGCAAACTAATAACACAACAAATGAGAAAAAGAGATAGCATGTCCTATCACATCCGTAGAAAGGGATTAGTGGAGTCACAGAATATTGCAGAAGGGAGAATGAAAACTTAACTTATAAGGGTTGAATGTCGGAATGGATGAGATTGCCGCTAGTGCTCTCTAAATGAGTCACAGTGTAGGAAACTATTTGGCTATTCTGCAGATAAAATTTGACAATCGACGACGATCTTAATACGACATACTCTTGGAAAACTTACAATTATTAAAAATCACAGGAAAAGATGCTTATTGAGATTTTTTTTCGTTTCATACTGACGTTTTGACCTACATAATATAGGTATACCTATTATAAAATAAAAGAGTGACCGATTGTCCAGTCAGTCAATCTGACTGATCTATCAACGCACAGCCGAAACATCTCATGGGATTGAGTTGAAATTTGTAACACAGATAGGTTTTATGACGTAGACTTCAAGGATTTCTGCATGCGGGCAAAGTCGCAAGCATAAGCTAGTTTCTAAATATATTTTTTGTTGATAAGCCTCTGCTTTCCCCTTCAATTGGCAGTAGGTAATAACATAATTACATGAAATCATATCAAATCATCTTGGTTTTCCTTAAGTACCCAGCCTATTGAATATTTATTAATCTAAAATTAGCTCGAATGTCCCAGAACAGGAACAAATTATTTGAATATTATTACGAAGGCCTGAAATAACTTTGTTTTGCTGAAACTCTGGGAATTGTCATTAAAAGGTTATTTTTAGAACATTAATCCAGTTTTAAGACAATTACTCTTCCGGTCTTACAAAATCCTGAGGGCCTAGTGCCTATCGCTCACCCACTTAGATTGATGTCCACTTCGATGTACATTACTGGACTGGAGCTGGCCTATACGTTTATATATTTTGGAAAAAACAGAAAAAAATCAATGCATTAAAAAAATTGTGACGGTTATTGTCTTAAAGTGGGCATCTTCTCACATATCGCTGAGACAAGAGGTGCAATTTCTAAATAGGTTTGGTTAAACTGTGTGAAAGACAGGAATGAAGCCTTTATAGGCTATTCTTACATGATTCATAGTCAACCTCATCTGCACTTTTCAACACGTGGGATGTGGTCAAACGTAGGGCTATTTACTGTAAAAATGCATTCGAGAGGAGTGAATGAAGATCGAGTAGAATGAAGGAGGAAGACGTGTTGTGCCGACCCCACCTAGTGGAACAACGACAAATGATTGGCGGTTGTCTAAGGCTCAAGGGCAGAAAGAAGAAGAAGGTGCAATTTATAACGAACCCTTCTAGAATGAGCTACACTGTGGTCAATTACAGCGCGCCCTCTCTCGTTTGTGCGCAATATACGAGCAGTGGATACATTTATTGGATTCCGCGGTAATCTCGGCAGGAATGAGCAGCGGACCTATTTATTAATGCGTGGTGTTAATGTAATAATAGGGATGTGGCCAAAAAAAAAAGTTTGACTGTCTAGTAGGTGCATTATTAATAATCTCGTATAAGACACTTTAATTAAAGACGGGTAAGATAAAAAGCACTGAAATTTTTCTTACGCACGGATTACAGCTTTGCTGTTCTGTGGCCTGACGTCACAGCGTGCAAATTTTCAGAGCAATGTATAACTTAGCGCGCACTCGGAATAAGCCGATTGCACATATTTCATGGTCAAGATTATTTTTCTTCTTGGCGCTCGCAGCAAGCTGCTCGCCCACTAATTATTGAGAATATTTGAATTTTCAAATCATTCGGAGCGAGTTAAACACACATTTTTCGTAGCCCATCTGCACCTTAACCGTAATTTTATTAGCTACAGTGCCCTCCTACCGAAGCACAGCAATGTTTGCACATCACTGCTCAGGCGGTAGAATAACTGGCACTGTTGGGGTACCCACCTAGTCGACCTCCTGCAACGGAAGTCTACCCCCGGTATCCGTTGTAATATAGGTGCGATCGATCCATTAGCAGAGAGGGTACATCCGACCACCAAACACAGCATTATATCCGTCTACCCACATCTTGCTAATCCTAACGCCAAAACTTACTTATTCACAGGGCTGGCACTTGACAAAACATGATTTTTCTATACCCATATCATAATTTATGCGCCTTTTACTAAAGGATTAAAAAACTACGACTACGACTTTGTGGTATTTAAAATAGGTTTTTTTAATGATGATGGTGCCAAATAAGGATTTTTCTATACCCATATCACAATTTATGCAACTTTTACTCGTAACAGCGTTTTATGGTGTTCAAATAGGGTTTTTTATAATGATGGTGCCAATTGAGGATAGACCACCCGATGATAAGTGGTAAAAGCCGTCTTTATGATAACTATAACATTAAAGTGAAAGGTGACCCTTTAGGAGAGTCCTATTGTAAAATTAAAAAAACTTTATTAACACAACCTTTTATTATTATTACCATCTAACATAATCAGAATCAATAAATGAGCCCAAACTCGATGGGATTGCGTCGTTTAATTACGGAGTTCCTATGGCCACTATCCAGCTCCATCATCAGATCAGCTCCATATCATAAAAATATTGCATTGTCATCCGATTTATACATGCATGCTAAATTTCAGCTCAATCGGAAACCTGGAAGTGGGTCAAATTAAACTTGCAAGATTTAATTACAGACAGACAGGTAAATAAAAGAATAAAAGCTTGTAAAAAAATATCTATCCGGTTTTTTTGTCGCGCCAGCCCTAGTTATCAGATAGGTTGAGACGGAAAAGTGCCGGCCCCGGTTGATCCGGATTAGGGTAGCTGCAGACACGACTTCCCCGGATTTGTTTTGGTTCGGAATCGCCGGTTCAGATTAAAATCTTGCTAAGGCGTTGTTATTAGGTCCCCATTGCGGTTTACTGCGCTTAGCCGATTGGATTTTGGATTAGTAGATAACGTATTATGTATATTACGAAGGTATATGTATGGCTTAGTCTTATTTTCCCCACCAAACATCCCCACGGTGGGGATCTTTTCATTTATATTAAATTTTCCCCACTTTGTTAAATGAACCTTTGTTGAACTGGTCGCATTTGGAAAATCCGTGTTTCCCGAGCGGTACAACTTGGGTATCATTAAGGCACGAGTGAATAGGTACCTTTCTAGGCATCTTACGTGATCCATCGTCGACCGCATTTTCACTTTCCATCAGGTGGGATGTGGTCAAACGTAGGCCTTTTTACAAGCTTTATATTACTTTCACCTGTCTGTTGTCTGTCTGTCTGTCTGTCTGTCTGTCTGTAATCAAATCTTGCAAGTTTAATTTGACCCACTTCCCGGTTTTCAATTGAGCTGAAAATTTGCATGCGTATGTAAATCGGATGACAATGCAATATTTTTATGACATCGAGCTGATCTGATGATGGAGCTGGAAGGTGGCCAAAGGAACTCTGTCATAAAACGACGCAACCCTATCGTGTTTGAGCTCATTTGATTCGTCTTGACGAGTACTTTATGATGCAAGATGATAATAATAATTAAAGCTTGTTTTTAAAAAGTATTTTTAAAATTTCACTTGTTAGTATAAAAAATAACCTTGCAGAGGGTGGGAGAAAATTTGGTAAAATAGTCAAGTATTGGTGGTACCTACGCTTCAGCTAAGTGTTCCAGCATGACGTTCATCAAAGCCGAGGAGGGATTTACCCTGCCTTTTAGACTTAGACTGCTGCCTTCTTTGACCACTTCATCGTTTGAAAAGATTATTTGAGAATTCGAATTATTCGAGCGAAATTTGGCTAATATACCCATATATATAAAGAATTTTTTTAAAATACAGGGTGTTTATTATGGTTTATTCTTGAAGTGTGAACGAGTCACACTGGATCCTGTCACACTGTGACTGGTTGAGAAAAATATTCGCATCGAAGAACAGTGTGACTCGATGCAAATAGTTATTTTCATCTAATAACACACAATTGTAGTGTTAGTGCTGCATATTAAGAACACAATGAACAACCTTATAGAGACAGTAAGAATAAGTGTGTTATTGAATGGACACGTTCTTAGAATAACTCTACCTAGCAGATTATGATAAAATTAAATTACTTATTAGCTATAGTTAGCCTATGTCTACTGCTAAATTAGGCATATAGAATAACACTCCACTTGACAATTTTTAACATGTATAAGGAATATGCTGAAATCTGTAACACAATACGCACAAAATGGCCGCGATTACGACCACCATTTGAAACCCAGTAGTTTGGTGCGGCTTCCCGCTGTAATACTATACTGATATGTATTATCTGACCGCACTTGCGAAATAATACCGCACGCGCTAATGAAAGGGCACTGAGCCTTCAAACACAGAATACATCATAGTGTACCTGAAACTTTTTTAAATAGTTGATTTTACATACTTCTGTACCTGTTTCAAGGGGATATTGATGGACCCTCAATTTTACACTAAACGATTCGTGAGTATTTAGATTCATCTTTGTAAATAAACGGCATAAACTTACTTGTATTCTTCGGCTTAGTGCCGGCCGTTTCGATCCTGTACGAGGATCTGCTACTCCCTGAAGAAGTTTTTTGTTTTTTTTTTTGTTCACATTGCCCAAAGTTAGACTTAATGAAAGAATGGTCAAAATCCGATCACTAATTTTGGAAAAATCAAGAACAAAAAAAAAAGTGTGTGCGTGTAAAGACGCGCGATTGAAGTAAAACTTCAATTTAATATCCCGTGAACATTCACGAATTTTACTCGACACTGGCAAAATGCACATGTTGCCATATTATTAAAAAAAAAAAAAAGAAATTAGACAGACCATAGTATATGACATATACTTACAACCAATCAGAATTATTATTTTTAAATGGCGGAAACTACACAGACTATAGTAAGCGTTACTTCCGTCAGAAAAAAAAAAGTGTGTGCGTGTAACCTTTACGCGCGATTGAAGTAAAACTTCAATTTAATATCCCGTGAACATTCACGAATTTTACTCGACACTGGCAAAATGCACATGTTGCCATATTATTAAAAAAAAAAAAAAAAAAAGAAATTAGACTGACCATAGTATATGACATATACTTACAACCAATCAGAATTATTATATTTAAATGGCGGAAACTACACAGACTATAGTAAGCGTTACTTCCGTCAGAAAAAAAAAAAAGTAAGCGTTACTTCCGTCAGAAAAAAAATCTGAGTTACTCCCTAGTCGCGCCTAAAGAAGTTTTACTTCAAAAATCTGAGTTACTCCCTAGTCGCGCCTAAAGAAGTTTTACTTCAATAAACAGTAATTCAGTGTATTGGTTTGGAAGTCTTTCACAATACGTACCTACATATTGAGTTGACAATCTGCCTTTTCGAAGTCAGTTAAAAAAAAATCACGCTATAAGTCCCGATTAATAAAATTAACATGAGTTCAAAGCGCGATATATAAATATCGGTTAAAACATTGTAGCCAGAGCAGGAACAGACTGGATGCAAAAGGCTAAGGACAGGGAAAACTGGACAAAACTGGAGGAGGCCTAAACTCAAATATATACATACTGTATATTGTATATTATCAAATATGTATTTTATTTTCTAGTGTTTTACAAGTTTCATTTCATAAGAACGAAATAATTGTAAAACATAGGTGATGAGAAATAAAGGTTTTTGTATTAATTTTATTTATTTATCGGTTTAAAAAGTTTCTAACGTTATCAAATGCTAGATAATATTATAGGGCGGCGGGCAGGCTGTTTCGCTTCAACCTCATTACGCATGAAAGAACTAGCTCCGGGAGCCAACTCGACACAAATATTCATCACGAAATATTTTGCTTTTCATTCACACTGCGCGCCGCTGGAAAATTTACAATTTATTTTTATTGAGAAGGATTTCTCACTTTTTTCTACTAAATAAATATTTTAAGGTTTACTCACCTATTCGTTTTTTTGAGAGATTAGGTATCTCAAATACAAATATTCAAAAAATAATTGTAATGGATAACACTCACGGTGAATTAGAAAAATAAGAAAAATTAAAACGACTCCAAGCGAGGGAAGACCACCTTTGATACGACGCTTAAAGTTTTTGGATGAATACATAGCTACGTCACCATCCAGTACAAAATTTTCCGACCAATGACGTCATGAGTCATGACCTCCTACCGAGCAACTTTAGTGCGTTGTATCTTACTCGTTTCTTATCAAATTTTATATGTAAAAAATATAAGGTAATTTTAGTCAATTTCCCTATTTCGATCAACAGGGCCTAATGGCATTTACTCTCAAGGGGCGATTTATCCCAAATCCCATCTCATTGCGAAGGAAGACAGAAAATTGAAAATACCCTCATACCCGCTGACTTTGACAGTGAAAATTGGCTACACACGTCACACTGTATTACCATTTGCCATTGACACGACCAATGTCACCCTGTCAAGAGAGCAGAACAAAGTAGGTCGACGCACCGAGTAGGTCAAACGTCATGCGTTGTCTCTGCCTTTCAATGCGGGTTCGAAAACGACTTGACTGTTTCCGGAGTTTCACTGACGAGTCAATTTCACTACTATTACATTCCTTAATGGTTAATGAGACTTTTAATTGGTCAATTTTATATTTTAAGTTAGTCTAGCTGACTTTCGCTTGATATTAAATGTTATAACAGCACATTACAATGTTAAGTTATTTTTGTACTTACTTTAAAAACAAAACAGTTCATGAGTTCAGGAGGGTCTCCAACTTGTGTGTCAGTCCAACAAAAACAAATAAAAATTTACAAAAAAAAAACGCAACCTTATAATATAATTTATTGGAAATAAAATAATAACTAAACGAGGACTATTTACAATCGATTCCTAAAAGATGGAGTTAGTAGTATAGTAGATTTAAGGAACATTTAAAAAAAAAACTTATGCTTAGACGATTTGAGTTCCGCCTTTCGAAGTCTATTAAATAAGATAACCGTCGCGTAAACTGAACATAAACTGAGTTTAACTTAACTGTCTACTAGAATCAAGAAATTTATCCACATAAAATACTATAGCTATTTGTTCAACATGTGCGCAAAGTTGTTTTTTGCTGTGAGTACCGAGATTAAGTCACGAGCTCTCGAAGCAGTCTAGAATTGAATCACGAGCGCAGCGCAGTGAGTGACTTAACGGTACGAAACATCAAAAAAAACTTTCTCACAAGTTGAACATACAGCTTTTCACCACGAACAGTAAGGATTCGTACGCCTTTAGATATTTCACTTTAGATTTTTCAGGCAAATAGCTGAACTCGGCATTCGAAACTTGTTCTTTCAACTCTTTTGGCGTAAGACAACTATCTTCATCACTGGGGTCACTCATTTCTTTGTAATTAAACAGACTATTAGATCACAAATAGAAATTTGCAAAAGTTTACAACTTATAGTTGAAAATATTTATTTGAATCTTTACCAAGAGGTTTAGAACCAAATGGAAAATGTGTCGTGAACACCACTGTCGCAAGAAAAATGACAACTATAAGTGCCATCTCACTTACCTCATACAAAAGAGAGAGACAAAGATGGCATTTATCGATGACGTCACAACGCATTCTCCATTTGACTGTAAACTCTAAACTTCTACATCCCGCCATTTTGTATTTTTTTTTTTATTAAAAGAGTTGCGTTCGAAATTTGTGTGTGTGACATATTAATGAAAAACAAATTGTAATAATATTTAAAAAAAAACTCACTTACGACTTATTATTCTATAATAGTATTTTATTTAAAATATTATTGAAAAAATACAATTTATAAACTTAAAATTCAATAAATAACATTAAAAATTATGTGCATCTCAGTTAAATAATTGTACACAAATAAGTTTCAGAACACACCAACTTCTTCATAGCCAATAAAATTGTGTTCGAAATTCAAATCACTTTGCCTCTCTAGAGAGCAAAAACGGCTTTTGCTCACTGAAATCGATGACCAAAGACACCATTTTCGTGCGAGAGTGGTGAAATAGTTATATAATAGCTTTTTTACCGCGTGCTCAGTTTGTATGATCGAGCTAGCGAGGGATTCTAAAATTAAATAACGAGCGTAGCGAGTGATTTATTAATTAGAATCCTGAGCGTCAGCGAGGGAATCAAAAGAGCACAAGATCAAAAATCTTTGCACTCGAGTGTGACACATAATTTTTCATCCCCCCTCAGCGAGGAAATAACTCAATGCTAAAAGTTTTTTTTTTATTATTCTCAACATGGATGCGCACAGTGTTGCCAGTGCACTATCTTCAAAAATAACCAGTATTCAATTTTAATTTACGTAGGTACGCTTACTTAGAGTCCTTTTCACGAAATAGGTCCCACGGAATTTAGCGGAACTAATTTTTTATTCTATTATTATTGGACTTCATATTTTAAATCATTTTTATTTGTTACATAAAATAAATACCTTTTTGATTAAGAAATAAATATGAGAAATTATGAGGCGTTAAAAAGGTAAAGGTATTTAAACTTTTAAAATGTGCAATAGTGGCGTCCCGCAAAAAGGTAATAATAGGTAGAGTGCTTTCCTTTCGTGAAAGCACTCTACCTATTCGTTTTAGTGATTATTTTCTCATTTTCAGTTTATTACAGTGAGAAATCGTTAATAAAAAAGTTACTAAAAAGTAATACTTAGAAAAAAATCTTGCTACTAACTAGATAAAGTTATAAAAAATTGGCTTATTCTATTAACTCTGCTAAATTAACTCAACTATTATTTACTATTACAGTACTATATAATTCATTAAAAACATTATTGCCTCGAAATGTAACTTATATCTAAACAACTAACGTAAATATAGTTCAAAAGAAACGTAATATGTTACAAAAGTAACTTACTGGCAAGGCTGATGGTGCGCCCAAAGCAAATTAAAAAAAAAAAGTTTACTAAAGAGGTTCTTACTCCGAGTTTTTAACAAATTTAAAAAAGTTGTACGCTTATTTCGGTACCATAGAGGTGGAAGTAAATAGGTTTAATTATGTTTTTGTCTCTAGAGGGTAAAGTAAGTTTGAATTTCTCTAGAGGAAAATATAGACTTTTCCAGTCAGATATCGATGAGTAAAACTACACTTTCCGAGATAGTGGGATGAAAAATATTATGTATACCCTAGCATCAAAGCGGTTATTTAATCTCCATATACAAGTGAAATTAAAAAAAAACTTTTTAAAACAAGCTTTTATTATTATTACTATCCACCACCAAAGTACTCGTCAAGAGAATCCAATGAGCCCAATCTCGATGGGATTGCGACGTTAAATTACGAAGTTCCTATGGCCACCTTCCAGCTCCATCATCAGATCAGCTCGATGTCATAATATTATTGCATTGTCATCTGATTTATACAGGCACAGGCAAATTAAACCTGCAAGATTTGATTACAGACAGACAGACAACAGACAAGTGAAAGTAAATAAAAGCTTGTAAAATAACTCCAATCCCCAACTATTTACTTCTCTCTACTTCGCCCCGCTTCGTTCGTAATCGTAGCTTTTGAGACGGGCCCGCTGGCGTGGAAAATGGCGACGGCCAACCCGGAGGATGAAGAAGGGCTTCTACCTTTCGTAGCTGGGATATTAGATTACAAGTTTAGACATTCCGCAGCGAAAATGGGAAATAAAATCTATTTCTAGCAAATAGGTTAACCTACAGGGATTTTTTTGGAGGGTTACACATGGATTTTGTATTTTCTAGTGTTGAGGATAGCAATACAGGTTTATTACTTTTTTACATGTGGCTATGATTTACAGAGTAACATAACCCTGTATTTTTAGTTGTCTAAGTTCTAGACTTAAGCTTTTTCAAGGATTAGTGATCAATTTAATTTCTAATAAAGGGTAATATGCTAGCAATAATTATAATTAATCATTAAAAAGTCTTGAAAAACGCAGCGATAAAACAGGAAAAATTCATTACACTTTAAAACAAATTAAAACGACTGATTTTCAAAATCAGTACTGGGTCATAGTAAATTAAATTCTAAACTATTGTAAAAGTATACTTTAAAAGGACGTTAACTGATGGGAACTAAATTTGTATTCAAACGTGGCCAAATATGGAACTAAATCTTTCTCTATTTCAAATCACATTTGTACGTAGACAGTAGCGCCCATTGAAATCGTGGTTAGAGTTCACGATTCAAAAAGAACGTGACCTGATTACTGACGGAAACAGTCTACTTCCAACGTCACAGGTGAGTCGGATTCAAAAACATTCCAAAACCAACCTTATTTCTTAGATGATAAGTTTTAAAATACTGGCAACTTCAATCTATGGTCTATAGTCTATGCTCTATTGTCCGTGCTCGCACTTTGAAATAGCATTCCATTATTTTCCAATTGAATTGTTTCTTGAATTGTAGGCGTTCGTTATTCGAATTCTCAAAGGACCCTCGGAGTGTCTTGACTTTAAAGTTAATGAAATGAGTACTTATTTAACTCGACGATCCTTTCAAGCGTCCTCTAAATTAGGCGCCTTTTTGATTTTTGTTTGAATTTGGAACGTTATATATTTTGTTTTAGAAATTGGCCAGCTATTTTAAAATATTTGAGATTGAGCTTTGACTAAAAAAGATTGGTTGATTTTAACGTGATGGTCTCCACGTGCCAATGCCAATTTAGATTCAATCCGTGCTGTGGTTTTAACGGTTAAAAATAAGTTAGTCAGAATACAAAAGATTGTGATTAAAAAAATGCTTTTCATGCGGTACTTAAATGTATCAGTGGCTAATTATAAAAAAGTAGAGTCATAGGTAGAGCAAGTAAACAATCAAGCTGATGGCTGATAATAAGACGATGGAAGAAAAAAAGTTACGCTCACCTGACAGTTCGAAACAAAAAATCGAAATTAAAAAAGAAATATTGACCTTTTCTGTGTTAAATTTAATTCTCACAAACAAAAATGGCCGTAACTATTTTGCAGTAGTACTTATTACCCAAACTAGCCGAGATATTCGTTCCATATTTGCTGAAAGCTAGCCTATTTGAGTTATTCGAACTGATCAAAAGCTGAACAAATGCAGTGGAAGTTACGCGAAGCTTAAACGTCGCGTCGGGTTCCAACAGAAATGTTTAAAATAAGTTGAACAGTTAAAACCAACTCGGGAGAAACTTTTGCAATCCAAATGTCAACTGGTGAAAATTCAGCGACATTTGATTTTGTAGCCAATTTGTGTAATATAAAATGTAAAAAAAACTTAGCTTGAATCAGTGACCATATTTGTTTTTAGGTTTTTAGTACTTTTAAATAGGATGAATGTTTGTTACTCTTTCACGCCTAAACGGGTGGACCGATTGAGCTGAAATTAGGTATAGAGTATAGAGATAGCATAGACCCTGGACTAACATATAGGCTACAGAACAGCGGGTAAAACCTCTGGGCGCAGATAGTTATATCATAATAGTCTGTAATGAAAATCTACACAATTTTCCTTGGATTTATTATTTTGTACGAACCATTATATCAGAGTAACCCTGAAACTCGACCCGCTAAGTGGTAGAAAGAACATCGGAAATCGGAAGCGAGTAACTTAACGCTACTCATTACGCAACGGTTTTCCGTTGCGTACTTAGGAACAATGTAGAATAGAATAGAACTTTATTCACGGCTATAAAACACAGAAAACAAAAAAAAAATACAAACAAAGAAACAGTATTTCTAACTAGGAACAAACAAACAAACTAACAAACTAAATACAGGTATAAACAAACTTTATTTTTTATTATTTTTTTATACAACAAAGTAAGAAGACGAGCAAGACGCTCTCCTAAGAGATAACGCTGCCCATTATTAGTACAGTGCTACTCAGTAATTTACAAAGGTACAATTTTGGGTGCACTGCGCTAACGCTTCTTACTTGAGAGTCATAAGATGTTAAGACTCCTCAGCCCAGTAATTTCACTAGCTACAGTGCCCTTCTACTGAAGCACAGTAATGTTTGCACATCACTGCTCAGGCGGTAGAATAACTGGCACTGTTGGGGTACCCACCTAGTCGACTTCCTGCAAAGGAAGTCTACCCCCGGTAAACTAAACAAAATACAAAATAATAATTATTTAACCGCGAAATGGTCCCAACTCAGCATGTGTAGGCGAGTTAGACCTACGCTGGTCTTCCGTTGGAACCGTCAGCAGTGGCATCACGGACAGTTTTACAAAGTTACTCAATAACACACGCAGATACACAAGAAAACACAACTTAAAATGTTATCTTAAAAGTTTTGTACTTTGAAGTTTTGAAAATTTGAGTATATGCTATACCTAAACATATTATAAATGATAATGTATTACTTATAATAAGAGTTTAATAAAATTCAGGATAAAATCCAAGGATTATATAAAATAAAAAATATTGTAGGTAGCTAGTATAGTACCTCAGTACTCGTATATGTGGAGCTTAGAACATTTTAAAAGACGACCTCTTAAATAGGGATGTTGACTAAACAATTTTTTATCCATAATGTAGATTTGGATAAAAAATCCCACTGGAGGCCTTTGCCCAGCAGTGGGACGATAATGGCTAAAATAAATAAATAAATAATAAATAAATGTAGATTATTGAAAAATATTGGACACGTATTTTTTTATTTTTAAATCTGATAATAAACGTGGGAGATACAACGCACTAAAGTTGCTTGATCGTGACGTCACATCACTAAATCTAGAACATTTTTGTTTAGTGGTGTGACGTCACGCGTCCCAACACGGAATCTTATAAGCGTTATATATCAGCCAGTATTTTGGGGGTCCATGTTTGCTCGCGTCCGCAGGTTCATAACCCTCGATCACCTGCACGTGACCCCTGGGTGGTGCTAAAGGAGCAACCAAACTACTGGTGGTAGGCATCTTGCCGACGGCTTAGGTACCACCCCTCGGACAAAAACACGGTGCCAAGCGATCAGTCGTGTTCCACCGTGATGTCCTTGGAGGCCGATCGGGTTAGTAATTGTAGACAGTTGTGTCCGTGTTGTAGGCCGTTGCCGTTGATTAGGTGTCTCAGCGCTGGTCGCCTTGTATTGGAGAGCAGCGGGATCCGAAGCACGGTGTTCTCTGCTGGCCGACCGCAAGTTGTAGGGGGCCCAACTAGTAAACTAGCCACTTACGAAAGGCTGCCCCGCCGCTTGTGTAAAATCCTGAGGCTTGTCATCGGGCCGGACGGCGACCGGAAGTGAGAAACCGATGACTAGTTTCAGGGGGGTTCGGGCGTCCCCGCGGTCTCCATGCAAGTCCTCCGTCGGTGTTGCTGCGCTTACCCTTCGGTGGCTGGCAACCGTTCATCTCGTCTACATTTACTACCCAAACCTATTCACAAACCCCTATGAGAAAGTCCAAAAGATTGAGCAAGTTAAAACACTCAAAGTGCATCTAACGAACATTCGTGGATTGCACTCAAATCTCCAAGCGGTCCATCATCATCTCGAGACTGCAAAACCTCACTTGCTCTTCTTAACGGAGACCCAAATCAAGCAACCATTAGACACTGCTTACCTAGACTACCCAGGCTACACCCTGGAGCACCGTTTTGTCTCACGCGCAGGACTATGTGTCTACTCGCGTGACGATGTTTGCTGTGTACGTCTCCGTAATCTCGAACACCCTCGCTTTTCGGTAATTTGGGTGATGGTGGATACAGGCATGGAGAAGATCCTATACGCTGGAGTATATCGGTCGCATAAAGGCGACAGCGAGACAACTCTACTTCATGAATACCTTGGAGAAACGGCAGATGTGGCTCAACAACGATACCCCTCCGCTCAACTGGTCCTTTTGGGAGACTTCAACGCACATCACCAGGAGTGGCTCTTCCCTTTCCAGCGCACTGATCACGCAGGAAGGGAGACGCGCAAATTGGCCCTCACGTTGAACCTCTCTCAAATTGTCCTTGAACCAACGCGGGTTCCAGATGTTGATAACCACACTGCAAACTGCCTTGACCTTATCCTTACTACTGACCCGGACCGTTACACGGTCTCTGTTTCATCTCCACTAGGGAGCTCTGATCATTGTCTGATCCAGTCTTCTTCGACATTTTCTCCTATAGATTCCAGCCCATCCGGAACTAGGCGTATCTGGAAATACGGGTCAGCGGATTGGGATGAAATGCGCCAATTCTTTGCATCCTACCCCTGGAAGCAAGCATGCTTTTCTTCTGGAGACCCGACGACTTGCGCAGACGCCATTACTGATGTGGTGAATCAGGCAATGGAATATTTTATTCCGTTTTCTGAAAAACCACTCAGTATCAAGGCTCGCCCCTGGTTTGGGGCTGAATGTGCGCGTGCTGAAGCACGCAAACACTCAGCATACCTAGCCTGGGCTGATGCGCGTGTGCGCAAAGCGTCGGACACTCGAGCTAAGAAGAAAGCTTTTAATGCTGCCTCCAAGGAGTATAAGAAGTCGTTGAAAAGGAGTTACTTCAACCATGTCGGTCGAATAGGGAAGAAGCTTGCTTCTCAACCAACGGGCAGTAAAGCTTTATGGTCCCTTGCTAAAGCGGTTGAAGCTAACTTCTGCCAACCTTCGCTACCACCACTGCTAAAACCTGACGGCTCGCTAGCACACCCCGCCACAGAGAAGGCAAATTTATTTGCCTCTTTATTTGCGGAATCCTCTCGTCTAGATGCTACAAGTGCCACATCTCCTCCTATCCAGCACTGCGGGGTTTTCATGCCCGATATTCGCATACATCAGAAGGAGGTTCTTAGAACACTTCGAGCTCTAGACGTTAGTAAAGCCAGCGGTCCCGATGGTGTACCTGCAATTGTTTTAAAGAATTGTGCGCCAGAGTTGTCTCCGGTACTTACGCGTTTATTCCGCCTGTCGTTAGAGTTGGGAGTAGTCCCCAAAGGTTGGAAAGTTGCAAACGTGCAACCAGTACCCAAAAAAGGCAGTCGTGCAGACCCTTCAAATTACCGTCCGATCTCTCTCACCTCCTTACTTTGTAAGTCGATGGAGAGAGTGATCAATAACAGGATCCTGGCTCACCTTGAAACCAACGACCTCCTCAGTGACCGCCAATACGGCTTCCGCCGAGACCGGTCCACTGGGGATCTTCTTGCGTGTGTCACTCATCTTGTTGGTGAAGCTTTGGAAAAACATGGGGAAGCTCTCGCCATATCCCTGGACATTTCCAAAGCTTTTGACCGAGTCTGGCACGACAGCCTTCTGGGAAAGCTCCCTCTCTACGGGCTACCAGCCCAATTGTGCAATTGGCTATCCGATTTCCTGAGGGAACGATCGTTACGGGTGGTCCTCCAGGGCTGCGCGTCCGATCAAATGGCGATTAACGCTGGGGTACCTCAGGGATCTGTTCTCTCAGCAACGCTTTTTCTGCTGCATATTAATGACCTGCTCTGTCCCGGTATCTATGGGTATGCAGATGACAGCACAGTTATTGAGAGGTACAGTATGCCTGATGCACGAGCTGGTAGTGACGCTATTCAAGCTCAGAGATCGGCCATGGTGGAGAGGTTGAACTCGACCTTAGTAAAAGTGTCAGAATGGGGTGACTTCAACTTGGTCAAGTTCAATGCCTCGAAAACGCAGGCATGTCTATTCTCTGCTAAAAAGGCGTCTTTTAATCATTCCCCCACTTTCCATGGCATTTCGATTCCTGTGACCGATCATCTGGATCTTCTGGGTGTCAGCCTTTCATCAAACCTGCATTTCGGCACGTACATTGAATCCAAAGCCAAGGTAGCTGGTAAAAAGCTGGGTATTTTATCCAAAGTGAGGTGCTACTTCACTCCTGGACAGCTTCTTACACTTTATAAAGCTCAAGTCCGATCTTGTATGGAGTACTGCTGCCATCTTTGGGACGGTTCAGCCAAATACCAGCTCGAGGCCTTGGATTCCATTGAACGTCGTGCCCGTAAAATAATTGGTGATGAGAGGCTGACTGAGACCAAATTACAGGATCTCGCACATCGACGCTCAGTTGCCAGCCTGTGCGTCTTTTACAAGCTCCATCATGGAGAGTGCTCCTCAGAACTCCACGGGTTAGTTCCACCATCACCCTTTTACTACCGAACTTCCAGGCAAACGGCACTGCGCCACCAATATCTGGTGAGTATACCAGCAGCTCGGACTAAGCGATTCGCTTCGTCTTTCATTATGAGAACGGCGAAGTTATGGAACTCGCTACCACTCTCAGTGTTTCCCGAATGCTATAACGTGGGTTTGTTCAAATCAAGAGTGAATAGGTTCTTACTAAACAAGCGTGCTACAACTTCGACTGCATCGTCACTTACCAACAGGTGAGATTGCAGTCAAACGCTTGATTAGTCTTCTATAAAAAAAAAAAATATATATATATATATATCAGCCATTTATTATTTTATTTGCAAAAAAAATTTTTTTTAGTTAGTATCGTATATATTTTTATTATTAAAATTACGGCCCAATAGTATTTTAAAAATTTTGACCTTGTCAATGTCCCTATTTCCTAGCTGATTCTTATTTTCATTTTGGGAGGCGTTTTAAAATTAAGGCGCTATTTTAGCATAAGATTTTGAAGAGACCTAGCTAAATTGTTTTGCTGGGCTGTAAATGGGATTGTTATTGTTATATTGTATTGTGAACAAGAAATTGGGTGGATTGAGCCCATATAGCCTCTTTCATAGACAATTATTATATTTTATCCGCCTGCTTCCACGGCTTCCAATATTATATGAACCCACACGTTAGTGTATTTGCCATTGTCTAGTTAAACCTCGCTAACTTATAATTGGGATATGAGCACTATCATAATGTTACGCTATAGGTACTACGATATGCCTTAATCTAGGATTCGAAATTCGAATCAATTAAAGACGTCTTGCGCAATGATAAAACGATTGTGCCACGCGTTTGGCGCACCTGTTAATCAACATTATTTTTGTTTGTTTTTTTTTTAACTGTATTCAAGTTGCTTTTTTTTCTTTAACTCTAGATCGGAGTTTGGCATCGCACATCTCTGCATTTTTCAATTTAAACGTTACTTTGTTTACAAACAATAAAGGGGCAGCTGCACTTCGAGCACATTACGCGAGCAGCGTCAAACTTTTAAACAATGCAAAATATATAAAGCATTTTTGAATGAACATAAAATGTGATACCTACTGGCAAATACACAAAAGTGTGAAACCACACATACACCACAATGATAGCAAGCAAAATTAATTAACAACCTGGAAAATGTGAGGCGTCCAAACTCCAATCTGAAATCTCTATAGTTTAAAAAAAAAAACCTTACATTGTCATCTGTCCCGGAGAAAAAAAGTTATCCCATAACTTAAATTTTAAGCCAGGTAAAATATATAGTAACAAAAGCCCTGTTTATGTGTATTAAGCCTTATTATCACGATGTCAAGTGTGAGCACGTACCTTAATAAATAAACAAGATGGTTATCTAGAGGCGTATTAAAGCCAGCCCAGCTTAGTTAATTAATGAGCTAATAAACTCTCGCATATTGCCCATTTTTTATATACTACCTACTTGGCTTTCTAGATTCTTTCTCTTCTCAGTAATTTTTTATAACTACCTAAACAAGTTGACTTGTAGTCCAGTAAAAGAAGAAATGTGGATCGAAAAGTCGAAAGCAGAAAAACTAACTTAGTAACTTTGTTTGGAATTGAATGTAATGTGCCCAAACTCGACGGGTTTACTAATAGCCATTGAAGAGTTTCATTAGACACCTCCTGGCTCCATCATCAGATCAGCTCAGTGGTACCAGATTATTAAACTGTCATCAGATTTCTAGACATTTGGAAAGTTTCATTATGATACGACAACCAGAAGTTGGTCAAATTTTATTTGTAAGATTTTTATACCGACTTTGTATGGAAAACTAATTTAAGCGTCTTCAAAATAGACCATGTTTGGAAGCTCATAGCTGGACAACGATTGGAGATAGATAAAAAGTGTTAAGGCCGAAGTTGTAGAAAATTTTATGAGGTTTAATAATGTAGCACAACAAAATATCGTATAACGCACAGTTTTTGACATATAAGCAAAAAACCTAAAAATGGGACCTTCTTCGGCCTCCCCCCCTCGGGCTCACCTCGGAGGGGTGGGGACTTTTAATATGTTTATCTCCTAACTAGTCCAAACAAAGTTCTAAGTTAGTTTTTCTGCTTTCGACTTTTCGATCCACATACCCTTTTTGGGCACTCATTGACTGGGCTATTGGGCCCTAGTCGCTTGTGCTTATAATAAAAATGTAAGTACTGAGTTGACAGTCGATCATTCGTTTTTCCACAACGACTCTTCATGCCATTTGCACATTTTTATAAACTATCCACTGGACTTTCTATTCTTCTTCGATTCTTTCTCATCTCAGTAAATTTTAATATCGCCAATCGCTTATGGCCGACAAAATGTACTGAAAATGTATAAATTATAAAAATACTACGTACCGATAGGATTGTAATATCAAATATCTATGGCTAGATGAGGGTGGTGCAGCACTAGTGCAACACTAGCGACACACGTGCCCCTCCCTAGTGTCTAGAAGAAAACAAATGACTGTCAAGCCGTCATGGTGCGGGGTAATTAAAAATATATAATATTATGAATGCGAGACTTTATATTAAAAGAATGTGTTTAATATGTAATTCATAATAAATATTATTATCGTTCTTATAAAATGTGTAAAAGAACGCTTAAATTTAACTTTTACTGATTGTACTTCCACCAAGCATTTTATTAAAATCAGACGCGTATTGCGGCTTGCTTACTATGCTCTACCTCACTTTAATTTAACTGTAGTCAGGTAAAAAGGCAACTTGAATGCGGAACCTCAGTCGGAAATGCAAGCCTCATTTACATGAATAAGGCAATTTCAGGTAAACAAGATGAACGGAAGCACGCGACTAAACTAGTTGAGAGATGACATAACGATCACAAATTTGAGTAACTAAACTAAGTATTCGCTTCGTTTGTGTTCCTGTTTTTTAAGTTTTATTTTAATGTGATGTTTTAATAGATGTTTAAAAAAATATTATTACTGTACACATATAGCATAGCAGTAGGTAACAATGACAGGATGGCGGATGCGTAAAGATGGAAGTCCATCTTCTTCTTTCTGCCCTTATCCCACACTAGGTAGGGTTGGCACAACACGTTTTTCTCCTCCATTCTGCTCTATCATCCGTCATATCTTCATCCACTCCCCTAGCACGCATATCCTCTTTCACACAGTTCATCCAAACCTTTTTCGGGCGACCCCTTCCCGGATTACCACTTATTACAATATTCATGGACTTTTTGGTCACATGATTTTCATCCCTCCGCATAATATGTCCATACCAGGACAATCTTCCACTCTTTAATTTCTCTGTCACTGGTGCAACTTTCAGGCCAAAGATGGAAGTCCATAGGTAGTCCATATTCCATATAGGTACCCCTAGATCGAGACAGTTGCAGAGAGGGAAGACAAGAATTTGTGGGCTCTGTAGACTTAGATATTTATGTTAGTAATGGGTGATATCTATATTTCTGAATATCGAATCGAAACTATATATTGATATTCAATATCGGATATCAAAACTATATATTTTACGAAACTATATACTGAACAAATAACTCGATTCGAGTCGATGTGGTTATTGGTTATGATTTAGATATTTGAATATCGTGTCATCTTATGTCAATAGCTGAATATAATGTAACTATTATTTTTTAGCAAATCGTTTCTAAACAATATCTTCATTACAACAGAGTCACAGAATGACCCTTCATACTTTACCCAGGCTTAGGACTGGCTACTGGCTACATTATTATTTTATTTTGTACATGTTACAAGTTATGATATTTATAGTAAAGCGGACTATTTTTAAACATAAATATTTTCTAAACAAGTATGCAGAATGCAGATATATGCAGAACAATAATGCAGATCGCAGGCGTATTTAGAAGTTCATTCGATTTTATATACATGATTTTTCTATTTACATAATTGTACATGTTTTTCTATATTATATACATTGTTTACATAATTGTACATGTTTTTCTATATACATTATTTACATCATTGTTTATTATCGTACTATTTACACATGAAATCTGTCGGCGTGTAAATTCACCAATTCAAAAACCACGAAACTGAACCAAAACAAACAATAAACAAAATGCAGTGTTAAGTGTTAAATTTATTTGTATCCACTTGTAACTTTCTTTCAAGGCCAAAAGGTCAGGTCAATATTTATTTTAAATAAAAAATCCTTAACTTTAGGCGATAGAGTCTATAATTGTAACATGCCAAAATTCTGCCAAATAATATTCAAAATCAATTTTTTATCTATTTTAATTACCAACTTAACCACTTATGAAATAAAGTTTAAAATAGCATGGTTGACCTAAAATATATCGCATCTCGCTCTAACTCACGTGCGCTCTTTCATTAACCATCGTCTAAATTCGTGAGCGAATCGTGTAACTTCGCAAACACTATACTATCAAACACGATATTCAAACACGATATTTCAATATAGGGTTTGGGACTCGGGACGGCTTCGTTGTACAATCGGATATCTTCGTAAAAACTATTTCGTTAAACAAACACGATATTATAAAATATACGTTTCGGTATCGCATCGTTACGATTTTCTCCCATAGACAAATATAGTGTTTCGCAAAATATATAGTTTCTGCAAAGGTCAATATATAGATATCCGATATTGACGCGATATATAGTTTCAATATCTATATATGTTTCGTATCACCCATCCCTAATTTATGTACTTACCTCCTTAATAGAAAATTGAAGTAAGTATAACCTGCATACATATTTTTGTTGACTTTTTTGCTAACAAAATCAACACAATTTACAGAGTTGATGTCACATCTTAACTTTATATTTCAGGTGAGCAAGGTGAAGAAAACACGCTACAGTAATAAGATTCACAGAGCCAGGGTCTTAGCGTCTGCTGTTGTGGGTTATGGCAAATACGACGTACGCGAGACGTCATAAATCTCTGAAAAATATCCTGTGTATTGTAGATTGTGAGATAACTTGGCGTGTGTGGCGCCACTGTGCTTGTTACTAATGTTTAAGATAAATTTAAATTTAA
Organism: Hemithea aestivaria; assembly: GCA_947507615.1. Lineage (NCBI taxonomy): Eukaryota > Metazoa > Arthropoda > Insecta > Lepidoptera > Geometridae > Hemithea > Hemithea aestivaria. Next base: position 16,958,947 of record OX382333.1, on the reverse strand, counting down.
CTCTAAGACATTTATTATGTACCTCTGTTTTTAAGACAAAAGACAGTTTACAGTTCGATGTTTATTTTAGTAATATTATTCGAATTGCAAAATATTGACAAATTACAATGTTTTAGAGCTCCCAAGTAAATATAATATGAAATTTCAGACATGTCCTGAATGTTATCCTAAACTTTTAATCACATTGTAACAATCCTTTTAATTTGCTTATTTAATACTAGGTATATGTACCTACTGAAAAATACCAACAGTTATTGTTTATATTATGATATAAAACAATAACTGTTGGTATTTTTCATTAAAATAGATTTTCAAGTTATGAATTAAAACGAAAGGGCAAACTGCAGGAGTGATATCGAGTCGATTTTATTTAATTTAATTTATTGTTTCTCAACATTATTAAAACATAAAACTTTTTTAACTATTTTTAATATTGGTACTCCGAGCCCCGAGCTCTAAATCTGAATGAGATTCATAAGATTAGTTCTTAAAACCGCCACCGTTACCTTAAGTTGGTCGCAGTGAAGACGCGGAAAACTGTCATGGCGTCGCGTCCCCTCCACACGATTTGTTATTTCCTTCTCGAGCGAACAACGTGTCGAAATTGTGTCGGGAGATATATGTGAATATTGGGAAGTGAATATATCGGCAATATTTTAAGGGTTACTTGCGGCAACTTTTTATAGAATGTCGATTTTGATAGTCTGAGAGTGGGTTTATTTGTAGTCCTCAGTCCTCCATCATACTATACCTATCTCACTCTATCATTTTCATCATAGTACAGCCAGAACATAATCTATGTATTTTCAAAATAGCAAAATCCGTCATTATCTCACAGTAGATTCAATATAAGTAAATCTGTAGATGCTAATTGCTAATTTATCGTTGTGATTTGTGATGCGTTATCGCTTAACATCAAGACAGCATCATGCTCGTCTTCACCTTCGCATAAAAAAATTGTCTTAATTGATGATTTAATAAAATCCTTAATGTGGTAGAGAATAAGGAATGTTTTTATTGTTTATAAGATAAAAAAGGTAGGTAGGTATAGAGTAGTAGTATAGTCGTTGTTAGGTATGGGTGAGCAAACAAAAAATAAGTACCTAGGTATAGGTAGGTATAAAAAACTAGCGTTGTTTAAGTCAGTTAAAAACAAACGATAAAGCCAAATATCACCGATAGGTAGTTAAACAAATATGTAGATCACTGTACAAACTAATCAAAGAAAGTGGTATCGAGTGGGAAGCAATTAATCTCTCAGCGAGACTATGTGATTGAGGAACGTAAACATTCGTCAATCGACGAACTGTTGGTAGAGTTCGTCGAGCACTTGAATTCAGTACCAAGTCGACTTGCAAGTTGTATAGTTGTAAAACATTGTTTTAATTAGAAAGACTACATTTTGAAAAAAGTCAGGAGACGAGCAAGACGCCCTTCTGAAGGTAATCACTACATAGTATGAAATAAAGTTGATTCCCGCACCTGTATATGCTTATATTTTTAAAATTACGCAACGGATTTTGATGCGATTTTCATTAGTAGATAGAGTGATTCAAGAGGAAGGTATATGTACCTATAACACGTATAATATACGAGAAGAGCACTGATAATTTTCTATTAAGCGCTACAATGTGCGCGCGGGTCCTCTAGTAAGACATATAGGAAATAAGAGATAACGATTATGCCCATAATAAATACAGTGCCACCCAGGATTACACAATGATGCAATACTGTAGACCCTAGACTCTAGGCCTCTTGGTGCACTGCACGAAAGATTCTTCCTTTAGAGTCACAATATGTTAAGACTCTTCAGCCCAGTAATTTTACTAAGATGCGAGATATCTATTAAAAAAATAAATTACATTGAGTTTTTCTTGTTTTTATTTCAACCATTAGTTGAAGTTTGACAGTAATCGAATCGTTGGCGACTTTACGAATCGTTTTAATTAATGTGAACCACCCCGTAGCGTAGTTTTAAAATGCATTGTTAAAATCATAGCAATATAGATTAATAGATACGATAGACAACACAAGCAAACAGACTTTTCGTGCAGTTTAAGTACCTAGTTAATTAATACTTGCGTTTTAAAAGATTACTTTATTTAAATAATAGATACATAGACAAAATAACCCTCAGAAATATAATACCAGCTTATTTTTCCGTCTAGACACGCCTCAAGCCGTCCTATGTAATTTAATATTGTGCAGTTTGTGAGAGGATAAATATATAAGCCTCCGTTTGAAGTACCAAATAAGGTTTTACGCAAAAAGTTTTATTAAATTTGCACAAAACTGGATCCGGTAAATTGAGGCATTTAGAATAAGCCTACTCTACGCTTCGGAATGGGAAAACAACTAGAAAACGCTTTGGTAGGCGAGCGAAATTATTTAATTTGACACTGGCAAATAACAAACCTTGCAACGCGACACTGCGAAATAAAAACAAAACAAGCAAAAGAGAGGGGTACAGAAAAAAGGCCGCCACTTTTTTCTTAGCTTTTTTTCTGGCTCTGCTCAAAAACAAGGAAGTGTCAATTAAAAATCTCAAAACAAAATCATCTCCCAATTTGACATAACGAGGACGAAATATTTAATGGATGGCGGTAGGTGCTCAACGAAAACAGAGGGTGCGCTTCAAGAGTCGTCTTCTATTTTTAAATCAGTTCACGCCGAGATTACAAATTAGTCACTGTTTTTTAAACGGATCTTTTTGTCTTTTCCTTTTCACGTAATATTTTTAACTCGGTGTGTCCCCGCCATAAAGCATAGACGTTAGCCGTTTTTAATTAAAAGTTTAAATTTGTTTGCGTACGAAATGAGGTGGATAATGCCAATTAACTTTTTTACTCAGATTTTATCAATTAAAGTTAATATTTTAGTGTTTTATGAGGGAAGTTTCTAAAGTGTAAAAAAATACCTTCATACTTAGTTTTTATTGAAACTGCGCGAATATAAACGATTCCAAAAAAGCGTTCTATGATGACCATTTTATAAGCTTAGAAACTAAGTAAATGTAGATATTAGTAAATAATGTTTCAATAGCTACTTTAAATAAAACTGCAATTTTATGTGAGTAATAATGTAATTACTTGAATACCTGGCTACATCCAGTCACCACTCAACAAAATTGCGCTGTCGCATTCTCTACGTTGCGTTGCGTTGGAATTTCCTTCAATTTGTTCATAGCTAGTAGGTACTGCATTTTATCTTAAACTATGGGTATACATATATTTTTAACTATGGGTTTATCCATCCATATCCATACATATAATAAGAATGGAAATTTCTCCCCATTCATTGTGATCCTTTACTAAGGTGAACTGTGAAAATACGCATATGAACAAAACGACGCGAAAAAGTCGCTTGCGCGATCTAATTCGTAAAACATTTTGTCAATTTTTCCTAGGGAAACGTAAAATAAAATAATAAAATAAATAATAATCATTTATATCAGACACATCGCCCCTAATTTACATCAAAAATTCGAAATAAAAGTAATAGAATATAAAGTAAATTCAATTAAAAAAAAAATAGTGCCAAAAACGCTACAGACGCCATCTATCGGTGTGGGTGTAAACTTGTGGTTGACCTTTAGTTTAATTTGGGCTAAATTTGTAAATAGTTTGTGTCACTGGTGTGGTTAAACAACACCACCGATTTGAATAAAATTTTCACTAATACGTTGCAGTTTTCTCTACTTGAACCTTAGTCTTGGTTTTAGTTAAATCGGTTCATAAATAAAAGAGTTATATCAATCTAAAGATTCGCATATAAAATGCTAATAAACAAGAAAGGTAGTCATAGGAACCGCGTAATCAAAAGACAAAACCTCATCGAGTTTGGGCTCATTTGATTCGTCTTGACGAGTACTTTGATACTATATAGTATATAGTAACCAGGGTCCGAAACGGAGCTGGAAGGTGGCCATAGGAACTCCGTGATTAAAAGAAAAAACCCCATCGAGTTTGGGCTCATTTGATTCGTCTTGACGAGTACTTTGATGCTATATAGTAGCCAAACAAATTAGAATTCATTTAAATTAGTAAATGTAACTTATTTCTCAAATGAATCAGCGCCAGCGGAAAATAATCTAATGTGCGCATGATGCGTGTAAATATCAGTAATAAATATCTTTTTGCTGCTTATTTTTAATTTCTAAAACATGTAAAATCATCTGAAGATAAATAGAAAAATTCATTTACAGTTCATTGTAAAAGTAAATTATTTTTCATACAAGCTAGCGCCACGGAAAATAATGGAACTAATGTCCTAAGAAAAAGAAATATCGTTTATTCTGCAAACAGTTTTAGAAAAGAAGTCCCGCGTAACCTAGCGGAACTAAATAATAGATTTATAATTACTGTGAATACTTCATTTATTATATATTTTTTATTTGTTAGATTAATTAAATATTATGTACCTATTTAATTGAGAAATTAAATATGAGAAATTATGAATTGTTAAAAATCTGTAGATATTTTAACTTAAAATCACGCGATTGTGGCGCTCCATCTAGGGGGATCTTTTGTAAAAATCACTGGTTATCCGGAGACACACAGACATAAAATCTGTTCACACCCATTTAGGCATACATCCAGACACAAACTGTCACGTTTATAATGTTAGTAAAATTTTGCAATGATTATTATAGAACCTTTTATCTGTGTTATAGATAATCATAGGCGGATTTAGGGAGGGGGGGCAAGGGGCCAAGCCGCCCCCCCCCCCCCGAGTCATTAAGCAAGCTGCTCGCGCACATATTATAAAGGATGTTTAAGCTTTAGGAGGGGGGGGGGGGCAGGGGGCCAAGGTACCCCCAGAAGCATTGTAGAGTTACGAATTTCGCACATATTTCTGAAATAAAATTTTTTTTTCGGCGCTCGCAGTTAGCTGCTCGCGCACTTATTGTAATGGATGTTTAAACTTCCTAACCGCTCAGAGCGAGCTAAACATACACTTTTCGTAATAAAAATTATAATATTTTGCACCTTGCCCCAACCCCCCCCCCCCCCCCCCCCCCAACCAAATCCTGGATCCGCCTATGATTTTAGGTATACACCTCAGTGGTAGAGTCCTTCTCACGAATGAGGTCCCGCGGAATTTTGCGGAACTAAATTACATTTTTTCGATAAATTCTGGACTTCATGCCATAAATAATTTTTCACCACTCTCGCACGAAAATAGTATCTTTGGTCATCGATTTCAGTGAGCAAAAGCCGTTTTTGCTCTCTAGAGAGTAGAGAGGCAAAGTGATTTGAATTTCGAACACAATTTTATTTGAATTGAATTTTAACTTTATAAATTGTATTTTTTCAATAATATTTTAAATAAAATACTATTATAGAATAATAAGTCGTAAGTGAGTTTTTTTTTTTTTAAATATTATTACAATTTGTTTTTCATAAATATGTCACACACACAAATTTCGAACGCAACTCTTTTAATAAAAATAAAAAAATACAAAATGGCGGGATGTAGAAGTTTAGAGTTTACAGTCAAATGGAGAATGCGTTGTGACGTCATCGATAAATGCCATCTTTGTCTCTCTCTTTTGTATGAGGTAAGTGAGATGGCACTTATAGTTGTCATTTTTCTTGCGACAGTGGTGTTCACAACACATTTTCCATTTGGTTCTAAACCTCTTGGTAAAGATTCAACTAAATATTTTCAACTTAAGTTGTAAACTTTTGCAAATTTCTATTTGTGATCTAATAGTCTGTTTAATTACAAAGAAATGAGTGACCCCAGTGATGAAGGTAGTTGTCTTACGCCAAAAAAGTTGAAAGAACAAGTTTCGAATGCCGAGTTCAGCTATTTGCCTGAAAAATCTAAAGTGAAATATGTAAAGGCGTACGAATCCTTCAATAATTGGCGCCTCTCAAAAAATGCAAAAACATATTCCGAGACCGTGATACTATCATATTTCATGGAACTATCTAAAACAAGAAAATCCAGTACATTATGGAGCATTTTTTCTATGATAAAAGCTGTCTTGAAAACGAAACGTGACCTTGAAATAGAAAAATTTCTGAATGAAGCACCAGACAGTAAATACCTCGCTTTAAAAGTAAATTGATACAAAAGCTAATTTATTTCAAAGAAAACCTATCTAACTGTACCTATCTAAAAATAAGTAAACTAAATTATTGTTATTTTTTACAGGTTGTATTAATTATTGGCATAAATGGTGCGTGCTGCTCAAATGAATTGTTGAATCTTAAGGTAAACGACGTTGAAAAGCATTCGGAAAAATTAATATTAGTAAAATTATTGAATACAAAGACTAAAATCGACAGATCATTCGTCATTAGTGAAGAATATGTGAATGTGGTGGACAAGTATACGGCATTACGACCCGCTAATACAAAAACTTCAAGATTTTTCTTACATTATGATAATGGAAAAAGTAAAAAACAGCCCATAGGCATCAATAAAATCGGTGATATGCCAAAAACGATTGCTAAATTTCTTCAGCTTCCGGACTCCCATCTTTACACTGGGCATTGCCTGAGGCGGACGTCAGCAACACTCTTAGCTGACTCAGGCGCTGATATTACAGTTCTTAAACGCCATGGTGGCTAGAAGTGTAACAAGATTGCAGAAGGATACATCGAAGATTCTAAAGTTATTTAATATGCTAACTTTTAAAATTTGCGATAGTGGCGCCCCGCAAAAAGAACTCCTTTTGTGAAAAGCACTCTACCTATCAGTCACAGTTCCCGATTGAGCAGAAATTTTGCATACCGGGAATCGGATGACAATGCAATAATTTTATGACATGGAAGTGATCTGAAGTCTGATGATGGAGCTGAAAGGTGAAATTTGATAGATATATTATAATAAATAGTTTGAGTACGTAGGTATATGATAGTTTCATTTCAGAAAATTTCATTTTAGTTTTTTTTATACAACGATGTAAGAAGATGAGCAAGATGCTCTCCTGATGGTAAGAGATAACGCTGGGATTTAACGAAGGTTAAATTCTGGGTGCACTGCTGAGTCATAAAATGTTAAGATTCTTCAGCCCAGTAATTTCACTAGCCACAGTGCCCTCCTACCGAAGCACAGTAATGTCTGCACATCACTGTTCAGGCGGCAGAATAACTGACACTGTTGGGGTACTAGCCGATCTCCTGCAGAGGAAGTCTACCCACGGTAAAGAGATCACCATTAAATGACGCGGAAAAAAGTCAAGAGTAACTGTACGGAATCAAGCTGTTATTATTCCGTATTTTTATTAGTTTTTCTGATTTAAATGATAATTTGATATATTTTTGTTTACTGTATTTAATCTTGATGTACTATATGTGTAAGTGGTAATTTATTGCCGTTCTAATTTGTACTGTGGTATAGGTATAACGATAGTTCTGGGACTTATCCCAGGACGTCTCTGAAATCTAAGTATTATTCACAAAAAATGTTTCATAATATTATTTACTAGCTTATGCTCGCGGCTTTGCCCGCACGGCAAAATCCTTTCTTAGCAGTGGTCTACGTCATGAAACCTTTCTATGTTCCAAATTTCAACCCAATCCATCTAGCGGTTGAGGCTGTACGTTGTACGTTATACAGATACATCAGTCACTAGCTTATTCTCATGGCTTTGCCCGCATGGACGGGTTACGTTTCATAATACCTACGGTCGTTTCAACTACGGTCGATATAACTACGGTCGATTCGCATAAGTTCATTTCACATATTGGACGACTCGCTTACAGTGCAACTCGCCTGCGGTTGATTAAACTATGGGCATGTGAACTAATGGGCGATTCGGCCAATGTTCATTTGATATATTGGTTAATTCAACTATGGACGACTCTCCTACGGTTTATAAATTCTTTGCTACGCGTGTTTTTAGTACAGTATTCAGGGCAAACCGAAATCTGTTGGTTAGGTTAGGTTTGAACAGTGACCACAATGCGCGAGCCGAGCGAGCGAAGCGAGCGTGCCGCGGCAGCGGCCGGCGAAGCGCCAGATATTTTTCTTATTACTGAATTATTTATCCTGTGTCATGGCATCTTCAGGCATTTTGGCATCTTCTTTCATCTACCTCATCATGGCAAAGTGGCATAATAAAAACAACACGTTTCTGAATTCTGTACTATAAACAAGTATTTTTTAGCTATCATACCTGACTAGCAGCCGGAAACGTGGTCTAAAAATACGTGAACGGTCCGTTAGTTCGGTCAAAAATAGGCAAATCGTCCAATAGTTCAATCAACCATAGCTCAATCGACCGTAGCTGAGTTAACCGTAGGCGAATCGTCCAATATTGATTTCAACCAATAGTTATTATGAACGTAGGCGAAACGTCCAATAGACATTTTGAATAGTAGGTGATTCGATCGTAGTTACATATTGGCAAGGTTTGCCAGCCTTTACTAATTCTACGCCCATTAAGTCGCAGAAAACCCGTGAATTGAATCCCTCTTTTCCGTGGAATTGGAAATCGAATTAAATGGTCTGTATCAAATTCATTAATATATGAATAATTTACTGTCACGCGCTACGAAGTGCGCGCGGGTCAGCTAGTAGTTTTATAATTTTGATAAATTTTTATAGGTGCGGAAATAAAATTATACTGCTATATATTAACACTATGATTTTGTCCCGAAAATAACCGATTTATAAAATTAGGCATCTAGATTTTGACTTGACTATAAACATGAATATAAATTTTAAGTATAGACTTAAGCTTACTCTGGTTTGGTAAAATAAGTACATAGTTAAAGTAATCTACTTATTTTCTTTGGCATTTTAACAAAATAAGCTGAATTTTGAAGGTACGACTACGACTAACTGAAACCATAAACACATAGCCCAGCGGATTAGCAAGCTAAAGTGGCAATGGGCAGGCTAAAGTGGCAGCACGCAGAGCATCTGCTACATTTTGGCCGATGGGATCGAAAAGTGCTCGAATGGAAACCACGGACTAGCAAACGCAGCGTAGGACGTCCACCCACAAGGTGGACAGACGACCTTATACGTAAAGGTCGCCGTAAGACGCTGGATGCAAGTCGCTTCCAACCGGTACATATGGAAGTCCAAAGGGGAGGGCTATATGGCAGTGGACGTCCTACGGCTGAGATGATGATGATGATGATAGACACAAATAATGCTACTCTTCAATATTCTATAATAATAATCCTCTTCAATAAGTAAATCCATTGTTTGCAGCTAGTTCATGTTTTATCTCCTGAAAGTGAAAAAACAGTGAACGGAATAGAGTGTATAACTTATTTATCTGCAAGAATTAAACGGCGATGAAGCGATGATCCCATTTTGGGCGCGATACATAGCCAGTGTTGTGAAAAATTGATGTGTAGTGCCGCGCCGATCGATTGCAGGCTATTTTTGTCGAGATCCGATCCCTTACGGCATTATAATGCTATAATGTTGTGCAACGTTCTATGTTACTAAATAAAACAGCTACAAAATCCAACTCTAAAATTTATGTGAAAAAATTCGCAAATGCACATAACGTGTGACGCCAAACTCGAAATGTGAGTTTATGAAAAAGTAACTGAATGTCAAACTACATGGTTCCTTTTTTGGGCTTAGACGAATATAGTCGTAGTAATTTTTATGCAGCTTTTTTTGTAACCGTGCTAACATTAAATTAATATATAATTTATAAACATAATCAGCGTTGCCAATTTAGCATTTTATATGCTAAATTTGGCAGATTTTGTTTATGTTTAGCACATTATTTTGTCGTTTAGCATATAGCATATTTTTTTTAGCATTATATAGGTCCATAATAAAGTTGAATTAAAAATGTATCGAACAACATAGGAAAGAAATATAAAAAAGAATAATCATTATCGGAGTAATGATCAATAAATACCTACACTGTACACGCACTTGTAAACCTCTTCCGTTTTTTCGTTACTTAATAATATTATTATAAACATGAATCGACCTAGACCACGCTCTTTTGTTCTAATCAGTGTTGTTTCTAACCAGATTTATCACAGCCTTCTTCACGTGCCTTCTACATCTGAAGACCCAGTCGACAAATGTCTGTTCGAAATGTAGGCATAACGGTTAAAATGTAAATTTTTTAATACATTTTTTATTAAAAAAATTTTTAGCACTATTTTTAAAACTTGCAACTTGCTTATTTTTAGCAATTTTTTTAACACACTTTAGCACATTTCACCTTGCTATAGTTGGCAACACTGAACATAATGTTATACGGTATACGGTTCTTGAGATACCTGGATACATACCTACTTAATAGGAACAATAATAATAATTTTTAAATTAATCATCGTGTCTCATCCAACAACTGTGATAAAATTCTCAGAAGTCAAGGGTTACGAATGTCCCACGGATCTCTGTCACAAAGCCGTTTCCAAATCCGGTCGGCATCAAACCGTCTCGTTCGTAAATAAACTCAAATCTGGAATAATGAAACATATGTACATAAAAATTCCTTGTTCTTACTTCCTGTGAAAACGAGGGGTTGTACCAAAGAGTTTTTATTACATTGACGCGGCGCTAGTTTCTAAGCAAAAGTGATGATTTCTCACTAAATTTATCTTTAGTTCCTTTATTTCCCACGGGCCGTCTATGCTAAAGCTTCAAAAATGTAATTCAATATTATACAGGCGAATGTGAACTCTTTAACATAATCAATATGGTTTAATTTGCATTTTGTGCATGAAAATTAATAGGGTTTTCACAACTTCGTTCTAAATTGAAATAGGCGAATGAGAAAATATAGAGTTTTGATTTAAGATTCGAATACCTAATGAAATGAAAGCATAATGTCGAATTTCGAAAATCCATACAAATGAGGATTACTGTTTCACTGTATGGTTAGCCGGTCGATCAGCTGTCCGGCTGGCCGTGCGCTGGTATAATGCCTATAGCAAAAACAACTGTCCGGTTGTCCGGCAGCTGCACCACAGTACTTTTACCACGTTTAGCACATATTTATTTTCGGCCGTCCATCTGACCGGAATCACTGCGGTCAACCGCAAAGTGTGGTGTGTACTTAACCTTATACTAGAATAGGTAAGTACATCTTTTTATTTACCATTAGTTACTACTTAATTACCAATAATATAATGTAATTACGAAGCTCTTTTTCACTCTATAAAAGTCAAACGGTTTAAATATAAATATACCTATGCCTATTTAAAAAGTTAAAATAATTCGCCAAAAGGTCTCCAAAAATAACTTTTTTCTGTCCCCGTAGCCCAACATTAATCGATTTAACCCTTTAATACGCCAGCCTAGGATTAAACTGTTGGTCTGGTAATCTAATTAGTGGCTGAGAGTCTAGACTGCCAATAAATTATTTATATTTTGCTGACCTTACAGCGTTTACTTATAATTTTGTTAATTAAGTACCTACTTCAATTACTATACACAACTTCACTATTTCGCTTTTGTGTCTTTAATGGAAGAAATGGTGCACGATTGATTTTGGATTCTTTATATAATATGATTCACAGAGTTTTTTTTTGTATGTTCACCGTCTTTTGCTTCTTTTCGAGTCGAAATGGCTTTTTTTGAAGATCTATAGCTGCTTGGACCAGTAGGTGGACAGATCTATAGCTGTGTAATTAACCTCACTGTGTCGTTGGCATCAATGTTCACCGACGATCGATGAAGACACATGAACGGATTTGAAAATTATATTTTATGTACTAAGATCTTTCCATTAAAACTTTATCGAATTTTGTCCTGCAGTTTTCCAGTTATGAATAAAAATGGCATGTCTCTTCTATAAAACCGAGCCTGAAGTTGATTTTTTTTACAAATTTACTAATAATTAAGAAATGCCACCACTACTCAGCTGTTTTTGCAAAACAATCGAGTTCCTGGTCGCACAGTAGTAATTACTCAGTTAATTAATGCCCCGACAGCGCCAGGCGGCGCGGCGCGGCGCTTAGAAAAATATACACTTTCTTATGAACTGTCGAAAATTGATCCTTAACTTACTCCTTCGAATAACAATTGCTTTTACGCTATAGAAGGCAAACAAAAAGGCTATTTTTAGCTAACTTAAAAATGTAACTTCATTATAATCCAACAAAATTAAAACGTTATCAAAATAAATCGCAAACAAAAACGTTAGTTTCAACTTTGTCGCATAATATTATATGACAAAGTTAAGAAACATCTTTTAAACATTAAATACGCAAGTATAACTTTAATATTACAAGAGTGTGTTTTGATATTTCTTGTTTGAATTAAAACTATTGATGCTGGAAACTGGAAATCTGGCCGACATGATACTTGAAAACCAACATAAAATACACTTATGTTAAATAAATAAACTAGAAATAGAAATCTAAATATATAAAAGGAAAGAGTAACTGATTGACTGACTGACTGACTGATCTATCAACGCACAGGCTAAACCGCTGGACGGATTGGGTTGAAATTTGGAACACAGATAGGTTTTATGACGTAGACCTCCGCTAAGAAAGGATTTTGCCATGCAGGCAAAGCCGCGAGCATAAGCTAGTACATACATATATTTATATATCCAAAGATGCCTCATGACTGAGTAATCAAAATAATCCTTCACTGAAATATGAGCGAATACAGTAAAAAATTGGATACGTGGAGAAACGTGACGTGAAAAATATATAAAACAAGATGGCCGTCAATTTTAAGAATTGATGATGATTTTACGGCAGTAGAGAGACGTTGTTATTTGTTTTATATAGAGATTTACCACTACGTTTTCTTTTTTTTAACATCTAAGATAGGTAGATACCTATAAGTTGCAAACTAAATTGAAACAAAATAAGTATTTTAATAACAAAGGGAATTTCAAATATTATGAATTAAAACGTGCGTAGACGTTTTAATTCATAATTTAAAAAATTCGATAAAATTTAAATGTTATGAATTATTAAGAAACATCTAATATATAAAATTCTCGTGTCACAGTTTTCGTTGCCATACTCCTCCGAAACGGCTTGACCGATTTTGATGAAATTTTTTGTGCTTATCCGGTATCTATGAGAATCGACCAACATCTATTTTTCATCCCCCTAAATGTTAGGGGTAGTCCACCCCTAAATTTTATTTTTTATTTTTTAGACAAAATTTTTAATTTCTATTTTTTTATGATACAACATACAAAAATACATACAATCCTCAATTTTCACCCTTCTACAATCAACCCTTATTTTTTAATAGCCATTTTAGTAATTTAACCATTTTTCCTCTCCGGTCGAAAACTGATCAATCGTCATTTAATTAGTTATCCCCGCCAGATGTCTACAGGTGTCACTTCTGACCCAGTAAACAGCACGGAGTAGGGATGAGAACGAAGCCGGTCTCCTTTCTTTCTCACTCCCTACACAGTTGTCGGCCATCATTATTGTTTATGCATCAAGTGTAGTAGTAACGTTGACAATTATTATTTTGCTATCTCAGTGTAACTCTCATATTAACTTTTAATCATTCCTATTTTATCAATAATAATTAAATTATCAATTTTGAGTGTATTTTGCACGATTAGTTAATCAAGTGATTTTATCACCTCAAAAGTACTCAACACGTGACACGAGCTTTCAATAACAACGGATTTTGTTGTAAGTATACTTTTTTTTATTTATATCGAAAATGTTGTTGATCTTATAAAAATGTAATTTTAATTTAATTTTATTAAAAAAATGTAATTGAACAATTAAGATTTTCATAGTTTTCAAAAAATCAATCATTATGAATCTTTATTTTGAAATGTCAATGGAAATATTGGTTGTATGAAAAAATTATAAGAGACAATGTTTTCATAAAATTTAATTTTTTACTTTTGTTTGAAATATTTTTCCATAAAATAATGCTTATTTCACGCATATACCACATTCTTACATACATACAATATACACATTCTAAAATACATACATACTTCCAATAAGTAAGCTATTTTTTGTCTACACTAGAAATTACTAGGAAATTATTTATATGGCAAAACAACGTTTGCCGGGTAAGCTAGTAATAATATAATATTAGAGTACCAACTCTTTAAAAGAAATTAAGAATCTTCCAAATCGGTTCCATTCTCTAGCGTCTTCGAGTAAATGGTAGTCATACGAACATCAGTGTAGAATTACTGAAAATTCAAGCAGTAAGTAACCCTCATTTTTGAAGTCTTGAATACTAATTAAAATCCTACAGTGAGTTAAATACTATATTGCTTAGACATTTTCTACTTTTTATTCATTATAAGTAGGTTAACCTTAGACCGTAGACCACGATGTCGCGTGATGTTAAGCCATGTGCGAACTAGGCCTAGAAGGCGGGATAAATCCCTTCCTCTGAACATCATGCCGGAAATCGATCATAATGATTACTTAGCGACACGATTTGGCCAGTGAATAGTAATTAGCCACGGCAACTTTACGGCAGTGAATAGTACCTAATTAGCCACGGCCACACGGCTTACCACTTACCAGTACCTATAGCGAGTGGAAAATACCACATAAATTACCTGGAAAATGTACAAGTTTTCATCTAGGGACCAGTTTTCTTAAGAAAAACTATTTAGGTAATCTTGTTTCCAAATGAGGTTGTAACAACGTTAGAACGGACAAGTGCGTCAGTGGAACACATCCGGCTGAATGCGAACACTTGCGAAGCGAAAAAACATTAAAAAATCTCACGCTAACGAGTTAACATCGCGCGTAAACAATAAAATTGCTCGGAAAATAAGTCATCGCGATTTGCTTTTTATTGCGTAACGCAAATTATTATTTATTACACTAGTAAAGTAGAATAATATTATTTGTAAGTTCCCACTTCTCAGCATAGATTTAGTATTCATGAGATGTGATTTCTTTCGCAGTTTGCAGTATACCAAAATTTTGTTTGTCGACTCGTCACACGGACAACTGTATTCTGTCCCCAAATAATAACAGCTTTCGCGTCGCTCTAGTGTCGCTATTTATTTTCTAAATTTCTATAACGTTTTAACTGCAAACGGCCGAAAATAAACGAATCGCCTCATGTGTCTTCTCAGTCGTGAACCCCCAAAGACGTTATGTCAGCACCTCACCACATTCAAGCTAAGTGGATACCTAGCTCAGTTTCCGAGATGTATGAACATTATGTCTTTCCCATGGTTCCCACTCATTTAACTGTCAACTGACCCGTGACAGGTTACGTTCTTTTTTTTCTCGACGTCCATTGTTTACGCGGGCTAATGGCGTCATAATGTTATGCCACAAGCGGGAAACACTTTCTTTTACGTGCAATCGTAAAATGAGGTTAGTGACTACATAAAGCATTTCTAGATATAAAATCGGGAAAGAAATAAAACACAAAGAAAAGATTTCGTCCCCTGCTATTGAAGAGCGTCCATTAAAAAGCAACTTACCTTTTATGTTGATATTAAAAGTACGATGTTCATTTATCATTCATTCTAATTTTGAATTCAAAGTGCAAATAAAAATCGAGTTCTACCGAAAAAAATATAGGCTTAAAATTTTCCGAAGTAAAATAAAATGGAAGGAAATGAACTGCCTCGACGATAATATTGATTTTTTCGTATTTCTAGACGAGTACATAGAACAATTTCTGTCGTGTCGATAGCGAGTGATGGATCGCCGGCGGCTGAATGTGTCCGCCGTGCTGAACCACGGCCGGACCGATTGATTGCGCTCTCAGAAAAAATCTGCCAGATTTAAAAATGGAGCGTTTAGAGATGCGAGAGCTATCGATTGGAGAGCGAATGTTTGTCGCAATATTTTCACTGTTTTTTTTTCATTTACCTACACACAAAATTTATAGAGCTTTTGAGGTTTAATGCAATGGTTTTTACACTGCCTAGGTAAAATTTGTCCAATACGTGGGCAATGACCTACATTGCGCTTGCATCACCACTGGCGAAGCAGACGTCTACGACGTTAACAGGTAACTAGGTAACCATTAAGCGGGCGGTCTACTTGTGTGTCCAACCTAGTGAGTTTGATGGGTCGGCAGACGTGTGCTCCTGCCAAATCCTTAACCAACAATAAAGGGCAGATTGCGAATTGACGGCCGACGCAAGGACCGGCGTTAAATTGGAACAATAGGTATAAATTATACCAGAGACGGGCAAATACCACATACGTTAGCCAATGCATCAGCCAACGAATCGGCTGACGAGTAGTGCTAGCTTTGCATAAAACTAGCTAAGTACCCTTTATTACAAAACTAGAGTTGCAAGTATTATTTTTAAATACATAGTCGACCAACGATCGTCGACCGATCGAAGTCGCAGCTCTATTGAGACATAAGTAAGTATAATGTGGCCAAAACCGAGTAGCTATCATAATAAAAGTAACCATTTATATGTTAGCCATAAATTGATGGTTTATAGTGGCACGTGATGTGGCTGCCAGAGTCGTAATGTCGTGCTTAACATTGAGGCTTAACATTGGGATTCGATTTACGACCGATTTTGGGCAGGAGGGAATGCGGGGTCACTTTCTCTGAAGCAAGGGAGGTCTGCGGTCTGGATAATAACTAATGTTGGTATTTTCTTTATGAGCTTAATACCTATAACCTGACGACTCTCTCGATTTCGTTTCTGACCGCTTCCGAACATTATAAAAATTTCGTCGTCCATCTTTCCCGCGCGTTCTTGCGGCTGTGTCACCTCATCACCTTCACCATTAAAGGTTCAAGGGCAGTGGCGGATTTGCCCTAAGGCCCAGTAGGCCCGGGCCTAGGGCGGCCAGATATTAGGGGCGGCCAATCGTGACAAAAAAATCACTGATGACAAGAAATAACTAAAAGTACGTAAATATTTTAAAGGCTTCAAGGGGCCATGGGTTTTTCTCGGCGGCTCTGCTCTATAATAAGAATAATTATCTTCTCACCGCTCAGAACACATCTTTTGTAGCCTGAAATATAAAATTTTCTCGGCACTCGCAGCTAGCTGCTCGCGCAATTATAAATAGAATATTACATATGTATTTTGCTCACCACTCAGAACGAGCTCATTGCACACAGTACCGGCGTTAGGGTGGGGCGTGGTTGGGCGACCGCCCAGGGCGCCGGATAAAAGGGGCGCCACAGGCTCTATAATGGGGCACCTATTGAATTTTTCAGAACGAATGGGGCGCACGGGCGCCCCATTCGATATTCTCAAAAATTCAATATTCTCGGTGCTCGTAGCAAGCTGCTCGCGCTTTTATAAGAACATTTAGTTTCTTTGCCACTCGAAGGAAGATAAACGCACATCATTCGTGCTGAAAAATTCAAAATTTTCTCGGCGCTCGCAGCAAGCTGCTCGCGCTTTTATAAATGAGTTAATTTACTTTCTTTGCCATTCGAAGCGCACAACGCAACATCACAAACGCACATCAATCGTGCAGAAAAATTCAAATTTTTTTCGGCGCTCGCAGTGAGTTACTCGCGTTTTTATAAATAAGGACATTAAATTTCTTTGCCACTCGAAGCTAGCTAAACGCACATCATTCGTGCTGTAAAATATCTAAATTTTCTCGGCGCTTGCAGCGAGCTACTCGCGCTTTTATAAATAAGAATACTTATTTAGTTTCTTTGCCGCTCGGAGCAAGCTAAACGCACAATATTCGTGCTGAAAAATTCAAAATTTTCTCGGCGCTCGCAGCGAGCTTCTCGCGCTTTTATAAATGAGAACATTTACTTTCTTTGCCACTCGAAGCAAGCTTAACGCACATCATTCGTGCTGAAAAATTCAAAATTTTCTCGATGCTCGCGCTTTTATAAATAAGGATATTTAGTTTCTTTGCCACTCAAAGCAAGCTAAACGCACATCATTCGTGTTGAACAAATCTAAATTTTCGCGGCGTTCGCAGCTAGCTGCTCGCGCTTTTATAAATAAGAATACTTATTTAGTTTCTTTGCCGCTCGAAGCAAGCTAAACGCACATCATTCGTGCTGAAAAATTCAAAATTTTCTCGGAACTCGCAGCAAGCTGGAAAGGTGGATTTTTTTCTAGATACGCCCATGATTTTGCCCATCGGAATCGGCCCAGAAAAAAATCCTGGAATTTTTTCCTTTTTAGTATGGGTTTGAATTGCTTTTTAGGGGGCGCCGTAGAAATCTCGCCCAGGGCGCTGGTAATGTTAAAACCGGCTCTGATTGCACATCTTTTGTAGTCTGAAACGTAAAATTTTCTCGGCGCTCGCAGCAAGCTGCTCGCGCATTACAAGGTTTTTAAAATTTTATTCTATTCGGAACGAGTTTAACGCACACGTTCTTGTCAGAGATATAACATTTCCTATTTTAGAGATTCAAATTGTAGGTAAACGTTGAAATGTACAAACCTACCTTGTTCACAAGAAAAAAAAATCTGGATCCGCCACTGTTTAAAGAGTAAGTAGGAGTAGACATGTTATATACGACATAGGTGCAGGTATTACATGGACTGGGGCCTAGGGCGGCCTAGACTGTAAATCCGCCACTGTTCAAGGGTCATCACCTTTAAAGTGCCAAGAACTAAAGTTAATATTATCTACCTTGTTTTTTTAATAAAAGGCCTTTGACTACGATCTCGCGTGATGTTAAACGATGATGCGGCCGTAGATAGTAACAGACTAAACCTAGAAGGCGGGATAAATCCCTCCCTGTTTTTTTTTTGTTATAATTTGGCGCCAATTCTTCAAGGCTCTTCATTCTACACTCTACACCCTCG
The DNA here is from genome assembly GCA_947507615.1 of Hemithea aestivaria. Lineage (NCBI taxonomy): Eukaryota > Metazoa > Arthropoda > Insecta > Lepidoptera > Geometridae > Hemithea > Hemithea aestivaria. Next base: position 16,940,310 of record OX382333.1, on the reverse strand, counting down.
TCAGTTACATATAGATCATAGACAATCACCCCAATACCCTCTGAGAATTAATAGGGCCTAATATAATGTTAACGCATTTACTCCGATATCAATTCATATTTAATGTGGCGACCTTACGAAGGATCTCTCTTCAGGATTCAGGAATTTATCAATTTACCTATATTAGGTAGGTATATTATAGTATCATAATTGTCTATAGGATATTCTGATTGACCACCATTTGCCTTTTTGGCTTTTGATTTAGATAATAATGGTTAGTTATATGACGTAGACATCCGCTAAGAAAAGATTTTGCCACGTGAGTAGGTAAATCCGCGAGTATAAGCTAGTATCAAACTCAATGAAACATGCCATATTATATTACTCGCTCAGCTCTAACTCTAGAAACATGAAAATTTGCACAATTTGTAAGATACCCTCGTCCGACAGACAATATCCTCGATACGTATCAAAATGGAGAATTAATAGGGCTCAATATAATGTTAACGCATTTACTCCGATATCAATTCATATTTAATGCGCCGACCTTACGAAGGCTGTCTTCGGGATTCAGGAGTATCTTTATAAAATTGTTTTATGTTATTAACTACTGGATAAAGTAAATATTTGCAGCTTTGGCTAGTATTTATAATAATTAAATTATAGGTTTGAATGTACAACCTTAATATAGGTAATAGACTTCTTCCCGACAAACACTTGTTCAGTGACTTTATATTATACCTACCTATTAATTTTGATCTTAATCTAGTCTTATATTAGTACGAATTTAGTAAAATAGTCAAGGTTTTCCTTTACCTCACAAAAGCTTTAGTACCTATATAACACACATTTTGACAATATATTATTATCTCGAACATGGCGACCGTGACAGGACAAAATTTAGATTTTCATTATAATTTGTCGCCACGTTGTTTAGGAAGTTTAATTGGCCGCCATTTTTGTGATATTCTTTGAAAATTTACTATAGAAACGTACACTTACAATTATTAAAAATACACCAACTAAAAATGGCCACACAGGGATTAAGCGTTTAAAATTGTTTGGTTCGCAAAAACAAAACTGCATAATCATCGTCTACTTAAAATAATTTAACATTGTACTTATAGAGATAAGTTAAAAGCAATGTGCGTACCAAAACTTCAAAATAAATAACTTAAGAAGTAGCTCAATAAAGCCATCTAACGAAGCTTGGTAAACTAACAACTTTCATAACCGTAATAAAGGTGCCCCAAAGAACCAGGAACGAGGGAAATATCGAGTAATGGATGGACGAGAATCGAGAAAAAAATCGAATAATGTTCCCGCGTAATCTCTCAAAAAAGATTGGTGAAAATGGAGGAGGCGCTTCGTGGGAATATTGATTTCATTATTCATTGGGAAATCTGTTATTGGTACTGTATGGAAACTTAAGTGGAAGATAGTATTAAGAGGGTAGATTTAGACTAGTATGAAGTTAACTTATTTATTCACAGCAATCCTTTCTAACCATTCTTCCTTTTCCGTGCTTTTACCTATTAGGTACCCAGTGCCGGCGTTAGGGTAGGGCGCGGTTGGGCGACCGCCCAGGGCGCCGGATAAAAGGGGCGCCACAGGCTTCTATAATGGGGCGAATGAAAAATTCAATATTTCACGGTGCTCGTAGCGAGCTGCTCGCGCTTTTATAAGAACATTTAGTTTCTTTGCCACTCGAAGGAAGATAAACGCACATCATTCGTGCTAAAAAATTCAAAATTTTCTCGGCGCTCGCAGCGAGCTGCTCGCGCTTTTATAAATGAGAAAATTTACTTTCTTTGTCATTCGAAGCAAGCTAAACGCACATCGTTCGTGCTGAAAAATTCAAAATATTCTCGGCGCTCACAGTGAGCTGCTCGCGCTTTTATAAATGAGTACATTTACTTTCTTTGCGCCTCGAAGCAAGTTTAACGCACATCATTCGTGCTGAAAAATTCAAAATTTTCTCGGTGCTCGCAGCGAGTTACTCGCGCTTTTATAAATAAAGACATTTAGATTCTTTGCCACTTAAAGCAAGCTTAACGCACATCATTCGTGCTGAAAAGAATCTAAATATTCTCGGCGCTCGCAGCTAGCTGCTCGCGTTTTTATAAATGAGAAAATTTACTTTCTTTGCCATTCGAAGCAAGCTAAACGCACATCGTTCGTGCTGAAAAATTCAAAATATTCTCGGCGCTCACAGTGAGCTGCTCGCGCTTTTATAAATGAGTACATTTACTTTCTTTGCGACTCGAAGCAAGTTTAACGCACATCATTCGTGCTGAAAAATTCAAAATTTTCTCGGTGCTCGCAGCGAGTTACTCGCGCTTTTATAAATAAGGACATTTAGATTCTTTGCCACTCGAAGCAAGCTAAACGCACATCATTCGTGCTGAACAAAATCTAAATTTCCTCGGCGCTCGCAGCTAGCTGCTCGCGCTTTTATAAATGAGAAAATTTACTTTCTTTGCCATTCGAAGCAAGCTAAACGCACATCGTTCGTGCTGAAAAATTCAAAATATTCTCGGCGCTCACAGTGAGCTGCTCGCGCTTTTATAAATGAGTACATTTACTTTCTTTGCGACTCGAAGCAAGTTTAACGCACATCATTCGTGCTGAAAAATTCAAAATTTTCTCGGTGCTCGCAGCGAGTTACTCGCGCTTTTATAAATAAAGACATTTAGATTCTTTGCCACTTAAAGCAAGCTTAACGCACATCAATCGTGCTGAAAAGAATCTAAATTTTCTCGCAGCGAGCTGCTCGCGCTTTAATAAATAAGTATTCTTATTTAGTTTCTTTGCCGCTCGGAGCAAGCTAAACGCACAACATTCGTGCTGAAAAATTCAAAATTTTCTCGGCGCTCGCAGCGAGTAACTCGCGCTTTTATAAATAAAGACATTTAGATTCTTTGCCACTTAAAGCAAGCTTAACGCACATCATTCGTGCTGAAAAGAATCTAAATTTTCTCGCAGCGAGCTGCTCGCGCTTTAATAAATAAGTATTCTTATTTAGTTTCTTTGCCGCTCGGAGCAAGCTAAACGCACAACATTCGTGCTGAAAAATTCAAAATTTTCTCGGCGCTCGCAGCGAGTAACTCGCGCTTTTATAAATAAGGACATTTAGATTCTTTGCCACTCGAAGCAAGCTAAACGCACATCATTCGTGCTGAACAAAATCTAAATTTTCTCGGCGCTCGCAGCTAGCTGCTCGCACTTTTATAAATAAGAATTCTTATTTAGTTTCTATGCCACTCGGAGCAAGCTAAACGCAGCTCGTGTTTCGTGCTGAAAAATTCAAAATTTTCTCGGAGCTCGCAGCTAGCTGGAAAGGTGTATTTTTTTCTAGATACGCCCATGATTTTGCCCATCGGATTCGGCCGAGAAAAAAACCCTGGAATTTTTCCTTGTTCGTTTTTAGTATGGGTTTGAATTGCTTTTTAGGGGGCGCCGTAGAAATCTCGCCCAGGGCGCTGGTAATGTTAAAACCGGCCCTGTAGGTACCTACTTACTTAATTCTTTCTTACTCTTGCCTAACCATTTTCACTTTACGCGTATTTGAAATTAGAGCGCTTATTTAAATCTTAAATGTGTATTGCCAATAAATAAGTATAAAATGATTTTCACTCTGAAACCTATTGTTATATAGGTTTGATGAAACCCTGCTCAAGTCCTAATAATTTCCAACATTTCAGACACGACCTTCGACCCTTTCGGTAACAGGAATCCTATCTAGAATCTAGACATCTAGCTCTCTAGTTAGGTATATATAAACCAATCACCTGCCCAAATACACTTTAATCATGAGCTGAAATTACCGATAGCCACTAACTAACCCGAGGATGGTAAACTAGGCAATTGGGTTGGTTACTAGGTATCCTACCTATCTCTTAGTACAAGGGTATTAGAAACATAGGTAGGTACCTATAGACTACAGAGCAATATCGTAGTTATAATTGAAGCGAAAGCGAGAAAGTTTACCCTTGCGCGAAATCCAACTGGGTAAGGGATCGTTGCGTCAGATTTCAGATGCATATTAGGTAGGTATAGGTTCCTACTTCCTACAAGTTAAGTGATACTTAGGTAGGTACCTATATTCTGCCGCAATAGTTAACCATCACCCTTTCTTAGGTAGGTAATAGGAATAGGTATCGGTACCGGTAAGTATCTAAGTCTAACTTTTTTAAAGTTACCAATGATTTAAAATGAATGTATTGGCACGTAAACCGTTAAAATTGAATTCATTAGGTATCTATAATGTACATAATGAATTATACATAATTTGATTTTGGTTTACCAATAGAATGTTAACACTAGTATAGTGTGGTGAATAATTTGACAAAATATCGATATTTTTACTCCGTACAAACGTTGTTCAGATTAGAAACCTATAGGTACCTATATTATGTCCTTTGTAAAGGTCTTGACTGAAAATGAGCTCAAAACTTATGAATTATAAGAAATTTTATCAAAATTCAGCATTATTAGACTAACTAGCTAAACAATCTGGTGTTTTAAGTATACCTACTCAACAAAATTGAAGCTACCTATTTTATCTTACTTCTTACTAATGTTATAAACGTGAAAGTTTGTAAGAATGTATGGATGTCTGTATGTCTGGATGTATGTTTGTTACTCTTTCACGCCTAAACGGGTGGACTGATTGAGCTGAAATTTGGTATAAGCTATCTCAGCTTAGACCCTGGAATAACATATAGGCTACAGTATAGTGGGATAAAACCGCTGGACACAGCTAGTATAATATTATGTGGGTACCTAATATGCGTAGGCAAAGCTGATAATAGACAAGTCCACTGGCCATAACGGTCTTTATCACCAGAAGACAATACGTTATTCAAGTCACGACGGTCGCGGGTGGCGTGTCATCGCGCGGTTACCGTCATCCGTAGTCCGTAACTGTTCATTATGAAGTGGGGATGCTGCGAAGATCGTTGAATGGCAGGAAGGAAGCCGTGTGACAAGCGGTTACGTAACATAGGAGGCTTCGCAGCGGCTTTGTTTTAGGGCACGATGGCGTGAACCTCAGGCTTGTATCTATGTACTAGTTTATTCGGTGTCTTGAGTTACATCTACGATATAAGCAGTTTTACACAAAAAACTACTACAGTTGCTTTCATATCTCGAATTTGACAGTAAATTAAAAAGATAAGTGATAGGACACAAACAGGAGAAAAAGTGTATTAACTAAATGCATAAAGAAACGAAAGCCTTGTCGCTAAATAGCGATTTCTTACAGACAGCCAAAGGAATAAACTTACATTGCTGGAAATAGGTGAAGACAGGAAACCCGAAGTATACGTGATAGAAAATTGAATTGGATTGAATTGAATTGAAGTACCTCTAGTTAAATTGTATTTTCACCAATATTTCTCTGATTTTACCTAGCCCGGACCTAATATGAGTAAAGAGGATTTTATTGTGATAACTAGAAACAGACCAAATAGGTACGAGAGGCCTTGGCATTTCCAAACAAAACTCGTAGGTGGGTCAAGCTTTAATTTGGTCAGCTGAACACGAACCGAACTAAACAGCTGTTATAATTTAGTTAGTGTTGAGAATTGAAGTATTTTTATGATAATGAGTAACTTCTTGTCGAGTCGGTTTTTAACGGCCTTGAAGAGGTCCTGAATTGTGCAAACTGTAGGGCATCTGGGACACTGTATGTGTGCTATTGATTGTACATTGTACAACATGTACAACACCACCGACGATATGACTATAATAAATTAGTAAAATGACGAGTAATTAAGGTGCGTCATGGAAGCATCTTGATTGCCCATATTATCATAGTGCCACCTAGTGAACAGAATTCGCGGCACTGCACTGCGCCTGTCACCCTGAGTTGTAGAATTAGTTTTAGAATTTCGTCATGTCATTGTTCGTGTGTTCGTTTGTTTGTCATTTGGGTGGTAACATTGCCCTGCAATTCGGAACACAATAATGCCTACATTGCTGCTTGGCGAAAGAATAACTGGCCAAAGTGTCGTATTTCACTGCAATAGGGGCCAATTACTACAACAAAAACGTACCTACTAACCCAATATTAAATGAATTAGTTTTAAAACAAAGGCCGTTAATAGTGACCATTTTCCCCTTACATAAATTAGGAATGCTGATGAAAAATAACTGGGAAAGTCTAAAACTTTGATGGTTGTTATAAAAGGCCTTCCGGGCTCTTTTGATTAGGCCCATAACCAATTCAAAAACAATTTGAATTGGATTTCAGGGCCTCTACTCCTTAAAATTGAGGGTATTTTGATTTTATTATGCCATTTAATATAAAATACACTAGCTTAAACTTATCGTCGCGGCTCTGCCCTCGTGACTCGTGCGAAAATCTTTTCTTACCGGAAAACTACGGCATAAAATCTATCCATGTTCCATATTTCAACCCAATTTATTCAGTGGTTTAGGATGTGAGTTGATATATCAGCTAGTCATCAGATTATACCTATAAATATTATCTACTGGATATAATTGTACCTTGAATGAGCTTCACATAATGGCAATGAGGTTTGCCGAAAATAATACGAACATCATTTAGCGAAATGCGTTACATTTCGCGAAATGTAACGTTATTAATTGCTTATCATAATATATTTTATTGAAGTTAATATTACGTATTGCCTTTATATAAAATCTTTAGTAATAGTTTTGGTCCTGGGTCTGCGAATTAGGTAAAACTGTAATGCAGACCAGGACATGGTAAATAAATAAATAATAATATACCAGTGAAAATTGTCGTAATCATCATTTCTTACGATAACGTCTAGTCTACAATTCAAACTATACTTATGTTTAATCTCTCGTCTTTGGTTAAAAAACCGTATTGTATTAAGTATTACCATAATGACATAGTTTCCAGTTTCATGAACAAAAGCTTTACTCCAAAAGTGGGTCGCAGTTTTCCCTTTCATTGTGCATTCATATCATTAAAAATGTATTTGTTTCGTTAATGAATTATGGCTTTGAAGACTTCCACGAGCCAGCTTAGAGCTATTAATCTTTTGCGTATGATTGTGAGTCGTGACCAGTGGCCAGCGGCTAGGCGCCGTACTTCCGTCGTATTTGCCAGTTACCAATCAATTAAAACGATAGCACGAACGCAAGGGTTAAAAAAGGCATCTATCCATCATTCCGACATGGGTTGCTTAATGAATTCCGGGAGTTTAGCTCGTAAATTATTATTGTAAATAGAACACTCATTTTTTAAAGTCATAGCTACATAAGCAACAGTTACATAAGGGTAGGCTACTTATTTATTCTTTAAAAAGTACAAAAATAGAGTTGGATTATTATCGATAACATAACAATATTGAGAAGACGATATTCGAAATCAATATCAATGTTGTAGGTAAGAGTGAACTCTGAGAACGTGGGGTGAATAGTGAATAGACACCGATTTAATATCTACCCACAATGCAAATTGCACCGGAAGCCACAGGTAAGAATAGCGACTTCGCAATTGCAATTACGATCGACTGCGTTCAACAAAGAAATTGCAAATACTTTCATTGAACACGTGAGCATAGAAATTGTTCAACATCCTTATTTGAAAAGAGAAATGATATATCAAGGCGTGGATTGAATGAAACATTCATATTTATTATTATATTTATAATTGTTTATAGCTGTATAATGGCGAACATTAAAATTTTACACGTATTTGAACGGTGATTCGACGCCGCTCGGTTATGGCATTGTAGCTTACATTTAAGGCATGTAAACACGCACAGGGAATAGTGATTGCAAAAGTCCAGTTAGTGGCCGCGAACGAACGTCCAATCGCATTCTATTCTCCTTAATTTAGAGAAATCGTACCGGCACAAACGTGCCTTGCCCAACACTAATCCTATTTCCAAAATAGAACATAACTTTTCAAGAAAACATCAACACATACCTCAAAAGACGTCCGTCTTCATAATCGAGTTTAATAAATCCATTCACAATATACCGAATGAAAACAAAAACCACTCACTTTGCGACCACAAAAATAATAACAACTAAAACTGGGGGTCTTTACGACACGTAGTAAAACACACACATCCTTTTTTTGGGGAAACAATAAAAAACTTGCACAATATTTGAACAGATGGGATATTTATTTTTGTTGACGCGTGAGAGCCGAGGTTTCGGCTTGCAACACGACCGCCGCGACGCGAGGAGGGAATCTCGGCACTGAGCGCCGAACGCCGAACCTCCGTTTGTTTGGTACGCGTCGACTCCGCCTTCCCTTTCTAACAAGTGACCTTTCATATAACGCCATCTAGCGAGCTAATGTGTAACCGACTTCAACTTGGGCGAACCATGCGCATAAAAATGCAACATGTTCCATTTTCGATAATCCCGGAATATTATGATGTGTCCCATCACTATTTTTTCTTAATAGGTAGAAATCGTTTATTTTTAATCATCTTTTTACCGGGGGTAGACTTCCTTTGCAGGAGGTCGTCTAGGTGGGTACCCCAACAGTGCCAGTTATTCTACCGCCTGAGCAGTGATGTGCAAATATTACTGTGCTCCGGTAGGAGGGCACTGTAGCTAGTGAAATTACTGGGCTAAAGAGTCTTAACATCTTATGACTCTTGAGTAAGAAGCGTTGGTGCAGTGCTCCTAGAATTTCACATAATTGTGAAATCCTAGGTGACACTGTACTGATTATAATGGGCAGCCGTTATCTCTTAACATCAGGAGAGCGTCTTGCTCGTCTTCTACTTCATCACATAAATAAATAAATAATAATCTTTTTCTTTAATGTTAAAAATTATTATGTTACGTCTGTAAAACGCAGCATAGCTAATACTTTTTAACTCAATAATGACTCAGTCAAAATGTTATTTTTTAAGGATATAGGCTTTTTTTATTCATTATTCGTTTAGGTTAGGCTTTTGACCACGATCTCGGCGACGATGCGGCCGTATATTGTAACAGGCTAAACCTAGAAGGCGGGATAAATCCCTCCCTGGAAACTTAGGGTAACATAAAGACTAATTGAACATTAACTTAATTTATTCATAAAAATAGAGGGAATCGGTGATTTGACGAACTAACCTAACGTGACTTTACATGATAATTCTTTATCTGTCTGCTCCGCTACCAATTTGATCATATTAGAGCTGGTCATCACATTCCTTGGCTGAAAACCTGACGAGAGCCAAGAATCTAACACTTCCGTGCTCGGGAGCATTGTTCTTAAAGAATTTCTTATATAAATGTATGCTTGAGGAGAATATTTATAAATACTCAGTGCGAAATTCTTCAAATCATCAGTCTGTCTCATAGGCATCGCCAAAACCAAGCCGGTCGTGTCATCTTTGATTTTATCTTGCAACGACAACAAAATCCTACATTTTTTCTTCCGTTTCTGATTAAGAATTTTCTTTTTCATTTCTATTAGAGTTCTCATTCGTGTTAAGAACCTGTTTTGTCTGTTGTGGACTCTCATGTTGTATTTGAGTTTGTCTTTTAGTCCCACACATTGACGTTGCATTTTTTGAACCTCGGAGAATAGTGTGAGTACTTCTACATTGTCTGCTTCGGATTTAGTTGATGAGTGTGGTTTGTGGTTGATTTCTTCGTCTGTGGACATGTAGTCCTCGTTGTCTAGTGTGTCCTCATCTATGTATTCAACCTGGAAAAAAAACATTTTTTATGTATTATAATATTTGAGGTACTTATGAAGGAGTATTAGTAATTGGCGTAGGGGATTTTTTAGGCAGAACAATATTTTCCCTACGTACATGACTAACAATATGTCGGCAATAATAAAAATTAATGAAAACTTTGAAGAAAAACAAAAATGTCATATTTCAAGTCATACAATTTATAAATTTCAAATATGTACTGTTTCTGTCCTAAACCTATAACAAAAAAAGGAAATATTATATGGACAATGTGTAGATTGCCAACAATTTTTTACCTCAAGAACATGTCTAGGAAGCTTCAAAGACGGTACAGCTTTGTCCACCATCACCATCTCATCCATTTCGTTGCACATGAAGCAGTCTACGGAGAAGTGTTGCATGCACATGTACGAATAATCGGTGGGCGTCCAGTTGTTACGACCCGTCAGGTCCGTCCAGATCTGACGCAGGGATGGCTCTTCCGGAAACCTGGAATATAGAAAAATGACACTTTAGAGAAAGAGACCAAATTAATAACATAATACATTTTTGAAAACTAAGTTGAGTTTCTGCAGTTATCCATTTATTTGCTGGGACGGTGAAAGAAATTTTTATTTTGCTTATTACTAACTATCATAGGCGGATTTAGGGGGGGGCCAGGGGGCCAAGGCCCCCCCCCAGAAGCATTGTGGAGTTACGAATTTTGAACATATTTCATGGTCAAGATGATTTTTTTTTCTCAGCGCTCGCAACAAGCTGCTCCCGCACTTATTATTAAGGGTATTTGAACTTTCTAACTGTTCAGAGTGAGCTAAACACACACTTTTTGGAGTAAAAATTATAATATTTTTGCCCGTCTGCATCTTGGCCCCCCCCAGAACCAAATCCTGGATCCGCCAGTGTTAACTATAGTACTAAAATACAGTTGGGCCACAATGTATAGCCTTATAGCTGTAAACAATCTCTTCCAGACAACCAACCTTTGTACAGAATCATAGCTGACTAAGAGTGGTATTTGGTACAAGGATTTGAAGATACATATTCATATCTAAATGGTAGATAAGAGATATTTTAAAGATACATTTTACTAATATTATATGCAGTTTGTTTTACCTGAAAAACATCTCCGGTTCCAGATTTTTGGAGTCTTCACATCCAAGTACTGCACAAGTTTTAGAAATTTCTGTATTATCAGTGTTCTGTTTCAATTCTGGAGCCACCATCGCTGAAAAAACATGGTCAAAAATTTGTACAATATTAAATTTTTTTAAGACTGTATTTTTTATTCATTACAGATTTTTTTTTAAAGAATGAACACTGTATGTCAAGTTAGTTAAGTTTTAGTTAAGTCAAATTAATCAATTGTAATAATATATTATAGCGGTAACTTACCTATAGGCGTTGATTTCGCTTTATCGTTAAGTTCCATTGTAAGCTCTATATTTTTGTACATTTGGCTGGAATTCATAGCTCAGCATAAAACTTTTTACAGCTATAATAAAAACTGAGTATATTGAACTAATGAAACACATTTAAATACATTGTTTAAATCAATAATTCACTTTTTTACCGTTCTAAAATGGTTTAATGAAATTGCCGCCCGGGACGCCAATATACATGTTAGGTTATCTTTCAAGTCAATAAAACAGTGGTAATTCCTTAATTGCACAAAATATATACTAATTCTTTTAAAAACACTTTAAGAATTATAATATTAATATTGATATTTATTGTAAAATATGAGAATAAATCGTAAATTTTTGTAGGTTTCTCCCATTGACAACATCAGAAATAATGAATGAAATAGAGCGAATGATTTATAGAATGACAGATATTTCATTCATTCTTTACTAATCCGGATATTGATAGTGCTGCATGTCGATAATTTTTATCGGGATTTTACCGATATTTATAAAATTTGCTATCTATTGTTCAAAGATTTTTTTACAATTTGACTGGTAGAGTTGAGTACGTTGTAAATAGCAGAACTAAATTGTTAAATAGCATGCTATTTCTATTTACATCTATAAAGCTATTTCGTAAATGTTAAGGCCTTAATCATATAACCGAAAAATAAAATCTAAAACTGTATGTACACAACTTATTTTAATACTATTATTTAGTTACGGATTTAAGATAAAAAAACACAATTTCTTCTAGTATTTTTTCGCAGTATGCAGCGGATCCAGGTTTTTTTTTTGGGGGTGGCCAAGGTGCAAATGCGCCAAAATATTATAATTTTTACAACCAAAAATTTGCGTTTAGCTTGCTTTGAACGGCAAGAAAATTCAAATATTCCTATTCATAAATCCGGAAGCAGCTTGCTGCAAGCCGGAGGAAAAAAACCATTATAGACGTAGTGGATAAACATACAACCACTCTCATCTCATTATTTTTTGGCGTAGGGCTAGGCTACAAGTGTGTTGCCGTTGTCTAAGAGAACAACGTTAAGACAAAAATATCTACCAAATTAGTGTGCCAAGTGCCAAATTTAATCCAAATTCGTTTTAGCATTAAATAGCTTTGCGTTGATAATTCAGTTTTTCCTCGGATGAAATAGCCAGGCTAAGAACTCGTTGAGTTCTTCCTTTGAGTCTTTCATTGAATAACTTTTTTATTTGATGTAGTTTACATACGGTGCTGTTATTTATTGCTTTTAGTTTTTTTTTTTTTTTTTTTTTAAATATGGCAACAGTTGCATTTTGCCAGTGTCGAGTAAAACAGGAGACAACAGTTTACGCGAAAAAATACCTACCAAAACGAAATTTTGTAAATTTGGATCAAATGAATAATAGAAAGAAAAAATATATTATGTAAATATGCAGAAAAAAGCAAATACGAACAGAATAATTGTTTATAATAGAAAACTGAACTACAGAAGTTACTATATCATAGGTACTTACATAAATTTAAATTTTAATATCATTAAATGTAATAAAATTGGCTAGTAGTGTATAAATATCCACATTAACAGTTGCTAATAAAATATTAATGTTTGTAGGAAAAGTAACTTCCAAGGATACTAATTGTTCATAAAGCCACGAATGGTCCCGATTAGGACATGAAAAGAAAATGTGATTCAAATCTCCAAGCTCCAAACCACATTCACAAAGTGAATTGTCCACTATGCGCAACCTTGCAAGATGTGCAGGCGTACAAGTATGGCCAAGACGCATCCTTATAATAATAGATGTTGATATTTTATTAAATTGAAAACGGAAGAACCATGGTTTACGCGGAATATGGGGCTGAATATTGCTATAGAATATTCCTTTTATTTTCTTAGATTCCTCCCAAGAGATATTCCACGAGGAAAATAAGTATGATTTGGATAGATTAACCAGATCACAGCAGTAATTAACGTATGGATACACATCACCACACTGCACCGCGTCATTAGCAAGCTTATCAGCCATTTCATTACCTGAAATTCCACAATGGCTAGGAATCCAAACAAAACTTACTGATAAGTCCTTATTTGCACAGCTAAGTAATTTTGTTCTAATTTGGAGTAACAAAGGGTGACAAGAGGCAGCTTTCATGGGATATTTAATTAGTGCTTGTAAGGAGCTCAATGAATCCGTGAAAATAACTGTGTGTTTAAGTTTCATTAATAAAATATATTCTACAGCTTTGAAAATGCCAAAACATTCACCGGTAAATACTGAGGTTTCTGGAGGAAATTTAATTTTTTGAACAATATTATATTGACGATGGTACACGCCAACACCAACACACCCGGTTCGCGAATGTTTAGAAGCGTCAGTGTAAATGTGATGCCAACCGCGCCAATGTTCGTCTACAGCAGCATTAAAACTTATATTTGCTCCATATTCATGACGGTCAATATTCAGGTTAAAGTTAATATCAGGAACAAGTAACAGGGAATCAAAAGAGCCAATATATATAGGAAGCTTAGATGTTTGAAATACGGAGGCTTCTAGAGATTCAAATCGTTTTAAACTTGTAACTAAACAGGGGGGAGATTTATTCTTCCAATAAGGTAATGTAAAGAAAAGTTCAGACAAAAGTTGAAGTTTTGGAGGGAGGAGATGTGATGAGACTTGCATGGTGCGGAATAATAGCCTATCAGATAAAAACTGACGTCTTATATTTAATGGTGGATCAACACACTCTACTTGAAGGGCATTTATAGGACTGGACTTCATTGCACCTGTAATAAGTCTAAGTGCTTTAGATTGAATTCTATCCAATTTTTTAAAAGCAGTGACATTACCAGGCTCCAGCAAAAAGGTTCCATAATCTAAAATGCTTCTTATGAGAGCATTGTAAATTAACTTAAGAGAAAAAGGGTGCGCACCCCACCAAACACCTGTAAGACATCTAAGCATGTTAAGTCGTCCCTCGCATTTAGCAACTATAAAATCGCAATGAGGAACACCAGTCAATTTGGAGTCCAAAATCACACCTAGGAATTTGGTCTGATCTTGAATCGGCAAAATATGATTATCATACAGAACATTAACATCCTCTGGTACACGCCGTCTAGTAAAGTGAACTACAGTGCTCTTTGATGGAGATAAGCTTAGCCCATTTGAATCTAACCAAACTTTAACTAATAATTTTAAAGAGTCAGTAAGCTGGGTGTTAAGTGTTTCTACAAAAAAGTTTGAAGAATATATGACCAGATCATCAGCATATTGTAAAATTTCAACTGAATTGTTTATAGAAACCTCTAAATCAGATGTGTATATGTTATAGAGTATAGGACTAAGGACAGATCCCTGAGGGAGACCCTTCCATAGTGTTCTTGATTGGCAATCATAACTGTCAAGGCTTATGGACCGTCCAGCAAAAAGGTTAAAAATAAAATTGCAAAGGATTTCCGGGATATTTAAATTTAATAATTTATTCCTAAGATTAAATTACATTGTCATATGCCGACTCTATGTCTAGAAAAACTGCTAGGACAGATTTATTATGCGAAAAGGCTAAACGAATGTCTGTAGTGAAAATACTTATACTATCCAAAGTACTCCTACCTTTACGGAAACCAAATTGCGTTTGCGAAAGTATATTTTGGTTTTCCACAAGCCACTCAAGTCTGTTTTTAACTAAATGTTCTGCCACTTTAGCAATAACAGGAGATAAAGCAATTGGTCTATATGAAGAAACTTTTGACGGGTCTTTACTAGGTTTTAATATGGGAATAATCTGTTGTGACTTCCAGGAGTTAGGAATCTCGCCTGACAACATAACAGAATTAATTAAATTTAGATAATAATCCAAAGTGCAGTCACTGAGATTAGCAAAAAAGGAATATGGAATACCATCCTCCCCAGGAGCTGTGTCTTTAACACCAGAAAGAACTCCTTTAAGCTCATTGATAGTAAATGGTGAACATAGAATTGAATTATTAGTGGAAATCTGCTGGGGGATATTTTGTAATACTATTAGGCCCTTTTCTGGCACTGAAGGAGGAGCTAAATGGTCTAAATAACTATCAGCTAATTCCTGAGGTAACATAGCACCAGACGTAGGACTAATAGCCGACCTAAATCGTTTAATCTTATTCCACACAATCGAGGAATTTGTTTGTGGAGATATAGATTGGCAATAGTTTTTCCAACCCTTAAATTTCTAGATAAAAGTTCAAGATTTTCGCTTGTCATTTCGATACTGTAGTTACATTCTGCCAGCTTTCTTTTGTTAACAGCTGTTGTGCACTCATGATCCCACCACGGAGGGGAGGGAATACTCTCAGAGCGAGCCTTACGTGTAGGAAAAATGCTATCAGCAACTTCAGTGAGCGTATTAGTAAAAGCAATGGAACATATAGATGGGCCGTGCGCTATATTTGGTAGATCTACGGTCTTAATTTCAACTGTATTTTTATATGAACTCCAATCAACATCATTAAGTTGATGTTTGAAGCGCAGTCTACGCGGGACACTTCGAAAGTTTCGTCTTAAATTCTGTGACGTAAAGTTGAACAATGAAAGTAAAATTGGGAAGTGGTCACTACCATAGGAAGAAGATAGAGTAGTCCAGGTGATAGAAGAAGCAAGACTTGGTGTACAGATAGATAGGTCAATTGCGCTGAAATTTTCATTAGGGGCGGTGCGGCGAGTTGGAGATCCAGTGTTTAATATACAAAGATTTTGTTGATCTATAAGTTCTAAGAGTAAATCACCACAAGGAGAGGATATCGAAGATCCCCAAGATATATGGTGACAATTAAAATCTCCCATAACAATAAAAGGTTTTGGTAAAGAAGAAAGAAGATTATTTAGTATAAATAGTATAAATAGAAATATAAATAGAAACGAAGCATATATTATTGACTTTAGCAGCTACTACTGAGAAATGTTCATAATGAGGAAGAGAGATAGAGCAGACAGAGAGAGAGTTCTTTACGAGTATAGCGACACCGCCATACCCGTCCGCTCGGTCTTGCCGGAGACATGTGAAGCCAGAAATCTTAAAAACAGATTCCGGCTTCAACCATGTCTCCGAGAGGGCAATAATGAGCGGGTTGAACTCATTAATGATGTGAATTATTTCATGTTTTTTGCTGACCACACTGCGGCAGTTCCATTGAACTGCAGCCGTGTGCAGAGGCGTTATTACTGATGGCACGAGAAATCTGTTCGAGAAAGGGCGCAGCGTTGGACGGTAAGGTATTTGATTTAGAAAGAAAAAGAATTAGCGCTAAAATTATATCAATAATGGATTTATCAGCGTTATTTTCATTATTTGTTGGTTTTAAAGCACAACCATTCTGGGGAGGTGGCATGTCGTAATCTTTCACCAGATTCTGGTGAGCAACTTGGTCATAGCCTTGAGACATTTTAGGCGGCGTACGCGGTTTAAGGAAAACTGTTTTTTTATAAGATATTGAGTCCGAATTATGGGATCTATTATCTTTCTCAACCCTAGATGATGATGCTAAAACCTCAGCAAAAGACTTATACACCGGGGGATATAATTTAGAGGCCTCCATATTACAACACCTCCACCTACATTCCATGCACCTCTCAGCCATTGTAGACTTTATTTGTTTTTGCCTATTATATTCGGGACATATTTTGTTGGTAGCATGGTGTGACCCTGAACATGATATACATGAAATATGATCCTCATCAATTTGACAAGTGTCACCGGAATGTTCACCACCACATTTAAAACAACGTGGCCTTGATCTGCAATTAATTCGCGTATGTCCAAATCTGCAACAGTTATAGCACTGAACTGTAGGGTACGTGTACAATTCTACAGGAAGCGCGTTATAGCACATGAAAACACGTGCTGGTAAGTGTTGCCCGTCAAAAGTAACAATTATTGTTTGTGATGGCTTCCATGTCGCTACACCATCCACAATAGCCTTGAAATTAATTCGCCTAACTTTAAGAATCTTACCACAGCCATCAGGTACCGCTATATGATCTTTAATCTCCTCTTCACTCCAGTCGTGAGGAACTCCTCGGACTAAGCCCATACGCGTCACATTATATGTGGGAATGAATGCCTTCAGTTTATATTTTTCAAGGCTACCATGCAAGACAAATGTATTGGCAGCCTCATAATTATCAAAAGATATCGCGATCCTGTTGCGCCCTATTCTTTTCACGGATCCATTTACAATTGATCGGAAAGAATTATTTTGCAAAAATTTGCCAAAAGTTACGGGGTGCAGTGTAGTGTTGTCATTAGGTGAATCCTGAATCCTTTGAACGTGTACAATGAAAGGAGTTTTATCTGAGGACTTGTATAAATTACGTACCAAAGGTTGCGCAGGTGGTGGCATAATATTTGGAACCTGGGAACTCGCTTCGCTATTTTCTTGAGAAGTGACAGCATATTTGTCCGCCGCTTCTGAACTCCTTCTACGTTTGTGTTTAAGCACTTTTTGCTGTTTAGATCTCTTAAGAGTTCGTTGAGAACAATCAGTGTCCATTCCCGACTCATTAGAATAAAAAACATCACGTCCCGGACTAATATCAGAAGTGGAAATTGTTACGTAATTCCCAGGTTGAGGAACCGTCCCACCTGGGTCGGGTGGCTCGGCCATATTAAATGATAAAAGAGACTTACCTACTGAAGAAAACACAAATATAATACACTAAAACTACTATATATACAATTTATACAACAACTAATCCTAAATTAGAACTCAAATGATACAAATTAGATTAAAGTTAAAAAAATTCCAAAAAACCGCGCTTTCAGTTCGACTGTTGGCGCCTTTTTTTTTCTTGCTTTTAGTTTTTACAAAAGTGCTGACAGCTTATAACAGTTTTGCACACATCTCTATAATGTGACTGGTGACTTGTTTTGGTCCTTGATGTTTTTCTATTGTCATTTTCGGATTCAGAATACGTAATTTTTGACGAGACCTTTGTTATCAATTTGATGAAATTGCGAAAAACGAAAAATGGTTGATCCAATATTCGATTACCAGTTTAGGCTTATTCTAATTGGTGATAGTACAGTGGGCAAAAGTTCTTTGTTGAAGTATTTTACAAATGGGAAATTTGCCGAGGTGAGTCTGAAAACTCAGTGTTGTTTTGTTAATTTTGGTGGAAAAATGTTGAAATTGCGCGTTATTTTTAGCTGTCAGATCCTACGGTGGGAGTAGACTTCTTCGCGAGGATAATAGAGGTGCACGATGGTACGAGAATAAAGCTTCAGTTGTGGGATACGGCTGGGCAGGAAAGATTCAGATCTATTACAAAATCTTACTACAGAAACTCTGTAGGGGCATTATTGGTATACGATGTATGTAATAGGTCAAGTTTTGAGCACATACCTCTTTGGATGATGGAAGCAAAGAGGTCAATAGAGCCCCACAGACCTGTGTTTGCGCTCGTAGGATGCAAAATTGACTTAGTGGGACCTGATGATAAGAATGGATCGAGAAGAGAAGTGTCATGTGAAGAAGCCAGGATGTTTGCTGAGGAAAATGGTGAATATAACATTTATATGTACCTAACCATCCTCAGTTCGTAGTAAGATATATTATTAATTATGAAAAAAGGATGCTAAGGATTTTTAGCTCTATAAATCCACATTATCTACTAAACTTTATCAAAGTATGTTTTTAGTGTTAGCGACAAGCAATTGGCTCATTTCCCCAGATCACATCTAAATCTGTCCTGGTATGCAAATAAACAAATTATTCTACAACATACATAGGTCATATTCATTCAATAATAAATTTAGACATTTGCAATATGAATATTCAAATTATTTTAGTCATTTCCCATTTAAAAAATCCTTATGTTACAAAGTTACAACATGATTCATAATGACTATTATATGAATAGGTACTACATAATGCATTTTTGATATTATTACTACTATTAGTTATATCATATGCCTGCAGCAGTACCCATGATTGCTTAAATAATTTGGGAAAAGTTGCCAGTGTATTATTCCAGGGTTTTAAGCTTAAGTGGTTCAGTCAATTTAATTTTTTTTTTATATGTATTTTATAGGTACCTAGTTCTTTATTTATGGTTTTCCGTAACTAAATAAAAAAGTTCAACATACATAAAAATAGATAATGTAAACTTGCCTTTTTTACTTTAAAAAAACAAATCATACCTAATATCAAAATACAAATTCTGTAAAAAAAACTTGAGAACCCTTTTATTAGAGATCAGGTCAAAAACAGGTTTATATTATTGTCTAGGTCAATGAGAAGACAAATATTAGCAGTTATAAATAATACCTATTGATAGAACATGTAGGCAGTTGTGTTAAGTTTCACAATTCACCTTGGATTCTAATATATTGCTGTTTCTAGTTTTTTGTGATAAACAGTAGTTATGTAGTTCTGAGACTTATAAACTGGTTTTGGCAATGGTTTTGTTCCCTAAAATGTAGCCTATGTACTGTTCCAGGGTTTAAGCTACCTGTATACTTAATTTCAGCTCAATCAGTTCACCAGTTTTAGGTGTGAAGAGGTACATACACATCCATAATTTCGCATTTGACGACCTCTGTGGCGCGGTGGGCTAATACCCGCTTGCAACGCAGAAGGTTGCGGGTTCGATTCCCGCATGAGGCAAATATTTGTGTCATCCACAGATATTTGTTTCTGGTCTGGGTGGTTTTCAATATCTATTATAAGTATGTATTTACAAAAGAAAAGTATATAAGTATATTATATCCGTTATCCTAATCACCATAATACAAGCATTAAGTTGCTTAGTATGGGGTTAGGTGGCGCTGTGTGAATTGTCCTGAAATATTTATTTATTATTATTTATTTATTTATGTAACTGACAGTGCCCAGTGGTTTTACCTTCCTGTTGCAAAAGTAGCCTACATGTTATTCGAAAATCTAGGCTATCTACATACCAGTGTTGGCCCAAAGTTAATCTGATTAACGATTAAAAATTCATGATTAAAAATCATAATCAAAAAAATTGATTAAGATTAAGTAATTTTAATCAAATATAAAATGATTAAGATTATCAATCATAATCATTAATCGTTAATTTGATTGTTTGATTAACTATTTATTAACTACTTATTTATTTATTTAATTTACTGGATGACACTAACAGCTTGATACGCAAAATATGTATGCATCAAAGTTGTTATTGACTCGACGTAAAGAAAATATAATACCGATAACACACACCACCAAGAAGACGAGTTTTTTTATTTCAATTCCGACTCTGGCAGTGAAGCGGAATTTATTGATGCTAAAAAGAGAGCAGATATGATAATTTCAAATTTTTTTGCCGAGGGAAGCCAAGAACCAGAGCTTCTACTAAATTATCCTGTTATAGGCAAAGCGTTTATTAAGTAAATACAATACACCAATGCCGTCCTCTGACTCGGTAGAAAGAATGTTTTCTTTTGCGACGATGCTAAATAAGCCTAGATCACACAGATTATCTGACGACTTTTTTGAAAAAAGAGTAGTTATGAAATGTAATTTGAACAAACAAAAAAATAGTAAAGATTAGTTGATTGAAAATATTCTTCAAAATTAGAATTCCTGAATTTAAACGTTAGAAATTATTTTTTTGTTCTTTGAATGATTAATAAAAATATTTTAAGAAATCTGTCTCTTTATTTAACATCATTTCTTTACTGTAAAATAAATTACATTGATGAATGTATTAGGTTTATAATCAAGTTAATCAATTAATGATTAATAATTAATGATTAAAGACAATAATCATGATTAAGATTACTTTTTTAATTATGATTACTTTAATCATGATTAATGTAATCAGATTAAAGTTAATCAAATTAATTAATTGATTAAAAAATTAATTGATTACTGCCAACACTGCTACATACCAAATTCCAGCTCAACCGTTTAGTCATGAGGATGTTACAGATAAAGACACAACCATACTTTTACATTTTATTAGTAGGTGTTCCTGAGAATAAGCAATCTACTGCAACACGCAACTTTTTTTGTGAAATTTGCGAGAGACTTAAAATTTTCATAGTAGGTCATTGCAGATAACAGATTGGGTCAGACTCATAGTAATCTGCTTTAATGTAGGTAATGTTAATATTAATACAATTATAATCATTTACTTTTAACATATTAACAAGACTATTTACTTTGCAGTAAAACTAACTGTTGTTATAATAGAGAGTAGTATTTTTAAACGGATTGAAGTATCCATGGTAAGACTAAAAATAATCCTATGGTCCATTAAAATTGTTCCTATAATAGACAGAAGGCAAAACTTACAATGAATTAAAAAAATCTATCTGACTCACGCAACATTCTCTGCATCTAAAAATAACCTACGACATATTCTCTGACCTACAAAATATGTATTAACAAAAAATCATAAAATTAGTCTGTCTCTAAACAAGTGAAATTTAAAAAATATTTTTTAAAAACAAGCTTTAATTATTGTTATCATCTTGCATCATAAAGTACTCGTCAAGACGAATCAAATGAGCCCAAACTCGATGGGGTTGCGTTGTTTTATGACGGAGTTCCTATGGCCACCTTCCAGCTCCATCATCAGATCAGCTCGATGTCATAAAAATATTGCATTGTCATCGGATTTACACACGCATGCAAATTTTCAGCTCAATTGAAAACCGGGAAGTGGGTCAAATTAAACTTGCAAGATTTGATTACAGACAGACAGACAGACAACAGACAGGTGAAAGTAATATAAAGCTTGTAAAAAGTGGGTCCGGATTCCGGAGGATTTGATAATATAATCGCTGGATACAAGATTTTTATATAGGTACTAGGTGTATCCGAGGATTTATCCTTAAACCTAAAATATTAACCAAAAAGCTAAAAAACTGTTTGTGATGCACAATTCGATTGTTGACACATTTTTATGCAAATCATTAAAGTTAGTGACCGGAACAGGGTCACATTGACATAATAACCTATTGAATTATTAGTACTATAGTACCATGCTCAGACCTTATTTTACTGCACATTTTGTCCTTTTGCAAATTTTTTTTTATTAACTGACATCAAAACAAAAAAAACATTTTGGTCATATTCGTCATATATTTTTGTAATATTATGTTACATGAGATATTTATTAATATTCATTCTGAATTCCTCATTTATTATTTAAAAATATGTACTTTTAAAACAATATTTTGATGTTTTTAGAAAAAAAATCCCCTTCCCATTAGTTGGCTTTTTTTTGATAAAAATCTGAGGTCTATTTTATGATTGGCAAAATATCATATCATCTGAACACTCTAAAAATAACTCGTCATGAGTCATGACTCAGAGATAACATTTTATCCATCTGTTCATAACAGTTAAGTGATGAAAAGTAGGATGTTGATAAAAAAATGAGTCATGTGAATGAGGACTCTTGGGTATGCCCATCCTTTATTTGTAATTTCTATAAAGATGTACTTTGTACGTATCGTATACGTCCCATTAGCAAGGACTGAATTTTTTTATGAAATACAAGCTAGGAAATAAAATATTATCCTCTATTTTTACACAAAAAAATGAGCAGGAAATCGAAAAAAATATTAAGTTGCTTAAAAGTGCTATTTCAAGGTGTCTGTACTACATTTGTGTCAAATTTTAATTAATGTCAATATAGAAACCTTGCAGACAGCTTTAACATAAAATAAATAGATTTCACAGATAGTTTTTTTTTGGCTTTAGCTAGTGAAATTACTGAGCTGATAAGTCTTAATATCCTATGACTCTTGAGTAAGAAGCGTTGGTGCAAAGAACCTACAATTATACATCATTAGCTGCGCCCAGCGGTTTTACCCGCTGTACTATAGTCTATGTGTTACTCCAGGGTCTAAGCTCTCCATACCAAATTTCAGCTCAGTCACTCACATACTCACACAAACTTTCGCCTTTATATTATAAACTCGTATTAGTGTGATTGTGAATCGTGGGTGGCACTGTACTGATTATGAGTAGGTAGCGTTCTCTTACCATCAGCATAGCATCTTGTTCGTCTTCTTCCTGACATAAAAAAATAGGAATGGTAAAATTACTGCAAAATTTTCAGGCCTCCATCACGTAGAAACCTCAGCGAAGACAGGTCAAAACATCGAAGAGGCGTTCGTCCTAGTGGCCCAAGAGGTCTACAACCGTATACAAACGGGGGAATACAAAGTGGAAGACGGCTGGGATGGGGTCAAAACTGGCTTCAACCGACCCAACGGCCTGGACTTCAACCTCCTCGAGGCAGAGTCTGTCCAGTCCACTTGCTGCTAAACAGGATGGGTTAAGTACTGTGTTTTATATTTTAGCTGTATACCATAGAGAAGTCAATAATTTACAAATTAATGGTTAAGATAAAATGGATATGGAATTTGCAGAGGATTGTGGTACCATGAAACTGGTCATCATAATTTAACTTTGAATTTGTTTTCAATGGTTTCATACATTTTTAAAATTCTGTTCTAAGTTTATAAACTTACTTACTGCTGTATATTTTTTATACGTCTATGAACCCTTTTTATGATATTTCTTTGTCGTCAAGAGATTGAATCCGCTATAAAAAAATATTCTATGTTTTTTCACAAAGAAAATTGTACCAATATATTATAATTCTTTCCCGTTATACGAAACTGATTCCACAACAAAAATTGTTTAAATTAACTACAAAGTGAAAATTTCTTAAAAATATAAACTGCAGTACTTTGACTTACTACATAACAAGTACATTATAGTGCTCGACCAAAAATATGACTCATTAGATCAGCAAATTTGCTTTAGTACATTTGGTGCTGTATAATACTCCCCTCATGGGCCATATTTTTGTCGAGCATTACAAATTACATTAATATTGTAAATATGACACGACTAGGAAATGTGTAAGCGTTATTTTTAATTCTAGGTTTGGTGTAAGCTGGATAATAATCCCAAATAACATTGTTATTGTTTTTTGTTGGTTTAATTCTGTGATTATGCGCTTTATATTATTTATTTTATAGAAAGGAGTTTCTTACTATTATTATACAGGGCTATAGGTGTTTGAAGCATAGCCCCTTAAGCTGACCCCACATTGCGCGTGCGCGACCGTTAGTCGCAACAATTATATTACGTTGTCGCGGCGATCACGTGACGATTTCGTGACAGGCACTCGATAGTCGCACACGCCTAAAAATGAAAACGCACATGCGATTTATTGTCAAACTTCCTTTTGAAATCGCGCTGTCTAATAATCGCTTTTACGTTATTGCTCTATTGTGGGTCAGCCTTCAGGATAGCTAACTTTACATTTAAGAAATTACATTGACTCTTAACCTAATGATGAACCGAATTCCCACATTCGGTATTATTCCGCGAATTTGTTTTGAGTTTTTATAATAATTGCGTTACCCACCCATAAACCTGTATAATATCACATACTATGTAAAATTCACATTACATATTCATTAATTAGGTAGGTATAGATATATACCTAAAAGATTATTATTCATAAAGAGAAATCTGCATAGATTTCCTACAAAAATTAAAATCGAACTCAAATTGATAAAAATAGAAAAAAACTCAATTTAAAAAAGCGATATGTAATATATTTATCATTTTGCAGATGTAGTTATAAACCAAAGAAATTTAAAAAGTGTCGCTAAATTTGCGCCATATTTCATAATAATTACACGTTATTATTATAATTATTTGACCCGTGAACTATGCATGTAGACAATGATGATAAATCTACTTATGTACATTATTTGTATATTTTATTGTATAACACTTAAGTTTTTATATTATACGAGTATATGCTCGTGCTCGTAAATAGTTTGATTTTGCTGAAAAAAATTAAAACCGCCGATATTCATTATTATTTTATCTGCGAAAAAAAACCAGGGGCCATCTTTTTTTTATTTGCCCTGTGTTTTTTTTTTTGTAGACTTTAACTTTATTTAAATTGCTTTAGATATCTTAAAAAACCATACGAATGTTGTTACCATTTTTGAAGATACCTTTTAAAAAAAATAGCAGTTAATTTGGTTTGGTATTTTTCAAATTATACATAACTAATAACTATTGATTTTACAGTCGTGCGGTATTTTATAAATATTACATTCACATTTTATTTATAACTGTAATATATTGTGTATTTCCACAAATTTTGGCAAAGATTTTACTAACGAAAACTAACGTAAAATTAAATTGTAGTTAGTAATAAATAGTACCTGCGACACCATTTTGTAATCAATGTAACTAATTATATTATATTATTGGACAATCATCGAAACTGATAAACTTTTAGTCTCATGTGACAATTGCAACATAAAATTAAATTGTCTTATATTAATGCATTATGCTCGTCTTATATTTCCATGTCTAGAAATGGCGAAATTCACATAGCAAGATTCATTGAGTGTATGAACTTCGTACGATCGCTACTCCCGCGCACTGTAAATCGCGGTAAAGTCGCTCTTTTAGGACAGTGGTTCGTGGTTCGTCCACTGCTGGATAAAAGATCTCCTGTGACACGCCACTCAACTCAATCTTCCGCCTTTCTCATTCAAGCACTCGCAGCCATTACAGCAATTCTCATATTTGCTCCATTTTGCCTTATGGGATACTGTTTGCTATAAATTTATATAGTTTTAGTAGATTTTTTGGTTTTAATATGCAATATTATGCGTTTGTACGAAGAGTTATAAAATCACATTTTCAACATTACATGATAAAATTATTATTATAAAATTAATTGTTATTTGGAAACGCTAAAAACATTTGATTGCAATATTTTGCCGTCCATCCCAATATGACAAAAATTGTTTATCAGTTTTGATAATTGTTTATTAATTAACTTAGATAAGATTAGATGGGAGAATAACATTACTTTTGTACCCGATTTAGACGTCTACTCCCTATTGCCACCTCTTTGCTATCAATGATGATGGCAAAAGGGAACAGACGAATTTGATATTTTGACTTGTATAATTTGTTGCTTGTGATTTCAAACCTTAAAAGTATAATTTGCTGTAATAAATCGCTAATTATTCTAGTTTCCTAAAGGGTATAATTATTTATTAGGAGGCATTGTTTGTATGTAGATAATATAACAATATGTCAAACAGTACATACAGACTTGACAAAATGCGCTTGTTGTCCAGAATAGTAGATCAATCCCAATAAATATTATTACACTTTAGCACCATTATTTTGTCCAGCTTCTTAGCGTATCTTTTGATAGGATCTACAAACTGACATTGGTTTATTTGTATGTGATTGCTTATTTTATTGTATAGTAATTGGTAGCTGTAAAATGTATACCCAGCCAAAATTGGTGATCATGGTAACAATACGCATTAAAATTACAATTCTGGGAGTGGGATAACATGGTTTAAGGGACCATGATGGTAGAATTGTCAACTATCATGGCCATGGTTATTAATAAATCTCCCTATATTTTACAAGTATTTTACATCAAGGTAGTTCCATAAGTCGTTAACACCTGAGGGCCTATTGGCTATCGCAAAACGGCATGTAAAACACTAGAATCCATAGACAAAATTACGTACATTCAGTTTAAAGACATTTATTCCTCATTAAGACATACATTGGTAGTCACTTACATGAGAAACATTTAAAGTAAAAGTATGAAATAACATTATTGATTCGTCGTTCTTAGTCTTAAGTTAATTTTAACAATGAATAGAAAAAACACAAATGCTAAAATAAGTTAACAAAATATGAGGGTAGGTAAAAAACAATTTTGAATAATTAAAATATTAAGAATTCATTTTGAATACATGTTCCGCTAATTTTGATTTGAAAATTTGCAGTGAGTTAGAGTTTCTAATTACAGATGGTAACTTGTTGTAAAGCTGTGCACCTTCGTAGGTGATCATTTTTTGTCCATAATTAGTGCGCGTCTTTGGAAGTACCAACAGACTCGCGCGACGGCTGCTTCGCTTGGTAACTTGGCGCACGAATTTGAATGTCAAACTAGTATGGAGAGAGCTTTTTAATAGTTTATAAATTAATATGCAAGTGTGATATGTGTGTAATTGTTTTACGTTCATTATTTTAGTGTCGCTATAGATTTTGTTAGTAGGAGTTAAAAATGGATATCGAAAAAGTATTTTGATTATTTTATTTTGTAAGACTTGTAAATCCGTTAAGTTAGTTTTAGCGGCACTACCCCAGATTTCTATTAAGTATAAAAGATGTGGTTTAATTAGGGAATTGTAAACTTTGTAGCGTACCTGCCGCGGAATACACTGAACTGTGTTGCGAATTGGCCCAATACATGACGACAGTTTAGATTTGACAAGTTCTATGTGAGGTTTTCACGTCAGGTTGGTATCCATTATGAGCCCCAGATATTTTTCGTTCTTTTTTTCAAGAAGAGGTACCCCATTTACGGTAAGTGGTATGTGTGGTGGGACTGGTTTGTTTTTGGCTTTAAAAATGACGTAGCAGGTTTTTGCAGCATTAATGGTCAAGAGATTGTATTGAAACCAATTAGAGAGTGAATCTAAATCGGATTGAGCTAGTGTTAAAATTTCTTGTAAAGTGTTTCCAAAATAAAATAAACATGTATCGTCTGCGTATAAGGTTACGTCTCCGTGTAGTCCAATGTCATTGATGTTGTTAATGTATATGAGAAAGAGCAATGGGCCTAAAATAGATCCCTGGGGGACGCCACAGGTTATCGGCATTTCGTTACTTTGAATATTGTTAATTTTTACTACCTGTGTTCTATTCGTGAGGTATGAAGTCAGCATCTTTAGAACAGTGTCCTTAATTCCGATTACTTTCAGTTTTTCGAGTAGTAATTTATGGCTTACTGTGTCGAAAGCTTTTTTTAAGTCGACATACACACCTAACGCTACTTTTTTGTTGTCTATATTTTGTCTGATTTTAGTCACCAAATCTACCGTTGCTCCAAGAGTGCTGCTTCTAGATCGAAAACCGTATTGATTTTTATTGATATATTCAATTGAATTTAAGTAGTTCTCTAGACGGTTATGTATTACCTTTTCTATAATTTTGGACAAAACTGGTAGAACTGATATTGGTCGGTAATTTCCAGGATCTGTTTTTGGGCCAGATTTATATATTGGAGTAATTTTAGCAATCTTTTGTGTCTGGAAATTCCCCCTTTTCTAAAAGGTCATTTACAGCATGTGTTTAGTGGGACAAGTATGACAGTTTTTAAGGATTTAATCATTTTAGTTGTAATTTCGTCTAGACCTGCACTAGAGTTTACATCAAGGTTACGGATTATTAGATCAATTTCAGTGGAGTTACATGGTTTAAAAGTAGATAATTCATTAGCTTCATTGGACTTAGGTAAGGCAGATGTATAATTTTGATGAAAATTTTGGGGTATTTTATTAGCAAGTACAGAACCTATCGTGGAAAAGTATTGGTTAAAGGCTTTGCAGACATCGTGTGGGTCTGTGAGTTGTTTGCAGTCTATTATAAGTTTGGGCGGTGCACAGCTTTGTACAATTTTGTTCCTTGCTAAGTTATTTATTAATGTCCACGTTCTTTTAGGGTTATTATTACATTTTTTAAATTCTTTAAGGTAGTAAGTCTCTTTTGTGTTTTGAATCTTCTTAGACGTGTCTTCTCTCTGTCTTTTAAACGTATCTTCTAATTCTTTGTCATCCGGTGATTGCATCAGTTCTTTCCATAGGTAGTTTCTTTGGTTAATTTCCGTAATAACGGTTTTGTTAATCCAATCTTTTTGTGGTAGGTTCAAAATTTTTGTCTTTGTGATTTTGCAACTTTTTGTTAGGTCTTTAATATCATTCTCAAATTCTGTAAAATCTCTTCCGGGTTGATTAAAATTCATGTTTTCAGCAGTTGTATGTAGTTTGTAATAATCCACCGCTTCATATTTGAAACGCATTTTAGGTGGAGATTTAAACTTTTTGAGTTCTAAATAGATTTGTTTGTGGTCAGACATCGATGAGTTGACTAAAGCCATGTGAAAGTGATTATTCTTCAGGTTGCTACTAATATGATCAATTATTGATTTTCTTGTTGCCGAGTGTCTAGTACAGTATTTGGTATTTACTTTGTTTAATATTTTATACCCAGTCTCGTCCATAAGTGTTCTATATTGTTTGACTTGTTTGTCGTTCTTTAGTAGGTCTATGTTAAAATCACCAAAGATTATCGATCTGTGTCGTTGTCTAAGTTGTGTTTCGTAGGTTTCAAGAAATTCATTGAAATTTGTATCTCCGGGATTGTAAATTAATCCTATATCTAAGGATAGTGTCTCTAGTCGCACCCATAGATAATTGTTTCCTCCTGAGTAAGTGGATTCAATTAGGGTATGATTCATATTGTTGTGTATCAAGATTGACACTCCTCCTCCAGTTTTATCTGTCCGGTAGTTGTAGTAATGCGTGTAGTTTGGAAGATGTAATTCTTGAGCTTGAATTTCATTGTGTATCCAGGTTTCTGTTATGCAGATAACATGTGTTGTCGTTGTTATGTTGTTCAGAATGCATTTAAGTTCGTCTAATTTTCCTTTTTTTCTTATACTCCGAGCGTTAATATAGAAAAAATTAAGTCGTGATTTGTTTATCTGTAGTTGTGTGTATGCATCGATTACTTGAAATGTATTTTCGGCTGTATAAGAGGAGGTAATATTCTTTGAGTCTAGTTTTTTGAGGAAAGTTGTACTATGTTCGGCACTCCTTTAATGTATTTAATGGTGAGATCGCTTTCTCCATTGGCTTGACGATCTTTAAGCTCTTCTTTGAGTTCTTGTAGGTATTTCTGTTGTGCTGGAGTTTGGTCGGAGAACATTCTTATATTTGTAGGCAGTTTGTTCTTATTCCGCAAGAGTAGTTTGACAGTTTCCGATGAATTATAACAAACTTTGACTCGTCGGTCTTTCCCTTCTTGGTACTTTCCGATGCGAAAGATCTTCACAGGCTTCGTAATGTTGTCTTCAATCCTGCTGGTAATGTCTGTAATGGCGGCTATGTCCATTTCCATGCCTTGCTCAGGAGAGAGCGTGGTCCGTTCCGGTAAGCCAATGACGATAATATTTTTTTCACGTTCACTGCGATCCCGTAGTTCACGAATCATTTCCTCGTCTATATTCAATCGACTGCTACGCTGGATCGGCTCAGAGATTGTAGGGGTTTTGACCAGTTTGGTTTCTAGTGTTTTTAGTTTATTTTCACCCAAATCTATTTTGTTTTGTAGTAAATTTACCTGATCTCTAATATTATTCTGTTCCGTTACCATATTTGATGTTGTTGATTTAATTTGATCAATTTGAGCATTGACTTCATTTATATTTACTTGTAAAGTGTGTGCAGTTTTTTCATTGTTGGCTTTTATTTCCGCCAGTTCAGTCTTAACTTCTTTAATATTATCTTTTATTTGGCTAAGAATTATTTGATTTGATTCAACATATTTCTCAAGGACTGAAGTCATACGTTGTAATTCCTGTTTCACACCTCTAACATCCTCAGCGCATTCGCACTCATAGTCAAACAATGGTTGTTTGCGTTTAATTCGATTTCGCTCAGTAATAAAAGAGTCCTTCTCCATACTAGTTAGCCTTGACAGTTCGGGTTGTGAGCCGGCTGTCGATGTAATAGGTGACAGATATGGCGGGGAGCGTGCGGCTCTCATTGTTTTTGTACTCACACAAAGACTGGATGTACGATGTTTTGGTTCGAGCGGCTTCTTCGATCACGACACTTTACATTGCGTGCTTATTCATGCCACACTCCAGAGTATCGACGCGACGGCTAGAAACTCCGCAATGTATGTCGCCGTCCGATCTTCGGTCGCGTTGTCTTACCGCGCGCGGGAGTGAGATGCAATGCTAATTACCCTGATGCACCGCAACAAAATGCACTAAGTCCGGAATTGGAACACACGAGTATGGATCGTATCACTTTCTGTTTAAGACTTTGTTTTGTATGGCACTGTTTTAGTAAAATTGAATACACGTCTGTTCTGGGCAACGTCGGAACGACGAATCGGAATTACTTGCTTAAACCTCCTCATTAATATGAGTAAAGTAAAAAAAGCAGCAATTGTACATTGAAGTTGTCATCAATCATAGTGGGTGAGAATTAGCCAATTGCCCCTCTGGAAGAGTAGCAATGAGTAACCACACTGTAGCGAAAGGGTCGCAAACTATTTGTTACCTTTTGCCACCATGTTTCATAGATTCGATATTTCAATTTTGTTGTTGCCATGATCACACCAATCCTACCGATTTGGTAGAAATAATGTTATTGTCGTCAATAAGAATACACCACCATTTAGTTTATAATGATGTAGCTGTTACTATAATGCTTTAATATTATGAAGTAAAGTTTTGTTAAATTATTATTGTTCTTTTATTTAAACCTAGATACTTACAACGTTACTATAAATTATTTAATTTTTTATGGACTGCGATTTTTTTAAAAGGTGACTATGCTAACTGTATAATTATTAGGTAATGAGGAATGTAAGTACTTGCTGCTCATTAGTCATTGATATCGTAATTATCCACTATTCAAGAATTATATGTAGGTTGAACGGGGTTAACCTAGAATGCTAGGTCAAGTGAACGACCTAATTTCATATTGTTTAAATTCCAATAGATCAATTTGAGAATTTTACGCTTTGTGTACCTAATAACAAGACGAATGACCAATGTGCAACTTGTACGATCTAGGTCTGCTTTAGAATGTCCTTACCCCAAAAATAATATCAGAGCGCGTGTTGCGTTGGGGCGCGGCCACTCTTACAACATGAGTTCTTTGTAATGTCAGAAAATTGTGCAAAAAATGTACCATCTGTACCTCGAAGAAAAAAAATAGTAAGTAGGTACCCTTTTACTTCACGAGTTACGGCATAAATTAGGTGGCCGCGCTACGACGCATACTTTCACTTGTATTTTTTAAAATCCATGACTACTTATTTTTTTGGATGTGAAATAATTGTACCAAAATGTACCTTCCTGGTACATCCAAAATATTCCGAAAAATCCCTTTTTGAACTCGATATATTTAGAAATTAAAATAAATATTAAACGCCTGAAAATAAATTAATAGCAACTCAATTTTTATTCTTGATTAGTTTGCATTTGTACACGCTGCGCTGTCTCACTTCATGGTAAGTGATGATGCGGTCGACGATGTAACGCACTTGCCAAGATAGAACTTCTAGTAACTATTCACACGTGAGTCGCCTAATTAGGTTAGTCGTGAAAAAATAGTCTGCTAAGAGTAGGATTGACCTATGACTCTCTAACGAATGAAAATGGGTGTGAGAAAACTTGTATATTCTTTTTTTTTCCTTCGAGGTACAGATGGTACATTTCTTGCACAATTTTCTGACATTACAAAGAACTCATGATGTAAGAGTGGCCGCGCCCCAACGCAACACGCTATCAGAGCCGCGAGAATAATAATCTCTCACTCGAGATGTGGGGAACAATTCATTTGTAGCATGAAACTTAGTTATAGGTAAGCTCGCTGGTGTTTCTT
The DNA here is from genome assembly GCA_947507615.1 of Hemithea aestivaria. Lineage (NCBI taxonomy): Eukaryota > Metazoa > Arthropoda > Insecta > Lepidoptera > Geometridae > Hemithea > Hemithea aestivaria. The sequence goes on along the minus strand of OX382333.1, from coordinate 16,907,785 downwards.
CTCACTTTTGCTTGCTGCGATCGCATTATTGAGATTTTTTGAAATATTATTTTGTAGATTCATTAATAGTCGAATGCTGTTACATTGGATATTTATTTATTAAAAAATCAAATGTTAGTTTATCTGCCAAACTGAACGTAAAGTCACTGTCATGCTGTCATTTCACTAATGTCAAAGACGGCTGATCTGTTGACGGAGGGCGTCTGTTGTGAATTTGTGTAAAATATATGAAAATAAAGGACTTTTATCTTCAATTTAGGATACTAACGTAGGCCATTTATTAAAAATCGTCCTAAGATGTCTTCTAGTCGCTCCAAAACCTCGATACTAGACAAACCATTGAGCAAAGGAAAGGGCGAAGTCTCCCTTGCATTATACGCTCTCCTGTTTTCAGAAATAGTTCAATATTGTCAGAATAAGTCGCATTCTATCCACGAATTACAGAACAAGTAAGTAACTTACGATTTGTTTGCTATGTGGGAGTATTTCCCGTCTTATTTATGTACTGCTTCGTTTCGACCCAAATTCTATTCGATATACGTTACCTACTCAATTTTTCTGTAGGTACCTAATAATAATTGACCTGTAATAATAACCTGTTTTTTTTTTCAGATTATCAGATATTGGTCAAGATGTGGGTACAAGACTGCTTGACCTATACTTTGTGAGAGAAAGAAATAGCAAGAGGGAGATAAAGCTTCTGAACATGCTGCTCTTTGTGAAATCTACTTTGTGGAAGGTAATTATTTTCTCATAATAAATTATGGTGTTTCTAGCTGCGCCCAGTGGTTTTACCCACTGTATTGTTGCCTATGTGTTATTCCAGGGTCTAAGCTGTCTCTATACCAAATTTCAGCTCATCTGTCCACCCGTTTAGGTGTGAAACAGTAACAAACATACAACCTGATATCCATAAATTCTTACATACAAACTTTCACTACAATATTAGTACCTAAGATTAAATTATGGTTAGTCAAATCAGACCAATACTAAGCTTATAAAATTCAGAATGATATAATATGCAGCCATAGGCGGATCCAGGATTTGGCTCTGGGGTCCAAGGTGCAGACGGCCAAAAATATTATAATTTTTACTACGTAAAGTGTGTGTTTAGTTCGCTCTGAGCAGTTAGAAAGTTTAAACATCCTTAATAAAATGTGCGCGAGCGTCGAGAAAAAAAATACAATCTTTACCATGAAATATGTGCAAAATTCGTAACTCTACAATGATTCTGGGGGGGGGGGGGGCTTGGCCCCCTGGCCCCCCCCCTAAATCCGCCTATGTATGCAGCTGTTGTGCCTGCCTGTGGTATAGCTATTTTAATTTAATTCACAAATATTGTACTTGATTTTAATAATCTGTTTCAGGTGTTGTTTGGCAAGGAAGCAGACAAACTGGAACATGCCAATGATGACGAGAGAACCTACTACATCATTGAAAAGGATGCACTTGTAAGTTTCTATAAAGCAGCATATTAGAAAGATAATAATTTCATAAAACTTAGTGTAAGAAAATTGTAATTTTGAAATACTGTGGCCATTTCTGTTTATTCTATGAAATACAATTTATTCAGCTTTACAAAGCCTTTTTCCAAATAACAGAACCAAATTTAAGCAAATATTATTGAAAAAGAAAATTCTTTATTTGGCCTTATATGTTTTTATTTATTTAAAAAATTAAAGTATTTATTAACAAGTGAAATTTAAAAAATCTTTTAAAAAACAAGCTTTTATTATTATTACCATAAATTACTTGTCAAGACGAATCAAATGAGCCCAAACCACGGTAAAGAGATATACAGTAGTTTGACTGAGCGTGATTTTTGAACATAAATACCTACAGTCTCGCGGTACATGCGCAAGTCATAGGGCTGCCGGGCAGCCGCTGCCCGCATACAGTAGGTACCTACCTATTTCATATCATCTACTTACTTGAGCTACTATCTAGATTTTTTTTTTTTTTTTTTTTTTTTTTTTTCCCTTCTGCCTATCCACGATCAGTTTTCAAACTATAAGTGGATTTGTTGAGTTGAATCATGATGTTTCAGGCTCGGACTCATTAGCCCCTCTTCCTTCTGGAATCAGCTTCTCGAAGATATGCGCTCTCTTCAGCCGTTTTGTTGTTTGCGGGTTCTCTATTAGCGCTCTAGCAAGAGGATTTTGGTGAGACTTGAGACGATCACAGTAACGGCCTCCCACAGTCTTAATTTCTTCGTCTACCGTTGGGACCTCCAGGTATTCGTGAATTTCTTTATTATTGGTGAACCACGATGTATTTGCTATGGCACGTAAGATCTTATTTTGTGCTCTCTGGATGATGTCACGATTAGATTTACATGTGGTACACCAGATTTGAATTCCATACGTCCACAACGGTTTCAGAATGCTGGTATACACCAGGCGTTTGTTACTCATTGAGAGGCGTGATTGTGGGCCAAGGAGCCAATATAGGTTTTTAAACCTGCGGTCTAGTTCTGTACGTTTCGCCTTTACGTGCTCCTTCCAGGTCAGTCTTCTATCCAGTGTAAAGCCAAGATACTTAACGGAGTCTTTATGAGGCAGCTCTTCTCCACCGAGTTTTACAGGTGGACAGTTACCTTTCCGTAGAGTAAAAGTGACGTGGGTAGACTTGGCGGCACTCGTGCGAATTCTCCACTTTTGTAGCCAACTCTCAGTGAGCACTAGACATTCTTGGAGTGCTGTCGAGGCTTTGGTAGGAGAGTCTTCGCACGCCAAGATAGCGGTATCGTCTGCGTATGTAGCAGTCACTGTATTGGATGATTGTGGTAAGTCGGCGGTGTAAATATTGTATAACACCGGGCCCAGCACAGAACCTTGCGGTACACCGGCTTTTATGTCAAAAAAGGAAGACTTGCATTCTCCGAACTTGACTTGGAAGATTCTATCTGACAGGTAGGAGCGAATCATAGGAGAGTATATGTGCGGCAACTGGGTTTTGATCTTACATAATAACCCTTTATGCCAGACTCGGTCGAATGCTTGCTGAATATCGAGGAAAGCTGACGAGCAGAATTGTTTTCGTTCGAGACACTCCCTTATGGTCGAGTAGACTCTGTGGACTTGTTCAACTGTTGAGTGTCCTTCCCTGAAGCCGAACTGGTGGTCGGGTATTGTGTTCAAGCACAGTTTCAGGCGCTTCACGAAAAGTTTCTCCCACAGTTTTGCTAACACCGGTAAGAGGCTTATAGGTCTATAGGATGTGACATCGTTGGCTGATTTCCCAGGTTTATGAATCATGATGATTTGTGACACTTTCCATATGAGTGGATAATACGCCAGTCTGTACGTCGCATTAAATATGTGTGTTAGGTGGACCACCGCTTGTCTTGGCAACTCTTTTAGAATTTTCGGGGTAATCAAATCGAAGCCTGGTGCTTTTTTTGGATCGAGTCTTTTTATTTCAGACCAAACTTCTCTAGGTCTGATATGTCTCAGGGGCAGGTCTAACTGGAATGGTTGTTCGAGAATTTCGTCAATTTCTTGCTCCTGTGTGTCATCCCCATCGTTTGGCTGGAAAACACTTGATAGATGTTTCGCAAATGTTTCCGCTTTTTGCTCGTCGGTGCGTGCCCATTCGTTATCACTCTTCCGAATTGGTGGATTGGCCTGTTGGGGTTGATTAAAGTTTTTTGTAGCTTTCCAAAGTGAGTGATGTCCTTTTGCTTGTGGTGAAAGCGATTCGATGTGGTCATTAAAAGTTATATTTTCATGGGTTCTAATGAGTTCTTTAAGCTCCATGCAGGCTTTATTAAAGGTCGTTTTGTCGGATTTACATCTAGTGCTGTGCCACTTAGCCCTCAGACTGCGCTTCTCGGCTATCTTTTGTTGGATGGTATCCGGGATGCTTTTGGTGTTGAAGAGGTAGTCATCAGATATTTCCGGAGTGCTTCTCCAGGCCGCCACCTGGATAATATTAGTTAACTTTGTGCAAGCGTCTTCCAATTCATCTTCAGTTTTTAAAGATGTATTGAGGTTTATATTTTCAGTGAGATACTGTCTGAAGCTTGACCAATCAGTTTTCTTGCCATGTAGACTTTCAGGTTTTTTAATATTTATTATCCTAGAACTAAGGGTGAGTACTACTGGTGAGTGATCAGAAGAGCCATCCAAGTTCGATTCAATTTTGGTATACAGGTGACCTATACCACTAGTCACGAAAAAATCAACAAGGTCTGGGATTTTCGCCGGGTCTGTAGGCCAATATGTTGGTTCGCCAGTAGATAATGTCAGAAATCCATTCGTGTCAATGGCTTTTTTCAGGTTCCTTCCTCTCGGTAAAGTCATACGTGAGCCCCAGTAGGTATTCTTGGCATTCCAGTCACCGCCCGATACAAAACGTGGGCCAAGCGTGGAAAAGTACTCCTTAAACATGCTTTCTGTTATAGAGTGTCTGGGCGGGCAGTAGACTGCTGATATGTCAATCGAACCATACTTATCTTGGACTGTGATGGTTGTAACTATCTAGATGAGTTATTGTAAATTAATTATATTATTTTTGTACATTTATTGATATTTTTATTACAAGCTTTTATTTCATTTTCAAATTACCTACCTACTTATGTCCGCTTAGATACCACTGAATGTCCGTTACAAAAATGCAACAGTCGAATGAGATTTGAAAATGTATTGTTTCAAACTTAGTACACCCTTCAAAACACAAGACAAGAGACAAGACAAGAGACAGGACAAGACAAGACAAGAGACAAGACAAGAGACAATACAAGAGACAAGACAAGAGACAAGACTTGGACTCTTACTCGTACTCTTACTCAGATTCTTACTCTGACTCTTACTCGAACTCTTACTCAAACTCTTACTCGAACTCTTACTCGGACTCTTACTCTTATTCGCACTCTTACTTGGACTCTTACTCGCACTCTTACTCGGTCTCTTACTCGCACTCTTACTTCAGCAGTATACTTTTAAAAATAAAATAAAAAATAACTTCTTACTAACTTGCCTCAAAAACAGCATAATATCGCATGCTATTTTTGTGCCATTTTATATAATTTATTATATTATGTATACATCAACTCCCTGTAACTCCTTTATGAAGTCCGCAAAAACGTGGTCCCAAACTCACACCACTAAATTATAATACTCACGCGACACACGGACATACATAAGCAATAACCATGCTAAATTCATGTTCTGTACATGAACTCGCTCATTCATTCATTTGGGGTGTCATTTTACTTAGTCGGATAGTGTTGAGTGAAACAGAAATATTCGATCAACATGTGCAAACGGGATGGACAAAACAAAGGAGTACAAATTTATTAAGAAAAAACTAAAATAAAAATGGCAACATTCTACCTATTTCTTTCAAACTGCTTCTGTCAAATTTGACAAAAATATTGTAAACAATAACAATGTTGTTCGTATTTTTAATTATTAATAAGCTATTTGAAGATTTTTCACAATAATGTTGGTGAAATGAGTAAAATAATCCGTGGCAGTGCTTGCCAAATGAATTACAAAATGTATATATACGGCGTATGCAGCAGTTGCAAATAGAAAAGTGGTTGCTGCCTTGACTAAGTGTTTCTAAGAGAACAGCGTATATCTCAGGTACGTTTATGTTAGATTAACAGTACATCATCAAGCTCATTGAATCTCATCATTGAAAACGTACAATTATCGTTATTTTGTCCATAAATAACTATTTTGTGTTATCTATTTGTTTACAACTAAAATCATAAAATATATTATAGTATGACTGACAATTTTTGATACTTTTCATGTTGTCCAAGTTTAATGATGAAAAATTGTGTTTTAGGATTCCGTACCAATAGGGGGAAAACGAGACCATATAACTATGACTTTGCTGTCCGTTCGTCTGTCTGTCTGTCATCTCACGAACCGTGATAGTTAGAAGGTTGAAATGTTCACGGATGTATTTTTGTTGCAATACTAAAAATAAAATAAAATAAAAAAGGGGCTCCCAAACAACAAAATGCTTTTCCGTTTTTTTTTTGTATATATGAGATGTTTCAAGAAAGAGTTCAATTCAAAAGAGTCCGACTTGGACCTGGCATTTTTATTTTGTTTTAATGTATTAGATGTCCCTACGTACAAGTACAAATACAATTGTTTTATTTGGAAATTTCTTTTAACATTATATTCATGGCACCTATTTTACTGTTACCATACTGGTACGCCTTTTTTACTTTTAAAAGATGATATTAATCTTATTTATTTTGTATTTTCTAGGCAAATCGGAATCATCAGTCAGAAAAATTGTTTTGGAAAGTATTAAAAATAAAGGAAAATGCCCGCCTACGTGACATCGAAAAGACCACCCCACCGCAAAAAATAAAGAATTGGATTACCTTAAATTAACCATTTATCATTTTATTTTATGTATTTTTGGTATTATATTTGTGTCATTTAATACATCGTCTTTTATTATCATTTTATTAAAAGTATCATTATTAGACGCATGTTTGTTTTATGTGAAGCATGTGTGTTACTTTTCACGCCAGAGCTACTTAACTGATTAAGCAGAGGTCAGTGACCAAGTACCATAGCGAATTTTTTTTAAAAATAATTAAAGTATCAAAATTTTTTATAGTTACATTCGGTATTGCCATACGGGTAACTCAAGTATATTCTTTTATGTCAGACTGGGGTAACCTGGGTATGCTTGAAATAAAGCTAATATCTCATCAACCATGCGTGATGTCATGAGGAGTACAACAATAGAACAAAGCATTCGACAAGGTAATGGCAAATTTGCCAAATTTGGTACAGAGGTAGTTAGAATCCCCAAAAAGGATATGGAATACTTGCTTGATAAGTAATAATAAGAAGAACAAAGTGTTATCCATCGCTGAAGACACTGTACATAATGAATTTAACCTCTGCCATTATCTAACTCCCAATGGTAATGTCAAACAGACTTTAGCAGGATTGCAGACAAAAATATCGCAATTTACAATGGTTGATTACTGTATAATATTAATTGGCGATGAAGACTTTTATGAGTATAATAATAACTTAGCCACCATTGAATATATTAAAAAAACATTACAAGAAATCACACACACCAACATTATAATATGTTCACCGAATTATCAATATGGACATAATAAAAAACAAATCAACCAAAGAATTCAAGATTTTAATAATTTATTATATGACGACATAAAAAATTGCAACTATGCCTACCTCATTGATTCGAACCGACAACTGACTTACGACTACAGCATGTTTCACAGGAAATCCGGTACAATAAACAATAATGGGCTACGCTCAATATTTAGAGGAATAATGGAAATAATAGAAAGAATCCAAAATTCAATTCATCAAACACCTAGTAATTCTAATATACAGATTATATGCAAAGAAACCCAAACACAAGATCAGTTTTTTCTCGAACAATGACCTCTACATTTTACATCAGAATATCGCGGGATTACTAAACAAGCAAGACCACTTAGCTATCTGTTTGGAAGAATTAATGGAATCAAATAAAAAGGTTGACATAGTATGCATCACAGAACATTTCATTAAGGATGGTGAAGAACAATATGTTACCATCCCTAATTATACATTAGCTTCATGTTACAGCCGGAAAGATAGCAAAAGGGGAGGTGCGTTAGGGTGTCCCGTCGATGTATGGGGAAAATTTTTTTTGGAGCTACGCTAACGCAATAGGTGTCGAAAATTGCGTAATTTAACACACATTATGAATAATTTAAAAAATATTTATTTTTTTGTCATCTTGAGGGCTCTACCTCGCTTTAAAGTTTAGAGAATTGCCGATTATTATGGTCCTGATCTCTATATTTTAAATGAAGACAAAATCAATGTTAAAAGATATTTTTTTATTAAAATGTATAAAATAAACTACAAAGAAACAAACTGCATGAAACAAATTCCATTATAAATTTATTATCTTTGAGAATTTGAACTTTATTTTGTGTCAAAAATTTATAATTTTTGCTCCAGATTACCACTTCGTTCTAAAAAAATAACCGCTAAAATTAATATTGTACCACTTTGCAAATTAATAAAAGAATTAGATATCAGTTAAATATACATATCCACAGACAGTGTATGTCTCAATAACTCAATTTTGCCCAGATTTTTTATTTAATCATAGTTTAAAGGCCGTCAATAGGAAGATGACGCAGAACCGACGATGCTTTAGCTAAGCACTCATTCTTTATAATAATTTTGATATTTTGTCTAGCAAAGAAGTTCATATTGAGTCTCTTAAATATACTTCTTTCAATTTCTCATTCTCTTTCAAAAGTCCAGATCCTGAAAGTAGTTCCTATTAATACATAACATACTGACGAGTAGGCGAGTGAGCGCGTATCTTTTGACAATTAATAACATTTTTTCAGGTTGAAATTGAGAGTAACTAATAACAATAATAAATATAATGATTAGTCGTCTTCATTTCTGTCTTTATAAACTGTATTTTGCTTGAGAAGAAACCAAATTGGAGGCATATGGGACGTAAACTTGAATCACGTACTTGACAAGCAATTGTCAATTTTTTGTAAGACTAAAAGTACGATTAGCAGAAGATAACCATCTCGTGGGCACTTATTTTCAGATTGACAATCATATAGGACCTTAAATACAACATCAAGGCAAAAAATAAATGATGAAAATACTAAATAAAGCATACGAAGCACCCTATTGTAAAGATTTTCCCATATTCTGGTCAAAATGTAAAAAATCATAAGCACTTGCATATATTCCTAAATTTAAAGGGTCTGAAATGTAATAATGTCATACCCACTTAAATTTTACGTAGATCTTGATTTAATAAAATACAATTAATGAAGTCAATAATAGTTTGTAGCCGATCATGGAGTTCTAGTTTTGGTCACAATACAGCACACGTAGTTTAACTTCGACTCGAGCTTAATATAACCAAAAAGGCGTTTACATTGCAAAGTTAGCTATAAATCTTCTAATAACATATTAGAATCATTAAATCATATAACAAAAAATATTAAGTTGTGTAAATAAAGGCCCAAGAGTCAATGCGAGGAAGTTCCAAAACAAGTTGAAATTGGCGGGTACTTGCGGATTTTTTCAGAAATAAAACACAAATTTTATGAAAATAAATTTGCTTTCAAATTATAATATCGAATATCTACTATATCTAAAAGTAGAAAAATAATAAAATTTATTGTTTCAATATTGGGAAAAAATTATGAAAAAATGTTAAATTTTCAAAACTTAAACGAACGGTAGAGCCCTGAAAATGATTTTTCAAAATTAAAAAAAATATATTTTATTAATCTGCGTAAAATTACGCAACTTTCGAGAGGTGTTGCGTTTTCAAAATCCAAAAAATACTTTTTCGGGACACCCTAAGGTGCGTGTATTGTAATACGAAACGAACATAGGTGGAAGGATCTGAAGAACATTGCAAACTTTTCAATAAAAGGTGTGTTTGAATGCTGTGCTGTAGAACTGATAGACTATAATATTGCTATTTTGTGTGTTTATAGAGTACCTAAGTCACAATATCTTGAAATATTCTTTGATACATTAAGAAAAGTGTTACAAGAGATGTCAAAACATAAATATAATAACATTTTATTAGCTGGAGACTTTAATATTGACGTACTAAAAAGAAATAATGTAACTCTAGATTTTGAATGTTTGCTCCTAAATTTTAACTTAAAATTATCTCTTAGACAACCGACAAGAATCAGCAGCCAAACATGCATAGACAATTTTGCACACAATTTCAAAAAAAAATCATGTGCTACTGAAATCGTAGAGTTTGCTTTGTCGGATCATACCGCGCAGTTAATTAAATGTCCTGTTAATAGAGTTAACAAATTAAAATACTGGCGTGTAAGGAGACGAGACTACTCTCCCAGTAACATTAAAAAGTTTCAAATATGTATACAGAGTCTTCAATTTACTGACATATATAATGAAAGTGACCCTAATACTGCTTATCATAATTTCATTGACATTTTTAAATTATTTTATGACTTATGCTTTCCATATAAATTAATTACAATAAAAACAACGAAACCAGTACGGTGGATAACACGTGGCATCAAAACCTGCACTAAAAGAAAGAGAAATCTTCTATGGATATTCAGGAAAACCCCTACAGCCATTAATAAATTAACATACAAAACTTACTCAAACAAACTTAAAAAAATTGTTAAACTAACACAGAAATCACAAAATAATTATAAAATCATACAATCTAAAAATAAATCAAAAACAACATGGGGAATAATAAATAACTCGAAACAAAGCGTACCTAATGAACCAATTAATAAAATCGTGCACAATAATCAAATAATTTCAAATCAAAAGGACATATCAAATACTTTCAATAATTATTTCGTAGATAAAATCATTCCCACTACTAAAACAAATAAAAAAACGACTTGTTTAATTAATCATTCTAAGAATTCTTTGTTTCTCATGCCTTCTATACCTCAAGATATTCTAACAATAATTAACTCACTGAATAATACTACCAGTGTCGGTTATGACGATGTATCGACCAAAATTTTAAAATTAGTATCCCCCTACATATGTGAGCCTCTTTCTTATATACTAAATCTATGTTTATGCTCAGGAATCTTCCCTGAAGCACTTAAAGTTTCAATTATTAAACCGATGCATAAAAAAGAAAGTAAATTACTGATGAAAAATTATAGGCCCATCTCTCTGATCTCAGTGTTTTCAAAAATCTTCGAAAAATATATTTATAAGTTATTGTCTAAATACTTTGAAAAATATAGTAAATTTTGCCTAGAGCAAAAAGGATTTAGGGAAAGCATGACAATTAATATGGCTGTCTATGATTTTCTGCAGCGCGTTGTGATGAAGGTAGATAAACGTACTCCTGTCTGTACAATCTTCTGCGACATGACACAAGCATTCGATTATGTGAACCACTCAACCCTTCTGGAAAAACTCGAAGCTTACGGTGTAAGAGGTAATGCGCTACAATTAATTAAGTCATACTTAGAAAACAGAAAGCAAATTACACACCTTACTAAAATAAACCCTACTACTAAAATAGAAGAAACCTACGTCTCCGACGAGCGTACACCGCAGTACGGGGTACCTCAAGGGAGTGTTTTAGGACCTCTATTATTTCTAGTATACATTAACGATCTTCCTAAAGCCACCAAACAACCCATTGCCCTGTTTGCAGATGACAGTGCAATCACTATAGAATATAAAAATATGACCTCTTATCAAAACGACATTAATACATCTTTAACACATGTTATCTCCTGGCTAAATGACAATAACTTAAGAATAAATTTGACCAAAACTAAAATAATTCATTTCAGACAACGCGATACTGCTGCTCAAAATTTACCTGACATTAAATTTAATAATATTAGAATAGAAAATGTTGATTCTACGAAGTTTTTAGGCCTTACCATTGACAGAAAACTTAACTGGAAAGAACATATTGAAACACTTTGTAAGAAAATAAATAGCCAGATTTATGCTCTCTACAAACTCTCATCCATTGTTAATTTGCAAGGTCTACTTACGGCATATCACGGCCTTATAAGCGCTAACATTAGGTACGGCATTATATTTTGGGGAAACTCGACAGATGTATTAAAAATATTACGATATCAAAAGAGAGCAGTAAGAGCAATGTTCAATTTAAAAATTACAGATACCTGCGTACCATTTTTCAAAAAACACAATATTTTAACTGTACCGTCACTATACATTTTTGAAACTTCAATGTTTGTTAAAAATAACCCTAGTCTCTTTCCACGCCTCGGTGAGGACCGACTCTACAGACGAGACCAACATAAAGTCTGCAACAGAAGGGCCAAAACCACTATGATGAACAAAAGTGTCTACTGCATGGCTTCTAGAATATACAATAAACTTCCTCAAAATCTAAGACAGTTACCAGTAAATAAATTCAAACAAAAATTAAAACAGTTGCTAGCTATGAAATGTTATTATTCGGTAAAAGATTTTTTAGAAGAAAGACAAATTAATTTAGATTACAATGTATTACAATCTAATATTAACTTTTGACATTTCTTAATCCTTGCTTACTGATTTTGACATTTTAATTGTTAGATTTTTTTTATTTTTTTTTGACAGTGATTATTATTGACATTATTTTAAAGGCATCTTTTTCTTGATTTATTTTCAGTATTTTATTTTGTTTAGTGTTTATATCTATTATTTATATTTTAACATTTTATCTTTTTAATTTTGTATAATAATCTATTTTTTTGACATTTTGTATATTTTGACATTTTATTTTGTTTTGACATTCTAAATTTTTTTCATTTTATCTTTTGTGTTTTTCATTTTATATTGTATATTAATCAATAATGAATTAAAATTGTAAATATAAAAATTGCATGCTCTATATGGCAGAGATATGTTGAGCCAATCATATTACAGTAAACATCTAATTATGTACACATATTTCTTGCAATAAATGAATTGAATTGAATTGAATTGAAATACGTTTTATCGGTTTGTACGACAAATGTCAAAAATCCAAAAAGTCCAACTAGTATTAATGTCCAATACTAATTTGGTTAAACACTTATTTGGTCCAATAAGGCTTACGTCTAACTAGGAAAAATGTCCAACACGAATAATGTCCAACATGAATTTGGTCCAATATGAAATATGTCCAATTAAGAATAATGTCCAACACGATTTGGTTTATTTTTGATGGTGTCCTGGAAGAAATGAAAGGTCTTGGGGAGATCTACCTTTCAGATGACAGCTGTCAAACTTGAAATGACAAAATCTGGAAGATCTTCAAAGTTTTTTTTATTTCTTCTATGACAGCGTCTGCTTAGGACGAGTATTTTTCGAGATATTGACGTTACAAATACAAATACAAATACAAAGTTTGACAGCTGTCATCTGAAATGACAATCTCTCCAAGACCTTTAATTTCTTCTATGACAGCAATTTTTTTATGTGATGAAGTAGAAGACGAGCAAGACGCTCTCCTGATGTTAAGAGATAACGGCTGCCCATAATCAGTACAGTGTTACCACCAACACCAACGCTTCTTACTACTCATGAGATGTTAAGACTCTTTAGCCCAGTAATTTCACTAGCTACAGTGCCCTCCTACCGGAGCACAGTGATGTTTGCACATCACTGCTCAGGCGGTAGAATAACTGGCACTGTTGGGGTACCCACCTAGACGACCTCCTGCAAAGGAAGTCTACGCCCGGTAAAAGCCAGCATATTGATGTTTCAAGTTTGACAGCCGTCATCTGAAATGACAATCTCTTAAAGACCTTTAATTTCTTCTATGACAGCATCAGCCTAAGACGAATATTTTCCGAGATATTGACGTTTCAAGTTTGAAAGCTGTCATCTGAAATGAAGATCTCTCCGAGACCTTTAATTTCTTCTATGACAGCATCAGTCTAAGACGAGTATTTTCCGAGATATTGACATTTCAAGTTTGACAGCTGTCATTGCATTGGAAATAAAGATTGTTCACTAGGTACGTGACACTTTTAATAGGACTACGGGATTAGCTATCGTTAGAACCACGGATAAAATAAAACTTTATTGGACATTTTTACGAATGGTCGTTTTAGAATGGACAATTTTCAAATTGGACCTTTTTACGATTTGACATTTTTATAAGTGAACTATTTTCCGAATTGGCATTTTTATGATTGGACGTCTATAATATTTGTCATTTTCCATAATTGGACATTCGTTAAACACAAGTCGTATAAACCTGGGCTTTCGATCGGTGTCGGCTCGTGCGGTGATAAAAGCGCGATGCTAGAATCAGGTCGAATCAGGCCGAGCCGGTGGCCGGGTCAGGTGAATTCTTCATTTTAGAGGTTTTTTCTTTCTTTCTTCAGACTTTTATTAAAAGTCGTTATTGATTTAATTCAAAAACAAATGCTTTTATTTATTGTACAAAAATAACATTTTTGTAGCGGGGTGAAGCCGTGGGTTTAGCTAGTATACAAAATAAATATAACGTTATCTAATCGAATGCGAATGCAATAAACGACCAAAATAACATTGTTTCAGCCATGCCTAGTTTACCCTGTATTTTTATGTATTTAATGTCAACTAAAATCGAAATTATATAATTTGGTTTAAAATAATATTAGTTAGCTGTGATAAGTTTTTCCTGCTTTTTATTGCCTTCTTTCCATTTTTAAACCAATTTACCACACAAAAGGTCATTTTTGTCCATTAACTATATTATTTTGGATATTTTTAAAATCAAACGATGCGTGCATCTGTCGCTGAGCGCGTTGTGTGACTGAGCGGCGGGTGAGTTGTACTTTTTACGCCCCGCCCATATAGTTGTACTTTGCATTGAATCACTTTTTGAGCTGTGTTCGACTTCTATTATTTCCCTAATTCGTTGGTATACATACATCAAAAGTAATTAACGTAAATTACACTAAATACTTGCAAAAAACTATCGCGACGTCCGCCCGTCGCTGCGTGGCACCCGCTTCTGGATTATATACCCACTTCTACCCACATCTACCGACATCTACCTACTCCCACATTCCGACTTTTTCTATGGAGTCGAACTACTGTATATCTCTTTACCGTGCCCAAACTCAATGGGGTTACGTCGTTTAATTACGGAGTTCCTATAGCCACCTTCCCGCTTCATCATTAGATCAGCTCCATGTCATAATAATATTGCATTGTCATCCGATTTATGGATGCATGCAAAATTTCAGCTCAATCGGACACCGGGAAGTGGGTCAAATTTAACTTGCAAGATTTGATTACAGACAGACAGACAACAGACAAGTGAAAGTAAATAAAAGCTTGTAAAAATAGAATTCACTGCCATATTCAATCAATGTACATACAGTGAATTATAATTTCAATATAATTTTTATTTGCTTCCAGGTAAACAAGTTCATAAGTGTGCCCAAAGACAAGGGCTCCCTAAACTGTGCCACATTCAATGCCGGCATCATAGAGGCTGTGCTCACCAAGGGTGGATTTGTAAGTTATTTGGTTTTTTTACCAGCAGCGAAACAGCATGGTTTAAAAAAAAACTGAAAAGCCAGAGGCCCTATTTTTTTTTTTTTTTTTCTTTTTAATAATATGGCAACATGTGCATTTTGCCAGTGTCGAGTAAAATTCGTGAATGTTCACGGGATATTAAATTATGGTCTCCACTTTCGTGTTTTGCCAGTGTCAAGTTAAATGTTATTTTTTAAGTAATAAGTTAGTTAGTCAGGTCAGAGTCAGAGTGAGCTTAATAGCTCGTCTAGTCACGTGAGTCTTCCAGTAAAATGGGTGGAATTTTACTGAAAGTTCGGAGGAGTTTTGGAGGGGGCACCAAAATTCATATTTCAGCACCATATCACTTGCCTACATCTGTGCACATTCAAAAACACTTAACACGCAATATTCCACCATTATTACACGCTAACAATCAAATTCTACACGATTATTAAGCAAAAGACGTGGAGATAATGATATGATCAAGGCTTGCCGCCCGAGGCCCTATTGGCTAACCCCAAATGACATGTTAAACACTTGAATCCATAGACAAAATTGCGTACATTACTTGCTTAACCTTTTGACCGCCAAAGTCACCTATACTTGACAAGTACTTGCGGGTCCTGTACGCCAACGACGTCTATAGACGACAAAAAACCCAGTCTTAATAAAGTGAAATAAAAATATTTATCGACTCTTGGCAACACTAGTTCTTTCGTAGGTTTTTTTTTTTAATTGTGCCTTGGCGCACAGGGCACGAAAATGCGTTTGTGCCGTGGCGTTCAAAAGGTTAAACCTCCTCATTAATACATATAAGTAAAATCCAGCAATGTACATTGAAGTTGTCATCAATTGTAGTGGGTGAGAATTAGCCAATAGGCACTCTGGTCCTGTGTGTAAAATCTAAACCAGTTTGTTGAATATTCTATTCCCCAAGGAGGATGTGAAATAGTTTCTTTTGTTTTCTTATACTTTTAGGGAGATAGATTACACATTTTTTTCCTATCTATCCCTTTAATAAAATAGCAAAGGGACAGGTGTGGCAATAAATAGTTTTACCTCATACTGTTAGGGGGACAGATGAATCTTTTTTTGTCTCATCTATAGATGTGAGGCCGGTATATAACCAATCTTACCTATCGGTTAGTTACCAAAAAACCCATTTAATACCCAAAAACACCGTAAAACACCATTTAAAACCTTTGGAATTAAAAAACATTTTTTTGTAATTATAACTACATTTCTTGATTTTTTCGAGACGCAATAGGTGTCTTATGTCCATATTAGCTGCCCCCAGCGGTTTTACCCGCTGTTCTATATAATATTATAGTCTATGTGTTCTAAGCTATCTCTATACGAAATTTCAGCTCAATCAGTCCACCAAGAGCAGAGATTACCTAATGTATTTATAAAAACAAAGGAGTAATAAGTTTAAAAGCTCCTTCTTTGAAAAAAATAATATTATCATAAAGAAAATTATAAAACCCTTTAATAAAAACAATCTATTATTACTCCTACTCTTTCAGACAAATCAAATGAACCCAAACTCGTTTGAGCTGCGTCAGCAAGTGGCAAGGTGCAAAAATATTATAATGTTTGCTACGAGAAGTGTGAGTTGAGCTCGCTCTGAACAGTTAAAAAATTCCAATATCCTTAATAACATAAGAGCGAGAAGCTTGCTGAGACTGCAAAAAAAAATTGCAAAATTCATAACTCTAATGTCAAATAATAGCTTGTAATAATTTAATTCGATAACTAACCAATCTAACAAAATTCAC
This sequence comes from Hemithea aestivaria, assembly GCA_947507615.1. Taxonomy (NCBI): domain Eukaryota; kingdom Metazoa; phylum Arthropoda; class Insecta; order Lepidoptera; family Geometridae; genus Hemithea; species Hemithea aestivaria. The sequence continues at coordinate 16,891,011 of OX382333.1, read as the reverse complement.
ACACTCACATTCTCACCTAAACTACACTCACACAAACGAAAAAGATTTGATTACAGATAGACAGACAACAGATCCTACACCTATCAGTTGTCTGTCAAATAAAAGCTTGTAATAATTTAATTCGGTTTCTAACTAACAATAAAATAATAATGAAATTCACACACATAAAAATAAATATTCACACATTCTCACCTCGCACACACACAAACGTTAAAAGTTTGATTAAAGATAGACAACAGACCTTTCACCTGTCTGTTGTCTGTCAAATAAAAGCTTGTTATAATTATTTTGTTCGATTTCTAACTAACAATTTTTTTCAATAAGTATACTACGAAGTAAGAAGACGAGCAAGACGCTCTCCTGATGGTAAGAGATAACGCTGCCCATTATTAATACAGTGCTACTCAGTATTTTACCAAGGGGACGATTCTGGGTGCACTGCGCCAACGCTTCTTACTTGAAAGTCATAAGATGATAAGACTCCTCAGCCCAGTAATTTCATTAGCTACAGTGCCCTTCTACCGAAGCACAGTAATGTTTGCACATCACTGCTCAGGCGGTAGAATAACCGGCACTGTTGGGGTACCCACCTAGTCGACCTCCTGCAAAGGAAGTTTACCCCGGTAAAAGTAATAATAATATTCACACACTCACCAAAGCTACACGCACACAAACAAACGTTTAAGATTTGATTACAGATAGACAGACAACAGACCATTCACCTGTCTGTTGTCAGTCAAATAAAAGCTTGTTATAATTTAATTCGGTTTGTAACTTAACCAATCTAACCAAATTCACACATTCGCAATCTACCTATACTACGTACACTCACACACATACATAAAGAGCAGTGCAGACGCCGCACAATACGGCAACGTCGCATTACATACACACTCGGAATCTACCTATACTACGTACACTCACACACATACATAAAGAGCAGTGCAGACGCCGCACAATACGGCAACGTCGCACGACTAGGGCGGATCCAGGATTGGGCCCTGGGGGGGAAGGTGCAAAAATATTATTATAACGTTAACTACAAAATGTGTGAGTTTTGCTTGCTCTGAACAGTTAAAAAATTCAAATATTCTTAAAAGATATATGCAAAATTCGTAACTCAAATTAAAGCTTGTAATAATTTAATTCAATTTCTAACTAACAATAAAATAATAATAATATTCACACACTCACGTCAACTACACACACATACGTAAAAGATTTGATTACAGATAGACAGACAACAGACCCTTCACCTGTCTGTTCTGTCAAATAATAGCTTGTTATAATTTAATTCAGTTTGTAACTAAACCAATCTAACAAAATTCACACAATCGCAATCTACCTATACTACGTACACTCACACACATACATAAAGAGCAGTGCAGACGCCGCACAATACGGCAACGTCGCACGACTAGGGCGGATCCAGGATTGGGCCCTGGGGGGGAAGGTGCAAAAATATTATTATAACGTTAACTACAAAATGTGTGAGTTTTGCTCGCTCTGAACAGTTAAAAACTTCAAATATTCTTAAAAGAAATATGCAAAATTCGTAACTCAAAAAAAAGCTTGGAATAATTTAATTCAATTTCTAACTAACGATAAAATAATAATAATATTCACACACTCTCACCTCAACTACACACACATACGTAAAAGATATGATTACAAATAGGTAGACAACAGACCTTTCACCTGTCTGTTGTCTGTCAAATAAAAGCTTGTTATAATTTAGTTCGATTTCTTACTAACAATAAAAAAAGAATTTTATACTACGAAGTAAGAAGACGAGCAAGACGCTCTCCTGTTGGTAAGAGATAACGCTGCCCATTATTAGTACAGTGCTATTCAGTATTTTACAAAGGTACGATTCTGGGTGCACTGCGCCAACGCTTCTTACTTAAGAGTCATAAGATGATAAGACTCCTCAGCCCAGTAATTTCATTAGCTACAGTGCCCTTCTACCGAAGCACAGTAATGTTTGCACATCATTGCTCAGGCGGTAGAATAACCGGCACTGTTGGGGTACCCACCTAGTCGACCTCCTGCAAAGGAAGTTTACCCCGGTAAAAGTAATAATAATAATAATAAATAATTGGGGTTTATACTCCAACAGAACAGGTTACCCTACTTACACTGTCAGAGTCAAATCACAATTTATAGGTTGTGTGGCGAACCTATATGTTGCAGTTTCAGGTCGCCGAGATTACTGCAGGGCCTGCAACATGACCTAACGACTGCATCCTACATATCTTATAGGAAACAGCCGGGACCCACAGTTTTGCGTGCCTTCCGAAACACGGTAGCGTCCAGGTGAACTTTTTGCCACACACTGAGATTTGAACCCAGGGTCTCCGGATTAAAAGCCGGACGTATGACCACTGGGCCACGGACGCTACAATAATAATATTCACACACTCACCAAAGCTACACGCACACACACAAACGTTTAAGATTTGATTACAGATAGACAGACAACAGACCATTCACCTGTCTGTTGTCAGTCAAATAAAAGCTTGTTATAATTTAATTCGGTTTGTAACTTAACCAATCTAACCAAATTCACACATTCGCAATCTACCTATACTACGTACACTCACACACATACATAAAGAGCAGTGCGGGCGCCGCACAATACGGCAACGTCGCATTACATACACACTCGGAATCTACCTATACTACGTACACTCACACACATACATAAAGAGCAGTGCAGACGCCGCACAATACGGCAACGTCGCACGACTAGGGCGGATCCAGGATTGGGCCCTAGGGGGGAAGGTGCAAAAATATTATTATAACGTTAACTACAAAATGTGTGAGTTTTGCTCGCTCTGAACAGTTAAAAAATTTATACATTCTTAAAAGAAATATGCAAAATCCGTAACTAAAATAAAAGCATGTAATAATTTAATTCAATTTCTAACTAACGATAAAATAATAATAATAATATTCACACACTCTCACCTCAACTACACACACATACATAAAAGATTTGATTACAGATAGACAGACAACAGACCCTTCACCTGTCTGTAGTTAACATTATAATAATATTTTGCACATTCCCCACAGGGCCCAATCCTGGATCCGCCCTTGTCTTAAGTGCGACGTTGCCGCTTGGTGCGGCACCGGCACTGCTCTTTATGTATGTGTGAGTGTACGTAGTTACAGGTAGATTGCGAGTGTGTGAAAATGCGACGTTGCCGTTTGGTGCTGCGCCCGCACTGCTCTTTATGTATGTGTGTGAGTGTACGTAGTATAGGTAGATTGCGATTGTGTGAATTTTGTTAGATTGGTTTAGTTACAAACTGAATTAAATTATAACAAGCTATTATTTGACAGAACAGACAGGTGAAGGGTCTGTTGTCTGTCTATCTGTAATCAAATCTTTTACGTATGTGTGTGTAGTTGACGTGAGTGTGTGAATATTATTATTATTTTATTGTTAGTTAGAAATTGAATTAAATTATTACAAGCTTTTTTTTGAGTTACGAATTTTGCATATTTATTTTAAGAATATTTGAAGTTTTAAACTGTTCAGAGCGAGCAAAACTCACACATTTTGTAGTTAACGTTATAATAATATTTTTGCACCTTCCCCCCCAGGGCCCAATCCTGGATCCGCCCTAGTCGTGCGACGTTGCCGTATTGTGCGGCGTCTGCACTGCTCTTTATGTATGTGTGTGAGTGTACGTAGTATAGGTAGATTCCGAGTGTGTATGTAATGCGACGTTGCCGTATTGTGCGGCGTCTGCACTGCTCTTTATGTATGTGTGTGAGTGTACGTAGTATAGGTAGATTGCGAGTGTGTATGTAATGCGACGTTGCCGTATTGTGCGGGCCCGCACTGCTCTTTATGTATGTGTGTGAGTGTACGTAGTATAGGTAGATTGCGAATGTGTGAATTTGGTTAGATTGGTTAAGTTACAAACCGAATTAAATTATAACAAGCTTTTATTTGACTGACAACAGACAGGTGAATGGTCTGTTGTCTGTCTATCTGTAATCAAATCTTAAACGTTTGTTTGTGTGCGTGTAGCTTTGGTGAGTGTGTGAATATTATTATTACTTTTACCGGGGTAAACTTCCTTTGCAGGAGGTCGACTAGGTGGGTACCCCAACAGTGCCGGTTATTCTACCGCCTGAGCAGTGATGTGCAAACATTACTGTGCTTCGGTAGAAGGGCACTGTAGCTAATGAAATTACTGGGCTGAGGAGTCTTATCATCTTATGACTCTCAAGTAAGAAGCGTTGGCGCAGTGCACCCAGAATCGTCCCCTTGGTAAAATACTGAGTAGCACTGTATTAATAATGGGCAGCGTTATCTCTTACCATCAGGAGAGCGTCTTGCTCGTCTTCTTACTTCGTAGTATATTAAAAAGAGTTAGAAATCGAACAAAATTATAACAAGCTTTTATTTGACAGACAACAGACAGGTGAAAGGTCTGTTGTCTATCTATTTGTAATCATATCTTTTACGTATGTGTGTGTAGTTGACGTGAGTGTGTGAATATTATTATTATTTTATTGTTAGTTACAAACTGAATTAAATTATAACAAGCTATTATTTGACAGAACAGACAGGTGAAGGGTCTGTTGTCTGTCTATCTGTAATCAAATCTTTTACGTATGTGTGTGTAGTTGACGTGAGTGTGTGAATATTATTATTATTTTATTGTTAGTTAGAAATCGAACTAAATTATAACAAGCTTTTATTTGACAGACAACAGACAGGTGAAAGGTCTGTTGTCTATCTATTTGTAATCATATCTTTTACGTATGTGTGTGTAGTTGAGGTGAGAGTGTGTGAATATTATTATTATTTTATCGTTAGTTAGAAATTGAATTAAATTATTACACGCTTTAATTTGAGTTACGAATTTTGCATATATCTTTTAAGAATATTTGAATTTTTTAACTGTTCAGAGCGAGCAAAACTCACACATTTTGTAGTTAACGTTATAATAATATTTTTGCACCTTCCCCCCCAGGGCCAAATCCTGGATCCGCCCTAGTCGTGCGACGTTGCCGTATTGTGCGGCGTCTGCACTGCTCTTTATGTATGTGTGTGAGTGTACGTAGTATAGGTAGATTCCGAGTGTGTATGTAATGCGACGTTGCCGTATTGTGCGGCGTCTGCACTGCTCTTTATGTATGTGTGTGAGTGTACGTAGTATAGGTAGATTGCGATTGTGTGAATTTTGTTAGATTGGTTTAGTTACAAACTGAATTAAATTATAACAAGCTATTATTTGACAGAAAAGACAGGTGAAGGGTCTGTTGTCTGTCTATCTGTAATCAAATCTTTTACGTATGTGTGTGTAGTTGACGTGAGTGTGTGAATATTATTATTATTTTATTGTTAGTTAGAAATTGAATTAAATTATTACAAGCTTTAATTTGAGTTACGAATTTTGCATATATCTTTTAAGAATATTTGAATTTTTTAACTGTTCAGAGCGAGCAAAACTCACACATTTTGTAGTTAACGTTATAATAATATTTTTGCACCTTCCCCCCCAGGGCCAAATCCTGGATCCGCCCTAGTCGTGCGACGTTGCCGTATTGTGCGGCGTCTGCACTGCTCTTTATGTATGTGTGTGAGTGTACGTAGTATAGGTAGATTCCGAGTGTGTATGTAATGCGACGTTGCCGTATTGTGCGGCGTCTGCACTGCTCTTTATGTATGTGTGTGAGTGTATGTAGTATAGGTAGATTGCGATTGTGTGAATTTTGTTAGATTGGTTTAGTTACAAACTGAATTAAATTATAACAAGCTATTATTTGACAGAAAAGACAGGTGAAGGGTCTGTTGTCTGTCTATCTGTAATCAAATCTTTTACGTATGTGTGTGTAGTTGACGTGAGTGTGTGAATATTATTATTATTTTATTGTTAGTTAGAAATTGAATTAAATTATTACAAGCTTTAATTTGAGTTACGAATTTTGCATATATCTTTTAAGAATATTTGAATTTTTTAACTGTTCAGAGCGAGCAAAACTCACACATTTTGTAGTTAACGTTATAATAATATTTTTGCACCTTCCCCCCTAGGGCCCAATCCTGGATCCGCCCTAGTCGTGCGACGTTGCCGTATTGTGCGGCGTCTGCACTGCTCTTTATGTATGTGTGTGAGTGTACGTAGTATAGGTAGATTGCGATTGTGTGAATTTTGTTAGATTGGTTTAGTTACAAACTGAATTAAATTATAACAAGCTATTATTTGACAGAAAAGACAGGTGAAGGGTCTGTTGTCTGTCTATCTGTAATCAAATCTTTTACGTATGTGTGTGTAGTTGACGTGAGTGTGTGAATATTATTATTATTTTATTGTTAGTTAGAAATTGAATTAAATTATTACAAGCTTTAATTTGAGTTACGAATTTTGCATATATCTTTTAAGAATATTTGAATTTTTTAACTGTTCAGAGCGAGCAAAACTCACACATTTTGTAGTTAACGTTATAATAATATTTTTGCACCTTCCCCCCCAGGGCCCAATCCTGGATCCGCCCTAGTCGTGCGACGTTGCCGTATTGTGCGGGCCCGCACTGCTCTTTATGTATGTGTGTGAAGTGTGAGTGTACGTAGTATAGGTAGATTGCGATTGTGTGAATTTTGTTAGATTGGTTTAGTTACAAACTGAATTAAATTATAACAAGCTATTATTTGACAGAAAAGACAGGTGAAGGGTCTGTTGTCTGTCTATCTGTAATCAAATCTTTTACGTATGTGTGTGTAGTTGACGTGAGTGTGTGAATATTATTATTATTTTATTGTTAGTTAGAAATTGAATTAAATTATTACAAGCTTTAATTTGAGTTACGAATTTTGCATATATCTTTTAAGAATATTTGAATTTTTTAACTGTTCAGAGCGAGCAAAACTCACACATTTTGTAGTTAACGTTATAATCAGGGATGTAACGGAGGTAGTTTTATCGGAACCGAAATCGGAATCGGAGTTTTCAAATTTGATTTATCGGAATCGGAATCGGAATCGAAATCGGAGGCAGGGTCAGTTTGTTTAAGGACAAATAAAACATGATTTAAAGTCAATTCTTTTCATTTTTATTTTTTATAATAAAATAAAAAATAACTGTGAAAAAAAATTGGCATAATTCCAAATAAAGAAAAGATAAAATTAATGAATTTAAAGTTTAATTAAAATTAAAACTATGAACCTGTTCGGCACAGGCCGTCGCGCGCCGCCCGTTTTGTTTCGTTCGACCTCCGATTAACATCCGATACAAAAGTATCGGAACCGAAGTCGGAACCGAAAGTGTAATTATAATCGGAAGTTCCGACTTAACGGAACCGGAATCGAAGCTCCGTTACATCTCTGGTTATAATAATATTTTTGCACCTTCCCCCCCCAGGGCCCAATCCTGGATCCGCCCTAGTCGTGCGACGTTGCCGTATTGTGCGGCGTCTGCACTGCTCTTTATGTATGTGTGTGAGTGTACGTAGTATAGGTAGATTCCGAGTGTGTATGTAATGCGACGTTGCCGTATTGTGCGGCGTCTGCACTGCTCTTTATATATGTGTGTGAGTGTACGTTGTATAGGTAGATTGCGAATGTGTGAATTTGGTTAGATTGGTTAAGTTACAAACCGAATTAAATTATAACAAGCTTTTATTTGACTGACAACAGACAGGTGAATGGTCTGTTGTCTGTCTATCTGTAATCAAATCTTAAACGTTTGTTTGTGTGCGTGTAGCTTTGGTGAGTGTGTGAATATTATTATTACTTTTACCGGGGTAAACTTCCTTTGCAGGAGGTCGACTAGGTGGGTACCCCAACAGTGCCGGTTATTCTACCGCCTGAGCAGTGATGTGCAAACATTACTGTGCTTCGGTAGAAGGGCACTGTAGCTAATGAAATTACTGGGCTGAGGAGTCTTATCATCTTATGACTCTCAAGTAAGAAGGGTTGGCGCAGTGCACCCAGAATCGTCCCCTTGGTAAAATACTGAGTAGCACTGTATTAATAATGGGCAGCGTTATCTCTTACCATCAGGAGAGCGTCTTGCTCGTCTTCTTACTTCGTAGTATATTAAAAAGAGTTAGAAATCGAACAAAATTATAACAAGCTTTTATTTGACAGACAACAGACAGGTGAAAGGTCTGTTGTCTATCTATTTGTAATCATATCTTTTACGTTTGTGTGTGTAGTTGAGGTGAGAGTGTGTGAATATTATTATTATTTTATCGTTAGTTAGAAATTGAATTAAATTATTACAAGCTTTTTTTTGAGTTACGAATTTTGCATATATCTTTTAAGAATATTTGAATTTTTTAACTGTTCAGAGCGAGCAAAACTCACACATTTTGTAGTTAACGTTATAATAATATTTTTGCACCTTCCCCCCCAGGGCCCAATCCTGGATCCGCCCTAGTCGTGCGACGTTGCCGTATTGTGCGGGCCCGCACTGCTCTTTATGTATGTGTGTGAGTGTACGTAGTATAGGTAGATTGCGAATGTGTGAATTTTGTTAGATTGGTTTAGTTACAAACTGAATTAAATTATAACAAGCTATTTTTTCGCACCCCCCGAGGAAGAAAGTCGTAACTGAAAAACACCAACTTAACAGGAGCAACAAAAAACTGATTTAAAAAATCATCGGCAACCTGAGAAAAATTTAGTATATAGCAAAAAATAGCTAAAATTAACCTCGATTGGCCTATGTATTACAATTTGCAATTTAATTAATCGTCATGGAGTAAATCTTAAAAAATAGATTTACGCTAATTTTCAGCGACACATTTTAATTAATTTATGTAGTTAACAGAAATATTACTTTATTAACATGGAACGGAAACTATAATGCTGACATAACTGCAGATACGACTTTCTGAGCGTATGGTGGCGTTACAAACTCCACGCGTAAGTATGATTTACGACGTTTTTCCACGAAAACTTTGTCTCGGTCTTTTTGCGTAAAATGAATTGCATCCTTTTTCTTCGAAAAATATATTCAAATAAATAATGTATTTCAAGTAAGCGCTTTTTTAAACGAAAAAAATTACAGACATTTTGGCGTATGTTTACATATTACGTTATTCCAATCATTTAATTTATAAAATATTAGTCGTTTCTCAGTACAAAAGAAATAACAAAATAAAAAACAGCCTTTAAATGACTCCAGTATAAGGGATTAATGTGTAAAACTTTTAACTTATTAAAATTTTGTAGAAAGATCTTGTAAATATTACTGATTAGGTATTTTAAGGTAGCTTTTGTTGTACTATACCAAAAGTCATAAAGGTTTCGTAATAAATTTAATACCAGCTATGTTGAGTAGTTTTACAGCTTTAAAAGTAAACTAAGTAATATTTCAGGATATATTGTATATCTGTGCAAAATTTCATCTAGATCCACTTAGCCGTTTTGGCGCAAATAAATCAGAAATATTCATCCACTCATACATTTGTATTCAATGATTAAGTCTAGTATTATGACAGGAAAAGTGTCATAATTATGTCTTTTTATTAAATTATAACATTGTTTTTCATTTATGAAGTATGTTAATGATGATTAAACCAATTTCAAACATTGCTTGAGTAAAAACAAAGTCTATGACACAAGGAAACACGAATGACTGCAAAGTGTTTCAAATACGATCAGTTATTGCGCCACTAGGTAAGGATGCCGAATTGCTGGAAGCCCTGACTTCCGAAGTTGAAACGGGCTTAATAAATGGCGGGAACGGGCGGGATAGGATTTGTTTGTGTAATTCTTGCGCTACTCTCCGAAACGAATCTTAATAAAACGGTTAGAAGGGGTGACTCTTCTACAGTGTTCAAAACTCTTAGAATTCACTAGCGTTTGGTCACTCACGAGCCTTTTGGCGCTCCCCTGAATCGACTCCAGAGTCTGAAGCTGGTATTTGGGAGTATCATCCCAAAGACGAAAACAATATTCTATACATATAGGATCGGCTTTATGATAGAAATAAAACAAATGTCCCGGATGAAGTAATGTTGCACCTTTGCCAAAATACCCAACTTCCTGACAGTCTATTGAGTCTAGACTTGATGTAATTACAGAAGTAAAAGGCAAAAATGAGAGAAATTTCCAGTATCTGAACGTGATTAGCTATCTACAAACATACATTTTGGAAAGGAGAAGTTTCATTAAATCATTATTTCAGTGTTTCCTGTTAATTACAACTTAGGAGTCTTCAAATCGAGGGTTAATAGGTATTTACTAGGTCTGTGTGTCACATCTTCGACCGCGTCATCACTTACCAACAGGTGAGACTGTGGTCAAACGCAGCCCTATTCTCTATATAAATAATAAATAAAAAATAAAATTCTTTTAATAGCAAATAACTTTTATTCATCGCACCCCCCGTCGTCATTTTTTCTTTCCGTCTTTATTAGCTCTACCGCTAGATGTTATCTGCTTATCCAAGAAGTGAGTGATATGCAAAACAGATCAACAGTAGATTTACCAGCACAAGACCCGAATTTTTGATCACACAAGAGATCATTCGTCGCGATTGACGTTCCATTTCATGAACGTGACAGATACACCAGTGGTTAGAAGGGCCAGCACAACTGCCTTTTTTTAAAACAGGCTGCACGTTGGTGTGTTAGGCTGAAGGCTAATCAAAATCGGAGTGAGCCCTGGTGCTCATGTCTTTAACACTATCGCAGGTATTCCGGCTGGAAGCCAGCATATTCACATGATTCCACTGCGTTCTATGAACCTCTGATTAGTTATAATCAGATATAGGTATAACAAACATTGAAGGAGGCCAGAAGCATTCAGACGCTTTGATTCCGTAAAAAGAGAGCCATATAAACTGCCGAGTTCATCACGGGCGTAAATGCATCCCACACATGTGGCTTGAATTTGTCTTCAAGTGAGCCTCCGGTTAATCTGACAAATACACATCTGACGGCAAACCTATTAACGTCTCCATGAAGAACAAGAGAGCAGGGTTTTCAGATTCAAAGTAGTGGTGGTAGTGGAAAATTTGAGTGCAGACGTTGAATGTTGGAGAGGCGCACTTTTAGAGAAAGGGATAACTGAAGCTGTGAAACCGTTCTCTTAGTCATTGATTTATAGAGTGACATGGAACACAGAAACTGAAGTGGAACGAGATCTTGCGCTACAGGTCATTAGAAATCAAAACTTATACTACGTCAACCGAGAGAAACTAGAATGAGAATTGCGAGGTCACTCAAACCCTCCGGGGATGTCCTTTGGGTCCTCTTATCCATCCAGTCGCTACGGGTACGATCTTGCATGCCGAGACTTTCTTTCATGACTGGTTAACTCATCATTTGCCTTGAATCCCGCTACTCTCCAGATTTCAAGCTGAAGCAGGGCAGAATGAGTAACTATGATCTGCGTTTAGCGTAATGATACCCAGTTTACATAACTGGCTACACAGATACGTGTGCTGCTGGATTCCAATAACATAAAAACCAATCTCTATACAACTATTTCTTAATAAAAGATGTAAACAATTAGACTTATTTATTTTAATTCTGACTAAAGTTTCGTGAAAGAAGTGAGTAACAAGTAGTTAAAGTGATGAAGGCTGATAAATGTTTCGTAGAAGAATGTGGTAACTGTAATTGCACGACAATATATTTACGAAAATTTCTTTAAAAAGGAGTTATCTGTAGTTATGTAAAGATATTTGTAAAAATGTTCATACAAGATTGATGTAAGTGTATTTATGATGTTATTGACATGGAAAACTAGTAAATAGTGTGGTCGCAAAAGTAATTAACTTCAGTTTTATGGAGTATTTATATTTGATTTCAGTGTCGTACAAGTTTAGTTTTTTTTTAATAATTCCCTCATTTTTTGAGATAAATTTATGAAAAAAATTGACAATATGTATCGGATTTTTCTTGATTTTATTATGCAATAAAAACAAAAAGTCACAATTAGGGTTAATTCTTTCTTCTTCGAGAGGTGCGATTTGACAGAACAGACAGGTGAAGGGTCTGTTGTCTGTCTATCTGTAATCAAATCTTTTACGTATGTGTGTGTAGTTGACGTGAGTGTGTGAATATTATTATTATTTTATTGTTAGTTAGAAATTGAATTAAATTATTACAAGCTTTAATTTGAGTTACGAATTTTGCATATATCTTTTAAGAATATTTGAATTTTTTAACTGTTCAGAGCGAGCAAAACTCACACATTTTGTAGTTAACGTTATAATAATATTTTTGCACCTTCCCCCCCAGGGCCCAATCCTGGATCCGCCCTAGTCGTGCGACGTTGCCGTATTGTGCGGGCCCGCACTGCTCTTTATGTATGTGTGTGAGTGTACGTAGTATAGGTAGATTCCGAGTGTGTATGTAATGCGACGTTGCCGTATTGTGCGGGCCCGCACTGCTCTTTATGTATGTGTGTGAGTGTACGTAGTATAGGTAGATTGCGAATGTGTGCATTTGGTTAGATTGGTTAAGTTACAAACCGAATTAAATTATAACAAGCTTTTATTTGACAGAAAACAGACAGGTGAAGGGTCTGTTGTCTGTCTATCTGTAATCAAATCATTTACGTATGTGTGTGTAGTTGAGGTGAGAGTGTGTGAATATTTTTTTTTTATTGTTAGTTAAAAATTGAATTAAATTATTACAAGCTTTTATTTGAGTTACGAATTTTGCATATAGTACGGTCCCCAATACAAAAAAATAAAATTTCCGTGGGACACATCTCCGCCATACAGATTATTGGTATGTACTTATTTGTCATATTTTCCTGAACACGAAAAGTGCGGTAGTCACTTCCTAAGTGTATAGAGGGGGTAGTTATGACGTCACAAAGATGGCCGCCAGCCTATTCTATTGTGCGGGTTATTTCAATATCTACTAAACCGATTTACTTAAGTAGGGTGTCAAATGAAAGGTTATTAAATAAGCATCATTTTATTTCTAAGAACTATTAATGTGAAGTAAGTAAGAAAGGAAATAATTCCAAAAAACATAATTTCTAAAAAAAAAAAAAAAGGTAGCACTCCGGGAGTGCCGGCAGAAGTGAAAACTTCAATATTAACGTTGTGTTTAATTATAAGTATAAAAGTACTATCATTTATGAGGTAGAATACAATGTTTATTTATTGCGCTATCGTACACAAATATGACAATTTATATGTTGTTATTTATAATATTATATAGTTATTTATATATTACATTAAATTTTATCTCTCAGAAAAATCAACTTCCATCCATAATTTCGACGACTTTTACACCATCAACAGAGCAGCACACTCAGGCACGGTAGAAAGAGTGGGAGATACTAGTTCCTCTCCCTTCCCCTCGATCTTACGCTTTTTCGATCAGCATCACGTGACCCTGACGCGAGTTTTAAAGTTTTTACCCATACAAAAAAGTGCTCAGCGCCGCTAAAGAAGTTTTCACTTCAAAAATTCTTCTTATGTATATAACTTGGTAAACGTTAGGATAATGCAAATATAGGTTATTATAAAATATTTAATTTCTTTCATCAGCTTTCTAAAAAATCTTTAATCATTACAATAAAGCTATATACACGGAACTGCAGCCGTTTGAATGAGCATCGGTAGCGCTGAACTCATAGCGGTAGCTAAGCGATTAGACGGATTTTCTATAGAATGATCATAGAATTTTGAATAAAAAGCATGTGCGATAGTAATGAAAATATATAATAAAATTTAAGTAAGCTGGTACGTATTCATAAGTTGTATTTACAAGTTTTTTTCTGATGTGATCAGCATAATAATAGGTAGGTGTATGTGTTGTACTAAACTTACTGATAAAATTATTAAAAATAAAACATATTTTTATCTAATTAATGTCTTCAACGTAATCTGTATGTTCTGAATAATTATACTGGTTGTAACATTTGTTACCGACATGATGTATCCCTTCTAAGCACTTTTGTTTTTAGGGTTCCGTACCTCAAAAGGAAAAAACGGAACCCTTATAGGATCACTTTGTTGTCCGTCCGTCTGTCTGTCTGTCTGTCAAGACCCTTTTTCTCAGGAACGAGTGGAGGTAACAAGCTGAAATTTATAGGAAATACTAAGGTCTATTGCCTCTTAGAGCTGTGAAAATTTCAAACTACTAGGTCAACGCAATCAAAAGATATAGTCGAATATGTCGCAAATTGCAGCAAATTTTCGACATTACCAAATAAATCAAAACCTACGGGGCACTTCCCGTAAACTCAGAATCTTGAAATTTGGCACGAAGTAACTCCTTAGAGCACAGATAAAGGAAAAATTGCGAAAACCATAAATTTTTATTTGCATCATATGAAAAAATATTTTGAATAATTTTATACCTACTACCCCTTTTCTCATGAACGCGTGGACGTATTAAATTGAAATTCATATCAAATACTCAAGTCTATAATACCTTTAAACTGTAATGAAATCAAACCTCTATGTCAACGCATTCAAAAGAAACAGCAATTTTAGTCGTAATTTTAACTCGCAACTACTCTCAAAAAATCAAAACCTACAGGGTACTTCCCGTGAACTTAGAATCTTGAAAATTGGCACAAAGCAACTTCTTAGAGCACAGATAAAGGAAAAATTGCGAAAACTGTACATTTTTAGTTACATCATATAAAAAAATATTTTTAATAATTTCATACTTACTACCTTATTTCTCATGAACGCGTGAAGGTATTAAACTGAAATTCATATCAAATACTAAGGTCTATAATACCTTTAAACTGTAATAAAATCAAATCTCTATCTCAACGCATTCAAAAGAAACAGCAATTATAGCCGTATATTTTAACTCGCGACTACTCTCAAGGGAATCAAAACCTACAGGGTACTTGCCGTTAACTCAGAATCTTGAAATTTGGTACGCAGCAACGTCTTAAATCATAGGCACAGGAAAAATTGCGAAAACTGTAAATTTTTAGTTACATCATATAAAAAAATATTTTTAATAATTTTGTATATTAACTACCCCTTTCCTCAAGAACGCGTACAGGTATTAAATTGAAATTCATACCAAATACTCAGCTTTATAATAACTTTAAGCTGTAAAAAAATCAAACATCTATGTCAACGCAATCAAAAGAAACAGCAATTTTAGCCGCATATTTTCAAACTCGCAAGTACTCGCAAGTGAATCAAAACCTACAGTATATAATATTATACCCACTTTTCCTTAGGGTTCCGTAGAAACCCGTAGGTTTGTACGGAACCCTCGGTGCTCGAGTCCTACTCGTACTTGACCGGTTTTTATTTGTCATTACATCCACAACGGGATGAACACTTTCTTCACATTTTCACCTAATTCACACATTCTCACCTAAGCTACACGCGCGCAAACAAACGTTTAGGATTTGAATACAGATAGACAGACAACAGACCATTCACCTGTCTGTTTTCTGTCAAATAAAAGCTTGTTATAATTTAATTCGGTTTGTAACTTAACCAATCTAACCAAATGCACACATTCGCAATCTACCTATACTACGTACACTCACACACATACATAAAGAGCAGTGCGGGCGCAGCACCAAACGGCAACGTCGCATTTTCACACACTCGCAATCTACCTATAACTACGTACACTCACACACATACATAAAGAGCAGTGCCGGCGCCACTATGTGTAATTTTGATGAAGTTGCGGCCATCCTATTTTATATTTTTATTCGATAGACGATGTCAAATTGAAGCTCCGAATCCAGCTCCGACGAAATTCTTTCCAATAGTTTAGAAGCTATGATTTTTTTTGAAAAAGGTTAATGACCTCACAAAAATGTTTATATTGTTATAAAATATAAATCGTAAACAAAATTAAAATTGTAATAATATAGGATGATATAAACATATTTAATACATATTATATATTAAAATCAATGATGTACTTCATAAACCTACAGTTTAATTAAAGTTTTTCTGATTTTCAGTTTTCCTTAAATATTTTAGTTTTCCTTGTATATTAGCATTTTCTTTTTTTAGGTTAGGTAATAAATGTAATTACTTATGAGACATTAAAATTTCAAATGCGTTCATCAAAGGACGGCTGAGTAAATGTATTTCTAAGGAAACTAAAAATTTCTATGGAAATAGGGTTGTCAAAATTTAAAAATTATATTAGCGTATAAAATTTACATCTGCCCACATTATGTTTAAACATAAAGCGAATTAAATCGAAAAGTAGCTTGTAAGTATTTTTAACCAACTTCAAAAAGTAGGTCCATAGTTCGTAATATTATGTAAGTATGTTGCGATATATTTAGAATAAATGACGATTTTTAAAGTTTTCAAATAATTATAAAAGATTTTAGGTGTAATTGGGGAACAAATAATTGAATGGGGTTGTACGGAACGTGGCATACCTACTGGTCCGTATTATATGTTTTTATGAAATTTATGAAGGTGGGGGGTTGGTGTTTGTCGGAATATCTTTTGTTGTGGTATTTGGAGATCTGTGGTATACTTACCGCCATTTTTTTTGAAATCGCGGTCTGCGCCGAAACCTAATAAACCAGTAGGTATACCACAAATCTTCAAACTCCTTTACCTTTCTCTTGAATGTTTATTGTATACCTATTCTAACCATCCGTTTATTCTAGGATTTTACAGAATAGATATACTCTTTTTTGCCACCAATATACAAAAAGTACTTAAACTTATTATGACAATATGGCAATTATGACACATTGGTCCACAATGGGCGGCCTTATCATTATACTTTTTAAGTCCAAAGTTTGCAAATTAAAAAACGATATATAATTTAGAGTAATTAATTTTTTTTCTTTATCAATCTGTAAACAAAAATAATTTTATCGATATATTTACTATTATTTGGCACCAATTAACAAAATATGATCAATAGAATATAATATTTCTGAAATATAATCTATTTAGTTAAAAAAGGTTTTCAATTTGACTGACCACTCACGCCATCTATTGTTCCTCGTCCTCAACTCTTGTTTTTTTTTATCCGCTTATACTAATCTTGCAGTGCCACATGTCAACGTGTTAGCTAGTGGTCAATATTTATTTTATGTAAAAATATGAAAAGGGACAGCCCTAACCAATATTTTTGAAAATCTGTAACTCAGCGGTCCTTTGATATTTTGATTTTATATTTGGTGGAGAGATAAAACATAACCTAACGATACTGTAGTTTTAAAAGAAAATGCTAAACAAACAGGATTTCTGAGAAAAAAATTATATTTGAAAAACCACAAAATGTATTTTTTTACGTACTTGTGATTCGAATTCTTGTAGTTATTTAATATCAAAAAATACGTTAGCATGCTCCTCAACATAATACATTAATTAATCAAAGAAATGCGAGAACACGAAAGCGCAAAAGCGTTTCTAATGTTTTTTCTATAGTTTCAAGAAAGACCTTGTATCTTCTAAACTACTGGAAAGAATTTCATTGGAGTTAGATTCCGAGCTGTTATTTGACATCGTGTATCGAATAAAAAAATAAAAAGGATGGCCGCAACTTCATCAAAATTACACACAGTGCGGCGCCGCACCACGGTAAAGAGATACTCTTTACCGTGTATGTAGAGTTGAAAGCTGGCAACGTCGCATCGAGATTGAGTACTTACTGATATTAAATATAGGCGTTACAAGTAGGTACCGTAAGTTCAGTTAGTTTGGTCCGTCCGACCAAGTGGAGAGATAGGAATTAGTTATAAAAACTACATTGATACGGTGAAAGCTCTGTGTTCGTAATAAAAAACTATAGGTTGAATAGAATTAAAAACTTTTTTGATAACCACATAATAAATATACCTACTTTAGGTATACCTAATAATTTTAATTCGGTTTTAACTAAACTCACACTCTTGCCTCGTTACGATATCGTAATCAGTTGTAGGTATCTCGACAATATTGTAGGAAATAGGTACTTACTCTCTATTGATATTCTATAAACTTTTATTAAAATTCTATTAACTAATATTTTGCTATTGTTGTTTTGAGGGTGATTTATTATATTAGTTTTGCTTCTTTTTTATTAATGTTGTATAATATTTTTACTATAGGTAGGTTTACTTACCTACTTATTGCAGGGGTATAGGATTTGTTTTACTTTGGCGACATGGCATTGCTGTAATGTTAACGTAGTAGGTTTTAACTCAATAATTGCTCAAAATAACGAAGAATAAAATATTTTTTTTTATATTTGTAGGAGAGTTTTAAACTGTTTGAAATTGTGTATTTGGAGTATTATACCACAAGATTTGGAATATAACGTTTTAAATCGGTGTATTTACATCTGTAAGTCTCATCAGTCCTCCTAGGGGGACAAATCAAGAAGATGGAAAATCCAAATTTGTGAAGTGAATCTTATTTTAACTCCATTCAACCCTGTTGAATCCACACTTTATATTAACTTCTGGTTTGCTGCGCGACATAGACGCGATTGTTACTAGTCTGCCGCTAATTAATCTCTCCTAAATAAATGCTTAATTATTTAAATTTCATATTCTGTTTCAGCCGGCAAAAGTGACAGCACACTGGCACAAAGGTACAACTTACATGGTGAAGTTCGATGATTCAGTCGTAACTCGGGACAAGTCACTAGATGATCGATAAATACAAAAGTTCTGTATTATTTATGTAGAAATAAATATGTTGGAACCACAGAGATATTGCACCTAAAGAATGTAATTATAAACAATGATTAATAATAGTATTTTTCATATTCTGGTCCAGTTATACTCTTAATTCTGTGAGTTTGCTTGTAATATGTGTATTCCTTTGAATTTGTATACCATTTCCAAGTTGTTTTTATCAGTTATTTACCTTCGGATCTCTTGATAGAATTTGTTTGCATAAAAAAATGTAATTTCAGTTTTGGATCTCAATAATTGAAATGTAGTAACAGACAACTTTTACCTATTTAAAAACATTGAAGAGAATTAACGTTTAATTTCAATTATATTTAAAATTTAAACTCTGTTACAAATAAAATATGTATTTAAGTAACTACCTACTGTTTTTGTTTTACCTTGAAGACCATAGGCTAGGACCATAAATTCATATAATTTTAAAACTATCAAAATGCAATCAAATAAATTATATAATATTTATTCTGTATTAATAGATACACTCCTAACAATACTTAAAGAGTCTATCTTTGTATTTAATCATGCCGCATCTGATTTGTCGCTCCCGTTCTTGTCTGGTTGTCCAGATAGCGTAGCCGTATGCCATCATGGGCAATACAATCATGAACACTCCAGCTTTGATGGTGCTGGCGTTCACTTGGAAACGCTCCAGTTGACTGACCTTCATGGCTAGGAATCTTTGCATAGCAGGGTCAAACTGAAAAGATGATTGAACTGAAGAGATGAAGAATAATATATACCTACTTTTTTTTTACACAAAAAAGTAGACAACCAAGACTTTGCTCATAACACTGACTTAACAATGATGTAAAATTCTAGGTGAACTGCACCAACACTTTTTACTGAAGTCACAATAAGATATTGTCTCTTCAGCCCAGTCATTCACCATTTACAGTGCCCCAAAGCACAGTAATATTTGCACATGATATCTGCTGTGCAAGTGACCTAGGTAGTGTGGTCTTACCTGATCAAGGTTCTTAAAGAGAGTAAAGTAGCTCTCTGGCAATGCATCAAATCTAATTGCATTTATTCAAATATATATTATAAGTTACGATGGAGCACTTTTGCATCTCCAAACCACTCATGTTAGAGTTCATATGTAAGCAAAGTTAGAACATCTCATTCAAATCTTCCTTACAATTCATTATATACTGGACTGGCTTTTTTCATTATTAGAGGAACACAACTAATTGTATATGGAAAGAATAAGGTGACAGCAAAAGCTGTTCAATATATTCTCATTTTCTCAGTATTGGATATTGTTCAGTCACAAATTTGAATATGATCCCGGATTATCACCTCAAGGTGAATGCGAATATATCCAAATTTCAGAGAATTTAGTTAATTTTTGTAGTTTCAATATTACTTACCACATAACCAGACTCCAAGCTATTCTTACACGGGTCTGATTTGAGCCTCAAGAATTCCTGTCTATACCTGGCTCTCCGCTCAATTTGGGCATAAATGATCTTGCATTCTACCTCAGAAAAACCATAATTTGATTGAGACATTATGACATACACATCCCAAATACAGGTTTAAAGATACCGATATAACAAGTAAATTCTGAATTCTACTCAAATCAAAGAATATAACAATTAGAGAACTTTTTTTGGAAATATTCTTCAACAAAATCATTCATGACAAGTATAAGCAAAACAGGAACTTCATTTGAGATCAGAATTTAAATAGAAATATGAACTTCTTGGAATAATAAAAATAAATGGCCAGTACTAACACTTGTTTGATAGTTAAGTGACTAAAAAAGTTTTTTTATAATTTAACTTTATTGATTAACGATTGCACTAACTTCTACAAAGACACAAATTGTTTGATTTATTGGAACTTGAAGAGCCTGTCTTTGTAGGGGATCTCTCCTCTCCTGATCTTCGCTTCACGTTCCATACGGTCGGTCCATATAAAGTATCCGTAGGTGACCATCGGTACTACCAAGGTGAAGAACCCAAACAAACTTGTTCTACGGTTAGCTTGGAAGAACTCGAACTGAGTGACTTTCATAGACATGAATCGTTGCAAAGCGGGGTCGAACTGAAATTAAAGATACGTACGTTATAACGAGTCTTAGGATTTTGAAATAATCTGTAGTATGCTGTAGTAAGTCTTGTTTTTAAATAAATTACGTAATGTACTCACAACATAGCCAGATTCCGCAGCATTTTTCCAAGGGTTAGTTTTTTGTTTCAAGAACTCCTTGCGCATATCAGCGCGCCGAGCGGCTTGCTGTTTTATTAAGTTTAGCTCGGCATCGGAAATGCCGTAGTTGTTGGCCATTTTGGACCAAAATCATTCAAAAATGTGCAAAACTCAATGTTTAAGGCCTTCTTGGTATTACACGTCAATGTCACACGGAAATCAAAACAACTGTCACTATCGAAATGGTTTCATTCACTTTCACTCTAGAAGTCTTTGGATAAAAATCGGTAAAATCGAGATAAAAATATTACTGCATCACTATATCAAATGTCAACCACAGACTACAGAATCAAGTGAATGAAAGAACGTCTTCCGGCTACCATCTTTTTGGTTTCTCTTGTTGTCGTTGTCAGTTCGGCGATTTTTGTGAAAAGCCGCAACCATGGGTCGTATGCACGCACCTGGGTAATTTTATGTGATAATTATTAGTGGTACATGTGTTTTATCGATTGTGTATTCATTCATATACTTTTCGTTACTTCTTTGGCAGAAACATAACCTACCGAGTGGTCGTTCACCACATGGCCGTATTTCTAAGCATGGATTTTGTGTTTTCAGTAAGGGTATTTCCCAATCGGCGCTGCCGTACCGCCGCAGTGTCCCCACATGGTTAAAACTGACCGCTGACGATGTTAAGGAACAGATTTTCAAACTCGGCAAGAAGGGTCTTACCCCCTCACAAATTGGTAAGTTTACGGATTACCTGTCACCAACCTGAATCATTACGTGTCCGACTTTCGGAGTTTTACAGAAACTAGTAATTAAGTCTTAAAGTAATAGAAACTGTGCTAAGTGGGAAATAGAGTTCCTATTAGGTGAACTTCTGTAAAGTTGTCCGTCCCTGTTACCCCAACCCTTAGAAATCCATCATGGTGAAGAGTTTCAAGATTTCGTACAACACTAACATGACTAAACTGTTCCTTTCATGGAACTCACTATAAGAATGAGCTAAACATGCCTACCTAATGCAAAGTGGTCATCATAGCCTATTGCCATCTGCCCCCAGGGTATTTATTCCTTATTGTATATTTTAATGAATGAATATTGTTCAGGTGTCATGCTCAGGGATTCCCACGGAGTGGCACAAGTCAGATTTGTCACTGGCAAGAAGATCCTCCGTATCATGAAGGCTATGGGTCTTGCTCCCGATCTACCCGAGGACCTCTACTACCTCATCAAGAAGGCCGTAGCCATGAGGAAGCATTTGGAACGCAATAGGTATGGTATAGCTTAAAATGAAGATATGTTGAATTTGGCATTTGTGATTTATGTTGGAAATCTAGAGCATGTTTTAATATTCAGAATCAAAATGACAAAATAATTCATCATCTCATGTTTGTCCACTGCGAGACATAGGCCTCCGTCATGGCTCCTAGAAAAAATATTCAGTAATACCACATACAAACTTAAATTTTGTAAATCAAATTAATTCTAATATTATAATTGTGTTTGTTACCTTTTTATGCCTAAATGGCTAAACTGAATAAACTTAAATTTGCAATAGTGGTAGTACCCTGGAATAACATTATTTTAAAGTGTGTAAAACTGTTTGGTGCAACTTGTCATCAATGTGATGTTTGTTTGTTTCCTACTAACAATCAAACACTTGTTCACTTAGATTACATTGTGCTTTTAGTTTTAAATTTCTTTTTGTATTTCAATAAAGTGTTGTCTATCACCTTTATCAGTCTGGAATCCTACTAATAAATAAATGTGAAAGTGTGTTTGTTACGTTATACCCAACTCACTGAACCAATATAGTTGAAGTTTGGCAATAAGTGAGTTAGATCCCCAATACATTACATGGTCCACCAATATTATTGAGCACAACACAAATTGATTGATAGGTGTGCTTTGTCAAATTTCAACTAAATTATACCTAATTGAATTTTATCCATTTTCTTTTCAATTTGTTTGTCTTTTTCTAAATTATTAACAAAAGATTATTTGTATTGCAGGAAAGACAAGGACAGCAAATTCAGGCTGATTCTAGTAGAGTCAAGGATCCACAGACTGGCTCGCTACTACAAGACAAAGAGTGTGCTCCCGCCCAACTGGAAGTATGAATCAAGCACCGCCTCCGCTCTTGTGGCTTAAGTTTTAATAAATAATCTAAACCCATGTTATCTCTTTTATTTTTATCTTACTGAGGATGAGAAATGGCCATAATAACCTTCTAAAATATGCAATATGATTAAACTTATGGCATTCAATGGATAGTCTAATATTATGATTTAATCATTTTAATTTGTTTTTATATCTTATATTGTCTCTCTTTGTAATTTAAAGAATAAGAAATAATATCTACTTCTTTACATAATATTATATGTGCATACTATCCGATTTCAATATTTAGTTAATAATAATTTATTCATATATTAAATTATTTGTATATGTAATGGTAGTACATAATATACATATCAATTTATCCTTCTTGTGTAATTTCTTTGAAATACTATTGGAAAAGACAAACAATGAAAGAAACCTAAATTATGAGCAATTAGTATATTATAGGCTAGAGTTATAGAAAGAACATTATTCATAAGCAACTAAGTTGATAGTGATGTAAGTCAGGACTCTAATAGCACTTAGAACAAGTCTAGGCTTATTTTCAATGACTATGTAATGTTCAACGCGAATGATCAATCAGTGAGCTACAATTGCTGAAACTCATGAAAATATAAAACATGCAAAATAAAAAACAATTTACTGAACAAATTATTATATTTACACTTTTTACAAAAACTTCACAAATATTATTTTTAAATCATGATCAGATTATCACAATAAGATACTTAAATTACACAATCATCTTTTTACAATAATCAATAACTTGTTTTATAGATTTTCACAATAACATTTATTATTATCCTTTAAACAATAAACAACTTGTGCATAATATGCTAGGTATCTTTTGGGACAGAGATACTAAAGTCTAGATTTAAACTTTTCTAATATTCTATGTTAACATAATATATTTTTAATTTTTACAGATCATAATCTCATTGTCCTTATTTATACATAAGGGTTCCAGTTACTCCCATCCTCAGGGTGTAATATGTTAGTAATAAGCAGCACTACATCCACAATCCACCAGATTCCAAGGCCTCCTAAAGTCAACAGTTTTCCGACAGCTGTCCCTGTTTGCCCCAGGCAAAACCTGTCCATGCCCAGAAAACCTAAGAGTATGCTATAGATCAACGTCGTGGTGAAGTAATGACCCGAGTACCGCACGCAAGGGAAACCGTCTCGAAGAAAACTCCGAGGGCCAGAGCATTCGATACCGTCCAAAGCTTTGCACTGAACTTTCGTCTTCTCCACGTCCTTGTAACGAACTCCTCCAAATCTCACACACCCGTGCCCTGTCGCTGTCTTAGCCGAACTATTTCCCTTGTGGTCAATAGGCTCATCACATTCCAGGAATTCCAAAGGCAGAAAACTACATTTCACCAAAGGTCCAAGAGGATCGTAAGGTTTGTTTGAATACAGGTCGCTTTCTGATAGAGACGTAGGCAACACGATGAAGATTAGAGATAATAGTGTAATGACGTATTGTATGCTATGCATTTTCTAGTAATTCTCATTTCTTTTATGATAAATTCAAATGAAATAAAATTGACTTTTACAAAATTGCTCATGCACTTTTTTCACGTTTTGACATTTGACATTTTGTTTTAGTTTACGAAGGCAGTGCGAAGCTAGACAGTTTAATCACAGATAAAAGAATACGTATAAATAATAATTCAACGAGTTCGGATTGGGTACAAAGTGGGGAAAAAAACATGTTTTATAGAAATTCAAATTAAAGCATTATCGAGAATTTAGAGAAATTGATTAAATTTTGAATGAAAGGCTGGCTGTCACCGTATTTTATGGATAATATTATGGAATATTTTATCCCGCAGGAAACAATTTATATATTGCTCGCAAACATATATTTCGTTCAAAAATTAATACAATTAATTATTTTGAACGACACAAATACTGTCAGCTGTCCATGGGTCATTGACAGTGACATTGACATTTCGCCTCACCCAAAAATCACAAAAAATCGCTGATTTTCGATAATGGTTTTTTGAATATTTTGCTAAAAAGTGGTAGAAACATGGAAGTGTTTAACAAGTTTTATTCATCTGTAAGCAATACTGTGTCGCAATTATCGGGCGTATTGCCTGGAAACCCTGTGACGAGGGAGTTTGAAGCGACACAGTTCATCGCCAGTGCTGGGCCAGGTAAATCTACATCATTCTATTCACAATGGCCCTGAAATACAGCCTCAAATGGACCGAGCCTTTTTTTTTTTATTGAGATCATTCAAATTATATCATTATTCATGCATAAACATGCAATCCAATGTATATCTTAAGTGTAAATCCTTCTAAACAGGAACAGTTTCATCTATGAAGTTCATCAAATTGACTTGTCACAAAATACAAAATGAAAACAAATGATATATGCATAATATGTAAAATAATGTCCTCTTTTAGCTTAAGTATATTTTACCATTTACCTACTGTAATTAAAAACTATATTTTAGGTCTACAATGGAAGATATACAAGGGTTACAAAAAGTCCACAAAGCAGGAAGCATCAATATTTGTATTTGAGAAAAAGCAACTTGACCGATGGTCCAAAGGTGACAGAGATATTATGCTGGACACTTTGAAGCGTGGAATAGTCCAGTTAACTAAGTTACGGCATCCACAAATATTGACTGTTCAACACAGCTTGGAAGAAAGCAGAGAAAGTCTTGCTTTTGCCACTGAACCAGTATTTGCAAGCTTAGCTAATATCCTAGGAAACACTGAAAACATGCCACAACCCATACCGAGCCATTTACTAAACTACAAGCTTTACGAACTTGAAATAAAATATGGTCTTATGCAAGTAGCTGAAGGATTGGCCTTTCTACACAATGATGTGAAACTTTTACACAGAAATATATGTCCCGAATCAATAATAGTGAATCAGCAAGGAGCTTGGAAGATATTCGGTTTTGATTTTTGTGTGGCGAATCAGAGTTCATCAGGGGCTGCACCGTTTTGGCCTTTCAATGAATACTGTCAGGCTATGCCTGCATTATCTCAGCCTATGTTAGATTTCTTAGCACCTGAATATGTCTTGTCAGCTTCCCATTCACCGTCGAGTGATATTTTTTCGCTTGGTATGGTTATTTATACGGTGCACAGTACGGGGCATAAAACACTGGGTAATATAGGCAATGATTACATGAAGTTCAAGAGGTTTGTCAATGAGATACGTAACCTGCCCGCGTCCAAGTTGACATGTGTTGCAGAAGGGTTGAGAGAATATGTCAAGCTGATGCTCAATGTTGTGCCCAAGTTACGGCCTGATCCTCACCAGTTCTTGAAGGTAATCAATTTATTAATTATGTCTTTATTTAGTTACTGCTAGGCTAGGCAATAATTCACCAACTTGCATGCAGGGCTGAAATGGACTGACTATATTGTGTAATATCTGATAAGCAATCTTAACATCAGTCAACATCAAACTTGTCTTATTCATCTAACACCATAAAAAATATTGATTTTGAAGATGACTTTTGTTGCTGGCTTTTTCATAACACATTAAAAAAATAGGTAACATGTATAGCTTTGAGAGATTTTTTCTGCCAGACAACTATGCAGGAAGGGGAGTATCAATTTTCACACTTGGTTGGATACAGACTTTTAACCCAAATTTCCCCTTTCCAGATACCATACTTTGAAGATATAGGAGTGAAAACATTGAACTACTTAGACTCACTATTCCAATGGGACAACTTGCAAAAATCACAATTTTACAAAGGCTTACCACAGATAATACAAAAGATGCCGCATCGTATTTGCATCTACCGAATCCTACCGTGCCTTAGCAAGGAGTTTGTTAACCCACCAATGGTTCCTTTCGTACTACCAAATGTATTACTTATAGCTGAAAACTGCTCGAAAGATGAATACGTGAAATTTATCTTACCTGTATTAAAACCTGTGATGTTAATTCAAGACCCAATACAAATATTGTTGATATTCATGCAAAAGATGGAGCTTTTACTCAAATTAACACCTGGAGATGAAGTCAAAACGGATATATTACCGATGTTATATCGAGCGTTAGAATCCGATGCTCAGCAAATTCAAGAGCTATGTTTATCAGTGTTGCCAACGTTTGCATCGTTGATTGATTACCCGGCAATGAAAAATGCGTTGTTGCCACGTATAAAAAAGCTGTGTATTAGTACAAATTATATTTCTGTACGAGTGAATTGTTTGTTGTGTTTGGGAAAATTGTTGGAGCACTTGGATAAATGGTTGGTGTTAGATGAGATTATACCGTTCCTGCCGCAGATACCTTCGAGAGAGCCTGCTGTTCTTATGGGCATTTTAGGTACACTTTCTTTTAAATTGATTTAGTTTGTTGTATAGTGAATTTGCTTGCTGTTTTATCATGGATCGTATTTTGTAGTAAATGGAGAATATTTTTTTATTCTGGAATCCTCCTGTTCTGTTAAATTGTAGGTAGTTTTAAAATATTTTTTTTTTATTTTAATATTTTCAAATTTCAGAATAAAGTGTTTGCCTTCTAGTAAAAATATCGTAAAATGATTAATAATCGAAATGCATTAAATCTATTAGGATACAGTAAAGCACTTTTGCTATTTAAAAATTGGAATTTTATGGTTTTTTTTCCAGGGATATACAAACTGGCACTCAGCCATAAAAAGCTAGGTATCACCAAGGAGGTAATGGCCACGAAAGTGTTGCCATTCCTCATACCATTGTGTGTAGAAAACGGCCTCACATTAAACCAGTTCAATGCACTGGTAACACTGGTCAAACAGATGATATCTAAAGTGGAGACAGAGCATAGAGCTAAATTGGAGCAGCTTAATTCTATACAAAATGAGTCCAAGTAAGCATACATTTAGATATTTATTTATTCTGCAGTTTCTTTTAATTTTAGGTATTTGGTGATGTTAACAGACTACTTAAAAACATCTTTCCAGAGCTTAGATGTTTGTTTTCTTTTCTAGCATATTATATTTATTCAGTGCATAGAACAACTGACATTCCAAAAACGCGTGAACAATTTTGATTAAGGATAAAATCAAAATTCCGAGGTACTAGTTAGGACTTTTGCAGACCTCAACCAAAAATGGTCACAGTAACATTAGATGCGCTTCCTTTTCTAGATAGAAGAGAAATAGAAGTAGAAAAGGAAAAGTCTTATAGATATAAGAGAATATTTTTTGTCTGGCTCGGCTATACATCGAGACTCCATGTTTCAGAGTGATGGAACAAGCGCTAACATCAGACAGTCTCTCAAGCCCCCCGCAGACGGACATAGACAAGATGTTCACGGGGCTGGGCATAGACACCTTCTCCTTCAACAACACCAGCAAGCCGGACAAACCGCAGCCGCTGCCCATGACTGACACCGGCGGCTCGCTTACTATTGAGGATAAGCAGAGGTACACTAAATAAAAAATGTTTTTGTGAGCCTGTAGGATCCCAATACAGGGCAAAGGCCTTTTTTGATCCAGGATAAATGTGCATATCGTGTGGTACTTCCTCCCCAAAGATGATTTTCAAAAAGTAAGTCCCTGAAAATGTAACATTTCTATTTTGAATCTAAGAGCAAAAAAAGACTTTAAAATAAAATGATGTTACAAAATAAATAACCATGTTATTTTTGTTGTTTTCAGGATAGCGCAACAACAAGAAACAACGAGAAAGTTCTCGCAACAGTCACCGCCCACCCCAATACCGGCGCCTCCTAAATCTACCCCCAAAACTCTAGACCTAACCTCAAGCTTACTACAGTCTAACCTAACACAACTCGGACAAAAACCAAGTAATTCCATGTCATATGGCAACACTACACTAAATAATACGGTTATACATGGCAACACCATGCCACCAAGCGGCTCAATGTTACCAAATAACCCAATGTCACATGGCAACCCCATGGGTGTTACCAGTCCTCAATACAACTTACCCATGTCAAACCAAAACTCAACGTTCCAAAATCAAATGCCATTCGAAAATCAGTTGGCACTACCGTGGTCGAATACTAACACCGGAAGTACAGGAAATTTTAATAACAAATGGGCTAATAATCAAAATTCGAACGTCAAACAGGACTGGTCTGCTTTTGAATCGCTATTGCCTAATCAAAGTGCAAATAATAATGTGAAAAAGCCGAATGATAACGAAATGATGGATCTGTTAAGTTAAACAATTATTATAATCATTATATTATATACGTTTGAATTAACGGGATTTGACTAAAGCACTTATCTCATAAAGCATTACTCATATTTTATGTGTGTCATTGTCACCACTTTTTTTGAAACCTTAGAAACAGTTGTCGTTTGTTATTTAAGATAAATGTAACTGGCCAGTTACAATTTACAATAGAGTCAATGATGTTACATTATATGTAATTTTAAATTAATTCCCGATATTCGAACGAAATCCATGTGATATTGAAAAAGTCACCAAGTGCAGGGTGACAAGGGTCTTTTGGCATATGGCTAAAACCGGAACTGTCGTATTTAATAAGTAACTTGCAACAGCAGCGCAGAGAGAGCGCGCACGTGTCCAAAATAATATTACCTTGTTTTCTGCACGAATATCATTTCATTCGTCAAAAATAGTTGTGTATTTGTAAATATAAGGTAAAATACTCTATGCACTTAAAAAATAATTTCATTTAGACGGACCTAGGGTACAATATTATGCATTCCTTTTTTAAAATAAGCTTCATCAAAATGAGGGTACGTACTTAAGCATTTAAACACTATGTTTTAAAAATTATTTATTTCAATAATTAAATTATTATAAAATACATTTATTTGCTTTTTGGTAACATTAATATAAAGTTGCTTAATTCTAGTTTGCTTATTCACATAAGACCTTATTTTCTAAATGTTTAAGTCTATAATTGCTTGTACATTAAATTCCTGTAGACATATCCAATAGCTGAAATATTATCTATTTTATTAACTGACTTAATAATGATCTCTGAAATAAATATTGTGTAAATAAAATATTTTTATTATTTTAAATGGCAACACGGCGCAATTTTTGTATAGTTTTTAAATTTTCAAAAATACCATTGTCATTCCACATAATCAAATATTATGTATTTTTCACATCTAGCTTCTAAAACACAATCTTGTCATATTATTCGATTTAATGTTCTGATTTTGAATTTAAAATTCGAACGTTTTAATCATAAAAATGTAGTTCGAATCATGGCTTCGTTCAAAAATTTAAAACTACCTCCGCCTTCTGAAAGATGACGCCATGAACACGCAAGCTGTAAAAACTTGCAATATTCCCGCTGTCAAAAAACAACTTTTATATTCGTAATTATTGACCAGTGACCAAATCATGATAGAAATTGCTACGAAGGTGCTGGAAGCTGTCATTGTGGCGGTTGTATCGAATTCATTTAGAGTACTGTTGTAGAGTGGTTGTTGGAGGATGTGAGACGCGGCCGTCGCGAAACTTGCGAACATTCCCCACACTACCAGCAGGCTTTTGTTGCCTGTTAGGGTTATACCTGAAAAGAAAACATCATTATATTAATATTAAAATATTGATTGGGGTTTATACTTCAACAGAACAGGTTACCCTTTTTTTATGTAGAGAAGTAAGAAGACGAGCAAGACGCTCTCCTGATGTTAAGAGATAACGCTGCCCATAATCAGTACAGTGCTACCCAGAATTTCACAATGATGTGCAATTCTAGGTGCACTGCACCAACGCTTCTTACTCAAGAGTCATAAGATGTTAAGACTCTTTAGCCCAGTAATTTCACTAGCTACAGTGCCCTCCTACCGAAGCACAGTAATGTTTGCACATTACTGCTCAGGCGGTAGAATAACTGGCACTGTTGGGGTACCCACCTAGACGACCTCCTGCAAAGGAAGTCTACCCCCGGTGATCCTACTTACACTGTCCGAGTCAAGTCACAATTTATAGGTTGTGTGGCTAACTTATATGTTGCAGTTTCAGGTCGCGGAGATTACATTATAATCATCGACATCGACGCTTAAACAATATTTTACCGGGGGTAAACTTCCTTATACTACTAGAGTCCTTTTCACGAAAGAGGTCCCGCGGAATTGAGCGGAAATAAATTTATTTTTATCGATTATTACTGGACAAATAAAAATTATTTAAGATATGAAATCCTAAATAATTTTTATTTGGTAGATAAAATAAATACCTATTTAATTAAGTAATTATGAGGATTTAAAATGTTATAGATATTTTAACTTTCAAAATGTGCGATAGTGGCGCCCCGCAAAAAGGACTCCTTTCGTTTCGTGAAAAGCACTAAAAGAAATAATAATATTAATAAGTAGGTAGGTAATAATTCAAACCACTCCTACAGTGTGTTGCGAGTTAAGATGCCAAAATAATATTTATGTCTGTTAGAAGTTATCGCGATAAAATAGAATTCAAATTGAGCTGGGGTATAATAACGACGTATTTTCGTGAAAAATACATGAAGGCGAGAATAGTACGTTGAAAAATGCTCTAATTGGGAATGAAGGCTGTATATTTACTAATTGGCTTGTCATCTTTCAACCTTGTCTTCTGTTCACAATGATTCATATTGGGCGCTTTATGAAACCCCAGAAACCAGTATCAGCATCCAGTGACGGATCTAAGATTTTGTTTTAGGGGGCTTTACCTCGCTGACAGAAGAGCGCCAAGGATTTTTTAGTAAGTTAAAAAGTGGAAATTTGACAATAAAAACTGTTCGCGAGCAGCTTACGAGATTTTGCAAATAATTAATTACCTAAATACAATTTTTTTTTCGAATAAGTTCTATAAGAAAACTAAGAAGCCAGAAGGGACCAATCCAGAAGAGAAAACCATTAGATGGAAAAGATTTTGGAGGCCTGAGCCCCTAGCCGTAGCCCCCTCGATACAGTTGCAACTATAATATAACGTGCAAAAGATATAGGTACTAAAGTACTAACCGTAAAACCCAATAGCGCCAGTAAAGCAGAAAGCAGCGCACAACCGCTCCTTCTCGTTGATAGACTTGGGCAGCACGACACACAGCATTATGAAACACAACGCTGAACCGTGGGCCACTGCTATCACTGATGATACCTGTGAATGTGACAATAATCATGTAGATACTGAAAAAAATATTTTACTTTTTTGGGAATTACCTATACGGAACACGTCACTTTCACTGTCAGAGTCAAAGTATAATTAAAAGGCGGTGTAGTCAATATATGCTTGCAACATGACCCAAGGACTTCCTTCTACATACCTTATAAGAAACTCTCGAGATCCAGTATAAATGATGGGGATGAGAGACAATCTCAAAAGGATAAATCTGTATCTGATATTTGCATACAAAAATTGTTTTAATTTCCGTGTCAACTTACCGCCCACATGTTCAAAGACGGGTTTTGTTCCCACACCAACGGCGGGAACACCACCCCCAATATCAAAATTGAGAACGTAGTCGTCAGATGCAGTAACGCGTACAAATAGAAGTTCATATCCCTGAGCATATTCGAAATGGTTATTAAGTTTTTCTTCAATGTTGCTGTTCTTCTAGCAGTTCCTGGGGTTACTTCTGCTGCGAAAACTATGTTATTCGATGGAGCATTCACTGTAGTCTCTCTATACAACGGTTGGGGATGGGCCTCTCGATCTATGCTCTCCAATTCCTGGTACCCACTAACTCTATTGTAATTGCTTATGTCTAAAGAACCAAAGTCCGATGAAAACCTATTCGAAGGTGCCCCGAAATCGGAAGAAAATCGATTCGATCGGCTTCCGTCGAACATCGTACCGAAATCAGATGAAAACCTTCTAGGGCTTCCGCTATTTTCCCTGTACTGTACAGTCGGGTCAAGGATTTCTTTAGCGTTTTTGTTGGATTTAAAAACAACAACATCGGTCACGTCTTCGTCATTTGGTTGATTTAGATCCACGTTAACCGTTGGAGGTTCATTCGTGTTTTCATTCGGATTTTCATTTGTATTTTGATTGGAAAATATAACTTCATCGTCGTCTTCGACGGCATCTCTAAGCATGTTGTACGTGTGCCTTATAACTCTTTCTATGTAGATTGGTCGAGTGTAAGACGCCAATAATACACAGTTTTGCATAATTATTGCCCCGTAAATCATAACAACTACGTCGCCTGTGTAAACAGTGCATAGATACCCAATTAAAATTGGGATCAGACAGTTTCCTAAGGAAGGAGCCATGCGCACGATTCTCTGAGCCATTGTCAATTTCTCCCTAAAGTAGTGTGTTATTATAATTTCTGTTTGTTGTCCTGTCAAAGCACAGCCCGCACCTGAAACGTAAATGTTATTTGTTATTTTGATGTCGCGCAAGCGTTTGATATGCGATCACAAAGGCCACCTGAGTAAACGATAGGCACTTTCTGATATTTATGTTATAGTGGAGATTACGAGGCATTGTTCTAATATAATGACGTCATCAAAACTTATAACAATGAAGATTGAATGATATTAGAAATAAGTTTCTTTTAATATACTGAGGATTGAGGGGTTCCCCAGGGACCTTACTGCTTACCTACTTAATCCTCGATTGTTTGTCTTATGCATGGTAATATAATCAAGGTACTAAAAACAACAGTCTATATAAATGTATAACTATATTATTTCTACATAACAAAAGGTGTAACTATAAGGTCATAACATAATAAATTCACGTGATTTATCAAGAACGAAGCAATAAAACTTAAACAAAATACATTGAATTAGTGTATCTAATTGCTCAATGGCATTGTTCAGTGTTGCAAAACGTTTAACATTGTCTTAGTTGGATTTTTTTATTTCAGTAATGTACCTTGAATCATTTACATAGATATATAATAATTAATTCGACGTTTACCTACTTAACGACAGTATACCTACTGTTACATAATTTTAGCTTCTAATTAAAAAATAAGTTCCATCTTCTGGAATCTATCAATATTATGATTAACGAATTTTGATAAACTTTCAATATTAATTTGAACCCATTCAGTTCAGTAGTTTTGACTTATGAAATGAAATGATAAGGCATTTTTTCAAATTAATTTTAAAAAAAACTTGAGAGGTGTCAAGGGCCCGGACCCCGGATGGAACTTCGTTCCATCCGGGGTCCGGGGTTTTATTAGTTACAAAAAACCTGTACACTCAACAAAAATAATCGTCGCGACACCACACTGTTCAATGCGAAATATAAATGAAAATATCTGGCTTGCTTTCTATAAGAGAGAGAGAGACAGACAGAGAAACATGCGCACGCCGCACAGCTTACTATAGTAAAAAGTGTCGTGACAACTTTTCGTAAGATTTTTTTCCGTCTAGCCCCCTTTCACAACGCGCGATAAGGAACTTCGTTCCAACTCTCGAAAAAAAGAACAGAAGTATTGATGACTAAGACGTAGGTATTTGAAAAGTGTGGCTTACCTGCGCATATCCCAGAGAATATATTTATAATATGGTCATTGCTCTCAGCTGCAGTCGAATAGCTGGACAACAGCACACCAGCCACGGTCAAGCAGAGTCCTGCTAAAGCCATGAACCTTGGCATGTGGAATGTCTTCACCAAAGCTCTGCACCACGACTCCAGGAGTAATCTGATCACCACCATCATTACGGGAACTAAGGCGATGTCCACATCCCAAATTGAATATGCCCCCGACTCGGTGCCATCCTCCCTTATCGCTTTTAATATGATCAATCCGTATAGAGAAAGAAGTGCAGGCACTGTAATAAAGAAATATAAGTAATATTTAATTGTCCACAATACATATTATCACATTTTGGAAAGTACACTAGGGCAAGCCCCTCTTCCCTACTGGGCACAATGAGCACGTGCCCTAGGCCTATTGACATCCCTTGGTACCCATACGATAACCAATAGCTAAGCTTCTCTCGTCTGAAAAGGTCAGGCTTATCGAATGCGGCATGTTTATTGTTTAATAAGACTAACTAAAGAAATAAAAGTAAAGCTAAAACTTTGCATAATGTCTACGTTCTTTGTCTATTTTAACAAAATTGTCCTTTATTATGGTTATAGGGGCCCCATTATTCTAATGTGCCCAGAGTCTCTATTAGGTGAAAGACGACCCTGGGCAATCCTGTTATGTGGGGCTGTGGGGCCTAAGAACATAGTTAACAGATTGTGAATTAAAAACTAATGTACCTGTAATGTTGTAAATAACTGCAGCTACCACAATCAGCCACCCATAGCCGCCATCCGGAGGTGTAGGACCGATTTTAGGCTGGGAAGCAACAACACGGTCCAAATGCAAATCTTCCACTCTCTCATTGCGACTTTGCCCTTCAATTCTTCGCCCGTTTTCCTGGTTAGCCATTTTTCACAACAACTTCATGTTAAACGATGAGTAAAGCCGAGATATCTACATGAAATGGGTGTGTTATCTTATCACTTATCAAGGTGTAATCTCTTGTTCTATATTTTTTAAAATGACCGCCAATTCAGTGGATTGATAGGTGGGAGAATGATATTTAATTTGTTTACGTTATACATTTTCAATTTCTAGATGACTTTTTTAAAATATTCGTGGTTAATTATAATGAATTAATAATAATTAAAATCCATACTCGGTAATTAAGTTTTAGTCTTAACCTTTGGCAAATGCACGCCGCAGCCACAACTAAAGCACTAACGTTTTTGAACGAATACGTTTTCCAATAAGAATAAGCGACTAAATTACAAAGTCGTATTGTTAAAGCAACGAAAGAGATAGTATCCTAAGATAAAGGGAATGTAAAAGAGACAGCAAGTTAATTAACTATTGACAACTACTTGTCTAAATTAACCGGTTAGTACAATATGAAATCCGTTTGATCGAATTCCTCAGACGCTCTATTATTAAATTTTTAGGTTTTTTATCAATAATGCAGAGGTATTTTGATTGCTGTACATATTTTATAGCATAAATATGACATGGTGCATGTGTTTCTGTGTAAAGAATGTCGTTATCCAGTGTGAAACAGTGAAATAGTTTACCACCGTGTTCATAGTTCCGTGAAGAAGGAAGCATCATAATTGCCCATCATTTGATATGATTCCTGGGGAATTAAAGCAAGTTGTGGTTGAACTAGCCGATGGATGAGTTCGGGGGAGGTTTAGTTGAGGTGTTTTCACCATGGAGACTGAATCTGTGAGGTCAGAGTTGAGTGGCCGATCTAGGCGGAGCTCACGGCATCGATCTCACACACATCGAAGCACCAGGTGAGGAAAAACCTAAATAATTTAGTATTTCACAGCGGAGATTGTAATCATAAAAGGCCTGATAAATAAAAGAGAGATTAAACTCCCCCTGCATAATTATAATGGTATGTTACATTGTAGATAAT
This sequence comes from Hemithea aestivaria, assembly GCA_947507615.1. Taxonomy (NCBI): domain Eukaryota; kingdom Metazoa; phylum Arthropoda; class Insecta; order Lepidoptera; family Geometridae; genus Hemithea; species Hemithea aestivaria. The sequence goes on along the minus strand of OX382333.1, from coordinate 16,854,811 downwards.
CAATGATTGCCAAGCTGTACTACATGCGTAATGAGCATCCTTTATAGTGAATTTCCTGCTTAACAAGTGCATGAACATAAAAACGAGAACCCTTATAAATATTAGTGACCAGTATTAAGGCCTGTAAAGAGGTGTGTTATGAGATGCTATCACATCATTGCACTTTATTAAAAGGAAGTTTGATTAGCCACTCAAGCGTCCACGGTGACTACAGTCCCCAAAAAAACACTTGCTTATTCTGTCCCGGTGACCATAGTCCCCAGACGGCATCGTTCCGTTTAAATGTGTACAGCGCCTAAATCTGGTGATATTCGTTCATTTGAATGTTATTATATGGTGCTTTAATAAATTTTTTATCTGTGGAAGATGATTTTATTTGTAAAACGAGTTCATTTTAATTAGAAAAGAAAAGGAAATTACGACACAACGCACAAAATGGCAAACTTTAACAGTGTGTGTGGATGGTTTGTGGTGGATCATGTTTTCTATCCATTATTTCTATTGTTATTGTACATCAAATTAATCGTGAAGATATATCCTTTACGAAATATGCAATAGTACAATAATTTCAAAATGTTTACACATATTATTTTAGCTGCAAAAGTTACATGATCAGTACGCGATTATTGGTGGATGATTGTAATGAAACTTTATTTTCATCATTTATAATTAATAAGTGTCATTTAATGGTAAATAAATTAAATTCTGGATTCTTTGAGCTTTACGTTAGTATTTTTTATTCTAATGTAGGTTTAGCAGTTTTTCAGTAGTAATCGTTTTTGATGAGCGGGTCTCGCGCCGGCGGAAAAAAAAGTGATTTTTTTATGTGTGGACAGTTGGAGCATGTGTCGCCCGCCCGGCTTGGACGCTTGAGTGGTTAGTGAGCTAATTTAAGGTGGTTTTAAATATTCAATTTGGTAATTTAGTTTTTTTTTAATTTGATGAAGTAGAAGACGAGCAAGACGCTCCCCTGATGTTAAGAGATAACGCTGCCCACAATCAGTACAGTGCTACTTAGGATTTCACAATTATGTGAAATTCCAGTTGCACTGCACCAACGCTTCTTACTCAAGAGTCATAAGATTTTAAGACTCTTTAGCCCAGTAATCTCCCTAGCTACAGTGCCCTCTTACCGGAGCACAGTAATGTTTGCACATCACTGCTCAGGCGGCAGAACAACTGGCACCGTTGGGGTACCCACCTAGACGACCTCCTGCAAAGGAAGTCTACCCCCAGTAACAGTGTACTTAATATTAACCTTTTTCATTTTAGGAGCACAAAATCTCAAAGAAAAGACTGTACAGACATGGCACCATTTCAAACCAGTGTAAACATCAACCCAGAAATAGGGAGAGATGGGCAAGAGGTGATAGAAGTGCAGATACTGCCACAGGATGAAAACTGGGGAGAAAACACAACCGCAGTTACTGGCAACACTTCTGAAGGCTCACAATCCATGGAGGATGTCAGCAATTGGCCCATGGAGTCCGACAGTGGCATAGGTTTTATGTGCTCAAGATATTTTGGCACAACTGTGGCTTTAGGACTGTCATTTGTTTCCTTTGTGAGTCCACTGGCAATGGTGGTGTTGCCAAAAATAGGATTTTTCCCTGATTTATCAGATAATATAGCAATACAACCAAGTCAAAGAATGCAGCTGTTAGCATGTACCGCAGAATGTAAAGGAGTTCTATTATCACTAGCTTTTAAACTAGTTTTACTTGCCATAGGAGTCTGGGCCGTGTTTTTGAGGCCTCGGGGTGCTATACTACCCCGTATCTACTTATTCCGAGCTATGACATTAGTTATACTTGCCGTATGCATATTTTCTTACTGGCTGTTCTACACAGTCCAGATTACAGAAGCAACTAAAGCTTTAGCCGTTGGGGACGAGGCTACGGACTATAACTCTTTAGTTAATTACGTATCAAGTTTTGCTGATACGTTACTATTTATACATTATGTAGCTGTAATTTTGATGGAGATAAGGCATTTAGAGCCTGTGTATTATATAAAAATAGTAAGAAGTCCCGATGGGGAAAGTCGGTCATATGCAATCGGGCAGCTGAGTATACAGAGAGCAGCTGTTTGGGTCCTACAGAAGTATTATACGGAGTTCCCGATATATAACCCTTATTTGGAGAAGATACCAATATCAAAGTCTCAGAGGAAGCAGTCGAGCATCAAGTTTTATGAAGTGGACGGATCTAATACTAATGCACAACCTGGTCAGGCTAGGTAAGAATAAACTCTGAAAAATTTAAATCTAGGGAGTCTTTTTTACATATTTTTAATCCACCTAATGTAAAATGCAGCGAATTCAAGAGATTAGGTGCTCAACTCCCACCTGCCATCTTTGAAAACAACTTAAATATTAAAAAAATCTAGTTTTTAAATTATTTTGTAAAATTCAAGCTCTGCGCCCCGCGTTTACAACCGCGTAACTCACGATCCCGTGGGAAAATCAGGGTAAAATGTATTCTTCCAGGTTTCCATTGATCTTTGCCAGCCCCTGTATATTTCCTTGTTCTCAAACCCTGCATCATAAACATTCGTCCTTCCAGATCAACAGGCGGGTCGTGCACGGGCAGCGGGCGTCGTCGGGACTCGAGCTCGGCGCACAACGAGCGTTACTACGAGGAGGCTGAGCGTGAGCGGAGAGTCAGGAAACGGAGGGCGAGGCTGCTCTGTGCGGCCGAGGATGCCTTCGCTCATGTTAGGAGGGTCCGGGTGTCCAGTGGGAATGGTAATACAGTTTATTATTGGGGTGTCAAGTCTCTAGTGGTAATAGTTAGTGATACATTAATGAAACGGAGGGCGAGACTGGTATATGCGGCCGAGGACGCCGGGGGTAGACTTCCTTTGCAGGAGGTCGTCTAGGTGGGTACCCCAACAGTGCCAGTTATTCTACCGCCTGAGCAGTGATGTGCAAACATCACTGTGCTCCGGTAGGAGGGCACTGTAGCTTGTGAAATTACTGGGCTAAAGAGTCTTAACATCTCATGACTCTTGAGTAAGAAGCGTTGGTGCAGTGCTCCTAGAATTTCACATAATTGTGAAATCCTAGGTAACACTGTACTGATTATGGGCAGCCGTTATCTCTTAACATCAGGAGAGCGTCTTGCTCGTCTTCTACTTCATTACAAAAAAAAAAAAAAAAACGCATCTCTAGTCTGTTGTGTTGGAGATTTTATGGACCTTTTGATACAGAATGACCAGTTTTCTTAGTTTTAGCAAAAAGACTTATAAAATCAAAACTACTCTATAATGTCTAGGCTTATTTTGTTGTTCAATAAGGTGTTATATATCTAACTTATATGAAACTAGATTATGCTTTGCCTGAATGGTAAAATCCTTTCTTAGTGGAGGTCTACGTCATAAAACCTATCTGTATTCCAAATTTCGACCGAATCCACTCAGTGATTTGAGCTGTGCGTTGATAGATCAGTCAGTCAATCAGTCACTCTTTCCTTTTCTATATTTATATGGCTTTTGGAACGCGCGGTAGAGTCTTAAAATAGATCTAAATAATTGATAAATTGACTTTCAAAAGTGCTCCATTGTAGCTTATTTGAATGAGTGAATATAATCCAGACTTGCAAAAATGCTCCATTGCATTGCCTATTTGAATGAGAGAATTTAAGAGTTGGAGTTTAATACATATTGTATGTTCTTAGGGGGAGCGTTAGGCCCTCGGGAGGCGGCGCAGGCGGTGTTCCCGTCGCTAGCACGAGCGCTGCAAAAGTACCTGCGCGCTACCAGGCAGCAGCCGAGACACTCCGCCGACTCCGTATGTATTAAATAATACATACCAATAATAATAATACAATAATTAAATAAAATAATAAATTATTAATTAATTAATAATTACAATAATTGTAATATTACCATATAATGCACCGTTATAGCGCTTTCACTATACCTAATATTACATACACATTATACTACATAATATTATTTTTAAGCAAATTTTTTGTAAAATGTATTTAATTTTTTTTTTCTCCTATTTTCATCTGCAATCGGCTCTATATAGCCTTTATCAGATTAGTTTTCATAAGGTGGTGGAGGTGGAGATATTTGGAGCCATTCAATAATAGCACCAAAAACAGGTTTATCTTATTCTAGTGTCTGGTCCAGTCCCAGTATGTGCCATCTCCTTAGTCGTTTGACGTTCTGTCGCTCATCTAACAGTTCTCTGGCCAAGATGTTGCTGTGACGGTCAAGCTTGGATTTGTATTTTTTGCTATATTTAGCGACTTCTTCCTTCACAGTTGGCATTTCGAGATACTCGTGTATTTCGGAGTTTTTGACGAACCAATGTATTTAATATGGTCACAATAAAGAGTATTTGTATTGTATTTATTAGTTACCTTTAATTGACAGATTGAATTTTGCACTGGTGATCTTTGCCCGTGGCTACCTACTGAACAAAACCGTGCCTAGCGATCATTATATGACCGTGTTCCAACATTATGTTTAGTGAAGCCAGGGATAAATCCCGCCTTCTAGGTTTAGTATGCTACCATCTGCGGCTGCATCGTCGCTTAAGAGCGTATATATCGAGTGACGCTCTCTCGCTCGCACAATTTGACAAATTTTCAAATATAAATTCATAGAATATTTTTTTTTGAAGTAAAACTTCTTTAGGCGCGACTAGGGAGTAACTCAGATTTTTTTTTCTGACGGAAGTAACGCTTACTATAGTCTGTGTAGTTTCCGCCATTTAAAAATAATAATTTGAATAATATTAATATAACATTTAAATAATCTTTGTAAAGCACATGAATAATAAATATAAATTATAATATAATATTTATTTATTTAAGTTAATATTTAATCATTTCAGTGATATATGTCGTCAACGCCAAAGAAGTTTTACTTCAATCGCGCGTAAAGGTTACACGCACACACTTTTTTTAAATTCCTTAAGACCAGCCCTCCATAATATTATTGCTCACATTTTTAAAGTGTTTTCAGTTTGATATATTAAAAAATGGAATGAAAAGAATTTTTGAAAAAATTATTAAATATTGCTCCGCTTGCCATTTTTTTAATATCTTTTGAAATGTGTGCAATAATATTATGCATGGCTGGTCTTAAGGAATTTTCAATAAATTAATTCTATGAATTTTTATTTCAAAATTTGTCATATAGTGCGAGCAAGAGAACGTCACTTGATATATACACGCTCTTAATCACGCGAGAACGTGGTCAAAGGCCACCCTACAATACACAACTCTTTATTGAAACTCCACATTAACCCTTTAACCGCCACCGTCGGATATCGTCGTAACAGTGCTAGTTATTCTACCGCCTGAGCAGTGATGTGCAAACATTACTGTGCTCCGGTAGGAGGGCACTGTAGCTAGTGTAATTACTGGGCTAAAGAGTCTTAACATCTTATGACTCTTGAGTAAGAAGCGTTGGTGCAGTGCTCCTAGAATTTCACATAATTGTGAAATCCTAGGTAACACTGTACTGATTATGGGCAGCCGTTATCTCTTAACATCAGGAGAGCGTCTTGCTCGTCTTCTACTTCATCACATAAAAAAAAAAAAAAAAAAAATATATATATCCGACAAGCCTGTTCTGTTACGTAACCGCCAGAGTCGTATATTTCCGACGAGCCGTATATTTCCGACTGCACTTTAAATCTACATTTTTTAAGTCATAACACTGTATTTTATAAAACTATACTCGTAATTAGATAAATAGTGAATAAAGTTATGATTTACAGTTGGTTTTATGCTTCTCTCCCAAATAGAATAAATATTAGACATCACTTTTATTGTAGGTATTTATAATTCATAAAACTTGCCTGGAAGTGATTTTAAGTCTGGCGGTTAAAGGGTTAAAACAAAAACTTCAAAATATTGTTACATAGTATACATGGATGTTACAATTGGCGATAAAACCGATCTCTTCCAGACTACCGCGCAGGGAAATGAGTAACGAAAATCACATTTGGTTGGTGGTTTTTAATGTATAAAAAAAATGTATCTGTACATTACGAACCGGACCTAAAATCTAATGTAATAAAAATAAATTTGTAAGTTTCTACCATTATTATGCGGGATTTAGTAATTGTTGGTAGCAGGCGCGAGCGTGTCTTGAATAATATCAACAGTGTTTTAGGCCCCATATTGTTTATTGTTTACATTAATGAGCTCCCAAAATCGACAGATCAGTATACTGTTCTCTTTGCTGACGATACAACAGTTTTAATAAAAGAGAAAACTAAAGAAAGTGTGACAAGGATTACGAATAAAGCTCTTAATGACATTATAAATTGGTTGGACACAAATAATTTAAGAATCAATACTAATAAGACAAAATGTATGAAATTTTTGACATACAATAATAAATATATAAATGATAAAATTGACATTAATTATAACAATACTGACATTGAACTCGTGAATAATGTAAAATTTTTAGGAATAACTTTGGATACCCATTGCAATTGGAAAGTACACATAGATTCTGTTTGTAAGAAATTAAATAAATTTGTGTTTGCTTTAAGGAAAATCAGGAACTTGACAAACATAGAAACAGCCATAACTGTATACCACAGTCATGTATGCTCCACTCTAAGGTACGGAATTATAATGTGGGGAAATTCAACAGACTCACAAAGAGCTTTCATAGCACAAAAAAAGTGCATTCGTTCCATATTTGGCATTAAATGGACTGAATCCTGTCGACCTCTGTTCAAACAACATGACCTCCTCTCTTTACCATCTATGTACATCTTTGAAATGCTGAAATTTGTAAGAAAAAACCTATGTCTATTTGAAAAAGACCAAAATGCATTTAAAAAAAGGAAGGTAGTGCAAAAACCGTTGATCGAGCCCAGGTACAGATTGGAAATGTGCAATAGAAATAGTTATAAGATGGCAACCAAAATTTATAATAAACTGCCAATGGAGTATATTGAATTAAATGGAAATGAATTCTATAATAAAATATTTAAATGGCTTTGTGACAAATGTTTTTATTCACTAGAAGAATATTTTAATTTTAAGTTTTAAACCAATTTCAAATTATTTCTAATTTTATTATTATTTTTGAATCTTATTTTGAATTTATATAATTGAAACTCTCATTGAAACTTCATTCATTCAACATAGGTAAAATAATATTATGGTCATTGGAATAATTGTGTTTTGAATTTTAATGTCCTTGGGTGAATAATCTCATTAACAGTTTTTATTTTTTTTGGACTTTAAATATGAATTTAAAAGTTGCTATTTTATGCCAAAGTTATTAAACCTATGTATGTAAGTGCTTATAAAAATAAAAAGTAAGAAACTTAAAAAAGTATACACATATTATTATGAGATGGTACATATTTGCTAGCAACAAACCTTACCAACTCTTTATTATTATTTAGAGTGCATCATGAATAATGTTATCTATTATTTCATTTATTTTCTTTTTTATGTCTTTCCTTTTCCTGCTTGTTGGCCTGAAAGAGATCGCTATTAGCGATAAGACCGCCAATTGTAACACATTTTTAGACATAGGCTAGTGTTTTTAGACAGAGCTTATGTGTATAACAATGATGGCTTAAATAACATTCACTATAGAGCTCGTTAACAACATCTAAAAAATTGAATAATAAATATGTAACAAAAAATGGCAAAATAGAAATGTTTAAGATAGATGTAAAAAATTAATGTTATCATTAATTCCAGGTGTTAGCCCACCTCGCTCGCTGCCTATCTCAAGACGCATCTCCCCGAGCATTCCTCGAACCATTCCTAGTGGAAGGGCCAGTGTTAGCAGCCGACCAAGAATCGAGGCCCATACAACGCTGGTCTCTCATCTCCGACGAACTGTTAGCAAGACCTCTAGCTGACAACATAGAGTTCCAACTCCGGCAAGGTGATATATCACTCGTTTGTTCAATAAAACAACTGCCAAAGTTCAGTCTCACCGAGGAGGTAGTGGATCCAAAGAGCAACAGGTTTGTTCTACGTTTGAACTCGGAAACGTCAGTTTGACAGGAGGAGTATTATGATGATACGATGAGGTTGGTATGACATTAGAACTCTTTGGTAGTAAGTAGTGACAGTTGAAGATCTGATTTTTAGCTTTTTTTTTTACTTTGGAGAGCTTTAAGTTAGAAAATATAAAGTAATCAAAGTTTTAGAAAAATGCGGCATTTTAAAATTTATATTAATATTTCTGATAAAAATTAAATCATGTTCATAGATATAGGATACATTTTATACTGTTGATCTGTTTCTTGAATACTTTGATTTTTTTTATATAAAAATGCCATAACCATCAATAAAAAGGTAAAACAAACTGTCTTATTAGGTTATTAAATATGAATTGACTTTAAAACTAATCACAATTTTGATGGAATCTCAAATATATTATTAATATTTAATTATTTATATTGAAATGTATGTCGAAACGCACGTTATAAAGATTGATTAAAATAGGCTTTTAGATGAAATTACTAGGAAATATAATAATGTAAGCCTTTGCTAAAAATTATCTAGTTTAAATATAAATACTGCTATGCATTTAAGTAGGTACTTATTTAGGTAATTAGATTTAATAATATAAAGATCTCCCCATATGAGACATTTTTAGTATTTTTATTAGTATAAAAATAATAAGTAAGAAATATCAAATTCCAGTGCAATTTTAAAATAATAAAATATGAACGATTTTTGAGCCATTTTTGTTTTGGAAGACTTCATTGCATTTATTTTTTTCTTTAATTAATTCTAGTATATAAATATTATATTAATAATTGTACATTTTTGTGTCATATATACCGATAAAAATACTCATATTTTTGGGTACAATATAAAATTTGTATTAATTTACAAATATATTTAAATAACGAAGTATTTTAAGTATTATTACAAAAATATTATACTGCAGCTAGATCTTTTAGACAACTATCATATCATAGGATTAATGTTACATAACATAAAAATATGTAATGTTTGATACTCCCTTAATTTTTTTATGTGTACCAATCTGTATTATAAATATTTAATTATGCTATAGCTGTGCTATATGTATATTAGTAATTAATTTTAAACCAACGTCAATAAAAAAATCTCCAAGTAAGAGGAACGGTTGGAACCTTTTTTATATTTTTATCAATGATCACTAATTAAAGCCGCCTGAACTGATTTAAGGCCAGAGGGGCTATTGGCTAATTCTCACCCACTACGATTGATGGCAACTTCAATGTACATTGCTGCTTTTGTTACTTTACTTACATAAGGAGGTTAAAGCACGTAATGTACGCAATATTGTCTATGGATTCTAGTGTCGTTTTGCGATAGCCAATAGGCTCTGGTTCAAACCTAAGTAATATCACGTAGCGAATATCGGTCAGGTTTGATCAGGTCTTTAAAAATGTATTTATTGTTTCAAAGGGTAATATTCTGAGATGGTCCCATTGAAATATTATCGAAACCGGTCAAACGTTTTCCATGTTATGAAATAAAACGTGCGTCCGCCATCGTTAATTAAAAGCGAGTTTGAAGTTGGTTAAATATTTAAAGAAAATTACTTGTTCTTATTATTGATATTGAAAATGGTCATAGACTGATCTGATTTAGCTGATAATGTTTAATACGACTCAGCTAGATTAAAATAAACAAACAAAATAGATTTAATTAAAAGTATATTATTAATTAAATGTTAACATTTAGTGTTAATTTCCTTCTAATTCATATTTAATTGATAATTATCATGGATTTCCGCAAAGTAACGCCTGATTTCATCAATATTATCATCTGGTAATGAGGTAATGTAGAGGTAATGTAGCCAGCTTTTTAGGTATACACTTCCTGCAGGTCATGACCTCAATGACGTTTTTTATTTATAAGTAGGTTTTAAAATTGTAGGATTGTTTAATATTATTATAGTTAGAGAACTTATCATCTTAAAAAGAATATCTTTATTAATGCGCAAGACTCCAAAAATATAGCTATTGTATAATATATACAGCCCGCCCAATACATAATATTTCTTCTGTGATCATTTTCAATACATAAATCTCAATATAAGCCTGAATCCGACAGTTAAAGACTGCTTATACATTCTTTTATAAAAATACTATAATAATAATAATAATTGTAAGTGCGGTTGTGCGTGTTTGAAAAATGTGTTGACCAAAGATCGCTTGGAGTTAGTGACATATCTTAAGGTCTGAATTGAATTCTCAATGTTAACGTGTATGTGGTTTGCGAATTGATTTAGGGCCTATGCCCTTATTGAAAATGCATTTTTAATTATAGGGGCCAAAATTTTATAAAAGATATGACTCTATATGCTAATAAAAAAAGGTTGGGACTATAGGATATATAAATTTGGCATCATACTTCAAACGCAAAAAAAGTCTCAAAATTAATGAAAATATCACATTCTCCATATATAAATATTTTTTGGCCCCTTTTGTAATGTATGCTCAAACCAGCCTTGTAAAAGCTTGTGCCTACTTAATATATAAGTGTGAATGTGTTTTATATCGGATAGTATAGTAATAAGTAACGAATAAATAATAAATCATAAAGTCTAACTAGGAAGTAATTCTTCAGAAAAAGTGTCTACGAATCAATTAGCAGTTGCTAGCAGTAGATATGAATAGTGATTGGTTTAAATTTGGAACAGAGAGCTGTGATTGGTTCGCGAGGCGTGCACAATTTTAAATCCACGCCTATTTGTGCACAATTTTTATTGAGCTATTTTTAGAGTGTACTTTTCTTGATTTATTATTTATTCGTAGGATATAAAGAAATCACAAATTGGAAATAATGTTCAAAATACATTTATGTATTTAATATTTAATTTATCACAGCGCATGTTATAGTTTGTCTACGAATAATGCATGTATGTAAGTGTTGCATTGTTGTAGATGGTATGATAGAGCAGATTATGCACAAATCACAATGTGCCGTATTTTAAAATAATTAATTATAAAGTAGCTTTCACATCTTCAGGCGCATTGTGTTGAAAATACGTAGGTGTACCAGGTACATATGTGACAAGAACTCAACGGGTATACACATTATTATTATATTAACTATGGCTGTCTTACTGGGGATACTTTTAAAATATTATCTAAATCTTCATTTGGAAATGAAATCAAAAAAGTAAATTATACGATTTATATTTCTATGTTCGTAAAACCGTGCGTTCGGGAGCTTTGCTCGCATTATGGCACATTCGTGTGTAAAAAATTAGATATTACTATGTTTTTATTCCTATATTTGAATACAGAAATAATGGTACAGTCAGCTAATTAACCTTTTGAACGCCACGACACAAACGCATTTTCGTGCCTTGTGCGCCAAGGCACAATTTTAAAAATAAATCCTACGAAAGAACTAGTGTTGCCAAGAGTCGATAAATATTTTTATTTCACTTTATTAAGACTGGGTTTTTTGTCGTCTATAGACGTCGTTGGCGTACAGGACCCGCAAGTACTTGTCAAGTATAGGTGACTTTGGCGGTCAAAAGGTTAATGACATTCTTGTATTTTTTGCATTGTACGCTACGGTTTGATGTCGTAGATGTGAAAGGTACTTTATTAATTTAATACAATAATAATACTCATAAGAAATCTGAAGCACAAATATTGACTTAAAGTATGATAGGCACAATTATTATTGTAATTAATTTATATTGTAAGGCAATTTGTACACTTGTATTTTTTTAATTTATAAATTGAATTTTGTAAAGATGTCTTTTTATTACCATAGTATATAAAAAAATAAGAAAATATCCTTAAAATTAATTAAATAATAACAAGTAACAAGAGATCATAATACTAACCATTTAACATAATTAATAATAATTAAGGTATACATGGTGTTACAAAACTTAATACATTCAATGCCTCTGACTTCTGACCCACCTAGCGGGTTCTTAGATTTCCAAATATCTTCTTATTTATCTTTTAATTATTATCTTCCTGATTTTATGATAAATTAAGGATATTTGGGAAAGCCAATATATAGTTACTTATTACGAGTACGCTTGCAGTGCCAAGCAACTGCATAGCGGTATATAAAATAAAGTAAAAAAGTTTAATTATAGGAAGCTTCCGTCCAATATTAGAAAAAATGTGGCAACTGAAGATGTTCAAGCGTTGAATTTTAGTTAGCATATCTGGCGCATCACTGACTAGGAATAGGTCCATAATACACACATATCTATTTATTAATCCACAATAATATTATAAATGCAATGCGACTTGCACATGTTTGTCTTGTTACCTCTTCACGCCGAAACCACTGAATCCATTTCGATAAAATTTGGAAGACAGACATAGCTCAAGTCTCGGGAAAAGACAGGATAGTTATTCCACGAGATAAAATATGTTGTACTTTATACTCTTAAAGAACAGGTTACCCTACTTACACTGTCAGAGTCAAAACACAACACGTTGTATGACCTACCTATATGTCACAGTTCAGATTACTACAAGGCCTGCAAGTTTATCGCAGTGTTACTAGTCATTAATGTTAGTAATAGTAGTAGATATAGGTAGAACCGTGTAAGCAGTCAACGGGTACATCTGCCTCAACCCTTCTTTTCTAGAAGTAACCCTCGGGATGTAGAAGAACAGCCAGATAGCTATGGACCCGAGGCCAGTACATGCTGCTATTATAGCTATTGCGATGCCCACGTGATTTTTGTTCGGGGGACATGTGAAGTACTTATTGTCTAGGTCGAAGATCCGAGCGTTGAATAGCGGCTTTGGAGTGGCACATCTGAAAAATTTATATATGTTTTTGTTAAGTAAAATACGGGAAACAAGCTGATCTCCTGTCAACTTTTTCAAGAAGTGAAACCTATGATATTATTAACCTTTTGACCGCCAAAGTCACCTATACTTGACAAGTACTTGCGGGTCCTGTACGCCAACGTCGTCTATAGACGACAAAAAACCCAGTCTTAATAAAATGAAATAAAAATATTTATCGACTCTTGGCAACAATAGTTTTTTCGTAGGTATTTTTTTTCATTGTGCCTTGGCGTACAGGGCACGAAAATGCGTTTGTGCCGTGGCGTTCAAAAGGTTAAGACATATGTATGTATAGTCAAGGATGCAGTGGCGTATCCAGATTTTTCTTTCGTTTGGTTTAAAGTGATTTAGAAGAACTTGAGAAAATATGTTGGGAGCTTAGATGTCGTTGACAGGCTCAGTTCGGTTTTCTTTCTAAGATCTTGAAAAAAGGAGGGCTTAAACCCCCCCAGCTCCTTTGGATTCGCCACTGCAATGTAACAAAGTCTTATATTTTGTTGTGTAGGAAAATTCTTTCGACATTTATCAGCATTACTCAACTATTGAAGGTGAATTTAATCAAATATTTACCTGAAATGCTCGTAATCCTTCTCAGGAATTCGCAGTTCTTTCACCCACAGTATATTACAGTCGCATTTCCACGGGTTCCCTTGCAAATCAAGGTGAATCAATTGTCCGAAAGGCTCCATCAATTCTTTGTCCAATTTCGTCAATCTAGACCCACTCAGAGATAAACTTTCTAGAATAAAATCATCCGGGTCATCCAGCACTTCTCTCCCGAACGCAAGTTTGCTAAACATCGTCAAATTCTTATTTCTTTCCAATTGTAAACTGACCAACGAATGGAGCGACGCAAATGCGAATTCATGCACTTCTTTTATAGCTAAGTTATTTAACTTTAGCACTCTCAGTGCAGGTACATCATTAAAATCTTCCCCTTCAATTTCTTGTATAGGGTTGTCGGATAAATCTAAGTAGTCCAACGTAAAAGGCAATTCAAATACATCTGTTAAATTATTGTTTGACATACTTAACTGTCTTATGTCATAAGCGTCTATTAAAAAGTTATCAGGGATTGTGTTTAATCTGACGCCATTTAGGCTTAACTCCTTAATCTTTTGCGTCAGACCGAATCCGCTGCGATCGAAGAGATTCGCTTCATGCATACTTCTGCCTATATCGTTATTATCTAGAACTATTTCTCGCAAGTTTGATAAACTGTGGAAAGTGAGTTTTCCGAATGTCGTAAACATGTTGTTTGCTAAATTCAAAAACTGTAGACTCTTCAAGTTTTTGAACACTTGTCTGTCGATGGATTCGAGTAAATTGTTGCTCAAATCTAGTGTTTTCAGTTGCGGTAGATTGAAGGCATCGTTAGATATGTCAACAATTTCATTATTGTTTAGAAATAACTCTGCCAATGTATCTGAACGCAATACAGTTGCTTGGTAAATCTTTGATAAGTTACTCGTAGAAAGATCTAGGGAGTAAATCGTGTTGGGTAGAGTGAGATTGAGGTCTAGCACGTCAGAATAAGAACAGTCCACCATTTCTCCTTGGAAATCTCCATTGTATTTGTTATCGTACCGACACATGCACTTATCACATATTTTATCACCATTCACTAGTAAAAATAAAGTTAAAAGTATTAAGTACATGGTAGACGTCTTTCCGTCAATTGACTCGGTTCATATATGAACGTTATCAGTAAGATATTGTTATCACCGATAAATAGATCGTTGGTCATTTCACTACGAAATTAGTCACGTAAAATGTACTAAAACACTTGTAAAGTTCAACCACTTTAAAATTACGAATCGTTCCAATAGAATCTGGTAACATTTTCTTTGATTCACAGGTGCAATTTAAAAAGGTTACGTGTAGCTAATATGAAATCGAACTAGTATTGAGTTGCAGTTACATTATAAATATCCATGACCCAATCTTAGGTACGTAATACCTAACAAAGGATATCCTTTTGAACGATAAACGCTAGATTAACTTCGTATTAATATTTTCCTTGATTTGAGTTGTTCATTTAATATAAATAAGGGCGGTTTCTTCCGGTAAAAAAATGCCACTAGAACAACCATAGGCGGATTTAGGGGGGGGGGGGGGGGGGGGCAGGGGGCCAAGACCCCCCAGAAGCCCCAGAAGCGTTGTGGAGTTACGAATTTTAAACATATTTCATGGTCAAGATTATATTTTTTTTATCGGGGCTCGCAGCAAGCTGCTCGCGCACTTATTATTGAGGATATTTCAACATTCTAACCGTTCAGAGCGAGCTAAACACAAACTTTTTGGACAAAAAATTATAATATTTTTGCCCGTCTGCATCTTGGCCCCCCCCAGGACCAAATCCTGGATCCGCCAGTGAGAACAACTACTAAATAGATTCTATAGTATTGCCCTAAAAAGGAATCAAAAACTCATCAAGATTTTTACATTTTAGGAATTTCTTTAATTGGACTTTATTCCACACTACACAGTTTACTGTATTTTATTTAGGAAACTGTTAAGAATATGAAGTCAACAAAAAGAATTTACTCTAAAATTAAATCCCACTAATAAATTTACAATCTGTTTATTGTCAGTCCCTTATCTTTAAATATACATAATTTCTAAAGATTTTCAAGGTTGCTCAGATTCTCGTCATTTTTACTTATTAAAATGAACTTTATACTCAATGCAATAAAGTTCATTTTAGAATCGTCCGCGCGTCGCCTGCGCATTTCCTTTCGCCGTCGCTTCTTCGTGCGCCTGAAAAAAAAAACAATCGTGTTCCAAATTTGACGAGACTTATCTTTTATTATTGTTTTCGTAAAGCAGTTATTATCTGTTTATGAGAACCTTATCGGTCAAAAATAAGGTAGAGTAACTAGTACCTTGGTTGCTTGCGATACATGTATTTTGCCAGTTATTTTCCGCAGTAATTGCTGTGCTCCGGATTGAAGATAAATGTTACCAGCGAAAGTGACGGTGGAAAGTCCTAGAGTGACGATGTAGTCCTAGAGTGACTCACCTTAATCGTTATTAAGGTGAGGTAAGGTTATTAAGTAAGGGGAGAACGGATTTAACATCTTATCCGACCCTACCGTCAACCTCACCTGCACGCGCTGTTAATCCTCCTAATTATCAGCGGCGACGTAGCTACTCTGCGTCGTGGTGCTCCCTGCTAGACAACAGACGAGGCTCTGGCGACCGAGCAATGGCGGTATATCCATACACCCGGTAACCAATTCTGGAAGAGGCTTCAGCAGCCTTGAGGATCAAATCCCCTCTAAAAGGTCTGGTGCGGAAGGCAACGGGAAACCACTGCACTATTATCCCAAGATATCTAGTATGAAACAAGGATCTAAGGAAACTAATATGGCGGGTCAACCGGCTACCACCCGGCGCCATGTTGAGTCCAGGTCACATGGTGTGAAATCTGCTACTGGACACACTGATGCGACTCATCAGGCACAGTGCGGATCTAATGTTACTGGTGAAACAGTCATTAAACATCGACCATCGCTAAGAAAAGAGATTAAGCTAGGCACATGGAATGTTCGAGGCATGTTGCAAGATGGAAAGAAGGAAATTCTGGACAGAGAGCAGCTTGTATACAAACTGGACATATTAGGTCTCAGTGAGACACATATGAGAGGATCAGGATTTTTCAAAACACCTAAAGGGCACACAGTTTATTACTCAGGCCCAACTAATGAGAGCAGCAGAGGCGTGGCTATCTCAGTCTCTCCCAAGGTAAACAATGCCGTACTCGGATACAACCCGGTAAATGATCGAATAATCACGCTCAAGATCAACACCAAGCCTTGCCGCATGAATGTCATTCAGGTGTATGCACCAACTTCAGCTGCAAAAGAGGAGGACATTGATGATTTCTACAACAAACTTGAAGATACACTCAACTTGCTTCCGAAAAGAGAAATCAACCTAATCATTGGGGATCTTAATGCGAAGATCGGATGCACAAAACATGACAATCATTTAAGAGGGGTTGTGGGCCATTTTGGTCTAGGTACAAGGAATGACAGAGGCGACAGATGGCTGCAGTTCTGTGCGGCAAATTCCCTATCCATCATGAACACACGATTTGAACAACACCCGCGGAGGCTATACACATGGAGGTCACCAGATGGGAAGACCAGAAATCAGATAGACTACATCACTATCGCCAGCAGGTGGAAATCGTGTGTCACAAGCGCCAAAACCTACCCGGGCGCCGATTGTGGTAGTGACCACGTACTGCTAATAGCAAGTTTGGTTCTTAGGCTTAAGAGATGTGTACGATCATTACACAATCCACAGCGGCGTCTTACCTCTGATGAGTATGGAAAGTTTGAGCAACGATTTCAGCAAAAAGCATCTGCAGAGATACGGTTAGAGGAGGACAGTGATGTTAATGACAATTGGGAAAAACTTAAGATGACTATGGTGTCGGCTCGAAAAGAGAGCATAAATCCAACTCAAAACGCCCCACGAAGCCTATGGTTGACTGACGAGACATGGAACACTATTAATGAGAGAAAAGACACTCTGAGTAACCTCTCGAGTGATGTGGACCGTAGCCGTTATAAAGCTTTGTCAAGTAAAGTTCAATACTTATGTAGGAGAGATAAAAACAACTATCTTCACAATATTTGTGCGGAAATTGAAAACCATGCGCACACCTTGCATACAAAGGACATGTTTAATAAAATAAAAAGCATAACAAGGGACTTTAAAGCAAGAACATGGGCGGTTGATGATGAGAATGGAGTTTTATTGACGGAGATTGACAAAGTCACGGAGAGGTGGAGAACTTACTGTGAGAACTTATATACAGTTTCATCAGCATGTCCTTTAAACACCGAGAACAGTCTGGATAACATTCCCCTTGAACCTGACATAATAAAATCCGAAATAGAGTACGCATTGAACAAGTGAAATTTTAAAAATACTTTTTAAAAACAAGCTTTATTTATTATTATTGTCTTGTATCATAAAGTACTCGTCAAGACGAATCAAATGAGCCCAAACTCGATGGGGTTGCGTTGTTTTATGACGGAGTTCCTATGGCCACCTTCCAGCTCCATCATCAGATCAGCTCGATGTCATAAAAATATTGCATTGTCATCCGATTTACACACGCATGCAAATTTTCAGCTCAATTGGAAACCGGGAAGTGGGTCAAATTAAACTTGCAAGATTTGATTACAGACAGACAGACAGACAGACAGACAGACAACAGACAGGTGAAAGTAATATAAAGCTTGTAAAAAGCTCAAACATAACAAATCAGCCGGGAGTGACGGAATTTTTGCCGAGGAGCTGCAGCTCGTGGGAGATATTGGGGTGGAAATACTACATACTTTATGTAATCAGATATGGAGAACAGGAAAATGGATCGAGGACTGGCAGGAATCTGTTCTAATCCCCTTGCACAAGAAAGGCTCCACCAAATCATGCGGAAACTATAGGACAGTGGCACTTATTTCACACGCTAGTAAGATCTTGTTATACATCATAAACGACCGGCTAAAGTCCTACCTGCAATGGCAAATCGCACCAGAGCAGGCAGGTTTCGTTAGAGGCCGAGGTACCAGAGAACAGATTGTGAATATCAAGCAGGTCATAGAAAAGTCCCGCGAATTTAACGTTCCAGTGTTGATGTGCTTTGTGGACTACTCAAAAGCTTTTGACTGTGTTAAGTGGGATTGTCTATGGAACATACTATTGGAGATGGGAGTACCCAGACATCTCACGATTCTAATAGCGAACCTCTATCTAAAAGGCAACACAGTAGTGAGGGTCAATGATGTGCTATCCCGGCCTTTTAAACCACAGAAAGGTGTTAGACAGGGTTGTATTTTATCTCCGATTCTTTTTAATATTTACGGGGAGTATATCATGAGGAGAGTTTTAGAAGGGTGGGAAGGAGGCATCTCGATAGGTGGCAAGATGATATGCAACTTGCGATACGCAGATGACACAACCTTGTTCGCGGCATCCGAGGGAGAACTTGCTGCTCTGCTCTCTAGAGTCGAGAAGGAGAGTGAATCCGTTGGCCTCAGTATAAACAAGGCTAAGACAAAAATAATGATAATAGACCGGTCAGGCACTCTCACGCGTTCAAACGAATTTAAGGACCTGGAATTTGTAGATCAGTTCCAATATCTCGGTTCAATTGTCACTAATGAAGGAGGAAGTGATAAAGAAATCAGGAGAAGAATCCAAATGTCCAAAGCAGCTATGACAAAACTCACCCGCATATGGAAAGATCGAAACATATCTAATACAACGAAGGTGAGACTGGTGCGGGCACTGGTCTTCTCTATATTTTTCTACGGTGTGGAGTCCTGGACGATTAGAACAAGTGACAGGAAGAGGATTGACGCGTTTGAGATGTGGTGTTGGCGGCGTATGTTGCGTATACCATGGACAGCCCGTAGGACCAACGTATCTGTTCTCAACCAAAATCACCACAAGGCTCTCTAGTATCTGTTCCCAGCGTATCCTGAGTTACTTTGGCCACATTGCTCGGAGAGATCCAGACAACCTCGAAAAGTTGTTGGTAGTCGGTAAGGTTGAGGGAAAGAGACCTCGCGGACGGTCTCCGATGCGATGGACGGACCAAATAAAATCCCTTACCGGCATGCCAGTGGCTCAGGCCATGAGATCAGCGACAGATAGAACAACCTGGCAGAGTGTTATTCGAAGAGTGATGGCAAATCCTGCAGACTAGACACGACCTTCACTTTGTGAAGAAAACGACTAAGAAGAAGAAGAAGAAGGTTATTAAGGTGACATCGTTATGCTAGTCCTGGGTCCCGTGAGCCATAGTTCGCCTGCGTCGTCGACGAAGGCTGCGTCCACGGCGACGGTGTAGTCCTAGAGTGACTCACCTTAATAACGATGCTAGTCCTGGGTCCCGTGAGCCATAGTTCGCCTGCGTCGTCGACGAAGGCTGCGTCCACGGCGACGGTGTAGTCCTAGAGTGACTCACCTTAATAACGATGCTAGTCCTGGGTCCCGTGAGCCATAGTTCGCCTGCGTCGTCGACGAAGGCTGCGTCCACGGCGACGGTGTAGTCCTAGAGTGACTCACCTTAATAACGATGCTAGTCCTGGGTCCCGTGAGCCATAGTTCGCCTGCGTCGTCGACGAAGGCTGCGTCCACGGCGACGGTGTAGTCCTAGAGTGACTCACCTTAATAACGATGCTAGTCCTGGGTCCCGTGAGCCATAGTTCGCCTGCGTCGTCGACGAAGGCTGCGTCCACGGCGACGGTGTAGTCCTAGAGTGACTCACCTTAATAACGATGCTAGTCCTGGGTCCCGTGAGCCATAGTTCGCCTGCGTCGTCGACGAAGGCTGCGTCCACGGCGACGGTGTAGAGTCCCGGTGTAGGAACGCTGACTAACTGCTGCGCGGAGAAAAAGTCCCGGACAGGAGTCACTGTTTGTACCGCCGTTAAGACTGGCGGGACGTTCGTTAGCTCTACCGTCTAGAAATACAGGGAAAAATACTTGTTAAAATGCATATTTGGTAGTATTTATACCTATAACAATTAATTTAAAGACAAAACTTCAATGTCAACTTCAAATATGCCAGTAGGGTGAGATAAAGCAAGAAATATTGGCAGGGATTTGCGTAGTTATTGGCCCAATAGGGACTCTGTTTAAGTCAATGAACAAAAGACTATGGTGATCATGAAATAAAGGGTTTATTGGCCTTATGTTAAGCACAGCAAGGCTGATTCAAAAGCTGATGATTATTAGGAAGTAATTAAGGGCACTTTTGGGATGCTTAGAACAGTTTTCATATTCTAATTTATTAGAGTATAAGTGGGTTCAGTTAAGAGAAAAGTATAAATATACATCATTCGTTTCTTTCGGCATTTATAGTCAAGAATTTTACAAAAATCGAACTTACCTTTTCGTTAGTGCGCGGATGTGGAGTGGCAGTGACCGTTATTTGTACACCCTTCACTTGGCGTGGCTTCTGACGCTTACTGTGGGAAATAATTAGGATTACTTTGGGCACAGACCAACGCTACACTGCACTTAACCTGCGATTCTACTAAAGATTTGAGTTACGCTAACTCTATACCGACACTAAGCTGCGCTTGCACTTCGCTTACTTTCTGCCTACGCTCTGCTTATACATGTGTTAGGTTCCACTGACCTTCTATAATTATAAGTTACTTAATACCATATAGGTTTGTGAGGTAAGAGGATGTAACATGGTGAGTTTGACTGTGAACATAAAAATGATCTGGATCATGCTTACTCTAAAAGTAAACTTACACTTTGCTTACTTTCAGGCTACGCTCTACTTACACCTAGGCTCTACAAAACTATACAAAATATAATATGTACTTAATCATTGTAATTGGTGTCACACAGTTTTGATTAAATAAGTACCGGATGGGTTTGTTTGTACCTGTATCTGTACCTGTTGGTTTGTTGTTGTACCTGTTAGGTTTTACTAAGATCTGAGTCATATTTACGCCACACTGAAATTAAGCTTATATTTGATGATAGCTGACCTGATGGGTTTGTGCGGCAGGATGACCCCCTCCAGTTTGACGGCCAGCTTGTGAGACAATGGCAGTAACATAGACTACACAGTCACCTGATGGGTTTGTGCGGCAGGATGACCCCCTCCAGTTTGACGGCCAGCTTGTGAGACAATGGCAGTAACATAGACTACACAGTCACCTGATGGGTTTGTGCGGCAGGATGACCCCCTCCAGTTTGACGGCCAGCTTGTGAGACAATGGCAGTAACATAGACTACACAGTCACCTGATGGGTTTGTGCGGCAGGATGACCCCCTCCAGTTTGACGGCCAGCTTGTGAGACAATGGCAGTAACATAGACTACACAGTCACCTGATGGGTTTGTGCGGCAGTATGACCCCCTCCAGTTTGACGGCCAGCTTGTGAGACAATGGCAGTAACATAGACTACACAGTCACCTGATGGGTTTGTGCGGCAGTATGACCCCCTCCAGTTTGACGGCCAGCTTGTGAGACAATGGCAGTAACATAGACTACACAGTCACCTGATGGGTTTGTGCGGCAGTATGACCCCCTCCAGTTTGACGGCCAGCTTGTGAGACAATGGCAGTAACATAGACTACACAGTCACCTGATGGGTTTGTGCGGCAGTATGACCCCCTCCAGTTTGACGGCCAGCTTGTGAGACAATGGCAGTAACATAGACTACACAGTCACCTGATGGGTTTGTGCGGCAGTATGACCCCCTCCAGTTTGACGGCCAGCTTGTGAGACAATGGCAGTAACATAGACTACACAGTCACCTGATGGGTTTGTGCGGCAGTATGACCCCCTCCAGTTTGACGGCCAGCTTGTGAGACAATGGCAGTAACATAGACTACACAGTCACCTGATGGGTTTGTGCGGCAGTATGACCCCCTCCAGTTTGACGGCCAGCTTGTGAGACAATGGCAGTAACATAGACTACACAGTCACCTGATGGGTTTGTGCGGCAGTATGACCCCCTCCAGTTTGACGGCCAGCTTGTGAGACAGCGGCAGCGGCGGCGGGTGGTCGGGGGCGGAGCGAGCCCCCCACACGGACACGCGGCAGGCTGCGTGCGCGCCCCGCGCCGACACGCTCCCGCGAGACCACGTGGTGCCGCCGCACGCTGCCAGCACTGCTGCTAGCACTGCGCTGGCGTGCTGGACACAAGCTTATTTCATGAAAACAAGTAATAAGACGAGCAAGTTACTCAATATTTCACAATGATGTAAAATTCTAGCTGCACTCCACCGTGTAACGCGTGTAAGCTATATATTTATTTAATTATATATCACGCAGTGTATTTTTCGTAATATTTTTATATATAACTGGGGAAACCCAAATTATACCTATGGAAACGGTGTTTTTTTGTTAAAAAAACATTGAAAAATCTCCATAAATAAGAAACAATTTAATCACATTCGAAGACAGAAACTGCATGAAAAGGACACAATATTTTCAATGCTTACTAGTGATCAATGCAGACTGAAAATGATGAAATCCAACTTTAACGGTGGAGAGGGTTTCTCAATGGAATTGTGGTAAGTTACCACCACTCAATATTTGCCGCCGGAATACTTCTCCGAATACCGTAACATCAGATTAGCTATTAGCTCGTCCCGTCCATCTCCCAAGATAAAAGACCTAAAACACCAATTACTCACCCGATGCGTAATTCCAGGGTTAGTAGTAGGGTTGTCAAAGAGTTTAGAGCTGATTTCAGTCAAGGCATCGCTGGGAGCCAAGGCGATGCGTTCCTCCAGGTTCTTGGGCTTGAATTCTCTGAGGGGTTCCTGCTTCTCTTGCTGGGCGGATGTGATGCGCTCTAGGAACTGGGCTAGCTGGTTGTATGTGTGTTGAGAACTGGGTAACGTTCAGGACTTAAAGTCACGTAATGGCAACAAAGTAATTACATTTTTGAGTCCATAATTTAACCCCAAAATGTTATTTAACCACATCATTAACATTATCAAAATACAAAAATGAGCCAGTTCCAATTGACACGCAGTATTAAGCCGCGTGTTTAGCTCCTGTTCTAGTTCAAACATTCAACATGAGCATGACAACATCAAAAAAAATCTCGGCGATTTTGACTTCTTGTTTGCTCCAACAATATTTTTTGCTTGCCATATACGATGGAAAGCACGTACAACAAAACATAATATCAATTTGAATATCGATTTGAATTGGATGTTGTCATGCTTATGTTGAATGTTTAAACCAAAACAGGAGCTGGAGACGTGGCTTTAGCCAAGCGTAGTATCAAATTCTCAAACAAAAACTTGCTAACATTTGGTCCATTTACGCGAATATTTGCGCCGAATGGGGCTGGCCCCATTCCGAGCCTGTTTTCCTTCGTACCTTTGCCCAACAGTGGGACGATATAAGTTGACGATGATAAATAAAAGGATACATATACAAGTGTCTGAGCGTAGCGTCGTCAGCATGGAAGGCAGTTCGAGCGATGTCCCCGTACCGTTGCGCGGCGGCCGCCACCGCGCGCGCCGCCTTACGCAGCGCGCCCGCGCACGCGCCCGCCCGCGCGCCCGGCTCCCGCGCCGCCTGCGGGAGCCGCGGGGTCACAGGGGCAAACGTGGCCTTGTCATGTCACACTTGAGATGATAGCGAGATATATCAAGCGCGTCTCGCCCGCGTTTATTGAAAGCGAACTTGAAGTTGGTTACATTATGAAGGTTTTTGGATGATATTGTTAAGGCATCTCTTACTGTAGTGTGTAGGTGACCGTAGTGTCTATGAAATATTAGTACGCCATCATTTTATCTCCTCAAATATACGTGCCTGTAAATTCATGCAAGTTTTGTATGTGTCTGTGTGTTCGTGATAACATACCTGAGCAACAGCGGGCGGCGGCTGCGTACACAGCGCCCGCGCCGCGGCCGCCGTCCGTGCCAGCGCCGCCAGTGCAGCGGCGCGTGCGCACATCCAGGCGTGCGCCAGCGACGTGCACGCGCCGCACCCCGCGCACCCCGCCGCGCACCACCCCGCGCTAGACCCCGCGTACCCCGCGCTCACTGCCCACCCCGAGCTGGCCGCCTCCAGCCCCGATATACCTACAACACATGTTATATGTGACACATCCACCCACAACCCGCGCACCCCGCCGCGCACCACCCCGCGCTAGACCCCGCGCTCACTGCCCACCCCGAGCTGGCCGCCTCCAGCCCCGATATACCTACAACACATGTTATATGTGACACATCCACCCACAACCCGCGCACCCCGCCGCGCACCACCCCGCGCTAGACCCCGCGTACCCCGCGCTCACTGCCCACCCCGAGCTGGCCGCCTCCAGCCCCGATATACCTACAACACATGTTATATGTGACACATCCACCCACAACCCGCGCACCCCGCCGCGCACCACCCCGCGCTAGACCCCGCGTACCCCGCGCTCACTGCCCACCCCGAGCTGGCCGCCTCCAGCCCCGATATACCTACAACACATGTTATATGTGACACATCCACCCACAACCCGCGCACCCCGCCGCGCACCACCCCGCGCTAGACCCCGCGTACCCCGCGCTCACTGCCCACCCCGAGCTGGCCGCCTCCAGCCCCGATATACCTACAACACATGTTATATGTGACACGTTTATGTTTCAACTGCGCTGCGTCCTTCTACCTGACATACCTAGATAAATAAATAAAATAAATGTTTCAGGACATTTCACACAGCGCCACCAAACCCCAACTAAGCAACTTAATGCTTGTGTTATGGTGGTTATGGTAACGGGTATAATACTTATATTATACTTTTCTTTTGTAAATACATACTTATAATAGATATTTAAACCACCCAGACCAGAAACAAATACCTGTGGATCACACAAACATTTGTCCCATGCGGGAATCGAACCCGCAACCTTCTGCGTTGCAAGCGGGTATTAGTCCACCGTGCCACAGAGGTTGTCAGCGAAACATAAGAGGCTGTCACATCCAGGTAACAGGTGGCGCGCCACTTGTCACCTGAAAGTGCATCCTTCTGTGTCAATTGGCGCCCTGACGTCATCTGGTGGACGATTTGGTGCATTTTTAATTCAAAAAATACTTGAACAGTGTACGAGCAACGTACAAGGTAGCAATATTGGCCTGACCCACTTCGATAGACACCGAGTTCTGTCAATATAGCATTACTTTATTAAATTGGTGTTACAACAGCGCTTGTTGGGTTTGATTGCTTTCCTACATAGCCGTCACTCCCTCCTGCAACGTAATATGACGTAGCATAACGGAATTGTAGTATAGGACCCACACGGGGTCCACTACATTTCCGGCTCGAAGGACCAAACAAAGCTCAGCGTAGGGGGACTTCGCTAAAAATAATAGTAAATCTCACCCTCGTCCTCCAGCTGTGCGTCAGTAAGTGCGGCGCGGTACAAGGCAGTGAGCCACCTGACGGCCGCTTCACTCTCCGCCTCCTCGCACAGCCTCGACAGAATGCGGGCTGCGAAGCTGTGCTGACCATATCTATACACACAAAACATTATCATCAGTTAAGCATTGAGAATAAGTGAATTAAATTAAAAAAAAAAACCCCTTACGTAAAATGTAATTTAACCATTTTGTGGTGGCGGCCATCTTGAATTTTAAATTTGTTATAGTGCGTTGTATTCTACTAGATAAGCCCTTTGATACCCATATTGAGGGGGGTCGTGCAGAAATAAAGTAAGTAAACTAAATCAAAATCCGTTCATCCGTTCGGGAGCTACGATGCCACAGACAGGCACACACACACACATACAGACACGTCAAACTTATAACACGCCGTCGTTTTTGCTTCGGGGATTAAAAAGAGGATAAATGACGATTTGAACGAAAATATGTGTGAGATTTCTTAGATCGTCTTGCCACCCTGTAGTCAACTTGTTATGCTATCTCTAGTACAATAAATGTAATATAATACCTGAGGGCGGCCCTGGCGACTCTGTACCGCAGCCAACCATCAGCTGGTTGGATGAGTAGCAACAGATCGTCTTGCCACCCTGCAGTCAACTTGTTATGCTATCTCTAGTACAATAAATGTAATATAATACCTGAGGGCGGCCCTGGCGACTCTGTACCGCAGCCAACCATCAGCTAGTTGGATGAGTAGCAACAGATTGTCTTGCCACCCTGCAGTCAACTTGTTATGCTATCTCTAGTACAACAAATGTAATATAATACCTGAGGGCGGCCCTGGCGACTCTGTACCGCAGCCAACCGTCAGCTGGTTGGATGAGTAGCAACAGATCGTCTTGCCACCCTGTAGTCAACTTTTTATGCTATCTCTAGTACAATAAATGTAATATAATACCTGAGGGCGGCCCTGGCGACTCTGTACCGCAGCCAACCGTCAGCTGGTTGGATGAGTAGCAACAGATCGTCTTGCCACCCTGCAGTCAACTTGTTATGCTATCTCTAGTACAATAAATGTAATATAATACCTGAGGGCGGCCCTGGCGACTCTGTACCGCAGCCAACCGTCAGCTGGTTGGATGAGTAGCAACAGATCGTCTTGCCACCCTGTAGTCAACTTTTTATGCTATCTCTAGTACAACAAATGTAATATAATACCTGAGGGCGGCCCTGGCGACTCTGTACCGCAGCCAACCGTCAGCTGGTTGGATGAGTAGCAACAGATCGTCTTGCCACCCTGCAGTCAACTTGTTATGCTATCTCTAGTACAATAAATGTAATATAATACCTGAGGGCGGCCCTGGCGACTCTGTACCGCAGCCAACCGTCAGCTGGTTGGATGAGTAGCAACAGATCGTCTTGCCACCCTGTAGTCAACTTTTTATGCTATCTCTAGTACAACAAATGTAATATAATACCTGAGGGCGGCCCTGGCGACTCTGTACCGCAGCCAACCGTCAGCTGGTTGGATGAGTAGCAACAGATCGTCTTGCCACCCTGTAGTCAACTTTTTATGCTATCTCTAGTACAACAAATGTAATATAATACCTGAGGGCGGCCCTGGCGACTC
This sequence comes from Hemithea aestivaria, assembly GCA_947507615.1. NCBI lineage: Eukaryota > Metazoa > Arthropoda > Insecta > Lepidoptera > Geometridae > Hemithea > Hemithea aestivaria. The sequence continues at coordinate 16,827,507 of OX382333.1, read as the reverse complement.
TGTACCGCAGCCAACCGTCAGCTGGTTGGATGAGTAGCAACAGATCGTCTTGCCACCCTGCAGTCAACTTGTATTGCAGTGCTTTAGCGGCTCTCTCTTGAATGTGCACGGTGCAGTATAACACGAGGGCTGTCCCGTCGTCTGCCGGGTTCTTTATGCAGTCTTCTCTGTGAACAACATAACATTTATTTTACTTCTCAAAATTCAGTGCCAAGGGTTTTTGGAGTGTTAGCCTCAAGCGCTTAAGCATTGGCTAGGAGGTGTGTTACGTGTGTTACCTACCTAGCCATTGAAATGAAATGCCTTCACCCACCTGGCCATGTGCTGCGCGAGAGCAGCGCGGCCGCTGTGCGCGGGGAGCAGCGCGCACAGAGCCTCGAGCAGCGCCGCCCCGCGACTGATGTTGTGTCGCTACATACATACACTGACCTGGCCATGTGCTGCGCGAGAGCAGCGCGGCCGCTGTGCGCGGGGAGCAGCGCGCACAGAGCCTCGAGCAGCGCCGCCCCGCGACTGATGTTGTGTCGCTACATACATACACTGACCTGGCCATGTGCTGCGCGAGAGCAGCGCGGCCGCTGTGCGCGGGGAGCAGCGCGCACAGAGCCTCGAGCAGCGCCGCCCCGCGACTGATGTTGTGTCGCCAGCTCACATCGTTAAGCTGCGCGTGCAACAAGCGACACGTCCGACTTGTGTACACCACTGGCTCTGCGTTGCATAGCTTTACCTGACAACGAAAAACACTATGAGTGCGATAAAATAATAATAATAATTGGGGTTTATACTCCAACAGAACAGGTTACCCTACTCTTTTTTTTTTTTATGTGATGAAGTAGCAGACGAGCAAGACGCTCTCCTGATGTTAAGAGATAACGGCTGCCCATAATCAGTACAGTGTTACCTAGGATTTCACAATTATGTGAAATTCTAGGAGCACTGCACCAACGCTTCTTACTCAAGAGTCATGAGATGTTAAGACTCTTTAGCCCAGTAATTTCACTAGCTACAGTGCCCTCCTACCGGAGCACAGTGATGTTTGCACATCACTGCTCAGGCGGTAGAATAACTGGCACTGTTGGGGTACCCACCTAGACGACCTCCTGCAGAGGAAGTCTACCCCCGAAAGTACCGACTTACACTGTCAGAGTCAAATTACAATTTATAGGTTGTGTGGCGAACCTATATGTTGTAGTTTCAGGTCGCCGAGATTACTACAGGGCCTGCAACATGACCTAACGACTGCCTCCTACATATCTTATAGGAAACAGCCGGGACCCACAGTTTTGCGTGCCTTCCGAAACACGGTAACGTCCAGGCGAACTTTTTGCCACACACTGAGATTTGAACCCAGGGTCTCCGGATTAAAAGCCGGACTTATGACCACTGGGCCACGGACGCTACAGAAACACGCGCGTTATAGAGACAGGAAAGAATATCATTGATTTTAATTTCTATTTTTTTATGATACAACATACAAAAATACATACAATCGTCAATTTTCACCCTTCTACGATCAACCCTTATTTTTTAATAGCCATTTTAGTAATTTAATCATTTTTCCTCTCCGGTCGAAAACTGATCAATCGTCATTTAATTAGTTATTTATTATTAAAATCTATGAGAATCGGCCAACATCTATTTTTCATCAACTTAAATGTTAGGGGAAGTCCACCCCTAAATTTTTATTTTTATTTTTTAGACAAAATTTTTAATTTCTATTTTTTTTTGATACAACATACAAAAATACATACAATCCTCAATTTTCACCCTTCTACGATCAACACTTATTTTTTAATAGCCATTTTAGTAATTTAATTATTTTTCCTCTCCGGTCGAAAACTGATCAATCGTCATTTAATTAGTTATTTATTATTATTTATTTATATTTTTTATTTATTATTATTTATTTATAATTTATTTATTTATAACTTATTTATATGGCAAAATAACGTTTGCCGGGTAAGCTAGTATTATATAAACTTTATTTACTGTTAATTACTGTAGTTCTTACGTCTGCACATATGTTATATGTTGTAATCAAGCTCTCAATTTAAGTATTTGTATATTTTTTCTGATTAAGATGTGTTTTTTGCAATAAATAAATTAAAAAAAAAGAAGTAATATCCCCCCAATCCTCTAAGAGTCATGAGCGTAGGCAGCAATGGACTCGGGGTGGGGCAGCAGTCTCAAATTATGTGTAACTAGCAAACCATACGTGCGATCTTGCTTCAGGTTTTTCTTTTCATACAAAACGTCACCTTTTATGACATAGAAGGGTAGATGGACAGTAGTCTGACTATGAAATATGAGCAATCGGCTAATATAAAGCGATAAGAAAATTTCTCGTACTTTACAGATCAAAGCCAGAGTGGACCAAGTGCCCCACTCTGCCCGACCGTGGCCACGCCCAGGATGAGTCTCATTTAGTTCCTTCCGATATCGTGTGATATTTTGACAATACTTGGTTACCATACTGTAAATTGTGTCACTTAAAATGTTTGTGAAAAAGTTCTTACCAAACACTGTAGAGCGATTCTCAAGGGCCTGATATTCTTAGGGCTGTCGTCTTCACCGGTTGCGATCACGAGCGATTCTAGAGCTATCATCAAATCTGATCCGTCCACTGGGAGACACTCAGTGTAACTGTGGATAATTTCAGTAGGTTATGTCGATTGAACTTAATTCAACAAGTAGCTAAGCAAAGTTATGATTAAGAGTTGACTTTAAATCACGAACTAGCGAAGTTTAACATTGCTGCGGTATGACATGAGGGCGCTACTATGTTTTTAGTGTTGACTTTAAATCCCAAACTATCGAAATTTAGCCCCACCGAAGTGAATGACATGAGCCAGTCACTATTGTTTGGGTGTTGGGTTTAAATTACGAACTAGCGAAGTTTAGCCTAGCCGCATTACGTCATATTTCGAGTATTGACTTTAAATCACGAACTAGCGAAGTTTTGCCAAGACACGTGCCCACAATACATACCAATGTACTACAATATTAGCCCTTTAACCGCCAGACTTAAAATCACTTGTCGTGCCCCTAGCGCCAGGCAAGTTTTATGAATTATAAATACCTACAATAAAAGTCATGTCTAATATTTATTCTATTTGGGAGAGAAGCATAAAACCAACTGTAAATCATAACTTTATTCACTATTTATCTAATTACGAGTATAGTTTTATAAAATATATGACTTAAAAAATGTAGATTTAAAGTGCAGTCGGAAATATACGGCTCGTCGGAAATATACGACTCTGGCGGTTACGTAACAGAACAGGCTTGTCGGATATATCCGACGGTGGCGGTTAAAGGGTTAGTCAGCACTCCCGCTGCAGTGGCTCCTTGTTCGGTGTCGGTGCCAAGCGCTGCCTTGCCGCAGTACAACATGAGAGCGCCACTATACTTCGAGTGTTGACTTTAAGTCAGGAACTAGCAAAAACATACGAAGACACAGCTATGATGCTGTACAGTGCTGAGTGCTGATTCGAACTGGGTTCTGAATAAATTGCGAGTTCTAAAGAGGTTGGTCTTTCCTTCCTATCCCTTACTCGTTACCAGTAACAATACTAGTAGTTAGTAGTAGCTTTTTTAAGTTTATTATTTTTATGTATGTCTTTAAGGTATTTATTGATATGGGCCTCTGATACACTGTACTTGTTGTCAGTGTACTATTGCCTGAAATAAATAAATTATTATTATTATATTAATACATACCAATGTACTACAATATTGGTGAGCACACGTGCGGCGGTGGCTCCTTGTTCGGTGTCAGTGCCAAGCGCTGCTTCACCACAGTACGACATGAGGGCACTAGTTTGTCCTCTCGGCGGACACCCAGCCGCCGCACAAATCGCTGGACATTCCACTAACGTCTGTTAACAAATTATATGCGATATAAATCTAAGAAAGAACACGTATCTCTGGCAGTTGCTGGCAAAACTACTCCTTCCTGCAAGTTGTTTTGTTTGCAAACATGTACAATGTAAAATATTTTATTGACATCAAATTAATACTCGCGTTTCTGTCCTTTCTCAGTGGATGTTTATGTAACAATAATTAATCTTTACATAGCATAAAATGAAGCATCTGCTGTCTCTTCGATAAGATTTTCTAAACTTCTTAAATGATATATCCGATGTCATCGGCAACTCCATAGGGCTGCTGAGATTCTTCGGAGAGCTTGGGTGGCTCGAGTGATACAGCACCCCCACCCCACCCGCACGCAAAATGAGCCAAGAGATCTAATTGCAGAAAACTGCACGTGAATCCGAATACCATAGGACATCCACTGCTGAACATAGGCCTCCCGTTTGGACTTCCATATACACAATTTGACAGCAACCTGCACCCAGCTCCTTCTGGCGACCTTTATTATGTCTGTCTACCTTGTAGGTGGACGTCCTACGCTGCTTGTATAAAACAAATGAATGTTTCCATTACCTGCATGACCTGTAGAGACAGCACGGCGTGCCTGGGAGCTTGCACCAGGGTATCTATACAGCGGTCGGGCCACAGTGCGGCGTGCTTGGCCAGCAGTCGCAGCCCACGCAAGGCAGTGCGACGGACCACCGCCCGGCCGTCGTCTGTCGCTATACGGAGCAGGACTTCCACCTGGGGTTGGGAATATATCATGTTATGGTGTTTATGATACCACTGAAATGGGCATGTATATAGAATAGAATAATACTTTATTGCAAACCAAAATTATACAATAGAACTTATTACTATGTTGCAAGTAGGTTAACAATCGGCAGACCTATCGCACTAGGCAATTTCATACAGACAACCTAGGAATGGAAAAGGACAAAACATACTTTAACTTTTTTTTATATGGTGGAGCGCAATTTGTGCTGTTATTTGTGACAAAAACCAAAAAAATTAAAGTTATGAAAATTTGGCCACTACTTTTTTTGTTTGGTTTGCAAAACTCCAAGACCTTGTAAGAACCTTGAAAGAACTTTTAAGAACAAGGACTTAAACATGACTTACTAGCTCTACTTATCTTATAAGAGAGATTAGTTTAAAGGTTGGTTCAGAGGAATTGGGAGTGCTAGTTTAATGGGTCTTAAAACTGTGTCCATAAAAAACTATTACATAAACAACGGTAACTAACTTGATCAGGCACATGAACAACAGTGTCTGCAGCTATGTGTGTCAGTGCCATGATGGCAGCTCTAACCAAGCTTGATGATGGATACTTCTCTAGTAACGACTTCAGGAGGTTTAACACCCCGTGTGCTCTGATCGCTGGAAATTAACAATTTATATTAAGATTTCACAGCAACTTTAGACACTAACTTTCATGATATGAACTCATGTTTTAATCAGGGCTTATCACTTACACCTTTATTTCAGAACCCATTCCGTGCTGTTCTTTGCTTTTTATTTTATTAGTAGCAATTTCAGGACATTCCACACAGTGCCATCTAACCCCAAGCTAAGCAACTTAATGCTTGTGTTATGGTGGTTTGGATAACAGATACAATAATACTTTTCTTTTGTAAACACATACAGTAATTATAGCAGAATTGACACTGAATATTAATATTGTACTAATAATTATCATGGATTTCCAGAAAGTAGTGCCTTATTCCATTATTTATATCCTATTATGATTAGAAAGAAAGATTAATAAGGAAGAAGAAATGATTACCTCCTCCGTGAACAGTTCTCAAAGCCCTGACTAGTTTGACTCTCCTGTCTGCAGCCGTGCTCTCACACTCTACCATGTCTGATAGCTTGTTGCACATTGACACTGCAAATGCACTGGCAAAGAAACAATTCAATGATATTGAGTGTGAAATTACTGGGCTAAAGAGTCTTAAATGATTCTTGAGTAAAAAGTGTTGGTGAAGTGCACCTAGAATTTCACATAATTCTGAAATCCTAGGTAGCACTGTTCTGATAATGGGCAGCAGTATTTCTTAACATCAGGAGAGAGTCTTGCTTATCTGCTTACTTCTTAATAAAAAATTAAATAAAATAAAGATATGTGTGAATTACATTGTCTATTCTAAAGAACCAATTGGACTACATACAAGACTCCAAAATAATCAGAAGTGTTATACTGGTGGTCTGATTCTGCTGTGGCAAGCTAACGTCTTCTGTCCAAATATTAGAGACATATAATATTGAAGATCAAAGGCTAATTATAATTACTCTTGCAAGTTTTTTATTCCACAATATAGCTACTGAGTACACAAAAAATAAAATAAAAAATCAATTAAAAAATTGCAGCTTACTTTGAATGAGCAGCAAATCTGGTAGTAGCATAAATAGCAGCATCCACCTCCACGTTATCATGGCTGTCCAGCCCTCTACGTATGGCGTGATGAACATTCTGCCTCTCCGGAATAATCCCGGCCACTGCACCCAGAGTTCTCAGCGCTAAAGCCCTTGCCACAGGGTCATTTGAATGTAACACACTAAACACTCTCCTAAGAAACTCATCCACGTTCAAAATCTTGTCCAAATGCTTCTCACTTTGCTGGCAAACACGTAAAACCCAAAGCCGCAAGAAATTGTTTCCCATACGAAAAACATCGGATAACTTTAGGAACGAAGAGTTTATAAGTATAGGAAACGGGTATTTCTCGAAGAGACGTGGAAAACGGACGATAGCTTCGCATTGTTCGCCCACTTTGCCTGACCGAAGCCCTGAAAATAAGTATAAAGTTTAGTAAATATCAGATATTGTTTGTTTTAGGTTATGTACTGACGGTCTTGTTTACCTTTGTCCAACTCTGTTAAAGCCGAGTTAGCATCTTGCTCAGGTTCGCCGGAGTTATCGTTGAATGTGTTCATTTTCACACCGATCATATTATCAGCGGAAAATGGAAAAACATAAATAGTTTTTGCAAACGTAAATAAGCGTCCATCGAGATAAGAAAATGAGAAATGACATTGACATTGAAAGTTTTTTTTTTTTTTTTTTTCTTTAACTCCGGGATCGGAGTTTTGGCGCCACACGTGGGGATTTGCCAATTTCAAGTTTTTCTATTCTTCCTGTCCTTCAATATTCTTTCTTCAAAATCTTCCAAGTTCTTGCATCTTCATACAGACGGCTTCTTTATTTGCTGGACTGGTTGCTTTATCCGCAATTTTGGGGGCGGAAAAGATGAAGGATGTGGACAGGACTTTTGTTTATATAAAAGCGGGAAACGTAAAAAATATGAAATAAAAATTACAACGGATATGGAAAGAATGGCATAGGATCAGAGGAATAATATAATAATAAAACGGAAGAGGAAAAGGAATAAAATACCTGAGAAAAAAAATACAATAAATATTATATTAAGAGTAAATAGAATATAAAAACTTTAAAACTTAAATAACTACTTAAAGAACTAACTTCAATAATTTACAATAAATATGTACATTTTATTATGTACATACATACATTATTCACAGCTACTGTATCTATAATATATATCTATTACAGTTTAATATTATTATATAAAACAAAATCTGATATTATTTGATAAATTGATGGCTTGTTAGTTGCAAGTAAATATGATACATTGACCGGGAATGGAATTTTAATGGATATTAATTGTTCATATAAATTTGAATGGTCATACAACGGACAACTAAGTAAAATGTGGTCAACATCACCAACAGATTCACCACAGTCACATTTAGGGTCTCTAATAATATGAAGTCTAGCTAGATGAGCAGGACTACATATGTGCCCCAGACGCAGCCGTATCAGTACAGAAGTAGCTAGTTTACTAAGAATTAACTGTGAGAACCATGGCTTACAAGGAATATTTGGTTGTATACCAGCATAATATTTACCTTTTAATTGTGAACTCTCTATCCAATATTCCTTCCAAGATTTTAGAAGGTAAGACTTGGGTAGAGAAGCTAAATCATGACAATAGTTGATGTATGGGAATAGATCACCATTTCTCACTGCCTCATTGGCTATTTGATCAGCTCTTTCATTTCCCAATATACCACTATGACTGGGAACCCATACAAATGAAATAGAGTATCCCTTTACTGTGCATTCAAATAATTTAGTCCTAATATTTATAATAATTGGGACTGCTTTTTGTTTAAACGGAAATTTAGCAATGGCTTGAAGAGCACTCATTGAGTCAGAGATTATTAGCACTCTGTTAAGTTTGGCAATAAGTGTATACTCTAGGGCTTTATATATAGCAAAACACTCGCCAGTATATGTAGAAGTCTCAGGGGGAAATTTAATTTTTTGAATTATATTAAACTGTTGGTGATAAACACCAACCCCAACATTTTGGGAAGAGTCCAAAGAATGTTTTGAGGCATCACAGTAGATATGATGCCAATGAGGCCAATTGTCATGTACTAAGGTATTAAAATCAATATTGGCACTAGGACTCTCCTTAACTATGCCTGAGTCAAGGTGGATGTCAGGACATAGTGTTAAGGCTTCAAATTTAGCAGAAAACAGAGGAATACATTTAGATTGATAGGTTGGTGCTGTTAAGGATCTGAATTTACATAAACTATTAACTAACAGGGGTTTGGTCTTATGGACCCAATAAGAATTATTGATTGTATGATCTAAAAGAGAATCAAGTTTATTTATAAGAGGATGGTCTAAAAATTGAACACAACGGAATAAAAATCTATCAGACAAATATTGTCTTCTATAAAGTAAAGGGGGTTCACTACACTCTACTTGTAGTGCATTAATGGGACTTGACTTCATGGCTCCTAAAATGATTCTCAGAGCTTTTGATTGAACGGCATCCAATTTCCTGATTGCAGCCACGTTACAAGGCTCTAACAAGAAAGTCCCATAGTCAAGAACACTTCTGATTAGAGCATTGTAAACCAACTTCAAGGAAAAGGGATGCGCGCCCCACCAAACACCTGCTAGACATCTCAACATGTTCATTGAGCGCTCAGCTTTATTAACTACATAGTCACAGTGAGGTATTCCAGTAAGCTTGGAGTCCAGTATTAAACCTAAGAACTTGAATTCAGACTTAACAGGGATTGGCACACCATTATATTTGACTTCAATAGATGGAGTAATTCTTTGTCTAGAAAAAAGTACTACAGCACTTTTTGATACAGATAGATCGAGTCCATGTGTATCAAACCAGGTTTTTAAATTGGTCAGGGAGGTAGTAACATCATCACATGCGGTGAAAGGTGACGCTGAAGAACTATATATGAGTAAATCATCTGCATACTGGAGTATTTTAACTGGGTCTTTAATAACTGAATCCAAATCATGAGTATATATATTGTAAAGTATTGGACTGAGTACAGATCCTTGTGGCAGACCTTTCCACACCAATCTAATATTGTTATTTATACTGTCTAACTTTACCGATCTGCCACCTAACATGTTGATAATAAAATTTGAGAGAACAATAGGTATCGACATTAATTTAAACTTGTTTTTAAGAACTGGAAGCAATACATTGTCATATGCAGACTTAATATCCAGAAATGAGGCCACTATAACTTCATTTCTTGAAAACGCTAGGCGAATATCTGTTACGAATACACTAATGTTATCTATAGTGCCCTTCCCTTTTCTAAACCCAAACTGACTGTCAGCTAACAACTGATTGCTTTCAATAAACCATTCCAGACGGTTTTTGACGAGGTGCTCAGCTAGTTTAGCAATAACATTTGATAGAGCTATAGGGCGGTATGAAGATGAAAGATTTGGAGGTTTATTAGGCTTTAAAATAGGTACTATTATCTGAGATTTCCAAGATGGAGGGATATTGCCTGTCATCATTATAGTATTAATTAGATCAAGTAAATAACAAAGGCCTTTGTCACCAAGGTTCTTATAAAATTGATATGATATTCCATCCTCACCAGGAGCCGAATCATTAATATTTGTTAATATACCATTCAATTCATGAAGAGTAAAGGGAGAATCCAAACCAGTCTGATTAAATATACTAGGAGGGAGGGTGACAGAGCACTCTTCCTCAGGAACAAACGGAGGAGCCAAATTATTGAAAAATGAACTTGATACTTCATCAGGAAGAGTTGAAACAGAATTATTGTTAAAAGCTGATTTGAATTTTCTAATATTTTGCCAAACAATAGAGGATGGAGTTGAGGGAGAAATTGATGTACAATATCCTCTCCAACCAGAAGTCTTTTTTTCTTTTAATAATTTTTTCGTGTCTGAAATGGTTTTTATTAAAGTCTCAAAATTTTCATCAGACATATCACAATTGTAATTAAGTTCAGCCTGCTTCCTCTTTTTAACAGCCTCTGTACACTCTTTATCCCACCATGGAGGAGATGGAATCCTATTTAGTTCAGAATTTTTTATGGGAAAGGTGCGATCAGCTGCTACTTTTATGACGTTTATCAACGCATCAGAACATTTACTTTCATTATGAAGTGTGATTTGTGGGAGCGAATTTAAATCATCACCTATATATGTTCCAAACTTAATCCAGTCAGCATCATTCAAATTATACCTCATTCTTGGCTTTTTTTTCTGAGGAGGAGGTTTATTAGATGGAAAAGATATAAGAATAGGAAAATGGTCACTTCCAAAAGTTAAATTTAAAGTTTTCCAAATAAATTTACTAGCTAAATTTGGGCTACATATTGAAAGATCAATAGCGCTTATGCTTTCATTCGGTTTAGTGCGGCGGGTAGGGGAACCATCATTCAACAGACAGAGATTAAGATTGTCCAGTAGTTCTATTAGGTCTTCACTGTAGTAATTAGATATTGAGCTACCCCATACAGGGTGTTGGCAATTAAAGTCACCTAGTATAACTAAGGGTTTAGGAAGATTGTACAATAATGAATAGAGCTCTTGAATTATAGGGGAGGAAGGATGGGGAATATATATAGATACATAACATATATTTTCAACTACTGCTGCAACTATGGAAAAATTATCACTATGGGGAATAGATACAATAGAATATGAATAAATATTTTTGATGAGTAAGGCGACACCGCCATACCCGTCATTCCTGTCTCCCCGGAGACAGAAATAGTTTCTTATTTTAAAAGCACTCACAGAAACAGGTCTCAACCAAGTTTCTGCCAGTGCGAAAATAAAAGGATCATATGTCTTAATTAGGTGTAAAATATCAGATTTCTTACTGACTGCACTGCGGCAGTTCCACTGAAGGATATGATTGTGGAATGGGTCCATTGTTATTTATTTTAAGGTTGAATGCTTTGATAAGAGGTGCTGCGTTGGACGGTATCATGATATTGTGTTCTGTTAGTGTTTGTAGTAATACTGAGATAATCTCTGCTATTGATTGTTCATCAATATTTGCAGATTTGGCAAAAGCAGAGCCATTTGGTGCAGATAGTGGAGTGTTATAGCCTTTAGTTATTTCATTATGCGCAGTTTTGTCATAGCCCTTTGGAGAGATATAAGGTGCTCTGGGTTTTTTGAAATAGGTTTTAATGTATGAGGTGCCGGGATTTTGGGGATTATAATTATTATTTACGGATTTGGGCTCAGACTTATGAAAAAGGGATCTGGCCATTTCTGCATAGGATTTTGAAATGGGAGGGTGTAATTTAGAAGCCTCTGGATATGAGATGCAACTATCAGCCATTGTTTGTTTAATATTTTTTTGTCTTATAAATTCCGGGCAGGTCTTATCAATAGCAGTATGAGAACCATGACACATGCAGCAAGTTATAAATTCTTCTTCTACTTTGCAGGTGAGCCCAGAATGTCCCTGACCACACCTGAAGCACTTGGGACTTGAGCGACATTGAGCCTTAGTATGGCCGAATCGGCAGCAGTTGAAGCATTGAATCGTTGGAAAAATATATAACTCAACAGGCAAAGAATTATAGCACATAAAAATACGCTTAGGTAATACCTGTCCGTCGATCGTCAATACCACTATCTGAGATGGCTTCCATACTGGAGAACCCTCAACTTGTACTTTGTAGTTAAGGCGCCTAGCTTTCAATATTTTACCACAACCTATAGGGACATTGATATTATCAATCACCTCTTCAGGTGACCATTCAGTAGGAACACCTCTAACCAAACCCATACGTGTAACGTTGAATGTAGGAATGAATGCCTTCAACTTGTTTTCCGTTAAACTTTTATGAGAGAGGAACAAATTTGCATCTGAATGCTTAGTAAAGGACAGACACATTCTGTTTCTTCCAATCCGCTTTAAACTACCATTGACTATATTTTGGACACAATGTTTTTTTAGAAACCTCCCAAAAGCTATGGGGTGAAAAATGGTACCATCATTGAGATCAGATTGCTCTTTCTGTACGTGTACTACGTATGGGGCACTGTCTGTTTCATCGTAAAGTTTCCTGCCGACAGGAATGAAAACTGTAGCATCCGCCTGTGAAGCAACCACATTTTCAGGTTGTTTTTGTTGCGGGTTGTGAGGTGCGACAAACTGATTTTGAGGCACTGATGAGTGTGATGTAGAATTTTCATTTATTTCGTTATCTGAACATTGACAATCTGAACTTTTATGAGCCGAAGAATGACCCTTCTTTTTATGCTTATTACATTGTTTGCATACTCTACGAGCTCGAGACGTTTTTAGTGGACGAGATGATAATGTCGTGTACGATCCATCAGTATCCATTCCCGATTCATTTGAAGCCACGGTAACGAAAACTGCAGCTGGTGGCACCAGACAGGGAGGCTCTGGTGGCTCCTTGGAGCCTCCGGAAATGTCCGGAGGCTCCAACATCGTAATAAAAAGAAAACTTACCAATTAAATATATACACTAGCTAAAAGAGAAACTAAATATGTAAAAACAAACTAGGTACTCCACTGATCTGAATAGCAAATAAAGTTAAATATTATACAAATAACAAAACCGAAAACCGCGTACGAAAAGCTGTTTCCCGCCTTTTTTCCATTGAAAGTTTACAGATTGACAGTTACTGTTGAAAAAAAAAAAACATGTCGATTATTTTGAATAAGTAGTGCTGTAGTCACAGGATAGATGGCGGTACTGTTAACATTTCAATTTTCAACGTTTTAAATATTTTAGGCTAAAATTTTGCTAGCTGCACGGCAAAAAAAATTATCTTAGTCCTTTTTCTTGGTAGTGGTATAGTAGGTACATATTATATTTTGTTTAAATTACAATCCTCGAATTTGTTTTTTAGGGTAGGTTTGTTTCCACCCTTTGCATATTACTCTAACTTTTTTAAATGTACGAACCAAGTTGAAATAGTACACTTATATTTTCCGGCACATCGCAGCCGGCGGATTAGCCAAGTGCGCAAATAAACCGCACAGCACACGTTATTTGATGCGCTAACGATAATCCGGTGGGCGCGGTTCCATTGGCACCTACAATACCCAAATTTAAAAAAATATAGGTACGTATATTTTATAGAGTGTGTATGTAGTTACTTACTTCGAAAATATTAGAAAATAATATTAGAAAATCCGAAGGGGTGGATTTTCTAATATTACCCTTTAAAATAATATAATATTATTATAAGAAAGCAAAGTAGTTTTTTTTTTTTCTTTTTAATAATATGGCAACATGTGCATTTTGCCAGTGTCGAGTAAAATTCGTGAATGTTCACGGGATATTAAATTATGGTCTCCACTTTCGTGTTTTGCCAGTGTCAAGTTAAATGTTATTTTTTAAGTAATAAGTTAGTCAGTCAGGTCAGAGTCAGAGTGAGCTTAATAGCTCGTCTAGTCACGTGAGTCTTCCAGTAAAATGGGTGGAATTTTACTTAAAGTTCGGAGGAGTTTTGGAGGGGGCACCAAAATTCATATTTCAGCACCATATCACTTGCCTACATCTGTGCACATTCAAAAACACTTAACACGCAATATTCCACCATTATTACACGCTAACAATCAAATTCTACACGATTATTAAGCAAAAGACGTGGAGCTAATGATATGATCAAGGCTTGCCGCCAAAACTCCCCCGCAAAGTAGTTCACAAAACAGAGTTAAGTGCCTACAAGGTATCTAACACACATTAGGAATACAGCCAACTTGAGAGCATCTCTCTATTGGGATATTCTTTTTTTATCCGACTTCAATAAAAGGCGAATAGTTTATACTTATTATAATTCGTCGGAATATTTTTTATCTAGAAAAATTTATAAAAAGGATTATTTTTAGTTTTTTTTTAATATTGTCTTCTTTTGTCTTTTTCTTACCTACCCATTAAATTTTATCGCAATCATTCGAGCTTTTTAATGAGTGAGCGTTGAGCGTGCATCTTGATGTTGCTTGAAGGCGAGTATGAAGCCAGATTATTTTAAAGTTTTTGAAATTACTCGTTACATTTTTGAAACGGTAATTAATTTTCACACAATGGAAACCAACCACAGTAATGATTTCCTTCAGCAACGCACAAACCCCTTGTTTGGTTGCATTAACATTCAATAATCTGTAATGCCTTCTATCAACAAGGGAAAACAACCAACTCTCTTACACAGGATTACAGCATAATAAAAACAGAATAAGAATACAAAAAGTAGATATATGTTCACACCTTTATTTTTCAATATTTTTTGTGATGTGGGACTGAAAAATACAAATTACTAAGAAGAGTTTACTTTGATAAATATTTTCCGACAAATAATTACCTAGGTAGGACCTTTCCAGTTTGCTAGCAAAAATAGCATTAGGAAAATACTTATTTCGGTATTACAAACATTTACTAGCTTTTAGTTAAAACTACTTATAGTTTTAAGAATAAAAAATATCCCCCTGTATGCGCTAACTTTCGCTAATTTTCAATAATAATTCACGGAAAATGTCATGTTTCTGCGAAAAGTATTTTTTTTTGCACAAAATTGATAAAATTTAAACAAAGTTTGTAATTATTTTGTATTTTGTGTTTTACATTAAGATCTGTTATTATGTATACCTGAAATCTATGAAAAAACAAATTCTTATTCTTAAAAATTCAAGTTATTAATGTAAAGTTTAATCAAGTCCCATAAACTAAAGGGTGGTTCAACCGATTTACGAGGGGGTGGCGTGGTGCGACCTCCCCCATGGAATCACACATACTATAGCCCCATATAAGCCGCGGTCAACATAAACATTATTTCAGTAAAGCGATAAGCTTAGGTTTATACTCCCACGGATGATTAGTCGGGCTTTTTACTATATGGGTTAATAGAATAGAATAAAATAAATAAATAAATAATAAATATTTCAGGACGTTTCACACAGCGCCACCTAACCCCAAACTAAGCAACTTGATGCTTGTTATTATGGTGGTTAGGATAACGGATATAATACTTATATACTTTTCTTTTGTAAATACATACTTATAATATATATTAGAATGACTCTCTATTGCATACCAAAATACAAGAAATAGTTATGAACATAATATAACAAACTTAAAACTAGAGGTCAACAATCGGCGGTCTTATCGCAGAAAAAAAGGCCTATATTATTCCATTATTTATTTTTTAAATGAATTGTTTTTCTAATGTTATGACTTGTGTATTTTGGTCGAAATAAATGAATTGAATTATAATGTTTGCTATATATTTAATATTTGCACGTCTGCTTGCAGACTTAATTTTAAGCAATGTAAAACAGCCTTTGTAAAATTATGCATTCTAGCAAATAAACGATTGATTTGATTTGATAAAGCAATCTCTTACAGACAACCTGGTTGGAAAGGAATTTGAGGAAAAGTAGGTATAGCGGTGGTGTGCAATAATAGCTTTTGACAGTCAATACAATAAAGTTAATATTAAATGTAGCATTTTCATGGAGACTAGGAACCTTAGTTATTTATTTCATTATTCAGTACAACGCTAGGAATACTATAACTTAATGCTAAAATAGCATTTTCTAGTAGTTAACTTGTTTCTGGAGAATTTTTAAAGAAAAATAGAGGGAGTGCTGACAATATCATGAACAGTTAAGAAAAACATTAAAACTACAGACTACCAAATTAACATACATAGGCATCTTACTTACATGGTGCTTATTTTTAAGAGAATTAATTTAATTTTAAAGAAATCGGTCATATAGCCAATAGTCAAAAATTGGCTAACTACATACTAATCAATACTACCTATTATATAAAGAGGTAATCAACAATATTAGCGTTGTCTTTTATAGCCAGCCTTTTTTGTGTACACATATAAGTAGACTATACGCTCAGAAAAAATATTATCTCTACGTACCACCTCTGATATCACAAGTACAAAGTTTTTATAATGGTTTGTTCACACGAGCCTACTGCGAATCCGCTTACCGATACCGGTGTGAGTGACGGACAGCTGACAACGTGGGGGCGTTTACTCACTGCTCACTCTATGATCGGAATAAATGTGACCAAAATGAACTTAAAATTCTAGTGAGTATTATTACACTACTATTTCATCGGTTGTCATGTTCACAAGAGATATTTATGCCCAGAAATTAAGACTAGTTTCAATATGTAGATTGTAGAAGAAGTGTGGAAAACTAAAGCGGAGTCAACCCCTTCAATTGTTATTTTTAAAAATTTGGCTTAAGAATTTGGCGGTGTGAATTTTGTACTATATCTTAAAAGAACAATTCGTATCTGGCGCTTCGCTGGCCGCTACCGCAGCACTTAATTAGGAAAAATAAATTAAAAACTATTAATTTTTATCCATATCCATCCATCCATACATATAATAAGAATGGAAATTTCTCCCCATTCATTGTGATCCTTTACTAAGGTGAACTGTGAAAATACGCATATGAACAAAACGACGCGAAAAAGTCGCTTGCGCGATCTAATTCGTAAAACATTTTGTCAATTTTTCCTAGGGAAACGTAAAATAAAATAATAAAATAAATAATAATCATTTATATCAGACACATCGCCCCTAATTTACATAAAAAATTCGAAATAAAAGTAATAGAATATAAAGTAAATTCAATTCAAAAAAAAATAGTGCCAAAAACGCTACAGACGCCATCTATCGGTGTGGCTGTAAACTTGTGGTTGACCTTTAGTTTAATTTGGGCTAAATTTGTAAATAGTTTGTGTCACTGGTGTGGTTAAACAACACCACCGATTTGAATAAAATTTTCACTAATACGTTGGAGTTTTCTCTACTTGAACCTTAGTCTTGGTTTTAGTCAAATCGGTTCATAAATAAAAGAGTTATATCAATCTAAAGATTCGCATATAAAATGCTAATAAACAAGAAAGGTAGTCATAGGAACCGCGTAATCAAAAGACAAAACCTCATCGAGTTTGGGCTCATTTGATTCGTCTTGACGAGTACTTTGATACTATATAGTAACCAGGGTCCGAAACGGAGCTGGAAGGTGGCCATAGGAACTCCGTGATTAAAAGAAAAAACCCCATCGAGTTTGGGCTCATTTGATTCGTCTTGACGAGTACTTTGATGCTATATAGTAGCCAAACAAATTAGAATTCATTTAAATTAGTAAATGTAACTTATTTCTCTAATGAATCAGCGCTAGCGGAAAATAATCTAATGTGCGCATGATGCGTGTAAATATCAGTAATAAATATCTTTTTGCTGCTTATTTTTAATTTCTAAAACATGTAAAATCATCTGAAGATAAATAGAAAAATTCATTGTAAAAGTAAATTATTTTTCATACAAGCTAGCGCCACGGAAAATAATGGAACTAATGTCCTAAGAAAAAGAAATATCGTTTATTCTGCAAACAGTTTTAGAAAAGAAGTCCCGCGTAACCTAGCGGAACTAAATAATAGATTTATAATTACTGTGAATACTTCATTTATTATATATTTTTTATTTGTTAGATTAATTAAATATTATGTACCTATTTAATTGAGAAATTAAATATGAGAAATTATGAATTGTTAAAAATCTGTAGATATTTTAACTTAAAATCACGCGATTGTGGCGCTCCATCTAGGGGAATCTTTTGTAAAAATCACTGGTTATCCGGAGACACACAGACATAAAATCTGTTCACACCCATTTAGGCATACATCCAGACACAAACTGTCACGTTTATAATGTTAGTAAAATTTTGCAATGATTATTATAGAACCTTTTATCTGTGTTATAGATAATCATAGGCGGATTTAGGGAGGGGGGGCAAGGGGCCAAGCCGCCCCCCCCCCCCGAGTCATTAAGCAAGCTGCTCGCGCACATATTATAAAGGATGTTTAAGCTTTAGGGGGGGGGGGGGGCAGGGGGCCAAGGTACCCCCAGAAGCATTGTAGAGTTACGAATTTCGCACATATTTCTGAAATAAAATTTTTTTTTCGGCGCTCGCAGCTAGCTGCTCGCGCACTTATTGTAATGGATGTTTAAACTTCCTAACCGCTCAGAGCGAGCTAAACATACACTTTTCGTAATAAAAATTATAATATTTTTGCCCGTCTGCACCTTGCCCCCCCCCAAACCAAATCCTGGATCCGCCTATGATTTTAGGTATACACCTCAGTGGTAGAGTCCTTCTCACGAATGAGGTCCCGCGGAATTTTGCGGAACTAAATTACATTTTTTCGATAAATTCTGTACTTCATGCCATAAATAATTTTTCACCACTCTCGCACGAAAATAGTGTCTTTGGTCATCGATTTCAGTGAGCAAAAGCCGTTTTTGCTCTCTAGAGAGTAGAGAGGCAAAGTGATTTGAATTTCGAACACAATTTTATTGGCTATGAAGAAGTTGGTGTGTTCTGAAACTTATTTGTGTACAATTTTTATTTAACTGAGATGCACATAATTTTTAATGTTATTTATTGAATATTAACTTTATAAATTGTATTTTTTCAATAATATTTTAAATAAAATACTATTATAGAATAATAAGTCGTAAGTGAGTTTTTTTTTTTTTTTTTAATATTATTACAATTTGTTTTTCATAAATATGTCACACACACAAATTTCGAACGCAACTCTTTTAATAAAAATAAAAAAATACAAAATGGCGGGATGTAGAAGTTTAGAGTTTACAGTCAAATGGAGAATGCGTTGTGACGTCATCGATAAATGCCATCTTTGTCTCTCTCTTTTGTATGGGGTAAGTAAGATGGCACTTATAGTTGTCATTTTTCTTGCGACAGTGGTGTTCACAACACATTTTCCATTTGGTTCTAAACCTCTTGGTAAAGATTCAACTAAATATTTTCAACTTAAGTTGTAAACTTTTGCAAATTTCTATTTGTGATCTAATAGTCTGTTTAATTACAAAGAAATGAGTGACCCCAGTGATGAAGGTAGTTGTCTTACGCCAAAAAAGTTGAAAGAACAAGTTTCGAATGCCGAGTTCAGCTATTTGCCTGAAAAATCTAAAGTGAAATATGTAAAGGCGTACGAATCCTTCAATAATTGGCGCCTCTCAAAAAATGCAAAAACATATTCCGAGACCGTGATACTATCATATTTCATGGAACTATCTAAAACAAGAAAATCCAGTACATTATGGAGCATTTTTTCTATGATAAAAGCTGTCTTGAAAACGAAACGTGACCTTGAAATAGAAAAATTTCTGAATGAAGCACCAGACAGTAAATACCTCGCTTTAAAAGTAAGTAAATTGATACAAAAGCTAATTTATTTCAAAGAAAACCTATCTAACTGTACCTATCTAAAAATAAGTAAACTAAATTATTGTTATTTTTTACAGGTTGTATTAATTATTGGCATAAATGGTGCGTGCCGCTCAAATGAATTGTTGAATCTTAAGGTAAACGACGTTGAAAAGCATTCGGACAAATTAATATTAGTAAAATTATTGAATACAAAGACTAAAATCGACAGATCATTCGTCATTAGTGAAGAATATGTGAATGTGGTGGACAAGTATATGGCATTACGACCCGCTAATACAAAAACTTCAAGATTTTTCTTACAGCCCATAGGCATCTATAAAATCGGTGATATGCCAAAAACGATTGCTAAATTTCTTCAGCTTCCGGACTCCCATCTTTACACTGGGCATTGCCTGAGGCGGACGTCAGCAACACTCTTAGCTGACTCAGGCGCTGATATTACAGTTCTTAAACGCCATGGTGGCTAGAAGTGTAACAAGATTGCAGAAGGATACATCGAAGATTCTAAAGTTATTTAATATGCTAACTTTTAAAATTTGCGATAGTGGCGCCCCGCAAAAAGAACTCCTTTTGTGAAAAGCACTCTACCTATCAGTCACAGTTCCCGATTGAGCAGAAATTTTGCATACCGGGAATCGGATGACAATGCAATAATTTTATGACATGGAGGTGATCTGAAGTCTGATGATGGAGCTGAAAGGTGAAATTTGATAGATATATTATAATAAATAGTTTGAGTACGTAGGTATATGATAGTTTCATTTCAGAAAATTTCATTTTAGTTTTTTTTATACAACGATGTAAGAAGATGAGCAAGATGCTCTCCTGATGGTAAGAGATAACGCTGGGATTTAACGAAGGTTAAATTCTGGGTGCACTGCTGAGTCATAAAATGTTAAGATTCTTCAGCCCAGTAATTTCACTAGCCACAGTGCCCTCCTACCGAAGCACAGTAATGTCTGCACATCACTGTTCAGGCGGCAGAATAACTGACACTGTTGGGGTACTAGCCGATCTCCTGCAGAGCAAGTCTACCCACGGTAAAGAGATCATCATTAAATGACGCGGAAAAAAGTCAAGAGTAACTGTACGGAATCAAGCTGTTATTATTCCGTATTTTTATTAGTTTTTCTGATTTAAATGATAATTTGATATATTTTTGTTTACTGTATTTAATCTTGATGTACTATATGTGTAAGTGGTAATTTATTGCCGTTCTAATTTGTACTGTGGTATAGGTATAACGATAGTTCTGGGACTTATCCCAGGACGTCTCTGAAATCTAAGTATTATTCACAAAAAATGTTTCATAATATTATTTACTAGCTTATGCTCGCGGCTTTGCCCGCACGGCAAAATCCTTTCTTAGCAGTGGTCTACGTCATGAAACCTTTCTATGTTCCAAATTTCAACCCAATCCATCTAGCGGTTGAGGCTGTACGTTATACAGATACATCAGTCACTAGCTTATTCTCATGGCTTTGCCCGCATGGACGGGTTACGTTTCATAATACCTACGGTCGTTTCAACTACGGTCGATATAACTACGGTCGATATAACTACGGTCGATTCGCATAAGTTCATTTCACATATTGGACGACTCGCTTACAGTGCAACTCGCCTGCGGTTGATTAAACTATGGGCATGTGAACTAATGGGCGATTCGGCCAATGTTCATTTGATATATTGGTTAATTCAACTATGGACGACTCACCTACGGTTTATAAATTCTTTGCTACGCGTGTTTTTAGTACAGTATTCAGGGCAAACCGAAATCTGTTGGTTAGGTTAGGTTTGAACAGTGACCACAATGCGCGAGCCGAGCGAGCGAAGCGAGCGTGCCGCGGCAGCGGCCGGCGAAGCGCCAGATATTTTTCTTATTACTGAATTATTTATCCTGTGTCATGGCATCTTCAGGCATTTTGGCATCTTCTTTCATCTACCTCATCATGGCAAAGTGGCATAATAAAAACAACACGTTTCTGAATTCTGTACTATAAACAAGTATTTTTTAGCTGTCATACCTGACTAGCAGCCGGAAACGTGGTCTAAAAATACGTGAACGGTCCGTTAGTTCGGTCAAAAATAGGCAAATCGTCCAATAGTTTAATCAACCATAGCTCAATCGACCGTAGCTGAGTTAACCGTAGGCGAATCGTCCAATATTGATTTCAACCAATAGTTATTATGAACGTAGGCGAAACGTCCAATAGACATTTTGAATAGTAGGTGATTCGATTGTAGTTACATATTGGCAAGGTTTGCCAGCCTTTACTAATTCTACGCCCATTAAGTCGCAGAAAACCCGTGAATTGAATCCCTCTTTTCCGTGGAATTGGAAATCGAATTAAATGGTCTGTATCAAATTCATTAATATATGAATAATTTACTGTCACGCGCTACGAAGTGCGCGCGGGTCAGCTAGTCTAAAATAAATCCCAAATACAAAAAACATCACGTTTATTTCATATACTCAGTGTGAGTGAATAGGTAAGTGATAAGTTGCAATGTGTTGTGCGGTCTTATGGTGTACCAATCCGCTTAGTATCAGTTTGATTGACAGCTTGACGGTGGAGAGGGGGCCTTATTTATTTTGCGGCGGTGTGGGGATACTTTCGGCTAATCTTTATTGTTTTCTGTTTGTAATGAAATAGTTTATGAACAAAATAATATTATAATGATTAAATTATGTTTTATTTTATTCAAGGAGTTCAGCTGAAACATTGTTTTTATTTTATTTACGCTCTACGTTATCCGATTTTTGATCGATTGTGAAGAACCGACAACAGACTGTAGCAGCCATAGTACCCAATGGGGTTCATAATAATGGCCATTTCGTTTCGGTTCATCATTTGACGGATTCAAATAGGACTGATCGGAAGTAGGTAGTGTCCGAAAACGCTCCAACTATTTCCCAACTAAACAGAGGTAAGTAAGTAGGTACCCTAACTAATATGATGCTTTATTAAGATTATAATATTAAAAACTTATCAATATCTCTCATAGGGAAGAAAAAAAATTAATATGTGTGTAGATAAACCTAAGTAAAAATAACTTTCCTTTACCAAACCTTCAAATTTTTCTTATACAATTTTTGTTGTTGACAAACTACAATGATCAATGAATGCCCAGTAGCTCACAACCCTCGGTCGAACACCTCCAAAGTGTCAACGTTACAGCGATGTGCACACGGCCTGGCGCACCGGATCAGCTGCCATAAGTCGAGATAAGCTGCTAAAAGGAAACAATAGATCTTACATGACCATAATATATGTATGTATGTTGAGTCCCGTACAGTTTTTCAATAACTATTTTAACAATCAATGAATCCCATAAAAACTTTACACTGCTTGTATCGTATAGAACAATGTAGATATCGGCTAATCTCCGATTAAGCATTCTTTTACCGTATCTTTTTTTTTATATTATGGATCTCCGTAATCGTCCGAAGTTACGCCTAAATCCATTAATTAGGTACTTACAAAGCTGACTCACCGAGTGCCCAGTAGCACACCAACCACGGTTCCCTCCGCCTCTTGTTTCTGACACCTCCAAAGCACGGTAAAGATATAATACTAGTATTTACCTACAATGTTCAAAGTGTCAAAGTTACAGCAATGTGCACACGGCCTGGCGCACCGGATCAGCTGCCATAAGTCGAGATAAGCTGCTAAAAGGTGGTACAATAGATCTTACGTGACCATAAGATATGCTTGTATCGATTTTATCTAGATATGTAACAAAGCTGTGTTTGTAATAGTTTCTTGCTCGTGCTTCATATAGAGGTGCTTTCCTAACGGGTATCTACAGTCTTGCTGACGGGTAGAGGTGCTCTCCTGGTAGAGTCTTAAAATATAACTAAGTTATATTTACTGACAAAAGCGCATTTGTAGCCTATTTGATTATATATGATTTTTATTAATCCATTTTTAAACTCAATTTAGATACATATTATATAATTTATCATCAAATATTACCTAAATGGTAGACGGGTAATGGGTATCTTTGTAGGTACAGATGATTATATTTATATTTCGTTTACTCTTACAGCTACAAAGCTGGTGTCACAGTTAAATGCCGATATCACACAGATGCCGGGAAAGGACACAGGTTGTTGCACAGGTTTGAACAGGCTTTTATTTTCACAATATGGCGTACAATATCAACACCTACCTACAAACTAGAGGTAGCCTCATGTTATTCAGTTTCCAAAACTACCAACTTCGCAAATTGGCCGCCGCGTCCCAAACTACAGATTATAGTGTTCTAGTGTTGTAACCGGAGAGCGGCGGATTAAACCGGTTGCATCCGGAATTATCCGCTAATGGGCGGTAATTGTCCGAAATAACCGCGTTAGGTAACCCGACGCCGCATGTTTAGCTAACGATCCGGCATCGATTTACTCTGACAATAAATTAACGAATTACTGGTGCATCCCTAAATATCTTGTTCCTTTGATGAGATAATTTGGTTCATGATTATTTTGTCTGCTTTTGGTTTCCTTTATCCAATGAGGGATAAAAGTCCTACTTCCCAATTATATTTAAAAAAAATTGGATAGTAAGTATTTGTGGACACTGTTAAAATGACATTGCTCTGTAGGTTATTTAAATAAACGCATTTTTTGTTTGAGGTATCTGACATTAATAACACAAAAACCAATAGAGTGATTGACATAAAAATTGGTATGTAGATAGCTGGAAACCTGAAAGAACCCAAAGGTTACTTTTTATGTTATCTTTAAGGGTTAAACGGCGAGGTGCAGTTGATGCGAAATCGTCAAAACTTAAAAGAGTAGTGCAGTAGGTACTCATTTTTTATGATTTAGTGGCAGATATTTTTTATTTATAATTTAATTCTAAATCGTAAAAATCTCATCCAATCAACCTCAATAAAGGACCCCGCACATTATCATGTTAGACATAATCTAATACTCATAGACAACTATTGTAATCGAATCAAAGCGGCCAGCATCATTTTACTCCAGTGTAAACTGACTCTTATATAACACCCACACTTTTTGTACAACCCGGACTTTTGTAGATTCTGAATGATGGTGGAATTTCAATTATTTGTGGCCAGAAATTTAGAAGTGTCTGGTTTCAGTGGGTAAGATTTAATACACAATGGTGTGATGATTTTGGTGTACTGCCACATTTAAAATGGAAAAATCCAAAAAAAATTGTACAAAAGAAAAAAAGTAGGTATCATGAATCATGGTACAGATAATACCATTATTTTTCGGTTAGAGTTCCAATTTACAATCCACTAATCTTATAAACGTAGTAAAAATATAGAGGCACCTACGTAATTTTGTCTAATGTCAAAATTGGCAAAACCAATGAAAGATCCTGCATCCGCCCCCGCATGGGCTAGTTTTTATTACGATTTTCACTCACAACAGTATCGGACGCGAAAAAGAGCGAGTGTAGACAAATAATTATCTCAAAATTTAATTATTTATACTTAGCAAACTGCTATGGTACCTCCAAATCGACAAAAAATTTTCAAAAACAAATTCCAAAATCCGAGTTAAAACTCCACACCCCATTGCAACCCCACAGAAATACATAAGAATCACATTACTAAAATATCACAATTAAGTAACGACTCACTTTCGCACCCTTACAAATGTTCTACAAAGAACATGGTGACACCCCATATAAACTACGATCATAAAAGATGTAGCAGAAAATAGAACTAATTTTAACCTTATAAAGGCACTATAGACTCTTCTCTACCACGAAGACACTAGCGCCGTCATCTAAAGTTCTTTTCAATCGTAGACTGGCTACATAGAACCACAATGCAATGTCACCCTCGTCGTTTCCGGACAAAATGGCCGAAATATTAATTTCGGGACGCATCGAGGGGTGCCAAAGTTAATGATTATTCAAGACCAGATATTGAATTGTTACATTATATTGTCTAGGGAATGTGGAAACTACGACGCATTGACTATATTTTATATGAAGAGAGACTATTTCGAAAAAGAACACAAGTTTTTTTATCGTTTTTCTCACAAAGGTAAATTCTAAATAGGTGGTAGAGCATATTTTCTTATAGCCTTTTTCAATAAATGAGTTTGAATATTTTCGATAGGAAAAACGGTTGTCATGAAAACATCATATTATTAATTAATCAGGTACTTGAAAACCGCTTGACCGATACCGGTAAAATTTAAATAAACTTAGGAAGCCTACAAATTGAACACAGTATTAATCAAAATTTTTAAATATCAAACCAATATATCAAATATTTTAAAATATTGAGCCCCTAATCCTCCCTACTTCCTTACCTTTGTTTCCATCACTGCTTACAGTTTCATATTTCCCATGTTTTATAGAGTTGAGAAATTAAACATAAGCATTTAGTGTAACCGCACACCGTGTCCAGAGCTCGCAGATTACATCGAGTAATGCACCCACGGCTTTGTTACACTTTTAACTAATCACTCACTAAATGTAGCTCTTTTAATGGTTTCTGGGTTGAGAAAGTCGAAGAAATGTTGAGACGTTCCTTTTTTTATTAAAGAGAAAAGGGGTTAAAGAAATTTTGTTTGTTAGATATGTTAGAGGTTATCTAGTTGTACACCTAATGTAAATTTTAGTTGTAAGAATGCCGCAACATCTTCAGCTGTATTTAAAGCACTGCGCTCTTATAAAAAAACTTTAAAACATTTGCCATGTTTCAATAATGGGTATATTTTATAAAATATTTAAAAAAATATTATGCATGATATTCTGTTGTAATTATTTAGATCTCTTTAAAATTCGATATTCATGATTTGACGAAAAAAATTAAAAATTATAATGGTAATAAGTAAGTGAATATTACTTTTTATACATTCAACCCTTCAATTAGACACAGCTTAACCTTTGTAAGTTCCTTTTTTCTTCTTTTCTTATATATAACACCATGTATTTCAATGCTCTACTTACCATAGATCCATTGTAGTGCCCTAAACGATGAGCTTTCAAAAGGTGTCTTGGGAAACTGTGTGATTAGCTACCGTCTACCGTCCCAGTCACAATAACAACTTGTCTCATTGTGCTGTGGACATTTTGAAACTAGTTCCGGTTATTTAAAAAAATAGTGTGGTAACTCTAAAAAAAACTAGGCCATTTTAATCTCTGGTAAAATAACATTTCGTAGGTATGTAGGGAATAGTAATAACAGGTACTACTAGGTATTATGTAATTGCTTTTTATTGCATCATCTTGTCCTGTTCTATTCCCAGGTGTTATTGAAATTTTCTAGCTATAAGACCGCCTTAACTTTGTTTTTTGGTATATATTATGCAGTAAGGTCACTCTATTCTATTGTGTGAAAAATACAATAATGTAAAAACAAAATCTAATGTTAATAATATGTGTATTATTTATCTATAATATAAATTATATTATTTTAAGTTAAATTGATGAATAGTGTGTTCTCCTATTTGACCTGATTAAGCTAAAAATGCATTTTTAGGTTAATCAGTTCGGCAAAATCGCTTACAAAAACTCATCTCAATTAATAACATCGCTGAGATAGCAACGCATCAAAATAAAACAAACAGTAAAAGATACCACAGTTGTAACCCTAAGTGTTGATTCAAACCATCATAAGTAGCTTTAATATACCTCATCTTTGGTATCATGACAGGAGGCATCAGCAAATGTTTACCGAAATCACCACCGATTTGCTCTAATCCGGACAGATTTCTCTATAAAAACCCCCCATGGTAAAAACACCATGGTATTGTGGTGCACAATGATACCATGACAATGAGGCTCGTCTAAATCCTCTCTATATTTACTTATACGATACACAAATAAATAATGTGTTTTGTGGCAGCCGTTGGTGTTAAAATTGACGCCATTCTGTGGTGTAGGGACACCATCATTTTGAGATTTTTAATGTGAATCGTAATAGTTTGAGGCCTAAGCACAAAAATATGAATTGTGTAAAAGAAGATAAGTAATATTTAAATTAGCATTTATTTAGTACCTATTTGTATTTAAATATTAGTTGGGCCTGGCGATTTTAGTTGCTTTACAGTCCAAGCTACATATAGGTATACCATTTTTCCGCACACTCGTTTTAGTAGGTAAGAAACACATACCTTAACATTTATAGTTTAAGTAGGAACAACCAAAACTTGGTTAGGCTTATTTGACTGCGTATTTATCCTAGCTGTAGGTGATTTATAGACAAGAGGCCACCTTAAATTAATTTTGGCTCAAAAACTCTCTGCACGGTTGTCTGGAAGAGATCGTCATGAGCGACAAGACCGCCGATTAGTAAAGCTGGCTTTAATTTTTTTAGTTTCTAGGTTCTTTATGGTACATTTACCTTATTTTACAGCAGAAAAACACTTGTACCTACAATCCATAAGTTGACCACATGTTAAATTGAGGCATAAATTAGTCAAACTCATGGCGTCCCTACAGAATCATCAGAATAGGGGATTATTCCGCGATATCGATCTTTCAAATGGATTCGTGGTAACTTCACACTTCGCACTCGCTCTTGTAAAACTGTGCGCTCTGTTACCCAGTCTTAATACGTTAGTTTATAGGACATTTAATATTAAAGACATGGGTAAAGAAAGTGGAAAAAAAAACTTTGGTGGTACCAAATCGAGGTAAATAGTCTGTGTCTACCTCAACGGGAATCAGGCGTGATTATATTATGTATGTACCTATGTGTAAAGAAAGTTTGTAATTTGATTAAGAAACTAGGAGTCAGTATTTTAAGAAATAATGTGGCGTCAATCTTTTTGTGGTAGTTTCCGTCAAACTGGTCGAAATTGATAGACTCTTTCAGTACCATTGCATTCAGTTAAGTTCTAAACTGAATGCAATGGAATATAAGTATGGGATTAATTATAAACACTTTCAAAAATGTCTTTGCCTATTTTACTGATAATAATGAGTCGGCAATATCACTTTAGATGCAGATGTCTTTAGGCTCATGACCGTTTACCATCGGGCCGTCTGCTTGTGCTATCATCATTCATAGCTCTACAATCTCTCTGCTTGGATGCCTCGATGCCTCCTTTATGTTATGCTTCTAGACCCTATGCTGTGTCAATCTGCTGGTGTGTTTGTCTATACCTAATTATTTAATATAATGAAAAACGTTTTTAAGTTAAGTACTTAAGTTCTCTTAATCAAAAATATTAGTTTATTTAATACACATTCTTCAAACTATAGATTTAAGGGCACGATTACTAAACAGCTGTGACAAAGGCCTTATGTTTGGCGACACAAAGCGGATTACTTGCGATGTTTTCATTACTGTCATATAGATCCCATATGTTACACAATAGTGGCCCTTATTTCATATAGAAATAGAGGTGATGTAATGTGAAGAAGTAGTTTTCAAAAGGTGTTATAAAATTGACGAAGCGTAATGTTTTAACTAGTCAACACTTCTTAGAAGGAAACTTATTCTTTGGTGAAAGGTGGGCTGTGGTGCGATTTTGGTTTAAGTGTGTAGATTTATATCACACGTCCAGTTTTAAATAGCTGTTTGTGTTGAGCACTTCTACAATAGCCATGTTTTGGAATATTCGCTCTACTAATCAAAGTGCAAATTTAAAATATACATACTTATGAAATTCCCTAAATATTTGCTTAAGTTGTACCCCGTAATTTCACCCCGGCCCTGTGAGAAAATTGGAATAGATTTTTTTCTTATTTCAGGTTTTTTTTTATATAACGTAGGCCGCGTTAACCACCTGATGGAAATTGCAGAAGAGAAGTGGAGATTGTGAAGAGGTTTCCAGTTACATAGCGACAATTTTCAAGAAAAGGTTTCACGTCTACAACAATTAGCTACATGCACTTTTTGTATGGTTAAACGGGAGACTTAGCCATACAAAAAGTGTTTTACTTTAAGCTAGTTAACTTTCCACAATTTTTGTTCACCCGTAGCTTCTGTTAGAAATGTAAAAATTCTAATTGATTTATCTTAACCAAAGTGCATATTTAACGTGAGAAATTTATCTTAAATCTGGAAGATTTGTCCAAATTCCTGCCAAAGAACTTAAGAGTCAGTAATCGTCACCAAATGATTCATATGGCATATCTTATCATACTTCATAATCCTGACCTAAAAGCTCTTAAGCTTTTAATCCGACCATCCATTATTTACATGAATGAAGCAAAATCTTGGGAGCCGATTGTTAAAAACCACTTTAAAATTGCGTGCGTTGAAATCTTTTTCATGGTAATTTAATCCTTAAATGTACCAACATAAAGTTTACTATTTTTGTGTGGTTTTATAATAAATTTGCTTTCTATAAGATAAACTAGGTTATACTAAACGTGGTCAGCAAATCCACGCTACGTCCGGCGTTACTTACGTTTAAAAAAGTAACAATAGTTTTTGTAAGATATAGTCAAAACACAGTTTTGTTCAGTCCGGAAGGCAGAGATTAAGTGTTTAGTACATTTTAATGAACAATTCATGGGAATTGTCATTGTTTTTGTTATCTTGCACAATCTGTGTTAGAGTTTTGTCATAAATTTGGTGCTTTCATTGTAAATGTGCTTCTTGGATACAGATTTGTTTCTATTCGTTGTATAAGTTGCCACTGGAAAGTTGCTTGTTCCTAAACAACCAAAAACTTATCTGATTGAGCTAAGTTTTTGACGTAGTGGAGTTCTAAGGCAATTAAGGCACACCTACTGGCAAAACCGTGTTGCTAAGTGGTCAAAAGATAATATAGGATAAATAACTCTTCCCCCCGGTGGGTTCTCGCCTTTGCGTGGCGGTGGGGATAAGTAGCCGTGGTAGAGGAGACCACGGTGAAACTAAGAGGAACCCGAGGCGGTCGGCCGCTCCACGCCGAGCTGACCTCTAGCAGCCCATGTGCGAGTGGCCGAGTAGGTTGCGGTGCCTCCTTCAGGGGCATCCCAACCGAGGTGGACCGCGGTGCGTTGACCATCGCACCGTGGGTCTATGGCGGGGCCGCGGCGGGAGAGGAGTGTTGGTATTACGATGCGCCACTCTCCCTGCCTTCCGCGGCCCAAACGGGGTCGCCACCGTTTGATGGCGGACGCGGTGGGGCCGCAGGGGAAGAGGAGTGCCGGTATTACGGTGCGCCGCTCTCCCTATCCTCTGCGGCCGTTGTGTGTTGTAGGTGTTGCGCCTCCGCGTGTCCCTATGAAGGCAGCATAGGGCACAGTGGATGGCGCGAGCGGGCTCATCGCGAGCGCCGCCATGGCGGAAGGTGGCAGTGGACCGGTAGACCATACCTACGTGTCCCTCGCGTAGTGATGGGCCACACCACTGCCCCTTGTCGGGTGGGACCAGGCCCAGGAGGCTGGCCAAAGGGCTCGGCCGTTAGGCGGCGAGCAGGGTGGCGCTGGATCGCGTAGGTGTCTGGTGGCGATAAGAGGGATGTCGTTTTCCGGACATCTCCGGCGCTCCGTAGGAGGAGGGGAGGAAGAAAAGGACTCTCTGATTTCTCTTTTGCAGGGTGGTATGCATTGGAGGGTTGGAGAGTCCAATTCTGAATCCCAGGACCTGGACGGAGGATGCGGGGGCGTTCGCTGTCACTGAACAGGTCCGGGAGGTGGCGCGCGCGGTGTTTCCGTGCGCCATTTCGGTGAGAGGTGGGGTCCCTTAGGACCAACGCCGCTGGGGTCGCGGACGAGTGCTTCGGCGTACCCGTTGCCCCGGCACTAAGGCGCGAGGTGGAAACACCCCAGGTTTTTAGTGGGTATCCCCGCCGCTTCCATCTTTGGCGGGGGAGTCCCACATACCGCCCCGCGCCCCCCGGCGTGGGGTGATGATGCGTAAGGCATTTTTCCTGGGTCAAAAAAAAAAAAAAAAAAAAAGGATAAATAACTCTTAGCTCTTCATTGGCACACCACACAACACCAAATAGAAAAATAAATAAATGTCGTGGTTGTAAAATTTACAAATTTAAGCTAAAGATGTAGATACAAATTGGTGTTAGCCTTAAAAGTGATCTCTTAAAGACAATCGTGCAGGAAGAGGAAATTCAAGTTCAAGTTCAATTGCAAGATATTCAGTGAAGTTAAGTCGGCAATGACCGACCCCACGTCGGCAATACCATTGCACTGGAATTACAGTCTATTTGCTAATTTATATATGTCATAAATATACATTAATTATAATATCTGAGCGCTTAGTCGAGGCGACGTGTCACCGAAATTCTGGAGTATAATTGGCCCAACGTACCTATAAGTATTGCCATCAAACGTGGCAACGCTGCCAGCATTCTGGGCACTCTGCCATCTGACAGAGGTTTGTAGTACTTGGATTTTCTTTAGATCAGTTTGTGGCTGATCTGTGGTTAATAAAAGTGTTATTTACTGCTGTTGTAGCTGTAGTATTGTTAGATAGTTTATCTTAATGAAGGCATTTGCGACAAAAGAATATAGTAGAGCAACACTGATAATCTTCTGTTAGGCACTACAAAGTGCGCGCGGGTCCACTAGTAAAACATAAAAATAATATATAAGGCCATTAGTATGATTTGTCACCCAACACAACATAATATTCTATAGCCCTCGTCTATTGTGACACTCGTTTCGTCACGCTTTCTTACGAGATGGAGACCGGAGTAATGGCTGCCCTGAGTAATGAAACTTCAACAAAACCGCTGCTGAAAATGCTCGCAAAAAATATCAAAATATAAATGCGCATCTATTTTTAAAATTGTTAGAAAAAGTCGTCATTGTTGGCGAAAATAAGGCTCCGATTTCTTAACAATAGGTTAAATATTGTGCTGTGACCTGAAATTTTACTTACTAAAAAGCATATAAGTATACTCGTAAACATTATTAAGAGCTGCGTCCTTACGCGTGACTCTATAGCTCGCTCGATATGACAAATATTGAAATACTAGCTGCGCCCAGCAGTTTCACCCACTGTGCTGTAGCCTTTATGTTATTCCAGGATCTAAGCTATCTCTGTACCAAATTTCAGCTCCATCGGTCCACCCGTTAAGGCGTGGAAGAGTAACAAACATCCAGGCATCCATTCTTACAACTTTCATATTTATAATATTAGTAAGATACCCCTAAATACGTAGAATTTTTTTTTTGAAAATGTGTTTCGTTAAATATAATATTTAAAAATATTCCCGATTCATTAAAATCATCATCATCAAAAAATCATACTTACAATAAATTATGGTACTAAGAGTGATTGTAAGCACTTATATAAAAAAAAAACCTTAATGAGTTTCTTGTTTTGTTCTGCTTATGGAGGTTAAAACACTCAAATTATTGTTGATTTTCAGTACGTCATGTAGCCCATTTACATATGATTTTATACTTTTAAGTGATTGGAAAACCACCTGACCCATAGAATGTTCTCAGACAGATAGATCAAGATGAGGCCATTCGTCCTTAGCCTTACTACCATCTAATACAGCGTCTCGTAAACACCAGCCAAACGCACAATGGCCTATTCCGGCACATTTCACAACGCATTCTCAGATCCCACACGTTCGAGTTCATTCGCGTAAGAGCCTCCGCACACAATGAATTATTGTCAGGCCTGAAACATATCGATATCTAATAAAAGGAAAGATTGATCTATCAACGCAGAGCCCAAACTGATTCGCGTTAAAAATTGTCTCTACGTAAAGAATTTGGTAGAGGAAGGTTCTTCAAGAAGTGTCGGCCCTTGGTGTTGCATGTATATCCATAGCCGTTCATCATCAGGCGGCCTATGGGATAAAAATAGGATTATTTTATTTATAACTAGCTCATGTTCGCTTTCGGCTTTGCCCGTGAGGTGCAATCGCTTCTTAGCATAGGTCTATGTAAGAAAATCTATTCGCGTTCCAAATTTCAGTCAAATCCATTCACTGGTTTAGGCCGCGCGTCGGTAGATCAGTCAGTCACTCTTTCCTTTTACATGTTTAGATAGCAGCGTACGACTATATTAAAGCTCATATGCGAAAGCCCTTACACCGTCGAAATAATAAAACGCGATGAAACGACGCCACCGCGGCGAATACAATATGCTATTTTGCATTTGTAAATTTGAAAGTAAAATCTGTGAAGCTACTGTGTCGCAACATAGTTATAACTTAACAGATTTATTTACATCACTATTCAAGCCATTTTAAACTTTATGTTAACCTTTTGATAGTGCACAGGGGTCTGACAGACCGCACGGTTAAAGTTGTATGTCACACAATGAGTAATACGTCATGACGCGCAGTTTACGGTCGCGAGGTATCGCTAGCGGTTTGACACGTCGCTTAGCGAGGATGATTTGTGTAGGGTTAAGAATCGATCATTCTCATGACTTACGATTCTCTGAGAGCAAATTACAGAAACTAATAACATTTTAATGGGTTCTGCTCATGTTGCGTGAAGATAACGCGATCTTTCTTTTTCATTAATATATATTTTATATTCTGCCCGTTCGGTTTATTTTTGACGGTATATAATCGTTTATTTAATGAAGACATTTGAGAATTTTTACTGGATATTATAAAGAACCTATTATGGGAGATAAATATTATTATTTAAGATAAATTTGATCGGTTTCATATTTTACATGTGTTAAAGTTTATTTATGCAAATATACAGCAGCTGTTAACAAAAATTAAGAGTTTAAATTTATTGCTGTAGGTACTAAGTGCCTCTATATAATGTGCTATCTACCTGTAACCAACGGTTTTACCCGTTAAAAAGAAGGTTGTGTTTTATTCTGGCATTTTAGCTATTTACATACATAGCAAATTTCAGCACAAGAGGTACTGATACTGCTATACTTTCACTATTATAATATTAGTGGGAAGTAGGTAGTATATGAAAGAATATAAGTACTTTTAACAGTATCATTTACAGGTCGGTCACCAAACCACTGTCAGCGTGCACAGACTGCAGTCAGTATTACCTCGTTGTATTTAGCTTTATGACCTTCAAAATATCACAAAACAATATAACTCTAATAGAAAATCCATCCCTCGGTAGACCACCCATTAAGATCTACAATCATCAACTAATTTCATGCCATCATTGTTCAAAGCAAATTTCGGAGTCAAAGCTATCGATAATTCCCCTTTGACCGCATGGTTACATCACGAGAATGGGAAAAATGAGACTAGATCACAGAGGTATGAACCACACTACCAACTTAACTGAAGCGGCGATTGCGGCGCTAGTGTCGTTTTTTAAATGACTTCTAAGTACATTTCGTGGAGGTGTTTGTGGTAATGTATGCGTGAACACTAGCGATTCACTGCAATCTTTTCTAATTGGAAGGGCATGGTAAACAAGATGGTTCTGTTAAAACCTATAGTGTTGACTAAACATACGGTTACAATAGTATTCGACAAAAATGAACGACGTGTGAATAATATTTGATGATTTTGAAACATTAATCTGTTTTTATTTTTGTAATAAGAGGGCTTGTGTAGTTAATAATACTGTTTTATAATGTACTATTTCATCACTATACCTAGCGGCTTTATTAACTGAAAAGTATCTTACGTGTTATTTCAAAGTCAAAGCCACATGTCTACAAACACACTCAAAAATATAGGCTTTATAATATTACTGTTATAATAAACAAATGTGTAGTTCTATTTTCATCCACCAACTGAAATGAGTTGGTGTTAGTGTAACCCTTCTACACGGTTTGTTAGGCCCCGCAGACCGCCCCGCCCCCGCTCCGTAGGGTTACGTGTAATGGCACATGAAATCACCGCGCATGCAGTTAAATGCGTTTCAATAGGTCATTCAACATCAAATATTGGAATGTTATGCCATTCTGTTTTGATTGATAATATTTATTTTAGAAATAGATTTTTGCATGTTTTAGAGTGCGAAATGTTAGATACATAGTCTTTAGTGAGAATAAAGATTTAGGTATAGATCTTTATTCTGATTTATGATTCTGTTGAAACAAAAGTTTTCTGTACTTTTTGTATAAGAATAAATTACTATTTTACAACGTAAATGCTTATTTGTAACGAAAAACTTAAATGTAATGTAATATAACGAAGAAAATAATAATAAAAAAAAATCCTGGAATAATATCCTGCTAATGCAAGTAGTTCAGACAGTGTAAAGAACGGTAGAGCACTGAGAATCAATTAGATTTCAGAATCCTGGCCAATCATCCGGCATGCAGTATTGACAGATCCTCAAAAGCCATGCAAATGTTACCACGTCTGGAATGTCGATGGTCTGCAGGCTACGTGGCCATTGTAGGACACCCACAAAGGAGGCTCGCCTTCCGCTGTTACGCACCGCTACTGCAGGTTATAGGCGACTAGCGAGTGAATACAGACACTAGTGTGTCTGGAATGTCGATGGTCTGCAGGCTACGTGGCCATTGTAGGACACCCACAAAGGAGGCTCGCCTTCCGCTGTTACGCATCGACACTGCAACTTATAGGCGACTAGCGAGTGAATACAGACACTAGTGTGTCTGGAATGTCGATGGTCTGCAGGCTACGTGGCCATTGTAGGACACCCACAAAGGATGCTCGCCTTCCGTTGTTACGCACCGCCACTGCAACTTATAGGCGACTAGCGAGTGTATACAGACACTAGTGTATCTGGAATGTCGATGGTCTGCAGGCTACGTGGCCATTGTAGGACACCCACAAAGGATGCTCGCCTTCCGCTGTTACGCACCGCTACTGTGAGTTATAGGCGACTAGCGAGTGAATACAGACACTAGTGTGTCTGGAATGTCGATGGTCTGCAGGCTACGTGGCCATTGTAGGACACCCACAAAGGATGCTCGCCTTCCGTTGTTACGCACCGCTACTGTGAGTTATAGGCGACTAGCGAGTGAATACAGACACTAGTGTGTCTGGAATGTCGATGGTCTGCAGGCTACGTGGCCATTGTAGGACACCCACAAAGGATGCTCGCCTTCCGCTGTTACGCACCGCTACTGTGA
Source organism: Hemithea aestivaria (assembly GCA_947507615.1). Classification (NCBI taxonomy): domain Eukaryota; kingdom Metazoa; phylum Arthropoda; class Insecta; order Lepidoptera; family Geometridae; genus Hemithea; species Hemithea aestivaria. The sequence continues at coordinate 16,791,106 of OX382333.1, read as the reverse complement.
GTTATAGGCGACTAGCGAGTGAATACAGACACTAGTGTGTCTGGAATGTCGATGGTCTGCAGGCTACGTGGCCATTGTAGGACACCAACAAAGGATGGTCGCCTTCCGCTGTTACGCACCGCTACTGTGAGTTATAGGCGACTAGCGAGTGAATACAGACACTAGTGTGTCTGGAATGTCGATGGTCTGCAGGCTACGTGGCCATTGTAGGACACCCACAAAGGATGCTCGCCTTCCGTTGTTACGCACCGCCACTGCAACTTATAGGCGACTAGCGAGTGAATACAGACACTAGTGTGTCTGAAATGTCGATGGTCTGCAGGCTACGTGGCCATTGTAGGACACCCACAAAGGATGCTCGCCTTCTGCTGTTACGCACCGCTACTGTGAGTTATAGGCGACTAGCGAGTGAATACAGACACTAGTGTGTCTGGAATGTCGATGGTCTGCAGGCTACGTGGCCATTGTAGGACACCCACAAAGGATGCTCGCCTTCCGTTGTTACGCACCGCCACTGCAACTTATAGGCGACTAGCGAGTGAATACAGACACTAGTGTGTCTGGAATGTCGATGGTCTGCAGGCTACGTGGCCATTGTAGGACACCCACAAAGCATGTTCGCCTTCCGTTGTTACGCACCGCTACTGTGAGTTATAGGCGACTAGCGAGTGACTATATACCTATAGACACTAGTGTGTCTGGAATGTATCGACATTCCATTCGTAGCCTGCAGACCATCGGGTCTGCAGGCTACGTGGCCATTGTAGGACACCCACAAAGGAGGCTCGTCTTTCGCTGTTACGCACTGCTACTGCGAGTTATAAGTGACTAGGAGATGAAGGAATGTCCAGATCACCAGGTGTCCAGATCAGTAGGTGATAACCTGATAACTAGCCACTGCCGAATAATAAGGTGAGAGTTGTTACCTGATAGCGATAATGGGTCCGCATCACCAAACGGATTATACGAGCAATGATATTCGCACATCGTTTTTCACTAGTGCACCCACAGACATCAAGCGCGCTGCACTCACTGAGCTAACTCGGGCACCATACGAGCTGCACTTACCAATTACCAAATACCTTTACCATCCACCAACCATTTTAAAATTATAATTTTACCAAGTAATAAATCAAGCAAGTTTCTCTCTCTCTTCTCTTCTAAAATTCACCAGTTCCTCCAACGCACTTGTCACCTAGGCCTATTTTCACAAATGCATGTTCAGTACGAATGGATTTATATCGCTAACATCCTATCATTTGAACCACACCCTAACAGCACATAGTGGGCAAGAGGCTTTGTCCGCGGCGCAGTTTAGCGAAAGCAATTTAGTGTTTTATGTTACACAGTACAGATATGGAGGGAAATGATGAACGATACGAGACCGGAATAGCGATGCACACATACCTACATCGTACGTTATGGAAGTATGGATAGGTATGTGTAAGTGTAAATATGTGTTTCTTACCTTTTCACCTCTATGTGTGTGTATGGAGTGTGAATATGTGTTTCTAACCTTTTCATGTCTAAACTGCCGAAATGACGGCAGCGCGAATTTGGCGCGTTGATAGCATTGACCTTGGTGCTTTTCAGCGATGTCAGCATCGCATCAAATTAGTAGGATATAAAGGGCCACCACGGTCACAATGACCGCTTGGTGACACAGTTTTGTCCAGTGGGGGGTAACTAGCAACGACAAGGTTTTTAAGCACACAAACATAAGTACATAGATCCGGGGAGGGGGCGCCCGAAAAAAGTTTGGATGAACTGTGTGAAAGTGGATATATGCGTGCTAGGGGAGTGGATGCAGATATGACGGATGATAGATCAGAATGGAGGAGAAAAACGTGTTGTGCCGACCCTACCTAGTGTGGGATAAGGGCAGGAAGAAGAAGAAGAAACATAAGTACATAGATACCGTCCAACTTTTTTCTAAGGATTTTCCACAGTTGTACTTAGTAATCTTTTTTAGAAAATCGTCTGAAACCCTCACAAAACAAAGACGAGCAAGTGTAGCATTGAAATATACGAGTACGTGTTCTAACTCTATGAAGTGTAGTTGTGATCGCCACCCGCCACACCCGCCCAAGATTTCATATGATACAAACAAAGATAGGATCGGATCGATCGCACCCCCGCCCGTTCACTGGAGCCTTAGCAATCCCTGTATCAGTTGGTATATATATCTAGATATGTGTAGGTTGGTATATAGAGAGTTTACTTTTATATGTACCTATTTATGTAGGTTACCCATTAGTAGATAGTTTTACGAGATCGGGTTACGTTTGACCTTAAAGAAAATTATACATATCTAGATATATTATGTAGGTAGGTATATAGAGTTTTCTTGTTTATAGGTATTATGTAAGGTTACACTTTTGTAGATAGGTAGAGACGAGATCGGGTTACGTTTGACCTTATAGAATAAATAAATAATTAATAAGATGACCTTAGAGAAAATTCGGATAAGTGTTAAGTACGAGTACCTAGGCCTATATACCTATCTTTAAATTAAAAACTCACGAAATTAATGAATTGTATCTAAGTACCTGCTTATTATAAATTGTGATTTAAATTATAAACCCTTATTTATTTTAGTGCATTTAAACATAGGATTTTTTGTTTTACCCTAAATTTTCTCCACATGGCATTTTTTAATAAGTAGGTATATCAAACGGGAAATACTTTTAAAATATGTACAATAATAAAAATTGTGCAGGGCTTCTCTTGCAGATTTTTCTAAAAGTTTATTCTATGAATTTATATTTCAAAATGTATCAATTAGTACGAGCGAGAGAGCGTTCCACGGCATGAGCGCTCTTAACAATACGTGGTGGCTTAAAATAAATGTAAGTAAAAAGTAAAATTGTTATAAGACTCGAAGCGATCTCAAACTCCCTGGATACGACGCGACGTGCAGAACTTGCTAACAAACTTTCCACTCAAAACTCCGCCGAGTCTTCGAGATTAATACTTTAAATATAACTTTATATACTGACGGCTTGAGCTCGCTGGATTTAATAAAATTTAGCTTGATGCGTGATCAAAATGATGAGAATACTAACGTGGAACAAAAGCCCTAGGATTTTTTTAAATGTAAAAAGACGAGCAAGACGCTCTCCTGATGTTAAGAGATAACGTTGCCCATAATCAGTACAGTGCCACACTAGAATTTAAAAATGTAAAATTTTAGGTGCACACTGCACACCAACGCTTCATATACCATTTTATGTGTTAGGTTTATTACACTTGGCTGAATTTAGTCCCTAAGTTCAGAGCCTAAATTAGGATGAACGATACTTGCTTCTAAATTTAGGATGCTAAATGTGATTACACTTGACTTAATTCAGTAACGACTAAATTTAGGTTTCTAAATTCAGCCAAGTGTAATAAGCCTTTACCTACATAGATAGATAACACTTTATTGAAGCATATAATATACAAAAAAAATACCTACCTACCCTACCTAACTAAAATCGGTCTTTTATCTTATTGGTATTTTAATAGGAAGATATAGATAAATTATATCCTACGAGTGTTGCGATATCATCGATCCATCGGATCATACATACGTCTACCTAACGTATCTAAAAATAAATAATAATAATATCTATTTTTTTAAACATAATGCACTAGTAGAGAATAACTGTAACATTAGGTAAGTTTAGCCACACATCCTAGGTAAGTGAACTGACCGCTGACCTGTTCTGTTAGAGCATAAATCCCAATTTTTATGATTTCTTTTTTTACCTATCTCCCAAAATCCGCGCGACCACTTAAAATTCATCCACCGTCAAAAAGTACGAAAAATTCTCGCAAAAAGTACGGAACCGAGTGGAAAAATGCAGATTGCGAGCAAATCTGTAGAAACAACACAATATACGTATCCTACGTGAGCGCACATTACGTGTCGACATGGCAAGTGCGAAATGATGTAAATGCATTATTTGCAATTTTTCAGATAAAAAAAAATAGGGTGACGCTACACAACGAGAGATATAGAGTATACAAACTACAAATTTAAACCTACCAATAAAATTATAAGTAGTACTATATTACCTATCTACTGTTATAAATTGATCACAAGAACAGGCCAGTACAAAATTACAGCCATTTTAAATTGATAAACCTACACAACATAATTTTTATTATAAAGCTTTTCTATTTTCTAAAAACGCAATTGGTATTCATAATATAGGTGTATGTCTAACGACTTCGAAAATATCCCTGTATCTAAATAATATTAAAACCCAAAATTATAACTCGCTACTCACAAATATTAGAAGTAGGTACCTACAAGTATTATGTAAGTATACTTACTTAGGTATCAAAATGATGAAGTGGAGAGGTACATAATCCTACACGTAATATCGTCGGGTAACTCGACCCACCGCTCCGGAGCTGGGGGGCAATGGGGGGCCGTGGGGGTCCAGGGTGGCCCCCTCCCTGCTACCTGTGTAGCGTTACAGCCGCTTGGGTGTGGTTTGCCGTTCAATAACTTAATACTCTCGAAAGGCTTTCACGCTGAAATCTCGCTCGGAACGACGCTCGAACTGTCTTGATACTTGCTGCTAATATTTATTATATCTCTTTCTCCAACTGAGATTTATATCAAGTTTCGTTTTATAAAAAGTATGTGTACTTGGTATATTGTCTAAATTAACAATGACGTAACTATATTTTACATTTTACATAAACATCACAAGCATCGTAACATCTCATGAAACAGTGAATATAAGCCACAACAAGGTATGACTTTATCAATTCGACTAGCTTTATTACCATTGCAATAAACCCGTCGTTCTATTCATAGATCTATTTGTCAACCCGCTGACAGGTCTGCATGCAAATTACAAGCGAAATTATGATTTATCGATCACTGGTGATACATAGAACAAACACGAGGTGTGTAATTCAGCCGGATGGTCGTGTGGAGGCTATTAATTGCAGGTTTGCAGGTTTACAGGGCATCGATCGAAGGCAGCTCGAGGGATCACAGCGTGTCGGCGGCGGCGGCGGTGTGCGTGACGGATCATGGCGGCGCGGGGGGGCCGCGCCCCGTCGCCCTCGTTAAACGCGCCCGCCGGATACAAGACGCGGCGCGGTTGAAAGCTATCCGGCCCCCGGAGCGGGCGGCGAGCGCGATTGGCCGCCGAGAGCCGCGCGCAGTAACCGATAGCCAATCGCGCGCGCGCACCGAGCCCGCCCCCGGAGCGCGGCCGGCGGGCGCTCACATCGCGCGCGACTCCGCCGCGCACACTCGCACCGATGCGCGGCTCCTGGGACGAAGCCACGACGGCGGCGCTGCACGCGCGGATCCTAGAGGCGCACCGCGGGCCGCAAGCGCCCGACCGCGCCGCCGAGCCCGCGGCCTGCGCCGAGCCCGCGCCCAACGCCGCTCTCAACGCCATAGAGCTGGCCGCACCCACGCCGCTCCTGCCTCTGCCGACCCTGTCCTTCAGCGCCGCTCAGGTCGCCACCGTCTGCGAGACGCTAGAAGAGAGCGGTGACGTGGAACGCCTGGCGAGGTTCCTGTGGTCACTTCCCGTTGCACATCCCAATGTGGCCGAGCTGGAGCGATGCGAAGCCGTTCTACGAGCGCGCGCCGTGGTCGCCTTCCACGCCGGCCGACACCGTGAGCTCTACTCGATACTAGAGCGGCATCGATTTCAGCGCTCGAGCCACGCCAAGCTGCAGGCGTTGTGGTTAGAGGCGCACTACCAGGAGGCGGAGAGGCTCAGAGGACGACCGCTCGGCCCCGTTGACAAATATCGCGTCCGGAAGAAGTTTCCGCTACCAAGAACGATATGGGATGGCGAACAAAAGACGCACTGTTTTAAAGAAAGGACGAGATCGTTGCTGCGCGAATGGTACCTACAAGATCCGTACCCGAACCCGACGAAGAAGCGCGAGCTCGCGGCGGCGACGGGCCTGACGCCGACGCAAGTGGGCAACTGGTTCAAGAACCGTCGGCAGCGCGACCGCGCCGCCGCCGCCAAGAATCGCTCGGCGCTGCTCGGCCGAGGGTTCGCCTCCTCCTCCACGTACGACGAAGACTCGGCCGACTCCGAGATCAACGTCGACGAGGAGTGACTTCTCTTTAGACTGACTCTAGTGTAAATAATTATCGAGAGGTGATACAAATTTTAGAGACGTTTTGAGTGACGATCGATGCAATATAGACGAGTTATTTATCGTAGTTAGTACCGCAGAGTCCGTGATGTATGTGATGTTGAGGCGTTTTATTAGGGCGTTGTTTATTTGTTGGAAGTGTTAAAGTGCTTGAAGTATCGGCATTTCTGCGTATATCAGGTATGTACCAATACTTTGTAGCTAAAGTTCAATTATTAAGCGCCGTCTTATTAGCGGACTGACGTAGGCCTTTTCTGTGTCCTGACTGTTTCAAAACGTGCAGTGCCGTCGTATCGCTCAGGTTTGACAGGGTTAATTTTATATTAGTTTTGGGTTAATCTCAGAATTTTAATAGTTAATTTATTTGAATTTATGTAAAAGAGAATGAATTACCTAAGCTCTTAGAGGATGCTTTTCCGGGAAGCATTTACTTTGCCTATTATATATTTATAAATGCCAATTATTATTTTACCAATAAATATAGATTTTATTTATCATAATATCAGCTTATAATTGTACGTTATTGTAATTATAAAGGTGTAGATAATTGCGTTCGTGATGTAGAGATGTAAATGCTATTATAAAGGTTTGTACCTGAATGCTGAGACTCCGTTCCTTGCCAATTTATGTTGAGGCTTATAATTTGGTGATAATGCCTACTTTTCTAATCTCAAATAATTCTCAAGCGAGCTGTGAAAGGGTTGATGCTTTAGGACTAGTAATTCACTTAGGCCTACTTGACGGGATTTCATTTGGAAGGATGTAGTCGTTACAAATGCGGTTTTAGTATCTCGGAGGCTTACATAGGGTAATGAGTTTTTTTAGCTCAAAAGTCTACTTTTGAACTTATAGGTACGTTTGATGAAAATTTTAGAAAATAATATTATTTACTATCCGTAATTTCTTATAATATAAAATCGTTCCTTAATTTAAAGTATTTAAGTAAAGCCTGTAATTAATGAATTTCAAATTAGAACCTATACTTTATTTAGGTATGTGGGTGTAATTCTTAATGGTTATAATGCTCTATAAAACGTTTTGGGAAAACCTAAAAAAAAAACAAAAGATAATCTTTTGCATTTTAAATAATTTTATCTATCTTCATCGATACATTAATCTAACCAAATTCAAATCAATGCATTTATTTTAATGTTAGAGACATTTCTCCGCTAAAAAAGCTGTCGAGTTTTTAACAAGGCCTAGAAATGTGGATGTCAAATAATTAGGTATTATCGCATCATATTAATACCTAGGCTAAGCAAGTGTATATAAAGAACTAAGTTGAATCATCAGATGATAATTGGGCTACACTATCATTGTCACGTCAATCATCTAACAATCATTTGATTATGTGTCATTATAATATTATCTATTGCAGGCCTTGTAAGTTCTCTAAGTTTAACACACCATATTATTATAAAAACATCTAAATTCCATTTTCAGCCATAGTCGCTTAAAATAAGGATGATAGTTAAATAAAATATAGGGTCTAGGGAAAAACATCGATTATTATATTGAACTTGCAGGACGAGTTAGCAAAAGCCTAGCAACACTAGATGTTAGGCTTTTGAAATTATCATAAAACAATCACTAATGTATTATTAATCAATTCATTTAAGCCTTCTTATTAACCGCAGGGAATAACACTGCAAATAACTAACCCAATTACAAAAAAGAAACAAATAGTTTGCTATAATAGCGAAGGAGAGTTTTAAGTTCAAGACGCTAAGTGCATAATATACTTAGGGATTATGTTATTCAATATGCACGATTGCGATGGTGGAAAGGTAAAATGTATAATCTTCCTACTAACGTTTTAAATGCGAAAAATGCGATGTATGGGTGTATGTATATGTCTGTGTTTGTTACCTCTATATGCCTAAACGGCTGAACCTATTGAGCTAAAATTTAATAATTAGATAGCTTAGACCCTGATTACTCATAAACTATATTTCAACAACTGGTCACAGCTAGTTGTTACATGTTTTTTTTTTCTATATAACTGTTAATAAATGTAATTCAAAAGTTCAATAGAAAATATTATATATCATCAACAGTGTTTAGCTTTTTTATCCGCTTAACATAAAATGTAATAACAAATATCTTATTTTGAGATCTAAAAAATATATATACCAAATGTTTGCTCAATTGGTTTTTAATGTTTAGTCTTAAAAAGGTAACAAAATAAAGGTAAAGGTTTATCACAGTTATAATATTATAAACAGTTCATAAATAATTTATTTATACATTTAAATTACTTGCTAAACAAAAATGCTAGAAAACAATATAATTAAAATTTCAACTTCGATGTTTATATGATCAAAATATTATAATCAATGATAATATTAATCTGGTAATTACCTGAACATTTTTATTTCTATCGTTTTTAAATATCTACTTCATAATATTTTTAAACCTAATTCATATCGCTAAAGTCAATTATTATGTTAGGCTCAAATAGCACCAATCCTTTCACAGCTAAGACTCATATTATGTTGAAACACGCACATTTCTCATAATTCTATGTAATCTTTAGGTATTATATTAATTATTTTGTACATTGTAATAATTATTTAACTTGAGAAAGATAGTTATAGTGACTCAAGAGAGATTTGTAAAAATGTATAATAAAATACGCAAATTGTAAATATAATATCGACTTACATTACAGTCATTAAATTAATACTGTTAATAAAATTATATTCGTAAACAAATTTATTTTGTATCATTTTACCACTTACTGCAATAAGCATTGTAGCGTCGAACGGACGCTACGGCGTTAGCTGTCAAAGTATTAAATAAATAAAATAAATAAATATTTCAGAACGTTTCACACAGCGCCACCTAACCCCAAACTAAGCAACTTAATGCTTGTATTATGGTGGTTAGGATAACGGATATAATACTTATATACTATTCTTTTGTAAATACATACTTATAATAGATATTGAAAACACCCAGACCAGAAATAAATATCTGTGGATTACACAAGCATTTGTCCCATGCGGGAATCGAACCCGCAACCTTCTGCGTTGCAGGCGGGTATTATCCCACCGCGCCACAGAGGTCGTCATTAAACCAAACTTAGTTTTACTTTATTTTTACGACAGCAATATTGAATTTTAATAATGATAGCTGACGCGTGCAACTTCGTCTATTTTTTTGTTTAATTCGAAAATATTCGCGTCACTCTTGCCCTCCCGTCGGGAGTAGCTACGGAAGGGTTATGCGAGACTCTCCGTGCAGGCTAGTGAAATTACTGGGCTAAAGAGTCTTAACATCTAATGACTCTTAGGCAAGAAGCGTTGGCGCAATGCACTGGGTAGCTAATTATGGGCAACGTTATCTTTTACCATCAGAGCGTCTTGCTCGTCTTCTTACTTTGTTGTATAAAAAAAGAACGAATGCACTCTAGTGGGTATACCCCCACTAAAACAACTTAGCGGCACTCCCGCATAATTTTTTTTTTTTTTTTTTTTTTTAAGTTATGAAGTAGAAGACGAGCAAGACGCTCTCCTGATGTTAAGAGATAACGACTGCCCATAATCAGTACAGTGTAACCTAGGATTTCACAATTATGTGAAATTCTAGGAGCACTGCACCAACGCTTCTTACTCAAGAGTCATAAGATGTTAAGACTCTTTAGCCCAGTAATTTCACTAGCTACAGTGCCCTCCTACCGGAGCACAGTAATGTTTGCACATCACTGCTCAGGCGGTAGAATAACTGGCACTGTTGGGGTACCCACCTAGACGACCTCCTGCAAAGGAAGTCTACCCCCGGTAAAAAATGGAGCAGTGGAAATGGGCGATATAAGTACATTCCCTCAACTTCGTTTTCGTACGGTTGAAAAATACTACCTATTCTCATAGGCCTACCAAAAAAACATTATAGTGTACACTGACATAAAAGTATGTCATACCCGTGTACCTACATAGATAAATAGGTACGTAAAATTAGTACTATGGGACATCTACCTATAATTCTTTTTCATGATGTCCGGTCCGTATATTTTCTTCATCTCTTGGTTGAAATAGTCTTATCATCATCTTGAAATCTTAGGTAGCACTGTACTGATTATGGGCAGCGTTATCTCTTAACATCAGGAAAGCGTCTTGCTCGTGTTCTTACTTCGTTGTATAAATTTAAAAAAATAAAGCATACCTTCCACAGAATGACGGCGTAAAGTCAATAAAAGGGCTTCATTAAAAATAGATTTTAAAAATTTCATACATAAATTCAAAATGTTTGTACATTCACCGGAATTCCGTACAAAAACACAGCTAGCTTTTAATCCCTAGTAATTTTTCTGTACCAGCTTACAATTTATAATGTCTCTTTAATGTAAAATGGAATAAATTAATTGCGAGGAAGTGGTGGCACTCAGTCTTATGTTAGCTAGGGGGAATTTTTGCGACAGGTGTACTGTAAGCTCTACATTCTAGATATTTGTGGTCACAATTATTGTTATCAGCAATTTTATGTTTAATAATTAAAAGGTACCTACCCTAATAATATAAATGCAAAAGTATGGTCTGTATGTATGTCTGTGTGTTTGTTTGATCTTCACCCCTAAACAGATTAACTGATTCAGATGAAATTTGGTATATATCGGGTAGGTAGCATAGACCCCTAGCGCCTTTAGACTTTTCAGAAGGTCAAAAAGGCGTGGACAGAAGTATCTAAAAAATACCAAACTTGTAGAAATGTACTACATAATTATTATGCTTAATTATTATACAGAGCAAAAAAAAACGATTGATTGAAACCGACTATTTAAATTACCTACCTAACAAAAACGCTTTTTAAGTAACATTTATCGAGTATTATGTTTAGACTCGAAGTACATTGAAACAATGTTGATTAATGCATCAATTATTCCGAATTTCTTTAGAACAAAATTGTCTATTTTACTTTGTCTTTATGGCCGCCTCATCAAAGGATTATTATACAATGATTAATATTACATTATTACAATGATTAATATTAATGAATGATTATAGTGCTTACATTCTTTGAGTAATTTGACTATACACGACATTTTTTTTGTGGAAAAACAGTCATTTAAGTCAAGTTAGCGTCGCGTGGTATAGTACCTAAATATTGTGATTTATTCTTTGGTCAGTTAAAGGCCGGTTCAAACGATGGACGATATTCGGTATCGTTCTGGGTAGCAGAACATACCGCGCTGTGTTTCTATGCAGTTTTTTCGCTCCCACTTGCGGTAACGAATATCGCTTAGGTTTGAATAGGCCTTATTTCTATTTTTAATCTAATCATGTATATCTGTTTGATTGTTGAGCCTCAGAGTTTCTCCCGCGTAAGTCCCGATTCCATGGAAAAAGTCTAGATAAAAAGTACCTAGTCTTCTTCCAGGTTTCCAAATTTCTTTAGGTGCATACCGAGTTGTATCGAAATATCGTGGTTTATGCGTGAAAAAGCTATACATATATATACACTATTGACTCTTGAATAAGAAGCGTTGGTGCTTTACATCATTGTGAAATTCTGGGTGGCACTGTACTGATTATAATAATAGGCATCGTCATCTACTACCAAGAGCGCGTTTTGCTCGTCTTCTTACTTCTTCGCATAAATAAAAAAAACACACACAACTTTTCATCTCCTTATTCTTATCTACACACAACTTTACATCTGCTTATTCTTACCTATATAAAATTAAGTAGATTATATAAAGATAAATAAAATTTTAATAATTTCCTTAATATTTTTAGTGAAAATATTTGTTAGCGTCATGTCGTTAGTCGCGTGCATAGTTGCCGTAAATAACAACTCTGCAGTTTTTATGACAAGTTGCTCCAACACTGTTATTCAAGTTAATGTTTAATTGGTCATCTATAACCGTTACTGTTATCTGTATATGATTGATGCAGACATTAAAGGGTGAAGTAAACTGCAATATATATATATATATATATATATATATATATATATATATATATATATATATATATATATATATATATATATATATATATATATATATATATATATATATATATATATAATATTTCTTGTAACCAGGTTTGCAATAAAGTATTATTGTATTGTATTGTATAGGCAAACTAAAAAATTAAACTAGTTAAAGATAGCAAGGAGGTGTATTTAATCCGCAGTCTAGGTTTATTAACTATGTAAATATACCGACTAAACTCACGGATATATTATAATCACGATTTGAAAACCAACGCGAGTGTTATCCATATTGACTATGTAAATAAACCGATTAAACTCACGGATATATTATAATCACGATTTGAAAACTAACGCGAGCGTTATCCATATTAACTATGTAAATTTCGGCGTGTGGCTGATCTGTGGTTAATAAAAGTGTTCTTTACTGCTGTAGTATTGTTATTTTGTTTTTCTCAATAAAAGCATTTGCCACTATGTAAATATACCGACTAAACTCACGGTCGCGCCGCTGGCTACTCCGACCTCAGCGCGCCGCGTGAGCTCCTGATGAAGGACTTCGTAATAGTCCGAAGCCCAGGGTCGAGCCTAGCTTCGACTTTTATATCCGTGAGTTTAGTCGGTATATTTACATAGTTAAAATGGATAACGCTCGCGTTAGTTTTCAAAATCGTATTCTAGGTATAGTCTGCTGACATCTACGGCTGCATCGTCGCGTCGCGTCGATTAACATCGATCGTGGTCTAAAGTTAACCTTTAATTTCAATAAAAAAAACTAACTTTATTTCCCGCAGATTCACTAGAGCTAATGGATCAAGTGAATCTATGGGGTTTTATCTAGTTTTATCAATAAATAAATATTTTAGGACATTTCACACAGCGCCACCTAACCCCAAACTAAGCAACTTAATGCTTGTGTTATGGTGGTTAGGATAACGTATATAATACTCAGGTTGAACTGTCGTTCTCATAGATATATCAAGCATATGGGTAGGCACGTAGAGATAATTTCGAGAGGTGGGGCAGCCTATATATTATGTCTTATCTTAATAATATTATAAATTTGTAAGTATGGATGAATTTATGTGTCTTTGTGGCCTCTTCACGCCCAAACAGTATTAACAGATTGAACTGAAATTTAATATATGTGTCGCGGCGTAAACACTGAAATATGAAATAACACATTGTACATTTTAATCACTGCGAATATTTCTAAAAATTGCTCATCTATGGCCTAGAAGCTGAAACGTACAGTGTATATTCGTATGAACACTGCATTTCTGTTAAAAGACAGAAATAACTGACTGGACTATAAAAGAAACACATCTGTCAGTACCTAAATTATATTATTATAATTCTCATTGTTTTCGATAAAATCTTTATAACGCAATTTTAATCTGTTTCCCACACTTTCATAGCCATTTGTAAAGAATTCCATTCAAAACGATCGAGCTTAAGGGATTAATTTTATTTAACTTGGGATAATGGTTAATGCTTCCGTATTTAGCGAAATAATTTAGAAATTCTTTTTTATGTATTAATCTTAGTTATCGATAATTATTAGATAGGCTTAATTAATAACCATCGTTTAAATTAAATTACATAAGTACATAGTAAATTAATTATAAAACAACCACCAAAATTAACGCTATAGTTTTTTTTTTATATTCAATTAAATTTTAGAATAAAAATTTACAATAATAGGAATTTACTGAAATTTTAGTAGGTACATGGGTATATATATGAGGTAATATTGTTAGCATATTAAAAGATTCAATTTTACTATAATGATGTTTAAATTACTCGAAGGAGTGCCGTTAGTGTCTGTACTAGGTTTATCATAAGACAGTTTTACAGCCAAAATAGAATAGAATAGAAAAACACGTTATTGCAAACCAATATACATAGGAAATAATTAGACTACAATAACATACTTAAAATTAAAGGTTAACAATTGGCGGTCTTTTCGCATAAAGCAATCTCTTACAGACAAACTGGCTGGAAGAAAATTTAATAACAAAATGTGAAAATGAGCGGTGTTATCTCTTAAAGTTGTCCCTTGTAGACAACCGTACCCACCGCTTATCACTATATTTGAGACGCTTATAAAACTGAGCAACTGTTGCAGCAACGGGGACAGGCAACTATCTCGCAAGTTTTTAGTATTTTTTTATACAACGAAGTAAGAAGACGAGCAAGACGCTCTCCTGATGGTAAGAGATAACGCTGCCCATAATTAGTACTGTGCTATCCAGTGCACTGCGCCAACGCTTCTTACTTGAGAGTCATGAGATGTTAAGACTTTTCAGCCCAGTAATTTCACTAGCTACAGTGCCCTCCTACCGAAGCACTGTAATGTTGTGTGTTGTATTTAGCTGTTTCATAAATCTAGACGAACTTTAATTGTTGCAGTATGCCAATTTAATCTTCAATGAAGCCGAGAATATTAAAATAAGTACCTAGTCAGGTCATAAGTATTGTCACACAGTAAAAACTTTTCTTTTAGAATGCTGGCCACAAAAAAGTTTATTGAATTCGAATTTCGAATTGTTCATGAAAATAAAAATGTATACTTTTTAGAATTTTACTCATTTTTAAATATGGAGTGGACGCTTAAAGAAGACCGTGTTGCAGTTATTGCGTTGCATCGTTGCGGTTACGCGCCAATTCAAATTTTTGACATACTGAAAAATTTGAATATAACCAAAAGATTCGTTTATCGTATCATCAAACGATACAATGAAGACTCTAGTGTAGATGACAGGTCAAGAAGTGGTCGCCCTCGGTCTGTTATAGGACTCCAGCAGTGATAAAAGCTGTGAAGGCGCGAATTCAAAGAAATCCCAAACGTAAGCAGAAACTGTTGGCCCTTCAGATGGGGTTAAGCAGAACCACGGTGAAAAGGGTGTTAAATGAAGACTTAGGGCTTCGGGCATATCGAAGAAAAACAGGACATCGTTTAAATGCTCGTCTAATGGACCTGAGACTGAAGAGATGCCGCGCTTTGTTGAAGCGGTACGCGAGAAAAAAATATCGAGAAATTCTTTTTTCGGATGAAAAAATTTTTACCGTAGAAGAGAGCTACAACAAACAAAATGATAAGGTGTACGCACACAGTAGTGAAGAAGCGAGCAACCGTATTCCGCGTGTCCAACGAGGTCATTTTCCATCCTCGCTCATGGTATGGTTGGGAGTTTCTTATTGGGGCTTAACAGAGGTACATTTTTGTGAGAAAGGTGTAAAAACGAATGCAGTTGTGTATCAAAATACAGTCCTGACGAACCTTGTGGAACCTGTTTCTCATACCATGTTCAATAACAGGCACTGGGTATTCCAACAAGATTCGGCGCCAGCTCATAGAGCGAAGAGCACACAAGACTGGCTGGCGGCGCGTGCCGCGTGAAATCGACTTCATCCGGCACGAAGACTGGCCCTCCTCCAGTCCAGATTTGAGTCCGTTAGATTACAAGATATGGCAACACTTGGAGGAAAAGGCGTGCTCAAAGCCTCATCCCAATTTGGAGTCACTCAAGACATCCTTGATTAAGGCAGCAGCCGATATTGACATGGACCTCGTTCGTGCTGCGATAGACGACTGGCCGCGCAGATTGAAGGCCTGTATTCAAAATCACGGAGGTCATTTTGAATAAACTTTATTGTCATAAGAATCTATGTTTTGTTAAGTTCATTTTGGTATATAAATGGTTACATAATAAATAAACTTGTTCCAATAATTTTATATTAAACATGTGACAGAATTTATGACCTGACTAGGTATATAATGAGACAGCTAGTTCTTCGTTAGTTGTCGTTGCAGTGCTTAGCAATGGTTGCATCTTGTCGCAATGTGTATGTGCACCATGCCAATAAAACCAAAATGAAATTTATGAACAAGGGGAAATGAAAAAGGGGCTTTTCATCCTGTGTCTATGGATGTACAGTCAACTACAAAGAGATGTATCCATGTTAGGCTTACAAAATGAAGTAAATTTTCATTTGCCACAATGAACTACCCTTGGTTCGTGACATTTCTAGTAGCAATCAAACTTTATATTATCATCGACTCGTTTAATATGCAACAATGATGTATCCCACTACTTTTCCTTAGGTGATACATATTAATAGCATTTGAAATGAATCGAATATAGTATAAGATTTGGTGGATACTGAAAATGTCACGAAGTAAGGGTAAATAATTTTTGCAAACTAAAAGTTCCTTCATTTTGTAAGACTAACATGGATACATCTCTTTGTAGTTGACGTACCTCTACATTTCTGCAGAACAAACTTCTGCGTACAGGTGGTAAAAGAAATCACACTAATATTATAATTGCGAAAGTTCCTGAGTGTGTATGTTTGTTACTTCTTCACGCCTAAACGGGTGGACCAATTGAGCTGAAATTTGGTATAGAGATAGTTTAGACATGGAATAACACATAGGCTACCAGCACAGCGGGTAAAACTGCTAAACGCAGCTAGTATTTAATAAATCATCAGTTGTTGTGAATATAAAATAATGTATCCATATCTCCAACATAAAATCTCCAAGAATCTTATAATAACTCAATCAATAGTAAGCTTATAAGGTAAATAGTTGAATTATTATCGCAAACGGCATTATACTTCCTCCATTATTTATTAATTGCTATTTATGGAAGCCATAATTAGCAAAACATTATGAATTATCGACTTCTTTACACTTTTAGTATGCGAATGAACATTTGTTTTGTTAAACAAATGGAGAATTTATTGCTTATTTGCTAAGTTGAGTTTTTTTTCTATCTATAGGTTAGCCCCACGATCTCGCCTGATCTTAAGCGGCCGTAGAAGGTAGCGGACTAAACCTAGAAGGCGGGATAAATTACTCCCTGAGGGCCTATTGGCTAATTCTCACCCACTAAGATTGATGGCAACTTCAATTTACATTGCTGCGTTTGTTATTTTACTCAAATTAATGAGGAGGTTTAAGCAACTAATGTACGCAATTTTGTCTATGGATTCTAGTGTTTTACATGCCGTTTGACGATAACCAATAGGCCCTCTGGCTTCACTAAACATCATGTCGGAACGCAGTCGAAATAACCGCTTGGCAACACAGTTTTGAAATCAATAGCGTTTTAGTTACTCTATAAGTGGTTTTTTTGTGTGTAGTTTAGAGAGCTGAGAAGCCATGGAATATTCAGGATATAATATAGGGCTAGTAGGGTATGTACCTACCTATGTTATTCCAGATTTAAGCGATATTAAAGCTAATAATTATGCACTGACTAAACTAGTAGGATTTGTACCTACATAATGTTTAAACCTATTTTTTACCCTTTCTTATTTATTGTAAAAGAATTTTATTTTGTTTTAGGTAGCACATTAAAATAGGCACCTACCTTAAAAAAAACCTTTTTTCTCAAACTTATAAATACGTACTTAATAAACTAAATCTATTCATAAGTAATGATTTTTCCTTATTTTTTACACCTTTGTTTTTATTAGTATAGATCATTATTTATCTATTATTGTCACCACAAATTCGCGTGACCAATATAATGGATTGCTTCAAAGAGATCCATCATAAAGGTAGCAACCTCTAATGTAATTAGCTACCCTCGTCGTAGGGCATCATCTAATTTAACAACTTATTATCTCTTGTAACCGTTGCATTTTAATACAAATTATAATTTCGTTGATATTCAGGGATTGTCTTGGCATTTTAAGATTTAGAAATAAGCACTAGATTTACCTTTGAAACGCTAAGTATTCGTATACTAGTCGTGTGATTTAAATTTTAACAGGTTAGGCATGTGAACCCGAACTAAGTTTTGGCGTCCCAAAAAAAGCAAATTAAAAAGGTTTTCTATGTACGTAGGCGTAGACACATACACCCGCGAATTGAAAATTAATAAATGTTAATTATTATTTTCCTAAACACGATTTTTCTTAATACAATTCAAACGTTTTAACGCACTAATTGAGACATAAAATACAGCCAAACAAAACACTATCTATATGAACATCAATCCAAATAATTTCGTCAACGGCTACAAAAATAAACCTGGCTGAATACATTTGTGTTTAAAAATAAAAACAAAAAACGTTTGACAGTTTGGAGCTGTCAAAGTGACAGCGACGGCGCCGGGCGGGAATCCGATCGCTTCGACGGGTGTATGCCAACGTCTGTGTTTGAACAAACAAAATAAATAAATATTGAACGAAAACAAGTCGTGATTATTGAAATTATTAGATAAGTTTATTGGTATCTAAGTTATCTGATTTAATAACTGCTTTGGTTTTATAAGTGTTGAGAACGGGAGACGAATTAAATAAATATGAATTTGAATATGCTACGATTTACGATTTAAATCTTAAATAATATCTTTTCTGTGTAATGTTACAATTTGATACGATTTTTAAAACTATCGCGAGTGTTCTCCATAACTAAAACTAAAACAACAAAACAGCACAACTCACGTCTAATATTGTTGAGAATATCTCAACCACGGTTTCAGTTTAGAATATTCTCAACAATATTAGACGTGAGTTGTGTCGTTTTGTTATTTTTGTTGTGTAAAATGCTGTAACTGAAAGGATTTGTATTCTTCTATTCTCGTCATAATTTGAAAAGAAGACAAATGGCCACGACAAACCGCCGCCGGCGAGCAGCCATTTGTAAAACATTCAATGGAGTTGCAATTTGTACAATGTGGGCAGCTCTTGTCAGCCCGCGGCCATCATCCCAGGCTCTAAAACGAGCGTGTTGTTATAATGAGAAATGCTTTAAACGTGACCATACGTGATTTAAATTTTTCACGTACCTATGTACATTTGCGATACAAAAAATATAATATTTATTAGACAGTGACATAATTTTATTGGTAAATTGATAAATTCATTACATGGCATATAAAAATAATAAGTTAAAATAATTATAAAACATTACAACTACTGCTGAAAAATTCTTATATTATAGGAAAGACCTTGCAAGTTGCAAGTAGCCATTTGTTGATTTATTTTTAAAACTATTTACGTTCGGTGTATTTATTACATCATCTACCCATTATCATCATCATCATCATCTGCCTATTATATTATTATAAATAGGTACGAAAATTCCGATGATGAATGATGCGTTGGTTCAGATATTTAAATTTCGCTGCGTCCAGCTTGTACGACCACAATAACACACGTTAGTTTTACTTAACAAGGGTTGTAGAGTCAATCGCTTTACGACTAAAACTATATGAGCCTGTTTGATATGCATTAAGCTTACCATAGATGTATCTGATGCGGCTAAAGCCCAATGTGGTTTAGCCTAGGTTTAGCCAGCCCTATGCGAGGTATCTCGTATTTTATGAGTAGTTATGATAATACTAATTGCACATGGCACTTGTTGCACATCTGCCTTAATGATACAATTCTGATACATAATAACTTAATGACAGATCTTAATGTAAAGTTCTGCTGAAACCTGTATTTTTCAGACGTATGATGAATATTTTGGTACATATCTATTTATTAATACATATTTATTGTTGTTATTATAAGTTCGAAAGTTGATACTTCTAAGCAGGGTACGCGTTTTAGATTCAGCTCTGTTTTCCTATATTATAATGTTAATATATTCACATAATTAATTTATTGTTCCTGTACCTGAATAATTATACATTGTAAGATTAGCAGTAGGTATACGTTATAATATAATTCTCATTATTTTGCATGCAATGTATGCGTAATCACGTATACCCATAAGTAATAAATATTATGTAAAAATACATGGTGGACCTAAAATTATTAATCATATTATTAATCAACGAATTTTCATTTGTTTTAGATTAAAATTGGATAAATTATGAAGTGGCCCTCAACAATATTGTCCATACAAACATTACATATATATAGCATATACATATAGTAGGTCGCTTCCAACCGGTACATATGGAAGTCCAAAGGGGAGGCCTATGTTCAGCAGTGGACGTCCTATGGCTGAGATGATGATAATGATGAAACATTACATATTATAATTCGTTGCGCTAGTTCCCGTTGGGGTAGGCACAGACTAAAATAACAAAACAACAGACAACAATATTACAACGAACAATATTGTAGTTGCTCAAATTTATACTTCTTATGTTAGACGCACAACCAGGCTGTCCGTCTTATGGTGACCATTTACCGTCGCTAGAAGATTGCTACACCAATGGTGTATGTAGCCGATGCGGTCAAAAATTTCCGACGATATTTTTGTATATATTTATTTACAAGCCGCCTACACTTCAACCAAAAGTTCACGCAAATTGTCATCTAAACAAAACAAAATAATATTATAAGTGGATTTTAAATGAATCTTCAAACGCAAAGTCGAGGTTTTAGATACCTACTTCGTACAAAAATAGTCAACTAGAAACCTAAATCAAACTTTTAAGTCCCTAATCCTCTTATTTAAGAGTTTAAAACAAACAAATGACCAAGCAAAAGGTTTTGATTTCATAAACGTCAACATCTAAAAACATCATCTGATTAAATGTAACGTCATCTTACAATAGATTACTGTTTGTATTGACTTATACCAGTTATAAGAGATTACTTTAGATATAATAAAAAGGAAAGACAAACACAGACGTCTCGCAAATAGACCGTTCCAATTAGGTTCATGCACACAATTTTACTTCGGCGCGAGTCGACGCGGCAACCGACTTTCCGACCCAGCAGGCCCAAGTTTGGTAATAGCAACGATAGAACGTATCTTGATTTTTTATTTAAATTTAAGGAGATTACAGATTTTATTTAACACTACATGAAATAATCTTAAAATAAACTTTATCTCTTCGGAATAGATCTGTAAATTAAAAAATCAAACGTCAAGTTTTGAAGGAGTAAGCGCCTGTCAAAAATGTCCGTTATTTTTTTTTCGTTTGAGTTTTTTAGAGCTTAGTGAGTGGAAAGTGGACATGTTAATTGCAACTCAAACAACGGACATATCGTTGGCTAATGAGTCGCTTTGTGACGTCTGCTGGCCTAATGTGCGGGTATGAAGATAAGCATATATGCTGAGCATGCTGTGATAAAATGTAGGTCTTTTTTAAAAATAACTTTACCTGTAAGATCCTTTTTTTTATTCCAGGAAAAATGCGTTACGCGTCATCACCCCACGTCGTATAATCTGCGTCCGTATATTTTTGACATGTTACTGTAACACGTGACTGTATTTGCCAGTGTCGCTCAGATTGTTCCTAGTTCCCAGCCTGTTTGAAGCCTCCTTAATCCTTGATTTATTGGACAGTCGGACAGTCGTCATCGTAAAGCACCCAGTTTATTGGACACATTGACAGCTTGTGACCACAACGAAGGGCCAAGCTTAACCACAACTGAAGTTTCGGTTAGTTATTGCAGCTTGGTTAGTGTATGGGCTTATTTTTAGAACCTAAATCATGTATTATAGACAGAATTTAGTTTTCATATTTCTAGATTTTTATATTAAACTGCGAGAAACCTTTCTAAACGGAAGTCTACGTATTAGAACGTATTCATGTTCGATGTTTAAACTCTATTCTAATACGTTCAACGGTTTAGGCTATGCTTGATAGATCAGTCAATCAGTCACTCTTCCCTTTTATATATTTATAAGTCTTAGCTTTATTCTAGAAGCACCAAGCGGCGAAAAGAGAGCCTAATGTAATTGAAAAAATGTTATTTAGCTGACCTTCGATAGGCGAGAAAAATATAATGCGAGAATATTTTAATTTATAACTGGAAAACCGCCTGCCCGATTTCGATAAAATTTATTAAATGAGACTGTGTAGTCAGTATACCTTTTCGAAGGAAAAACTAAAATATTCTTTCTGATAAAATAAATCTGTTCAGGCGTGTTCAAAAAATTAATGAGCAACAATTGTAAAATTTCTCTCTTTTTATAAGTTTTTATTTTGAAGAATTTTATTAAATAATCATCAAGTACAGGATCATATGTGTTACTATTACGAGTATATTACCTCTAGCGATTTCTCATTTTCGGTGTAATCTGGTGACAATATCCGGCGGCCGATGAGAATGGTCACCTATAGCAGACAACTGTAATATCCTGGATAGAATACTCGCCTCTTTGCGGGGGCGAACTTGCGAAGTAAAGGGTGTCCAGCGGGAAATTTTCATGTTTAACATTGATTTAAAAAACAAGTAATGAGTTTTAAAAAAAATTTAATATAACAAAATGTAGTGTAATAATGCGGATTTTACTTTTTAAAATCAATATCGTCTAAATGACGCCCGTTCCTGGTAAGACCTTCTTGCAGCCGGACCCGTACATTTGCAAATACGCGGGAGCAAAGCGTTGGTGCAAAAGCGGCAATTTCTTTTGGGCTTTTTGGGCTATGTAAGCGTTTTTGGTGGCGTTCTCTTGGATTGTTAGGACACCAGTAACGCATGTTCTGTTTGTTGACGTAGCCATCAACATGAAAATGTGCTTTGTCACTAAACAATATGTCTCCAAGAGTCCGTGCTGTTCGGAAAGGTTCGAGCATTGTTCTTGCGTAGGTTTCTCGCAAAAAATAGTCATTTTCGTGGAGAGCCTGCACGATTTGCATTTTGTATGGATGTAATTTTAACTTCTTTTTAAAAATAACGTGCACTGTAGATTTTTTAATTCCCGTGGAGGCTGCAATCCTCCTTATTGATTTACGCGGATTCCGCATAATTTCGTGTCAAACTTGAGACACATGTTCTGGCGTCGCTGTGTCCTGGAGCAACTCTGTTGACCATTGTCCCTTCTTGTCTAAACCTCTGCACCCACGACCAGATAAGTTGCGTACTTGGCCCATCACTGACTCGTAGGATATTAAAATGAGTGCAAAAAGAGCGACTCGCACAATCTGTGATTCGTCGCTCTTCAGATATTGTTCGAGTGCGAACGCACGGTGTGCCCCCGACCAGTGACTCATGGTGATCGACAAATCCGCACGCCCCGCGCATCGAACGGTACCCCTCTCATTAACCTTACCCCGCTAGTATTCGAGCAGTAACAATTTAAAATAGAAAATTTTCCGCTGGACACCCTTTAGATGGTTGCAGGTTCGATTCCTACCCGTGTTAATATTTGTATGGTCTATAGATTGTTTCTGGTCTGGGTGGTTTTCTGTAGGTGTACAATATATTAGAGATAAGAGAATAATAATAAAGAATATTAATAGATTAGAGATGTAAATCTCTAATAATATATTAAAATACCCAACTACCAATTTTTTTTATACCTATTTCATTTCCAATTTTGTAAAAAGAAAAGAATATTATATTTTTTATATTTAACATCCATAAAAAATCCACCATAACTAACATAGCACACACAACAACAACAACAACATGGTGGTGGTGGTGTTGGTAACATAGTCGAATTACCCAAAATCAAGAAATTCCATCAGTGGGGTTTACATTAGACTTTAAGGTGAAATTTCCCCACACGCAGTAAAATTTTAAGTGTGAGAGTAAGTATATACTAAGGTAAATAACGAAAAAAGTCTAAAAAAGAACCCTCTACAATTATTTGTATTTTTTTTAGTAAATGTTTTTATCACACTTTAAAATGAACAACAGGTAACATAGTTTGTTTTAGTTAGTTCTTAACGATATGGTGAATTTTTCTAAAACTACATATGTTTGTAGGTACCTAGTCTAAAATAATAAGTGAGATTGCAAGTCAACAATAAAATCATATTGTGCACCCCATAGCTCGCGGCTCTGAGTTATGTCGGGGCCGAGACACTGTAACCTATTGCCTGGGGGCTGTGACCCGCTGACATTCTGGTATATAATAATATGTAGGCTTTAGTGATGTACAAAATATCCTTCTTTCTATACTATACTCGTAAAGGCTGGCGCAAAGAATAGCGCAGCAGGCCGTGCCTTAATGCATTGCATAACAAAAATCCGACTGCCAATTATTTTTGTATGAACTAACGAAAACTGCAAGCCAATAATGCGGCCCGCGCTGGTGAGCGTTAGCTCTTAGAAAATGTTCGACAGTGATGAAGACATGAGATACGTTGTGGTTCGGCCCGCTCCAGTTTGCACATAGCTTAAAGATACGGCAAGTCAAGTACAAGTGTATTAAAAAAGATATAACATAACTTCAACCACCCTTTAATACGCGAAGGCATTTAAATTATAACTTAATAACGGCTCTACCGATTTGAGTACTTTAAATTTAAATTCAAAATAAAATTAAATACCTAAAAAAATTAACTTTTTAACTGATGAAAATCCAAAATATATGTAATGTTAGACTATCTGACCACATCAACGGAAGTCAACACAATCTTAAATCAGTACAAAACCATAAGAATAGTATCTGTCAAGTGGAATCTACCTCGCGCTGTATTTGCGAGGGTGGCCGAGGGTGGGCGATAAAGATTATTGAGTTGGGACACAATGACGGACAAATCAGTTTACTGACGGGAGATATTGCCTTGTACGATGGCTTATAGCAATTGTGCGGGGCTCGGACTTGATTGTAGAATCTGGACGCTGGACCATTCTGAGGAAAAAAGTAAAGGCAGTAAATGAAAAAGGAAATGTTGCGAGCAGATTGTATTTATTAAAAATACGATAAAAACATTCATGCAGAAAAAGTACGACATCCTCCAACAGAAGTTTAGTGTTAAGTTGATGTGTTTGTTACTTTTTCACGCCTGAACGGGTGGACCGATTAAGCTGAAATTTGGTATAGAGATAGCTTAGACCCTGAATAACACATAGGCTATAACAGCGGGTAAAACAGCTGGGCACAGCTAGTATTACAAATTTTTAATTTTTCAATTTGTTAGACACCGAATTCACACAAGCCGAATTCACTGACGTCTGCGACATCAGTGGTTATGCTGACGAGGTGTTGATCACCGTTAGGACTTGTGATACACTCCGTACAGTGAGTGGTTCTTCATGAATTATGTCTATAACTACAGCCCCGGATCGTCGACAGATTGGATATCACTACATAATTAGTATAAAACAAAGTTGCCTCCCGTCTTATGCTTAGATCTTTTAAATTATGCAACACACTATAATGCGGTTTTTCAAAATAGATAGAGTGATTCAAGACGAAGGTTTGTATGTATAATTCATCTAAATATATATTAAAGGAAAGAGTGACTGA
Source organism: Hemithea aestivaria (assembly GCA_947507615.1). Lineage (NCBI taxonomy): Eukaryota > Metazoa > Arthropoda > Insecta > Lepidoptera > Geometridae > Hemithea > Hemithea aestivaria. The sequence continues at coordinate 16,765,908 of OX382333.1, read as the reverse complement.
TTGACTGACTGATCTATAACGCTCAGCCTAAACCGCTGGACGGATTGGGTTAAAATTTGGAACACAGATAGGTTTTATGACGTAGACCGCTAAGAAAGGATTTCCCCGAGCATAAGCTAGTGTATAATATAGAAGAGAAACATTGATTTCTGTTAGGTGCTACGTAGTGCGTGCGGGTCCACTAGCAATGTTATGAAGCGCGATAGCGTTCATACAGTAAGTCAAGCGCAAATACCTTAATACCAAAATCACCACTAAACCTTTATGAAAGTGTGACAAGTAACAGGAAGTGTACAGTACGAGCTCCCCAGAGAAATCCCATGGCGCACACACTTCACTGGCAACACTAAACGTCGACTTAGTGTTAGACACTTCGACACTCCTTCCACAAATAGCGGTTAATTGAAAACGGACTCCTACTTGTAGGCTGAAAGGGACAAGAGACAAGCGGGTTTGATATAATAACTCTTAATTATTTTTATGATAATTTCACAAAACATTATAAATCCTACCTCGACGTTTCGGCTCAGTTATATATGACATGTCAATAAAAGGGCTTTAACAGTCATTTTCAAGAGCGAATACTACAGACAACTATTTCAAAGTTTCTTGCAGACTTACAGGACACATACTGTTACAGAAAAAATTGCGTATCTTCTCGTACAACTGCTGTCTCTCTTACTTTTTATCTAAGACGGTTTGTATGACCGGGGGTAGAATTCCTTTGCATACCGGGGGTAGACTTCCTTTGCAGGAAGTCGAATAGGTGGGTACCCCAACAGTGCCAGTTATTCTACCGCCTGAGCAGTGATGTGCAAACATTACTGTGCTTCGGTAGGAGGGCACTGTAGCTAGTGAAATTACTGGGCTGAAGAGTCTTAACATTTTATGACTCTCAAGTAAGAAGCGTTGGCGCAGTACACCAGTAGCACTGTACTATGGGCAGCGTTATCTCTTACCATCAGGAGAGCGTCTTGCTCGTCTTCTTACCTCGTTGTATATAAAAAAAAATTAAATAATATTATATTTGTAGAGACAGATACGCATGCAGAATATAATACGCCATTTGGGGAGCAGTTACCGTCGCCATAGATGTCTCGAACACTAGTGGCTACGAATAAATAATAAGTCACTAGTGGTATAAAAAGTATGCATTTATGTGAAATATAAGAACAAATTGACGCTGAGATCTTTTGTTTTATGCCACAAGTCATGTTATCAGGGGTGCCGAACCCCGTTGCAGTGAGTGTTGCCAGTAACAACACCGAGGCGGGTTTGCCACCCCTGCCTTTGCCCTGTTAGCCTAAATAGGCCTCTTGCTTATTAAATGTTTTCCTTTCGAATAAGCGACTTATGGTGTTTATAGCGAAAACACTCTCTAATGGCCTCGACACTTGTTTACCTAATTATATACCCTCTAAGGCTAATTATAAGGTACTTTGTATGGTTTGTTAATGTATTTTTAGAATAGATATAAGATTCATTTAGTTATCATGTTTCAAATATACCTACGACCTACACATCCTAAAGTTTTATCTGTTTTATTTACTTACAATTTGTATTTTTATATTTTCTGTTTGTATGTGGATCTAGTGTCTGAATAAACAAATTTATTATAATTATTATACATAACGCTCACGTAGCTCATGGAGCGCCCGTGGCCCAGTGGTTATACACGTCCAACTTGTAAGCCGGAGGTCCTGGGTTCAAATCTCAGTGTGGCAAAGATTTTCGCCTGGACGCTACCGTGTTTCGGAAGGCACGTAAAACTGTGGGTCCCGGCTGTTTCTTATAAGATATGTAGGAGGCAGTCGTTAGGTCATGTTGCAGGCCCTGTAGTAATCTCGGCGACCTGAAACTGCAACATATAGGTTAGCCACACAACCTATAAATTGTGATTTGACTCTGACAGTGTAAGTAGGGAAACCTGTTCTGTAGGAGTATAAACCCCAATTATTATTATTATTATAACACAAGTTATTATTTTATGTAGGTACCTCTAGTTTCTAGTTATTAGTCTGATCACCTTACCAAATTTTATCCGGTTCTATGTTTTTCAATAGCTCTTTAAGTTTATTACTGCAGTACTACATCAGCTAGGTAAGTTTTTAAGTTAAACGCTTATTTACAGAGTTTTTCGCGCTATAATCCTTCTGATCACACAGCACCCTAATTATTATGCAAATGACAGCACCAAAACCAAAACAGCGCTAGTTTTTGCGCAGCGACAGCTAATTGTGCCGAAACAATGGCGCCTTGTAAATTATTGGGCCAATAAAATGTTGCAAGGTGTCCTGCGGCATACATATCATGGTTTTTGCAAGTATTGAGGGACGCACCGTGAAGGCTCGCCTTATGAGGTTGACATTTATTGTGGGTATTATTTGTTTTGTTTGCCATAACTTGTCTAGTTCTTTTTGATCAATTGCTAGGCTAGGCGACGTCGTGGGTCTGTATTCTACTCATATGTAAGTTGTGTTCAGAAGTGTTATTGTTTGAAATTGCCTTTATAAGAATTCTGTGAGAAAACGGTAGTGCGAAGCAAAAAAACAACAGTGATTTGGTTATCAACTTTCGCGAACAACCAAATTATCACACTTTTATGTTGCTAACCTATCTATATGCCAAGTTAATTATTCCTTATTATAACAATGCATCGTCTCTACACGGCTGTGACACTGTAAAACTTTTTTTTTACCATAGATGTGGTGACCAGAACAGCGAGTGGAAAATCAAAACTCAAATTTAAGTTACCTAACGAGGCAAAATTATTAACATAAGAAGTTAATAATGTTGTCTTATTTTATGTTAATTTTATTATTATCAGTGTGATGCAAGAGCCATGATGTTTGTTTCCTTTCATGTCTAAACTTCATAGATTAACATTTTAGTTTAGGTACTTATTGGGACAAAAATTAACAAAATAGACTTAAAACTAAATTTAAGTACTAATATTAATGTTCACAATGGGTGGCCTTATCGCTTAGAGCGATCTCTTCCAGACAACCAACACAGTAACAGTATAGATTTCGTCGGGACTGTGACTTCACCATCAAGTGAGTCTCGAGTTACTTAAAATAAGTATGTCTCGTAGCAAGCTTAAAGGCTTGACCGCTATGCCACCAATAAAAAATGTGATCAAGGAACCCTTCTAAACAATTTTGCATTTTTAATTATTAGGTAGGTACAGTTAAACGTTTCTAAATCAGGTTGTATGTATGCGACGCACGATAGCCTAAGCTATGAGCTCCGAGGGATAATATTACTACTTAGTCTATGGATAGGTTACAATGTTTCTATTACAGCTACACTGGGTTACCGGTTAGTTTTTGTCGTGAATTGTTCGGTAACTTTTCTGAAGTGGTTTTTGTTTTAATTCTGAGGAGTTCGAAAGGAAAAAACAGCCGTTGGAGTAGAGCTTATATGAAGCAGCACAAGAAATAATGGTTTTTTAACCATTTATAGGAAAAGTTAAATTTAAATTTAAAAAAATACGAACAGGGACTTTCTTTCCACTTTAAGATTGAGTTATCCTCTCACACAAGGATGAATGTTTTCGGACTTAATGTAAAAAAATATTTCATACTTATTATCTCTCACGTCTCAAGTAGACAATGTTTCTGCATAACTCATAGGGTACAGTTTTTGTCCCATTGACACGGTTTTTCTGTTAGAAATGTTTCAATGGCGTTTCTTTCACCTTGCGTTAAGCACTTGTGGTTTTTCTTCTTTAAATCCTAATATGGAAACAACAATATTAGTTATTCTTATTGGAGTCTAACAAATTACAGAAAAATCGGTGTTATAAGTATAATAACTCTTTAATTATTAAGTACACTAAAATGCACATTTAGTTAAACAGTGACTTAAGCCACTTAACTGTTACTACAAATTTTTGTAATAGCCTGTCTAAAATATATAATAGGTATGTGTATTTGCATTTTCTTATAAAAATAGTCATAATATTTCCAATGACCTAGGCACGAAGGCTCTATATGGAAACCATTGATTCAATAAAAATGGTGTCAAATTGCCAACATCCAGAAAAGAAACACATTTAAAATTGGAATATCGTTAACTGTGTTGGCGAGCGACCAATCAGAGCTGGTAATCCGGTAAGGGAGCGACGCGGGAGTATGGGCGCCAATTTTTGTCCAATCTCATGGATTTCCGGCGTATGCTCGACGCTTCCGGCGACGGAAACGAGGTGAGACGACTATGAAGGTGTATATGTGATGGTGTTACTGGCAACCTGGAAAAAAGGAATTTTGAAATGAGGCCATATCATAGAGGCTGCATAGCTTCGAATCGGTTACATGCTCATCGAGCCCTTAAAAGACCATATCCCACTTTATATGGAGTTATCTATTGTAAATGAAAATGTGTGTTTGTAACCTCTTGTATAGCTGAACCGATTGAATTTAAATGTGTTAATAAATAAAATCTTTCTTTATCATGCGTAATCACAATATAATTTAAATGTTTCCCAGGTTTCAACCAAATCTTTGTAGCGATTGGAACTGATTGATAGATTAGTCAGTCCGTCAATTTTATGTAATTAGATGTAGGTATAAAAAATAATAGTTTTTTTTTCTATAAGCTGTAATGCTGAACTCGTGCAACGTGCTGCGCAATATATTAAAAAATAAATGTTGCAAGTGCTACCAACATAATAGCCACAGAAAAATAAATTTAACGAGTTTTTAATTTCGTGTTTTTCTCAGTGTAGGGCTTCTATGGATAATTTGTACATTATGTTCAAGGACCAGAGTTGGTTACAAACACCTCATAATGACTCGATTTCGTAGAATGTTAAGCTACTTACACACTTTATCAAGAAGCTTTTTACATTTTTAAAGCTTTATTCGTTTCTAGCTGCGTCCAGCGATTTTACTCGCTGTAATGTAGTCTATGTGTTATTCTAGGGTCTAAGCTATCTTTATGTATCTAAATTTCAGCTCAATCGAACCAGTTTAGGCGTGAATAAGTAACAAACATACACACTCACATTTTTTAAAATATATAAAATAAAATATATAAGTGTGATAGGCTAGCCTTTGACAATGATCTTACATGATGTTAAGCGGCGATGCGACCGTAGATGGTTGTAAACTAAACCTAGAAGGTGGGATAATTTTTTCTGGCTTCACTGAACATCATGCCGTAAAATGCCCATAATTACCGTTTGGCGCCACGGTTTTGTCCAGCCACGGTCGAAGCCTACCACCAGTAGATAAATAGATAGATAACCCTTTATTGAAACACAAAAGAAAATGTACAAAATCAACTTAAAAACTATAATACAAAACTAAGTGTTACAATTGGCGGTATCGCTAATAGCGATCTCGTCCAGACAACCATGCAGGGAGAATATAAGCAGTATAACGAATGAAGACTATTAGAGCATCCCTATAGTATAGGTACTTATGTTGGGGCGAAACCTCACTTGGCCCATCGCAGAAGAGTCCTTCTGTCAGTGGGGCGCCGTCGGGGCCAAGAATGTTGCTTCAGCGTGTCCGCAGGAACACCTCCAGGTTTTTAATATGGTAGAGCTCTGTCGTGTGTTCATACTTCGGCGGGCACAGACACGGCGGGTACACCCTGCACCCCCCGGCGTAGAGTGATAATGCGTATCGCATTTTCTTTGAAAAAGAAAGAGTAAGTTACAAACCAAGTTTTACTTTGCCAAATATCGGTGTAGTGAGAGTTGTTGAATGCAGTTTTTCAGTTACTGTAAAGCCTGGAACACATTATTAAAACGTGACGCGACGCCACGCGACGTCACCCGTCCGGATTGGGTGGCGTGTGGTCACGTGTCGCCACGGACCAATCCGGACGGGTGTCGTGACGCCACAGACCAATCCGAACGAGTGTCGTCGCGTGGCGTCACGTCGCATTTTAATTGTGTGTTTCCGGTTTTAGTGTTACCTATTTTGCTCATTATGTATGTGGGTTCAGCCTTATCAAGTGAGTAACCTCCTTAGTCATAACGTTTAGCGTATCACGAAATGTTCAAAATACAATAATTTAAAGTTATTATGCTTTTAGAATAGGATATATTAATATGGTCATTACTTATAACCTTGAGTTAAACCACTAGAGCTAAATGTTTAGTTACGTCGGTAAAGGGAGTGGTGTGTTTACACTGGCGATTTTTGTGATAATTTTTTTTTATTCTGTAGACTACAATCTCGCGTGATGTAAAGCGATGATGCGACCGTAGATGGTAGCAGAATTAATCTAGAAGGCGGGATATCTTACCCTGGCTTCATTGAACTTTAGAAATATACCTATCTGAATTTATAGTAAAACTCAGGGATCGAACCTCAACAAAGATTACCTACTCCTACTATTAAAATATGTACTTAATTTAATTAAGATTCGAAAAGTGGCTCCTCAATCCATACGGATGTAATTTTTCATTTTCATTTAAATAAACAAATGCACATGCAAATGTACATGTGACTAACAAATAGGTATCCCTAAATATTACATGGATAGCTTACTTATAAGCTATGGTTACAGAAGTGCTTCATTGTAGCCTATTTGAATAAATAAAATGTAAGATGCCCACTGCCATGCGAATTTTGGACGATCTCTGCCGTTAAACACGTTAATTTTCTATTGGAAGGGGTAAATGGAGAGGGAAACTGCAGGTGCATTTTTTTTTTGTTTACGCCGAGTAAAAACGCATTACGCGTACCCACCCATACGGGTGTATGGGAGGGTTATGTGGGACTCCCCGTGCAGGACGACTGCACGGTATACCCACTAAAACATCTCGGCGACATTCCCGCATCGTCTTTGTGACGGAGGACTGGGAATCAGCAGAGCCTTAGCATCCAGTCCCCCATCGACGAACTTCACACGGAATGGCGCACGGTGTTGTGCGCGCCACAACTGCAGGCGTATTGCTGTTTTCCTAGTCTCAAAATGTGTACAGGGCATTAAAAGTTACAATATAATATGCAAACCGTGATATCATCATAAATGATCATTTGCGGTGATGTGCAATATATACGTACACATTGTAGGTATATATACCACCGGTTGAACAGGTAGGTATTTTAAGGTAGGTACTTATTTATAACATTATAATATAAGCAAGAGTGTGTGTGAGAGCGTGTGCGTGTTACTTTTTTACGTCTAAACGGCTGGATTAATTGAGCTAAAATTTGTTACAATTAGCTAGATATTACACACCCTGGAATAATACATAAAGGCTGATTTTCAGCGAGTAAAACTGATACACCTGTAATAGGTAGGTACTGGCAATAGCCGTAGTGGTAGTGGTACAAAAGAATAGTATAAGTAAGAAGGGATAAGTATAATAATTATATCCGTTATCCTAACCACCATAACACAAGCATCAAGTTGCTTAGCTTGAGTTTAGGTGGTGTGAAATATCCTGAAATATTTATTTATAGTATAAGTAAAGTAAAGAAAAACACTCATATTATGGCTCAACTATACATTTTTATATGTGGGAATAGAAAATGACACAATTTCAACGAGTCATCACCAAAACAGTTCCCATCAGAGCAAATGGATCGGTCGTCTGGCGCCAATAAACACCAAACAAAAAGGTTCGACAGGTCGGCCGAGACGCGGCTATTATTCGGAAGCCCTACACCCCGTCATTATATCGTTGAGACTCCGAGCCTACGCACGAGCCTCTTTAACTTAATGATGTAAAAGGGACCAGTCTTTATGGGCCAGTGGAAGTCCCGCGGGTTTTCTCGATGAAAGTTGATAAGTATTTTCATTCGTTTTTCATTTCATTAAAGTATCTTAAGCATGTTATTCAAGGTGAATATTTATTTTTAATTTGTTCTTGTTTAGCCTTTGACTACGGTCTCGAGTGACAATGCGGCCGTAGATGATAGCTGACTAAACCTAGAAGGGGGGAAGGGGGGGGGGGGGGGGGGAAGGGGGATAAATCCCTTCCTGGCTTAACTGAAAATCGCGTCGGAGTTTTACTAATATTATAAGTCCAAAAGGTAGTACGAATGAATGTTGGGATGTAATGTTGTATGAATGTTTGTTACTTTTTCACTAAGCTTATGGACCGATAGATCTGAAATTTTGTACAAATAGCTTTCGATTCCGTAATCAAAAACATTATTCACACGGTATGTACATTTTCCATTAACCAGTTGAAACCAATCTTTCATTTCCACAACTTTTTCTTATGCATGATCAGAGATCTTTAGTACTGCATTAGTAAGACAACCCACCGTTACGAATAGAAAAGAAAATAAAGTAGTAAAGAAGTTGATAAGCAAATAACCATCAATTCTGATCCAATGTTACATCTTGAGTTCAGTAAATCGAATCAATATAAAGAAAAGGTGTGGTCATACACTCAACGACTTTCAAAATAATTGTATACTACGATAAAACTGTGAATTTTATGAATGTTTTAATTTTTTTGTGTATGTATTTGTAATTTAACTGCAATTACCTAGGAAAGGATTCCTCGAAAATGATTAAGGTAAGTATAGCAGAAGCCACGTTACTAAATATTTCTGGATTTATTGATTTTCCAGAGTAGATTGATTATAATCGCATGTGATATAGTTTATGAAATCTAGGGCTAACTAACTAGCCACGTGACATAGTGGTTTGAAACATTTGGCTTTTCTGTTGATAGGCCTGTAGCCAATCTGTGGTTAATACATGTGTTCTATTCTGCTGTAGTAATTGTAGTATTATATGATTGCTTTTACTCAATAAAGGCATTGAGCTCAAAAACAAATTACTTATCCTAGCACTAGCTAATATAAATAAGTAGTAAGGTGTCTCGTTAAATTCTTCAAAATTGTGATGTTCGATGAAATCGCTCGAAGTCCAACCGCACCGCTAAGACAGACTATCCTAAGGGTGAGAGGGCGCGAAAGGGGCCGCAATCCCGAGGGATTTCGCTTTTCAACCCCTGTTATTGTTTCAATCTCTCGCCGCAAAACTTCGATATAAAAGCGACACGAATTGAAAAACTTGAGCAAGAAAGGTTTTCATTTTTCTTTGGATTAATTTTATGGTGAGTAAACTGTCGGAGTTACTTTTGTGGATTTGACACCATTTCCAACAAATGATTATTCAAATAGGTTAAAATGAAGCACTTTTGCGAGTCAATTTTGGAATTATTTTGTTCTATTTTAGGAGTCTACCGCGAGAAAGTACTTTTATACGAAAGAACAAAAAATAAATTTCAAATTAAATATCAGAAGCAATTGAAACTGCGGAACACAGTAATGATACATTAATAAATCTATCTACGGCTGCATCGTTACTTATTATCACGCCAACTTAATTACTAATATTATAAACGTCAAAGTTTGTTAGAATGGATGTCTGGATGTATGTTTGTTACTCTTTCACGCCTAAACGGGTGGACCGATTGAGCTGAATTGTATAAAGATAGCTTATACCCTGGAATAACACATAGGCTACATAATTACTGCGGGTAAAACCGCTGGGCGCAGCTAGTACATAATAAATAGAAAAAACCTATCTACTAGTATACCTAGTCAGGTCATAAATTCTGTCACATGTTTAATATAAAATTATTGGAACAAGTTTATTTATTATGTAACCATTTATATACCAAAATGAACTTAACAAAACATAGATTCTTATGACAATAAAGTTTATTCAAAATGACCTCCGTGATTTTGAATACAGGCCTTCAATCTGCGCGGCCAGTCGTCTATCGCAGCACGAACGAGGTCCATGTCAATATCGGCTGCTGCCTTAATCAAGGATGTCTTGAGTGACTCCAAATTGGGATGAGGCTTTGAGCACGCCTTTTCCTCCAAGTGTTGCCATATCTTGTAATCTAATGGACTCAAATCTGGACTGGAGGAGGGCCAGTCTTCGTGCCGGATGAAGTCGATTTCACGCGCCGCCAGCCAGTCTTGTGTGCTCTTCGCTCTATGAGCTGGCGCCGAATCTTGTTGGAATACCCAGTGCCTGTTATTGAACATGGTATGAGAAACAGGTTCCACAAGGTTCGTCAGGACTGTATTTTGATACACAACTGCATTCGTTTTTACACCTTTCTCACAAAAATGTACCTCTGTTAAGCCCCAATAAGAAACTCCCAACCATACCATGAGCGAGGATGGAAAATGACCTCGTTGGACACGCGGAATACGGTTGCTCGCTTCTTCACTACTGTGTGCGTACACCTTATCATTTTGTTTGTTGTAGCTCTCTTCTACGGTAAAAATTTTTTCATCCGAAAAAAGAATTTCTCGATATTTTTTTCTCGCGTACCGCTTCAACAAAGCGCGGCATCTCTTCAGTCTCAGGTCCATTAGACGAGCATTTAAACGATGTCCTGTTTTTCTTCGATATGCCCGAAGCCCTAAGTCTTCATTTAACACCCTTTTCACCGTGGTTCTGCTTAACCCCATCTGAAGGGCCAACAGTTTCTGCTTACGTTTGGGATTTCTTTGAATTCGCGCCTTCACAGCTTTTATCACTGCTGGAGTCCTAACAGACCGAGGGCGACCACTTCTTGACCTGTCATCTACACTAGAGTCTTCATTGTATCGTTTGATGGTACGATAAACGAATCTTTTGGTTATATTCAAATTTTTCAGTATGTCAAAAATTTGAATTGGCGCGTAACCGCAACGATGCAACGCAATAACTGCAACACGGTCTTCTTTAAGCGTCCACTCCATATTTAAAAATGAGTAAAATTCTAAAAAGTATACATTTTTATTTTCATGAACAATTCGAAATTCGAATTCAATAAACTTTTTTGTGGCCAGCATTCTTAAAGAAAAGTTTTTACTGTGTGACAATACTTATGACCTGACTAGGTATAAGCGCACGTAAAATATATAAATACATGCCTATATAAATTGAAACACATGACTTGTCAGTCTGTAATGTTACACTGAAACGTTCAGTGACAAGGTGAAGGAAATGCCTTTTAAATGTATTGCATTTACGTTCCAAATATAGCTCGCCTAACGAAAATGAAGCTTTTTTCTTTTTTTCAATGTGTGAAACGGTGCACTCACTCTAGCTACTATCCACTGATCAAAACAAAACCGTGACCGTGTCGCCAAGCGGTCATTATAACAGTGTTCCGACATGATGTTCAGTGAAGCTAGGTAGGGATTTATCCCGCCTTCTAGATATAGTCTGCTCCCATCTACGGCCACATCGTGATCATGGACAAAGGTTAACCTAATATAAATAAATAAAACTACATCGATTTTTTTTAAATAAGCAAGCTTACCAATTAAAGTTCCACGATGGTCTTAAGTCTTATGAGACAATTGGTTGCTGTTGCTAGAGAGTTGCCAGTCACATTCACTGCAATAGTTATTCAGTTTGCAAACCGCCTAATATCAGGCCTCCAAGCTAATAACAATTGGGGTTTATACTCCAACAGAACAGGTTACCCTAATTCACTGTTAGAGTTAAATCACAATGTATAGGTTGTGTCGCCAACCTATATGTTGCAATTTCAGGTCGCCAAGATTCCTACAAGGCCTGCAACATGACCTAAAGACTGCCTCCTACATATCTTATAGGAAACAACCGGGACCCACAGTTTTACGTGCCTTCCGAAACACGGTAGCGTCCAGGCGAAAATCAATGCCACACTGATATTTGAACTCAGGACTTCCGGCTTACAAGTCGGAGGTATGACCACTGGGCCACGGACGTTAAATTATTTTAAAGTATTCTTTACTTAATGATAAGTGCTATGTCACAAATGCGATGTAACTTTAAACGAAACAAGCGAGTAGTATTTTATCAGCGCAATTAATCAAAGTGTTATTTCAGCATTTCGAATAAAATGTAGTACAATTTCGTTCGTATTGAAATGGCTCCAACATGGAACTGATTACACGGGACTCACGGACAAATAGTTTGTAAAAATAATTTACTTTTGTAATGTTATTTATTTAGCGCAGCTCAGTGGCCCAACTGAGTCTTGGTGAGGTTGGCCACACAACCTATAAATTGTGATTTGACTCTGACAGAGTAAGTAGGGCAACTTGTTCTGTTGGAGTATAAACACCAATTTTTTGTTTTTATTTGGCTTCCAATGCGGGCAGTCTTTTTGGTTCAGGTTGACTTCTTTGCCAAGACTCAACTTGAGATAATTTTTTAGTTTTCATGGAGGCCAAAACTCACTTTTGGTTCTCGCGCCAACGTAGTAAGTATATGTAGATAAGTGGTTTTTTAAATTAATTATAGAGGACTTGGCCTTCCATGTAAGATGACACGAGTGTTTTGCTAGCATTCGTAGACGCAACGGCTACTAAGCTCTCTATTAAACATAGTGGATTCATCAAGGCACAGGTGACTGAAAAACTTAGCTCAAACGAGCGTACTGCATGTATAGGGTGTAGTAAACACGTAGAAAGCGTAGCCCACGTAGCAAGCGTAGCGTACATGGCAAGCGTAGCCCACGTAGCAAGCGTAGCCCATGTAGCAAGCGTAGCTCACATGTAAGCGTAGCGCACGTAGCAAGCGTAGCGCACAAGGCAGGCGTAGCACTCGTAGCAATATTTAAGCGTTATGAAGTGCGCGCAAGTCCTCTAGTATATGGAATAAATTCACGATTTAGAGGTCTTAACCAGCCGTGTCTCTCACCAGCATGTAGTGTATGTAACCTGTGTCATTAATCAACGCGTTTTTGTGTGTAAATGTGATTTTTATTGCCCGCGTATTTAATTTTATATCGCTGCCCGCGCACAAGAGTTGATCTGTCAGGTCCAGTAATGACAGATGTCAGAAGTCAGGTTATGCTAGATGACAGGTGTCAAGTGGTGATGACAGTGTCAGAAGTCAGGTTATGCTGAATGACAGTGTCAGGTTGTGATGACAGATGTCCGGGCTTGATGACAGGTGTCGGGTAGTGATGACAAGTGTTAGGTGATGATGACTTTAATTATAATCGATCCACTCCAAGGATCTTTTAATACCTAACCCTGTTTAGGCGTCAAAGAGTAACGAACATACACCCAGACATCCGTGCATTTTTACAAACTTTTAAGTATTATTAATAAATAAATATTTCAGGACATTTCACACAGAGCCACCTAACCCCAAGCTAAGCAACTTAATGCTTGTATTATGGTGGTTAAGAGAACGGATATAATACTTACTTTTCTTTTGTAAATACATACTTATAATAGATATTAAAACTACCCAGACCAGAAACAAATGCCTGTGGATCACACAAACATTTGTCCCATGCGGGAATCGAACCCGCAACCTTCTGCGTTGCAGGCGGGTATTAGCCCACCGCGCCACAGAGGTCGTCAAATTAGTATAATTAGTAGGATATGCAGCTTTGTTTCGCTCCCGCTGTAGCGAATATCGCTCATTTGAACAGGCCTCGTACGAGTGATCCGTGGTGTTGCCCCATCACTAAATCGAATCCATTTGAGTTAATGAGCCGCTCACGGTGAGGTGGCCCCATATTAATTCAATGTCATTTCACTATTTTTTGCCACTCTCCCTTTACAGACCGATTATAAAGGCACAAGTAGACACCGTGCACCGAAAACTAAAGTAGAGCTTTTTCAGTAATACGTTTGTTGATAATTTTCATTAATTACCTAAAAATGACTTTATTTTATGGCTCATCTCTCAATTCTCTCATAATATAGAATTTTTCCAAATGAGCGGTGGAGTTTTGCCCACAAATTTTAAGTTCAGTTATTGTTTTGTTATATGTAGCATGCATTATATTGTTATAAAACTAGCGGCTAACGTACATCGAAATTAAGTTTACACGTATTCACAAATCAATCAATGTTGACAAAAATTAAATGCTCTTAGATGCATATATCTTACTAATATTATAAACGTGAAAGTTTGTGAGAATGTATGGATGTCTGGATGTATGTTGTATATTTGTTACTCTTTCACGCCTAAACGGTTGGAACGATGGAACGAGCTGAAATTTGGTATAGAGATAGCTTAGACCTTGGAATAACACAAAGGCTATATATAGTACAGCGGGTAAAACCGCTGGGCATAGCTAGTAGAACCATAAAGTTAACAGGCGTTTGTTAAAGCTCCCTATATGTCCATATTTCTATAGTATGCGTAGTAAAAAAGTGTGTGAAATCGTCAGCTGGAATGCGCACGATCATGTTGTCCTTTAATTTAGAGATTTGTTTTTGAGAAGAATTACTAGATTAGTCTTGTTTTGGGGATTTTAGAGGTTAATGGGTATTATGGTAAGGGTGGAGAATGCGTGTCGGATTATGAAATAAGGGCTGTGCTATCTTTACTTTTTTTTATAATATTTAGTTTTACTGTTTTTGGAATATGTATTTGAAACGGTAGATTTAAGCTGTTAAGCAGTTGACCCCTTATAGAATTGTTTACACTTTAACAGGCAAAAATAAAATGTTTCTAGACACTTCGCTTTGTAAATCGTATTTCATCATAAACACTTTAGCGTATAAATATACGATGTACATAATCGATATACGATAATTGTTGTCTCTGTTTTATATTATATTTACCACCCAAAACGCCATCAAACATAGAGAATACGGCAGTGTGAGTGGTTACAAATGAATACCATAATTACTTATTAGGAGGATGTTAAATACGCATGACCAACTGATTACTGCCTACAAAATATGTAATCAAATTATAAATTTTTATTATTAAACAATATTAATACATGTATGTCCGTTTCCCAGACATTTCATACTAAATGGGTAGTCTTTTTGTGTTGTATCAAGTATCGAGGTACAAACAAGGGGTACGATGACGTCACAGAGCTGTCAAACTGTACTATGTGGGAAACGTGTAAGTGGGCGAAGACGGCTGACTTCGACCACAGTGAGGATCGTTCAGTAGGAATACTTGAGACAAGTCACAGTAGCTTGGTTTAAATTGAGGTATAATATAAAATTGGGTTAGATATATATTTTGGGCAGGACACATCTGCCGCATGTCCGACGAACAATGGGCCCGAACCACCACCTTATGGGAGCCACAAAAAGTCAGACGACGCGGCAGGCCTAAACGGAGATGGCGGGACGAACTGAATACGTTTTGCAATAACTGGACAACCATAGCCTTAGATCGAAATGAATGGAGAGAGGGAAGGAAGGCCTTTGCCCAGCAGTGGGATAAACCAGGCTGAAAAAAAAAAATATATAAGATTAGTAAATATTTATAGAGTTAGCAATTAAGCTCTATATTTATCAGTTAATTTTTTTTTAATGTGATGAAGTAGAAGACGAGCAAGATGCTCTCCTGATGTTAAGAGATAACGCTGCCCATAACCAGTACAGTGCTACTTACTACTTAGGATTTCACAATGATGTGAAATTCTAGGAGCACTGCAACAACGCTTCTTACTCAAGAGTCATAAGACTCTTTAGCCCAGTAATTGCGCTAGCTACAGTGCCCTCCTACCGAAGCACAGTAATGTTTGCACATCACTGCTCAGGCGGAAGAATAACTGGCACTGTTGGATACCCTCCTAGACTACCTCCTGCAAGGGAAGTCTACCCCCGGTAATAATATTATTCGGTGGTTTTATCCGGTATTGGCTATTTACTTATAGGTTTCTCACAAAACAGGTAGGGTACTGCACAGAGGTCAGTTCTATGTCGTCATCAAATAATGATAAGGGATACCCCTTGTTTGTTCATGGTTACGAACCTTGTAGCAAGCGATAAGGCGTCTTCGTGATTATATTTATTTAAAAAAAATATTTGTTACTTAATTATATGATTAGACTAGAGTTCTAGACTTTCTCTCTAATTTTGTAATGGTGTAAAACTTAATATGCCAATAAAATAAATTGATCTTGTACTGCCTACGAGTATGTGTTTGCATTATTTATTGC
The DNA here is from genome assembly GCA_947507615.1 of Hemithea aestivaria. Lineage (NCBI taxonomy): Eukaryota > Metazoa > Arthropoda > Insecta > Lepidoptera > Geometridae > Hemithea > Hemithea aestivaria. The sequence continues at coordinate 16,750,049 of OX382333.1, read as the reverse complement.
AAACACATACTTTAAGATTTTATTTGCTCAAACAAAACTGGTATAAATTAACCAAAACCGAAATTACAGTAAGAAAACCGAATATTTAGTTTAAGGGAAATTATTTCGGTGAACGCGGCAAACCTCATGACGATATAGGCATTTTTTTCAGAGATCACTTCTAACAATAGTAAATAATTTATATTATAGTTAACCTACTGCATGCTATAATCTGTGACCGACGATGAGCATGCACTTTATCCAGGCGCCGGCCGGGGCGGCGCGGGCGCAGATTGCCTCAATAATGGTCGAGTAATAGTCAGTGGTCAGCCACGGCGCGACGCCACAGGAATCGGAGGAATGTCTTAATACGACACCTATCAAATGAGTTAACTAGACGGATTTGATGGACATCTTATTTGTATTATATTAGATCATAGGACTCATTTCAGGAGGTGAAATCTACGGCCGGTTTTCGAACCCCGGTCTATCTACTAAAATGACTACCTACCTATAGTTATATTTAGATTATATATAAAGAGGAAAACTGACTGACTCATCATCGTAGAGACTAAACTGCTAGACCGATTGAGTTGAAATTTGGACAGCATGCTCTTTAGGTAACGTAGGCGATCGATAAGAAGGGATTTTGCGAAATTTCCACGGGAACGGAAATAAAATGGAAATCTGTTACCGCTAAGTCTTTCACGCTGAAATTTGGTAGAAAGGTAGTTTGACTACCATGAAAGGATTCAGGATAGATTTTATTCCAAAATTCTTATGTCACCGGGAATACAATGGAAATTTGTAACCTAGTAGTTAGATATTGGTGGTAGGATTCGGCCGAGGCTAGTTACCACCCACTGGACAAAACCGTGTCGCCAAGCAAGTGGTCATACCAACTGTGTTCATTAAAGCCAGGTAGGGATTTATCCCGTCTTCTAGGTTAAGTCTGTTACCATCTACGGGTGCGCCGACGTATGTGAAGACATCACGCGAGATCGTGGTCAAAAGTCTATAATGAATAAAAAAGATACTTTCCTTTTATCTAGACACGCGGCAGCGAGTCAAGCCAAGTTCAAGCAAAGGAACTGGCGACCGCGCCGTGTGTTATATTACACGAACCATCCAAAGCGCGTTTTGACGACTTTTTACACCCTCGTTATACAAAAACTATTACACATAGACAAGTCAAATTTGGCACATATACTTAAATATACGAACTATATCTCTGTTACAAATTCCAATAACACAGCTCAAACGGTTACTTAGATATGAACATCCAGTAATCGGTGAAGTTAATACATACTGAGGGATAGATCAAAAGTAATATCCCAGTTCCAGATGACCTAGAAAGCTGAAATTTGGCATCCCGATAGGTAATGTCGTAGTAACAAAGGGAAAAATCAGAAACTAGTATTTTTTTTATCATTTTAAATTATTATTAATTTTTTAAAAATGTATGATATTAAAGTTTGGGACGCCTAGGAACACATAAAGCAATACATGTTGCATGTTGCTATAATTTTTGTGTAGGCGGCTATTTTCTGTTAGATACTACGAAGTGCGCGCGAGTCCACTTTTCCTACTAATATAATTATAAACATAAATACAAACTTTATACCTACTGTACGTATGGATATTATGTTTTTTACTTTTTCACGCCAAAACGGGTGGGCCGATTGACTTTAAATTTGGTATTATAAAAAATATAGCTTAGACCCCTGGAATAACATTTTTTTTTTTTTTAAATTTATTCTGACCATGGATACAAGTCCTTCAGTCGAAATCTTTATTATAATTTTAAGTTCATTGTTTATTGGAGAGGATATTCCCTCCAATATTCGATAAAGAGTGGGCGTTTATCGAATCACATCGATTCATTTTGTGACGATTCTTGAAAATAGCAGACTGTAGAACTTTTTTTCCATTCTTCGACAGTAAATCACATTCACAAACACTCAACGTTTATTAAACCCACTATTAATACGCATTTAGCACTTATTGCAAAATTATTATCCAAGAACGCAGAAAATTTTATCCGCTTTCCAAAAGCGCGGCAAAATGAATCCCTGGAATAACATAATGTGACGTAGTCATGGAACTTTTTGGATTAAAAAAAAATAATAATAAAAAGTTTAAAAAGTATCGGAACTATAAAAAGAATTTCATAAAACAAATGACATAGTCATGGAACATTTTTGATTCAAAAAGTATCAGAACTATAAAAGAATGTTGGCAAACAAATGACAATCAAAATTACAAGTATAAAAAGGGCCACGGGTACTGGAACAGGGCAGTTGTGTTTTGGAACTTGGAAGAAATAGAAGTTGAAAAAGTAAAAAGAAGTCAAGTGTTTACAGTAAACAGTGAACAAAGTAGAGTGCAAAGTTGCAAAGTCAGTGCTAGGCGGACCTCTGCCTGTTCAAATAAAGAACCAGTTCCGAGGTAATTGTTCTTTCCTTCCTATCCCTTACTCGCATCCCGTAACAATAATATACACTACTGTACCAAACTGTATAGCGGGTAAAACAGCTAGGCACAGCTAGTCACTAATAAAAATAGGTTCCTGGTACCTACGTAACAATTGTATATCCTATGTTGTATATCTAAATACCTATCAATATATCGACTCACCAGCACAAGGCGGCTCAGTAACATAGAGGTAATAATATTAACATTGTTTACAATAAAAATAATGTAGGTATGTATATCGCCTTAGGTGCTAGTTGGTGTAAACATTTTAGATACCTACGTACCTGTAACGTTTAGTCATAATATTATAGGTATGTGTCGGTATCTGGGGGCACGGCAGTGCTCCCGCCAAGTCGTCGTCATTACAAGTCTTGTCGGCTTAGGTTTCTTTTGATCGAAATTCTAATCCAGTTCCAGATGATCTAAAAAGTTAAATTTCCAACCAGGTAGGCGGTCGGCGGTAGGTATATAAGATAGCTGGGTGAATATAGATAAATTTATCAGTAACTAGTATTGTTTAAAAATCAATTGATTAGGTACAATATTCAAATCAATAGTGCACATAAATGCTATATATAAATAAGTACTAAATTAATTATAGGTATAGGTATATCGAAGCACGGTGAGGCCCGAGGCTCACGGGCCGCGGTGCCGCGGTGCCGCGGTGCGACGGCCGTGCCATGGAGCAGTGGGGTGGGGGGAGGTGCAATAAAATAATCATTTGGTCTTAATCTTAGTATGACTGGGTGTCTTAAACCTATTACATACTAAAAAGTACTGTACAAAAAGCAATGATATCCCATCAAAAACATAAATGTGAAAAGAGAGCCAAGTTCAATATTACGATGTATGTACTCATAGTTACCTATGATTTGGTAGTTGACTTCAACGACAAAAGAAGTGAGATCTAAATGGGTGCCAAGTTCAATGGTCAGTCCTGAAAAATATTTACAACAACATAAAATATTTTATTACAACTTAAAAGATTATTTCTTCTTATCACTTAGAGTTATCTATCTATCTATCTATCTATCTATTAATATTATTTTGAAGCCCAAAGTTTGACTTGGCTAGTTCTCATTGGTACCATACGACGAAGTATCATTAAGATAAGACAATAGATACTTTATTGTACACCACATAATGTTACAGAAAATACATAAGTACATAATTAAAATAAAAAATTACAATGTACAAGTGGCGGTCTTATCGTTAAAGAGCGATTTCTTCCAGACAACCAATGGATGGAGGGGACTAATTTTTACGATAAAAGACGGTGGCGCACTAATTAGCATTAAGTGCGTTTAATAGTGATCAAGCTAAAGTTAAGAGAGTATCTACCTAGTATATTATGAGAACTGGCCAAGTCAGTCTTTAGGCTTCAAAATAATATTAATTCTAAGTGATAAGAAGAAATAATCTTTTAAGTTGTAATAAAATATTTTATGTTGTTGTAAATATTTTTCAGGACTGACCATTGAACTTGGCACCCATTTAGATCTCACTTCTTTTGTCGTTGAAGTCAACTACCAAATCATAGGTAACTATGAGTACATACATCGTAATATTGAACTTGGCTCTCTTTTCACATTTATGTTTTTGATGGGATTTATAACATTACTAGCTGCACCCAGCGGTTTTACCCGCAGTACTAATGTAGCCCATGTATTATTCCAGGGTCTAAGCTATCTCTGTTCAAAATTTCAGCTCAACCGGTCCACTCGTTTGGAATGAAAGAGTAACAAACATCCTCACATCCAGACATCCATAGAAACTTTCATACGTTTATAATATTAGTAAGATAAGTTATACCAGCTTACGATCGCGGCTTTGCCCGCGTTGCAAAATCCTTTCTTAGCTGAGGTCTACATCATAAAACCTATCTGTGTTCCAAATTTTAACCCAATCCGAGCGGTCTGGGCTGTACGTTGGTAGATCAGTAAGTCACGCTTTCCTTTTTGTTTTTAAATAAGATATGTAATATGTATGCAGATGAATTCTCATGAAGGAGCAAGCCTTGCTAAGCACGAACATGAAAAGTAAGTCATCAAAGAAGATATCCCATCTAAAGGTGCCTAGTCACAGTCACCCCACGCTGAGCTCTCTCGATATAATATTTATAAAGTTTGTAATGAGAACGGTCTGACAGACCCGCGAATCTTATCGATGTTTCTATCGATTGTATCGACTACATCCATCGCTCGAATCGATTCGGTTTGACGGGATTTTAATTAGGTGTTTGTTTAACTTGAGATTCGTGATCGGGAATTGAATTTGGTAGGCTTTGGAAAAATAATATTATAGAACAGATATTTTTTATTGACAAATATATAGACAACAAAAAACACAATTTCATGAGTTAAGTGCTGTAATGGGTCTTCTCGCAATTGTATGTATTTAAAGAAAAGGAATATGTTAGTTTTTTTACACCAAACTAGCCGTTACACGCGAAATCATAATAGGTACACATGAATCAGATATGGAGCAGAAATATACTCAAACTCAAAATTCATTTATTCAAATAGGCTACATTGGCACTTTTGCAAGTCAATTTTACATTTTTCTATTTTAACACTCTACCGCTCGTTCGCAAGGCACCTCTATGAGAAGAACGAGCAAGAAACTCATGAGGATTGCATTTTTTAAACATGTGTTTACAATGTTTATCTTAGTTACATAACTTATTGTGCGTTTGAGGGGCACCAGCTGATTTATTATGCAGAGGTTTCCAGGCATCTTTGTCGTCTATGTATTGGCTTATTTTATAATAGGCTTTCTTTTGTAATATGGCTTTAACATAGCTTTTGAATTTACCTTCTGTGAGCCTCGTTATTTCCTCAGGGATATTATTATAGAAACGTATACTATTCCTTTATTAGGAATGATTTCTGGTTTGTTTTGGTCAATCTAAATCTAGGTACAACTATCTTATTCTTATTTCTAGTGTTAAAGCTGTGTTTGTCACTATTTAGTTTGAATTTTTCGAGATTCTTCCTAACATACATTTATATATTTTGTACTTACAGGTCTTTGTCGCTGAGCGACCATATCGTCTCATAAGACCAATACAATGGAATAACAAAAATAATCTACATTTCAACACTAAAGCTAATTAAGGAATGATTAATAATCATGGTAAATTAAAACTAAGGTTATAGTAGAATATTTCAAAGATTTTTTCAATTTTTAAATACTTACGTCAAGTGTGGCTGGTCTATTACAGATTTTTCGTTGACTCCTCAGCGTTGCTGAGGTCGATATTCATTGGATCGGTCGGAGGTGTACGAGTATACATATATAAGCACCTTAATGTCAGGCGAGGTCGACTCGTCTCAATCGATGACGTTGACGGCAAATGTAAATACAGATGGAGAGATATCATGTGGAATGATATTACATCAACCTCGCCCCGTGATACTGTCATACTTTACATTTTACATCACTCGTATACTAGCTGTTTGCTTCAGTTTTACTTGAGCTACTAACAAAAATTGTAAAAAAGTTATTAAGAATTGAATAAAGCTCTACGAACTTAGATTAAAATAAAAAGGAAAGACACGTTGTACTCGTATGTCGCTATCGTTGCTATACCTAGACAAACTTGGGCCTGCTGGTTCGGAAGTGTCGGTTACCACGCCTACTTGCGCTGGTTGTGACTGAAGTTTTTACTTTTTTGTGTGCAGGAACCTAATTGGAGCGGTCTATTTGCGAGACGCCTGTATCGTATCTTCCATTTATTTTAGTATAAGGCCACAAAATTGTAAGAAATCACGTCATCATCCTTCCAATTCCTTCCTTCCGAAATTTCCAGTGTTATTATACAAAAAGTGTTATAACATTATAATGTAGGGGAGCGAGGGGCTTATTGTAACAGTTTTCATGAAAACTAATATAGGCTCGAGATCTATTGATTAAATTGCTACTAAAAAATATGAATGGATGCTGTAACTCTTCCTCTACCAAATCAAGTAAAAATAATACCATATTTGTGGGTAATTATTTTACAATAAATTTTTTTCTAGAAGAAGTCCTGTGTTACAACTTACCTCGTGTTTGGGGCAAGTTGTAACGACAAAAACAAACGACTCTAATTCCTCTTTTTATTTATTCTTTGCTTATTTTAAACATAATTAACATCTTTCTTAAGTAGGTATTATATAATTCTTATCAAAAATTAACTCAAATACACTATTTGTAACTCAAATACGTGTTGGATAAAATGATCCATAAAACAAAAATTCTTTTTCGGTCATCCACCCAAAGGCATTACCAGCTCCAATGCAATCGAGGTCCACCACGAATAAACATATCAGAATATTAAAACCTAGGAAAAACGAACATCGGTGGGATAAAATTACCCGCAGCGTTAGAGGCACAAGCAAGTGCAACAAGAGTTCCCCTCTCAGCCGATGTGAGGCCCCAATTTGCTTTTGGCCACGAGCAGCTACTATTTTCTTAACTCTTAAACTTTCATTATTCTCACTCTTTTTCTTTATGTATCTAACATAAAGAAAAGAAGACGTAAGTAAAGAGAGACGTGACATAATCCGAAAGTCTGACTAGCTTTCCGAATACCGCATTTTTTTTCTAAAACTTCAGCTAGCAGCCGCTAACACTTCTTGGCTTTGTGTTGCCCGCTCTGACTTTCTTTTAAACTCACTCATACTAGAAGAAAGGAAAAAAAAAGTAGTTATCTACTTCTTAATTTGTGTTACAACAAACCCCGGGATTTTGTTACAACTAACCCCATGGTATGATTTTTGACATTTATCAAGATAACTACTTAAACAATTTAGCAATCTTAAAAACGGTTACATATTATCAGAGGTAGATAAATTTGAATGTAAATAAGTTATAGAACGTTTGAAATAAGTCGATAATATTAACGCAAAGCATAATTTTACGACAGTTCAATTTTATATGACCCGGCAAAAATGAAGCGCATACACACTTCCGCTTACTGCGCCGGCCGACGGGACACTTGCTATGGCAACATGATGCGGCGTGGTTTATAGGTTAAATCGAGTAAAAAAAATACATAAATAAAGTTCAAGATCCTAGTGAAAAGAGCCTGTTACTACTTACCTCTGTTACAACAAGCCCCTCGCTCCCCTACTTAAAAACCTATAATCCTTATTGTTAACATTTGGCTCAGAGACAGATAGTGCGACCTAGCCATTGGCTAAGAATGGAGGTTCCATTTCCAATGTGAGCTAATCATACCCTCAAAATGTACGCGATGACGATCAATAATATCAATGAGTAAAAGATTTCAACGCGTTATTATCCAAACAAAGTCAGTTTAATATAATATAATATAATCTGTCTATAATTTATCTTTCTCTTACGAAATATCATTTGAAAAAGTTAACTTAAAGATGTTAAGGGAGACGACAAATATCCATACAAACTTGCGCATTTATATTAGTACACCTATCAGTAATATACAACTGATTGAAAAGTTGTCAGTGTAATGGCGCCATTAGGATTAGTAGATATACTCGTGTCATAATGTTGGAAAACATACTGTATTGACAAGATAGCATAAAAAATAATTCTTAAAGAGAGAGAGAGAGCGAAGATAAAGGGTACAAGGGAATTAAATAATATATTATTGTGTATTTACAAAATAACATAAAATTAACGACTAAGGAAGTAAATAGGTAATTAAATAGTATCTATGAAATAAACGATTAAAAAAAAAAGGTAGCACTCCGGGAGTGCCGGCAGAAGTGAAAACTTCAATATTAACGTTGTGTTTAATTATAAGTATAAAAGTACTATCATTTATGAGGTAGAATACAATGTTTATTTATTGCGCTATCGTACACAAATATGACAATTTATATGTTGTTATTTATAATATTATATCGTTATTTATATATTACATTAAATTTTATCTCTCAGAAAAATCAACTTCCATCCATAATTTCGACGACTTTTACACCATCAACAGAGCAGCACACTCAGGCACGGTAGAAAGAGTGGGAGATACTAGTTCCTCTCCCTTCCTCTCGATCTTACGCTTTTTCGATCAGCATCACGTGACCCTGACGCGAGTTTTAAAGTTTTTACCCATACAAAAAAAGGGGCTCAGCGCCGCTAAAGAAGTTTTCACTTCAAAAATGGTTCATAATAATATGTATAATATAATGTAAATTAACGTATAGGTATATTCCTACCCGATCCAAAATTACAACTCAATCAAAATCTAAAAAAAACCGATAGTCGCTGAGCACAAAACAAAAACTTTCTATTCCACACGGAAACCGATACAAGACGAGCTCAAAAACCACGAATCATTGTACCTTGATCTGTTTTTTCACCGTCTCAATAATAAATAAATAGTTATATCCCAGCGAGGAGTAATTACGATCATAATACTTACAATGGACCGCTCCGAATCAATCGGGACGTCATTTGCTTGACGTTTCAATCAACACAGCATTGTTTGTATTGTATGTTTAATATGTATAGATTGTGTTACCGATATACACCGGTTTTTTGTCCGTCCATTGTGAGATGAAGACTTGTTTTTGTTTAACTCTCGGCGGCGGCGGCCCTCTCTAACGAAACCATGTCGAGTATTGAGACGTACCTGTAATTTGTTATGAAATATTAGCTCGATCGATTCCATCATTGAATGCGATCGCACGGCTTCGAACCTCTTTTGTTTTATCGGTAACACACATTTCAAATTAAGAATTCGTTAATACGAGTTGCCAGCAATTAAAAATAAATAAAGATTAAAAACTCATTCGCGTTTCTGCAAACGGGGGCGTGATGTCTTCATTTTTTGCATTAAAATAATAGTTTTAATCGAAAAATGTATCAAGAAGCGCACCTGACATTAAGTGTTTGGCTCGGGAGCGACAAAAAACATCGACCGTTATGAATTACATTCTAATGAGTTCGATTCTTGTAAAAAATGTTGAAAAATAAATAGACGCGCGTTTCAATTTGGTGGTCGCCACATGTCGGGTGACTTGCAGATTGAACGCACAATTTGCTGCCCGTCGCATCACCGGCCCATGATAGCTTCAATATTTTTATGGCTTAATTTTAAAATTTTTGACGTCCTGTTTTTATTAGAGCAACGTAGATGTTGTCTTTAAATTTTTTTGTCTGTTAAAAATGATAGCCACAGTGCGCGTTAGCCAACAGGACCCCCGATAGAAAAACAGCCGTCATGAGATTATTATTTCAATATTTTTAATGACTAGGGAATAAAATGACAGTTTCACATTCAATATTCCACTTTACAGACGCATTTTGTCGTCAAGCGGGCTCCAACATGATTTTCAGGGATTTATCCCGCTTTATAGGTTTGATCTGCTACCATCTACAGCCGCATCATCACTTAGATCTGGCGTGATCTTGGTCAAAGGTTAACCTATTTTTTTTTTTTTTAATTTTATTTTTGCTTTTCCTTCATTACGCCGGTATCTTGATTATACTTATTATAGAGTGGACACTGGACACATGGGTCCATAGGCGGATCCAGGATTTGGTTCTGGGGGGGGCCAAGGTGCAGACGGGCAAAAATATTATAATTTTTTCTACGAAAAGTGTGTGTTTAGCTCGCTTTGAGCAGTTAGAAAGTTTAAACATCCTTAATAATATGTGCGCGAGCAGCTAGCTGCGAGCGGCGAGAAAAAAATTATAATCTTTACCATGAAATATGTGCAAAATTCGTATCTCTACAATGATTCTGGGGAGGGCCTTGGGCCCCCCCCCCCCCCCCAAATCCGCCTATGCATGGGTCCAATAAACGCACACAAACACACATAATATTATGTGTATGTGTAGGTCACTCATAAAATAGTTTATCGAAATAGCTTCACAGTTGCAGCATATTAACGCTTTAATAACTGCATTTACACTCAATATGTCTAAAACAAGATAAACTGCTCACTCACCATTATTTATTATCTGTGCATTTTTATTTTTAAATTTATCGCACTCTGTAGCTAAGCTGCCGAGAGATTGAAATGTGGAATTTATGAATTAATCTGTACATTAATTGATTGATTTGTAATTTACGTTCGCCATGTTTCTAGATAGAATAAATAGATAAAGCCTTTTTTTGACGCTGGAAAAATGCATTACGTATTTCATCCTTTTTTTTGCCAAGGAAAAATGTGTTACGCATCATCACCCCCACGCCGGGGGTGCGGGGCGGTATGTGGGACTCCCCCGCCGAAGATGGGCGCGGCGGGGATACCCACTGAAAAACCTGGGGGTGTTCCTGCGGGACACCATAATGCCGGAGCAGCGGGTACGCCGAAGCACTCATCCGCGGCTTACGTATTTCATCCTACGCCAGGGGGTCGGTATGTGTGGTTCTACCTCCGAAGATGGGTGCGGCGCGGTATACCTACTAAAAACCCAGAGGCACTTCCCGCTTCGTTGCTTGTTGGAGCACAGCGAAACTGGCAGAGCCTCTACATCCAGTCCCCAACCGACGATGACATAGATAAAGGCCTTTTTTTGACCCAGGAAAAATGCGTTACGCATCATCACCCCACGCCGAGGGGCACGGGACGGTATGTGGGACTCCCCCGCTGAAGAATAACAACCTGGAAAACCTGGAGGTGTTGCGGGACGCCATAATGCCGGGGCAGCGGGTACGCCGAAGCACTCATCCGCAGGCCTTTTTTTTTTGTGGAGAGGAAAATGCCTTCGCACTACCCTTCCGCCATGGGGGTGACGGAAGGGGGAGTGTGGGACTTGTACCCACTAAAAACCCCCCGTGAACAGTCCTCCGCTCAATCGAGGCGAGATGGGGTCGCGAAAGCATTCACCATCTCGCCCCAGACTCATCCGCAGGCCTGTTCTAACCTGAGCTATATTCTCTGTTACCGGCGGGAGCTAAACAAAACTGCATAGATACTCGTATAATTTCTATGCACTTTGTTTCGCGGTAGCGAATAAGGCTCAGGTTTGAATAGGCATTTACTCTTTATTGAAACAACACATAACATAATATCTAAAAGATAGATACATAGATGAATAAATGAAGTGAAATTGGCGATTAGCGGAAAATAAGTGATTAATACTCGCATAATTTCACTCTACTCAATTTAAGACATTTTTCTAAAGTAGAGACTTTTTTTGGAACAATAAATTTAAATGTAACGGGCGGATTTTTCGGTAAAATAGTTCCAGTGTTGCCATTATTATTGTCTTTTAACTGTCTAAAACATTTAAAATATCAATTTATAAAAAGAACTCTTTTTGTAACCGCTGTCGGCTTCTGTTTAACCAACAAAACCAGCAAAAAATCAAGTATGATACACCAAAATTCAACAAAAGGATAACCAAAAAAAACATAAAAATCTGATCCTCGAGATGTTACGAAATAACATAAAAATGAAAAGAGACCATGTAGGTTGGTGCTTGAAGGATTTATTAAATACTTGAACTCTTTGCATCTGAGAAGGTTCACAAAGGAATAAAGGGTACAAACAGTATGTTATTGAGTGATGTAGATTTTTTCCTCGTTATTTATTTAGCATGACTGGCGGAGGCACTCGGTACGTAAGTGATGCGTAAGTGACCAGCAACCAAATAAATTATTGGTTTTGATGAAAAGGACGAAGATTCTCATCATGCTAAAGTATGCTTAGCCATTATTCTTTGAAAGGGTTTGTATAAAGTTATATACGTAAAAGAGTTACATAAATGTTGGATATTTTTGTTAATCTTTTTTGTGAGATTCTTTGTTAATGAAACTCCTTATTGCTTGAATCGTAAGCCAAGTTTAGTTTATGCTAGACTAGCTACGCCAGCGGTTTTACCCGCTGTACCGTAGTGTATGTTATTCCAGGGTCTATAAGCTATCTCTATACCAAATTTCAGCTCAAGCGGTCCACCTGTTTTGGCGTGTAGAAGTAACAAACAGTCACACTCACAAACTTTAGCGTTTATAATGTTAGTGTGATGAGTTTAACAGCATTATTTTTTTCAGGAAGATCGCTGCAGATAATGTAAAAAAAAAGACGTGTGGCACTCGGAGACTGCCGCGGTAAAGCTATTGCATAGCATTTTTTATCAACTTATGCAATTATAATTATTTATTTATTTTATTAATGCAGTATTTTTTTTCCTTTGTTTTTTTGTTCTTTGATATTAATTCAAGTTACACTTTGAGCGTGGTGACCGATAAAAAAACAAAAGAGAGATGGAAAAACTAAAAAGTATCACCGCTGTGCCGGTCGGAGTGGGGGGTGTTAGGTTTTTTTCGTTACGGAATTTCTGGATTCGGTCCCCACGCTCAAGGCCCGCGATAGAAGCTATGCAATAGCTTAAAAAGATAATGTTGTGTTAAGATGCAAACTAATTGTTGGGAGTGTTTCTTTTATTTATTTCTTTATTTCATTTGTTTATTTTTTTACAAATTAATCAACTTTTTTTTCTGGATGGACATATTTTTAAAACATCCTTTTTTTGAGATTATAAAATCAGATAACCAACTATGAGGACTCAAGTTATAGAGATCACAGAGTGAATGTTTAGTGAATCACGAGCCACGAGTACAATTACTGACAAATTGAACTGGGATCGTGGTGGCACAGTGCTTGGGCAGTGGGAAAACTGCACTCACAATAAATATATTATCTAAACTTTTCGCCTGGACGCTACCGTACTTCGGAAGGCACGTTAAAAAAACTGTGGGTCCCGGCTGTTTCACATAGGAGGATATATCCTGTAGGAGGCAGTCGTCAGGTCATGTTGCCGGCTCTGAGTGATCTCGGCGACGTGAAACTGCAACATTTCTGTTTGACTCTGACAGTATAAGTAACCTGTTCTGTTGGAGTATAAACCCCAATTATTATTAAGCTTCTGTGTCATCATAATACGGAATTTCTCAGAGAAGTAACACTCTTTCGTAGGACTACTTCGAGTGTGTTGTCGAAATATTGGTGGTCGAATCATATGGCCGGTCGAAACAATGACTTGTCGAGCTACGTTTTGTCGAAGTTAGTGGCGTATCAAAACAGCGAACTGACGTAATTCAGTGAGACACATAATATTATAGCATACTACGTAGCTTTGGTAAAACTTTTTCTTAAAAATAACAAAACGAATTGCGCACCACCGTCTACCACCGTCCGTATGTTTTGTTCTTCGACTAATAAATTTGTATATTTTTGTGGTTGTAATTTTAAAGTGGTATCAATAATGAGTTAAATTTTTCTCATCCTATTTTACAAGTTTAATATACGAACGTTGAAATCTCCGATCATTCTGCTTGGTTACTCTACGTCTAAACTGACGCTTGTGTCGCTTCGGACGAACTAATTAACCATCCAACCATCGGGAGCCCAAATATAAACAAAATTGTTTACATTGACAGATTGAGATGCGCTGTCGACGCCCCTCAAATAGTGTTTTAATTTTTTAAGCTGGCAACACTGAGCGCGCTGTGATTGGTCGGCGGGAGATAGCACGCGTCATTTATTTTAATTTGTCAGATTTGACGCGTGTCGTATGTTTGACAGAGAATGCTGTCCCCTTGTTCGAGCGTTAATTGAACTAACAGATTAGGAAGTGGGAATGATGAACTGTGTTTATTTTGATTTGTTTTCAGGCTTTAAAGGCGTAAGCTCACATACTTGTTAACGCGTGGCGAGTTGAGTGCTTTGGTGTAATCAGCTTTACATAGTTTATTACTACTACTGACTACTGTTACTATTAAACTTCCTCCCTGGCTTTGCTGATCACTGAATATCATGCCGGAACACAGTCATATTCACACGAACTTAGCGACACGGTTTTCTCCGGTAGATGGGTGGGGTAACTAACCCCGGCCGAAAACCGCGCATATGAAAATACATCAAAATTAAAATCTTAATATTCGAGCGTAAATAATTAACTTAAAAATTGATATCCCAATTTGAAGCTAAAGTTACACGTTCGTTTTAAAGATGCATTATACGCGCGGGCGGCACACTTGCGGCGTGCGGACCGGTTGCGGACGACTCACGGTCCATTAGGCTGTAACACGATATCGGCCGATCGCTCGATCCGCAGGGATTTGTGCACTTTTTGCACGGGATTACCTAGCCGCTGTGGTTTAAATATTAAAACAGGAAATTGTATGGCTTACTGAACTTAGGTAAATGCAAATCTCGATCGTATTTAAGAGCTCATATTCCGCTCGTATTTTTGTATTTTTTTTTGTTTTAAGAGTTAACTGAGGAAATTATTTTCACCAAGGATCTTTAGAAAAATATTATGTACACCAATATGTTTTATTATAGATCTGAATACAACAGCTCTTCAGATCCTAGTTAGATTCAAGTCCTCTTCATATTCAAGTAATAAATTTAAGTGTGCGACTCGCCCTTAAGGAAGGATTCTTTTTTTAAATCTTCCGTTGACAAATAGTTGAGATAACCTCGGTTCATTGGTTCATTCAAGTATAGTGCGTGCCACCAGTATATCTAGTGTATCAGGTGGTGTCAGGTAGCGGTAGCAGCGTCAAATCATCCGCGTCAGTGCGTCGGTCACGGTGCCACCGCCGGCCGCTGTGTCTAGTGAGCAGTTACCTTTATTTACATTGTGTGACATAATGAACTATATAATTGTAATACTTTATTTCTAAGGCTAGCATTTGTAATACTTTATTCCAAAGGCACAATTTTGTGCAAATATATTCGCGTATAGTGACAAATTTTTAAACATAACATAACAAACTGTTTGAAAATTTGACGCTGCGCAATACTTGCTGTGCTCAGCGGATTTACATGCTGAAAAGTAGCCTGTTTTGTTACTGCAGGGTCTAAGGTACAAATTTCAACTTAATTTGTGCAGCTGTTATTCTAGTTTCTTAGTAGGTACGAGTACAAAAAAGATAGTGTTAGCGGAGAGATATAGGAGATAGAGAATAGGATATAGATAATACGATAATTTCCGTTTCTCCAATATTATTATTATCTAGCTTATGCTCGCGGCTTTGTCCGCGCCCGGCAATCCTTTTTCAGCGGAGGCTCTATATTATAATCTATACATATTCAAGAAGATCCTCGTACAGGATCGAAACGGTCGGCACGAAGCCGAAGTAAATACAAGTGAGTTTATTCCGTTAATTTACAATTATGAATCTAAGTACTCACGAATCGTTTAGTGCAAAAATATACATATTCCAATAAAATTTGTGCAGCAGTTTGGGCGGTACGATGATATATCACTCAGTCAATCAGTTACTCTTTCCTTTTATATATTTAGATTATAAGTACAAACTACTATAGTAATTGAAGTAAGTGGTAAGTACCATCGGCATATAAGAATGTGGTAGGGCGATCAGGGCCGCGACAAACGCGCTGTAATCACATTGCGTTTTTGTGCGTAACGGTGCGCCGGCGCATGGCTCGGTAATTGTGTGTGTTGCCATGTTCATTACAAATTTATAGGAGTTTCTAGCAAAAACAATGGTAATTGTAAGGCCCAGTAAGGCTAAGACAATAAAAAAGATAAGGATAATTTGGAAAGTACTGAGATTGTGCCAAAAATATATTAAAAGAGTGCATATAATTGCACTGTTGTTAAATGTAAGTCTATTTCAATGATTTTTAAAAAGAGCTTGTATTAAAAGAGATTTTTGTTAACATTTCTGTAGTAAGTAGGCAGATAGCAGTATTTTATTGAACAAAAATATTTTGTTTTAATAAAAAAAATATTTTTTTTGAAGTAAAGGAAGTAGCTGGTTACCTCCTAGCAGCTAGAAGCTAGTCTATTCTGTACTTATAGTAGTATATTTTGTCTCTTTGATAAGCAAATTTATTAGTGAGTCCTGGCAACACTAACATGCGACGTCACAGAATAATGAGCAGTGTGTAAGCAATGTTAACGAGGCTGCACCAGAGGCGGCGATTCGGCGATTATCTCGCACCGAGACCATCGCGATACGACAGCAAGAGATAACGTGCGTACACAGATAACACTAATGAGAAAACCTTGGAAAACTTTGAAACTATAGTATAAAATCACATTTTAATAGTAAATTAGGTATACAGCTTAGCAAAAAAAAATCATAGAGTTCCACCTCACATCTCATCATCTTTCCTTATTTGAAAGATTTCTCTTGATTATTTTCAAAGATTTTGATGAGACGGCAGCAGCGGGGGCGATTCGGCGATTATAATCTCGCACCGAGACCATCGCGATACGACAGCAAGAGATAACGTGCGTACACAGATAACACTAATGAGAAAACTTTGGAAAACTTCTAAAATTAAAATGTGACCATAGCGGTGATGGCCAAGGGGTTATGAGGTGCAGATGTACTTCTGGATCACAGAGCTTCTGCCGTGGCTTTATACCACCCACTGGACATCCGTGTCGCCAAGCGGTTCATATGACCGTGTTCCGGCATGATGTTCAGTGAAGTCAGAGAGGGATTTATCCCGCCTTCTAGGTTTACCACCATCTACGGCCATATCGTCCGTCCCATTCGCTTTCAAAATAACGTATGGTGACCATGTAGAAGTCTATCTATTCTCTCCGCAGCTGCATTGCAAAAGTATTTCCCACAAAAACTTCCAAAACATACCGCCTTATTGATCTACCAAACATGGAACTCGATACTTTTCCTTACAAAAAAATTGCATTTAACCAGCTGTATTTAACCGATAAACAAAACATCAAATAATAGCTGTTTTAAAATAATATCGATATATTAATTACTGTAATCGATACTTTTACGCTTTAATAGAATTAAGAGAACGTTAAAGTTAGCGGGGCGTTCACGAGACACTGGTTTTGGCAAAAAGGACAAGAATCGACTAATGAGGCGTGAAATTAGGGCCCGGATCTACTTTTAGCGGAGTCGGACTGTATTGCGTTACAGATTGCTTGTGGTACAAGCTATGAGATCCTGCTAGTTAAAGCGGGCAGTAATAAAAAATACCATAGGACCTAAAAATTAAAAATACAGTGCGACGGTCACTAAAATCAATGGAATTTTTCCGGCTTAGTTATTGGGGATACAGTGCAATACAGCTTTTCCAAATAATTCTGGTTATCTAGTAGAGATCGCTATTAGCAACAAGATCATTGGGGAAGTAAATCTGACCGGTATGCACTACCACCGGACCCACGGGAGCAAAAGGAAACTGCCTTTTAGTTCGATACCTTGGCGGTAGCAAATCAGGTTTGGCTCTGGTTTGAACATTTATTTTATGCCATATGTAGTTTAATTTAGTTTTAAATCTATTCTGTAAACTTTTGCCTTCAAGAAAGACAATTTAATTGTATTTAATAAATATGATTACACGCTCAACGCTCACGTTTTGTCTCTCATCACCGCTTGCAGTATCACCACCTTATGACTCGGTGTAACTCTACACCTTCATTGTGGCCGCACAGTTTTGTTAATATGCACGATAGCTCCTTTAATAATATAATAGGTAACATAATAACGCATAAATCGCTTTACGGATATTGTGTGCTTGTCAGGATGTATTTCGGACGAAATTTTAGATTCGCATTGTGGATATTGGGCAAGTATACTATAATATTTAGGGATTTTTTGAATCCTTAGACGCGTACGGCGTACCCTCGCGTCAAGAGGTTCATATGAAACTCCCATTGCAAGACGATTTTACTTCTACTTCTACGGGTATACCTTCTAAAACGACTAATCACTCTCGTATTGTTTTGTAATTGACAAGTTGTGATGAAGGACTGGGCCCATAGCTTATTACAAATCTAAATATGTAAGAGGCAAGAGTGACTGATTGACTGACTGACCTATCAACGCAACAACACAACTCATGCCGCCTGAGCAGTGACGTGCAAACATTACTGTGTGTGGTAGGAGGGCTAGTGAAATGACTGGGCTGAAGAGTCCTAACATCTTAAGACTCTTGAGTGGAAAGCGTTGGTGCAGTGCATAAAGAATTTTACATCATTGTAAAATCTTGGGTGGCACTGTACTGATCATAGGCGGATCCAGGATTTGGTTCTGGGGGGGGCAAGGTGCAGACGGGCAAAAATATTATAATGTTTACTGCGAAAAGTGTGTGTTTAGCTCGCTCTGAGCGGTTAGAAAGTTTAAACATCCTTAACAATAAGTGCGCGAGCAGCTTGCTGCGAGCGCCGAGAAAAAAATTATAATCTTTACCACGAAATATGTGCAAAATTCGTAACTCTACAATGCTTCTGGGGGGGGGGGGCTTGGCCCCCTAGCCCCCCCTAAATCCGCCTATGGTACTTATTATGGGTAGCGTGGACGGTAAGAGACCATCAGGAGAGCGTCTTGCTCGCGTTCTTAGTTTTTACTTCTTTGTATTAAAACAATATAGGCCACAGTGGCCAGGTGGTCGGTGGTCGTTGGTCGGACGTCGGCTACTCGTATCATGCAGTCGAGTGCGTGCGGTGTCACGTTACTGATTCCCTTATACCTCTTAAACTACTGGCTTACATCGCAGTTATGTTACAAGCAGAAGTATATGCAAAATAGGTCATTTTTTTTATTGAGGTAGTGTTACCACGGCAACGGCTCTCTTGGTGGTGTGTGGTTACCGTCGTTTTAGAATACCAAAAGTAACGCTGGTATGATGAGTACAAATATAAAATGTAGCCTCTCGTAAGTACTTAGTAAGTTAGGATATTAGACGTCCATCGCAACACCGTACTGCGCTCGTCATTCAAATACATAAGATGTGAAATCTTTTTAGCCTAATATAATTTTCCTGGGACCTTAACCTTCCAACCGTTGCAAATCGCAGATTATTAAATATGCTGTCGGGAAAAAGTTAATAAACGTTCGTACACAGTGCAATTAGACCGCCGATTATTTACCTAGCATTTCTATTCAATTTTACATGCAAAGCAATCACTTCGCTCCACTTCGTTTACTTGTGCACGTGCATTGTCATTATTCTCATGTAAAACCTTTTGACGTTTTGGTTTATGATATTTATACAGCGCGTACAAGACCACGAAGTAGAGCTGACCGCTGGCCCTTTACTGCGTTCTTCAATTTACTCATTGATAGTAGTAGCCGGTACAATGATTGGGTCAATAATTACTGACTGGCCACAGTTTCAATACTAACAATGGACAAAAGGCGCCGACGGACGACCAATTAATTAAAGATACGTTGTAACAGTAACATAACACACTACATTTAGACTACAGATGAGTATTTCCTGACAAATTATACTTTGATACAGCCTACAACTTTTTTTAAAGGAGGCAATTTTAAATACAGCTTGGATGTTATAAACATATTGAGCTGAAATTTGGTAAAGAAATACCAAATTTCAGCTCAATCGGTCAACCCGTTTAGGCGTGAAAGAGTGACAAACATCCAGACATCCATTCTTACAAAATTTCACGTTTGTAATACTAGCTGCGCCTGTCATTCAAGGGTCTTAGCTATCTCTATACCAAATTTCAGCTCAATCGGTCTATCCGCTATGGCGTGAAAGAGTAACAAACATCCAGACATCTATTCATACAAACTTCACGTTTATAATATAAGTAAGATAATGAAGAAAGCCTAGATATGTAAGAAAGCCTTTTTTTATTTGTTATAGGTTATACTTTGACCAATATCTCGCAACCTTTTAAACGTCGATGCGGCCGGAGATGGTAGCAGGCTATACCTAGAAGGCCGGATAAATCCCTACTGCAAATAAGTGAACATTAAAAAAAGGTCGTGTGTTGCCGACGTGCGGCCACAAAGGCACATTAACGGGCATCAGATTACAAATATTCAGAGAGAACAGAATACACCCGCCGCTGTCGTCTTGTTTTGTTACGCGCGAAATAACCGTCAATTGAGAAAGATCGATTCATTGCCATCTTGGGTTGCCATTTGCCATTTTGGAAAAAGCGCTGCAATTTTGCAAAAAAAGCGAGAAATTTGTGCTGATTACTTCTTTAAAATTATTACGCCGGGTCTCCAGCTCGTATTTTGGTCTACACAATCCAGAAAAACAAATGAACATTAAAAATCGCCTAAGGCTTTTGTTCAATGTTGATATGTTTTTGTTGATTGTGTAGACAAAACACAAGTTGGAGATCCGGCTTTAGCTCAAATAAAATTATTTTGTTATTGGTTTCTTCAAATTTCACAGAGTTACAAATTATTTATTAAGTTACCTTTAAAATTAAAATTAATTATTAACATTAAAATACCTTAAAAACTAAATACTAAAGTTTCTGCATGGACGTTTGATAGAACACTGCGAGCGATTGCGCTTGTCTAACCCCCCTGACCATTAACCTTCTATACCATACACTACTTAAAATTTAAACCTAAGTAATTAGCTCCAGATGCGTTTAATAACATATTAAACTTTAAACTAATTATCTCGAACATTTTTCATGCTGGCAAGTAATTATATGTGACACATTTACCTAACAAATAAATAAATTTATTTAAAAAAAAACTTAAGTCACGATCGTATTTGAACTATTTCACATTATTTTAATTAATTAATTATATAAAAATCGTGGAGGCATTTCCACCTAGTAACTAATTAATGATTTTAATCAACAACCCTAAAACGAGCAAACTGTAAAATTCAAAACTGCGATGCTCATCAGCTTGCTTGCAACTTGCATTGTTGAAAAGAAAATATATTATTAATATAAATACTTAATTGGTATAATTTTATTGCAGAATGTTTATTCAAAACTTTTTAAAATATTAAATTTATATTAATTAATGGGAATATTTATCCAAATCAGGCATTGATTTAGTTTTAAAAGCCTGTCATCATTGTCAGCACCTAAATAGATTGTTAGTCATAAGCCATCTCCACTCATGCCTTTCTCTTATATATAAGAAAGGAAAATCCTTTATTGAAATTATTATAACTTTTAACTAACCTAACCTAGCCTTAATTAGCTACATTTGCATGCTAAATGATATGTTAGCTCAACATGTCTATGATCTAAAATTATGTATTGTAACAACTTAAACACCATATTGCTTGGCAAATAAAGAATTGAATTGAGTTCAAAATATTTGCCTTAAATTTAATAATGTTTGAAACCCATCAAAATTGAATTGAATTGAAAATTCTCAAACACCAAATCAATTCAGCCGAACAAGGAGACTAGATCCCATTTCACGAAAGAAGTCCCGCGGAATTTAGCGGAATTTTATCGATATTATTACTTACTAAACTTCATATCCTAAATAATTTTTATTTTTTAGGTGAAATAAATACCTTTTTTACCGGGGGTAGACTTCCTTTGCAGGAGGTCGTCTAGGTGGGTACCCCAACAGTGCCAGTTGTTCTACCGCCTGAGCAGTAATGTGCAAACATTACTGTGCTTCGGTAGGAGGGCACTGTAGCTAGTGAAATTACTGGGCTAAAGAGTCCTAACATCTTATGACTCTTGAGTAAGAAGCGTTGGTACAGTGCACCTAGAATTGCACATCATTGTGAAATTATGGGTAGCACTGTACTGATTATGGGCAGCGTTATCTCTTATTATCAGGAGAGCGTCTTGCACGTCTTCTTACTTTTCCACATTAAAAAAAAAACCTAATAAATTAAATTTGAGAAATTATGAAGAGTTAATATGTTATAGATATTTTAACTTTTAAAATGTGCGATAGTGGCGCCCCGCAAAAGGACTACTTTCGTGAAAAGCACTCTACTTTTTGGATAGCAGAAGCAGATGCCCGCTTGCTTACCAATCTGCGCGTTTTAGGTCCCCAATTTATTCCTAAGTTTAATGTAATATCAATTTGCTTCAAAGGGCCGATAATGGTGGGTAGCCACGCAAACCTGTAGAAATATATATTTTCTATACAAAGTTGCTAAACCGCGGTTTCAATTAAATGCCAAAAGGTGTGAATTAAGTTATGGGGCCCGTGTAATCGTAAATGAGCCAACATACTCTAGAAGATGTAGATACTTGTGTAAAGGATATCCGGTAAACAATAGATTAGGCTGAGTTTTTTTTCTACTCTATGATATGGTCATGTGTGGTCTGGTCTCTATATAATTTAGATTATATTAATATTTCATTATTAATGGTTATTTAGGTTAAAGTTAATTCAGCTATTTGTTTCATTTTATTAGATTATTAAATAAATTGTTAATTTTATGCTGCCCGTTATCAATAATTTTATGTAGAGGTATATAGCTTCTTGCCGACGTGTGTAATAATGGTGAAATTCCAAATTTCATTATATCCGTCGATTAAGAAACCACTTTTTTGCTAGTCTAAAAGAAAATCACTCTGAGCTATAAAACCAGCAAATGGTAACTATACGTTTAAATACTAGAACTAGGTAAGATAAAGATTAATTAATTACGCGTTAATTAAGTCCGAGGGTTCACTCCCTTGTGCACATCATTGTGAAATTCTGGGTAGCACTGTACTGATTATGGGCAGAGTTATCTCTTAACATCAGAAGAGCGTCTTGCTCGTCTTCTTACTTCTCCACATAAAAAAAAGGTAACTTATAGGAAATAATATAATATTCTTTACATAATATTCTTGACTCTGGCAAATACAGTTCTAGTGCGTGCAAGTTCATATTTGTTTGCAAAAAACGGTATAAAAACAACAAAGAATTTAAAGTCAATTGACACCATGAGTTAAAATGTGGTAAAAAAAAGGGATTAACAGTTTTTTGACCTCATGACTCAAGATATATTGAAAGAAGTTTTTCAAAAGCAGTCATAACCAACCAATAGTTAAATGTATCCTATTGTATCCTGACCACTAATGGTACGGAAATGCCGTGGGATCGCATCACTTGAGGTTTCATTTAAAAATCATTACTAATCGTCATTAGAAGCATGCGTCATAGATGAACTTTAACACTGTCACGTCATGAAGTTGTTATTACTAGATGATATTTTTAGTTTTTTAATATTTTATCACTATATATAAGTACTAGCTTATGCTCGCGGCTTTGCCCGCATGGCAAAATCCTTTCTTCGTGAAGGTCTGCGTCATAAAACCTATTTGTTTTCCAAATTTCAACCCAATCCGGCCAGCGGTTTAGGCTGTGCGCTGATAGATCAGTCAAGTCACTCTTTCCTTTTATACTTACACTTATATTTAGATTTATAATATAAGTATCTACATTTTTTTATTTATATGGCGTATGCTTTTATTGATTCTTGGTTGTTGCTTATAAGATACATATGTAAGGTCTTGGGGCAGTCCAGTGATGCAAATTGTTAATATTGCCAAAGTTTCCAAATTTGTCAGTAACATTGGCAAGAAACGTGGTTTTACCCGACACTAGCAAAATGCACAAGTTGCCAAAATTTATATTATAAAAAAGTATAAATGGAATATTTTAACGAATGCACGCCAGTAGTTAAGTGATATTGGAGGCCTTGTAAGAGTAATTGAAGAAAAAGGAATATTTCCTGTTCTATGGAATGTTGAATAAATAGGTATCATCAAACCGATCTCCATGATACAGTGTTGATGACTCCAAACAAAGACTAATGACTTCAGTCACATAAACCTAAACGTTTTTCCCAAATCATTAGTGGAGAGTGGTGCAAGTCACAAGATAGGTACTGACAAGTCTTAGATCTAAGCTCTAAGAGTATAATTTCTGATTAGCTATGTACGTGGTGCTTATAAGTAACTTAATTATAATTAAAGGTTAACTTTTTCCTATGTTTGTCAGCCCTCTTTATTTCTAACACATTTTCTCCTGCCTCAGGGCAACTGGTAGAAAATGCTATTGTAGCATTAAGTTAGTCCTAGCATGTGCTATAATAAATAAATTATGCGTAACTAGCCAGCGCAACTTCGTTTGGCTGAAAAATACTTCACTGTCAATTGTTAGACCTACTAAGTATACACAAAAAAAATAGCCGCAAAAATTGGTCAAGTCGTTCAATAACAAACAGCCCGGGGGTAGACTTCCTTTGCAGGAGGTCGTCTAGGTGGGTACCCCAACAGTGCCAGTTATTCTACCGCCTGAGCAGTAATGTGCAAACATTACTGTGCTTCGGTAGGAGGGCACTGTAGCTAGTGAAACTACTGGGCTAAAGAGTCTTAACATCTCATGACTCTTGAGTAAGAAGCGTTGGTGCAGTGCACCTAGAATTACACATCATTGTGAGATTCTGGGTAGCACTGTACTGATTATGGGCAGCGTTATCTCTTAACATCAGGAGAGCGTCTTGCTCGTCTTCTTACTTCTCCACATAAAAAAAAAAAAAAAAAAAAAAGCCCGTAGCTTTCGCGGTCGAGATTGTAGCAATTTTTTTATGTGTGTGCTTAGATAGACCACAGTTCGGATTAATTTTGTTTCTCGAATCGATTACTCGAAGACACCTGAACCGAATTTTAAAAATTCTTTTTTCAATGTGGTCCCTTATAAAAGTCTTATTGAAATCAGTCAAGTGGTTTAAATAATGAACGAACTTGCAGTTATCTTAATAGACTTATTTTTTTAAATTGATTTGTCCTAAATAGGTTGTTAACCCTCTCCTGCTTGCCCTATACGCCGAACGTCCCAAATCCGTCAACTAGTACATTTTTTCCGCTGCCGCAACGAGAACGTGTATCAAATTTGATGCATTGCGTTCCTCACGCATTCCAACTCGGGTACAAATCGACCGGCCATCATTTTTATGTACGATATATCATATAAATCCATTGAATTTTATGTACTACTGGAGAAGTTAGACAAGCGAAATTCAATCGAATTCGATGTGAAGCTATTGTTCACTGTACCTATATTAAATTTTAATAATGAATTATCTAATCTAATATCGCTTTGTTCATATGTTAACATAAGAAAAAAACAATTGAGAGCATAATTATTAACGTGTACCTGAATTATATCCCTTACCGGCATGCCAGTACTCAGGCCATGAGATCAGCGACGAATAGAATAATAACAACCTGGCAGAGTGTAATTCGAAGAGTGATGACAAATCCTGCAGACTAGACACGACCTTCACTTTGTGAAGAAAACGACTAACAAGAAGAAATATTAGGAAGATAACAACTAATAAGAAGAGAAGAAGAAAATATATGAATTGAAATAAACTAAATATGAACGGTTTTTCGTTTAAAATTCAATTCAACTTACATGCTCGAGAACAAACCAGCAACTAAGTACAATGAAGCTTGAGGGCCACAATTGATCGGAACAATAGTAATGTATACACCCGTCTTCTCTACGTACATATAACTCAGTGTATCCGATTTAGTCCCGACGGAGCGATTGAAGTCGGGAATGGACCGAACCGGGAAAAACTCCACGATATATGGCACCGTCGAACAATTGTTAACAGGTTTTTACTCGGTGCTAAATTGAGAGGTTAATAATGGGGTGACAAGTTTTTAGACCTGATCGAAGGTCCGTGCAAATTGTCAATCAAACTATACAGGAGCCGATAAGTCTAAATATATAAAAGGAAAGTAAGACTGACTGGCTTTCAACGCACAGGTCAAACAGCTGAACAGATTGAGTTCAAATTTGGCACACATTTATATTGTGACGCAGAAGCAAAGAAAGATTTTTAGTACACATATATATACCTATTCATAAACATATATCTCTAATCATAATATTTAAGACTTTATTTTTTTTATCTTAATGTCACGATTTAAAAGTTTAAAGCCTTGTAAAGAGAAATTGCAGTACACTTTCGAAGCAGCAGGACCCGTTAAAGCACCCTAAAACATGTAAATTAAAATAAAACGCAACCATCATCTACAAAATACAGTTGCCATTCCAAAAGACATTTTATATCAAAACCCCATTTACTTAAACGATAATTACATCTTATCAATAATATCTCTACAAAAAAGCCATTACGATTCGTCGTCCGACGTAAAAACTTTCACCTTTACACATGATGAATCCCTTAACGTATCAATTTTAACCCCTAATTACGCGCAGTGGTCTCTGAGACCGCCGCGATGCGAAGCTGATCGTAGCTCGAGAGATAAAGGTGAATGATGTTACTGCTATCCATAATTACGTGACAATAATATATGTGAATATTTATATTTATTTGGTTATTTTAATTCTTGCTGACTCTGAAAGTCAATGTACACAAATCAATTTGATTAAAAACTTCTTACGATAATATTTTAATATATTCTCTAATAACTCTCTTCAGCAGATCAAAATAAAACTAATTAGCGATTCTACAATAAATCCGTCTAATGTTATAAATACATTAAGTATAATAATTGTATATGAGTGTATTTGTTAGCACTTCACGCATAAATGATGGAACAGAGTGAGCAGACATTTAATAGTAGGTAGTCTGGAATAGGTTACATTTTAGCGGATATACCCCCACACCGCAGGGTGGAGGTAGTATCAGATAACTAAAGTAAATGACTCCACCAGTAGCTCCCAACCCAAAATTATTGATGTTTCAACCGCATTAACCACGTCGGCGAAATGAACCAGCTCCACGCAGGTGTCAAAAGCTCTGCCGAGTGGGACAAAAAACATCATCACGTGGAAATTGTCCTACGAGTAGCCTGAGGATGGCGTGAACTGGAATATCATTTCCTGACCGTGATTAATCAAATGGAGGCTAGAGAGTAGGGAGATGTTAGAAAAAAGATAACGGTGATAATTATACAATAATATGAAATGGGAATTAAATTTATTTTAATAGGTACCATTACTGTATTAAATGTCTTAAAACTGTAGATTAATTTATTAAATTATAATATAAAGTAAAATTTGTAGGAGTTTCTTCAAATAAAATGCTATAGATGTATATATGTATTGACGTTTTTTACCACCGTAGGTCAAAACTCTGTTCTAGAAACTGTATGAGCTAAAATATGGCATATCATATTTACCTTTGGCCTAAAAATAATATAATCTGAAATATAAATAAATTTAGTTTTTTTAATATCATGAAGTCCAACTGTTTTGTAATTTGGTGGCTTTGGTGGCCTATCAGTCATCGTAGAAGCGTGCTGATGTGAATTTTATCATAATTATTATAATATTAAACCCGGAGGTGGCCCGTGCGATGATTTATTGGGTCTCGTAGTCCACGGGTGCGCTTTTTGTGAACATTAGCGATTTTCGGCACTCTGAAGCATTTACAGGTTAAATTTGTTTTTTATTGGTGCAAAATCGTCTTTGTGGTTTTTGTTGACTGGTGAGTGTATTTATTTTCGACAAGTTTTACTTTAACATTAATTTTAATTAAAACATACTAATGAGAGATATAGAATTTATTTTACCTTAAAAAAATAACTAAATTATGCAATTTAATTTGAAAAATTAGACTACTTATATCTAGTGAAAACCAATACCAAAATATCTTTAGCTAATTATTTATAGCTAAAGATACATTTTGAGTTAAGTACACTTATATATATTTAATTTAAAATTAACACAATATTCTAAACCGAGCTTGGTAATTCTACGAACTAGGTATTTATTTATTTTGTGTTCACAATCCATGTTCATATTTGCGTAGCTTTCCAATACTGCGAGAAATGTGAGTTAATTTGCAACATTACCTCGTGGGTGTTAAAATAATGTTCGACCCACTATCCTTACTTGGTAAGGATTAAGATGTAAGGATTCCTTACGACTAAATATAAATAAATGCGAACATTTAAATTTAATTGTGTTACCTTTATGGGTTAAAAATAGATTCGCTCGACTTTCTCTATCCATTTTTGGCCGTAATTTTTAGTGCCTAACCATTTTTTAACCTTGTTAATTATTACTAAACTGAGGACTAGGTACTTCTTATTTCTTAATCTGAGGATTTTGAAAAAAATAAATAGAGTGGTACAGCTTGAGGGGAAATGTTTTAGTTTTGCGAGGAATCTGACCTTAATCGGCTTTATTGTTTGCATATATTATGTAGTAGATAACTCATTATTTTGTTCAAATAACTACAAAACTAGTAAATTGAGTCACAAGTCCCAAATACACGTTGGTACCTTAATCTGAGATCAAAATAAAATAGAAATATGAATGAAGGTTAGAAATAAGGAAATAAAAAAAAGTTTTCTTACTATAGGTAATACTGTAGTCTGGGGATTATTGTGGAAACTAGAATTTAAAAAAATAGGTACACTTTTTGACTAAGATTAGTTTATTTAGTATATATCTACCGAACTCTAGCTATCTAATTATCTTTATTACCGATATCACTCGAGACACAAACACTCGCCCCCGGAACACGCCATGTCATCACTTTGATTTCTCGTCCAATTACTAAGAAAAACAACGCACTATTATCGACAAAACAATGCGAGACATTGACGCATTATTTCGATTGTTACTCCAGAATAGGCACCTTTTCATATAAATCTATCATAACTACGAACAAAGGAAAATCAACTCTATTTCGTAACGTACACGAATCAAATTCATATGTTATTTTCTTCAGTAGTTAAGCTTATTTAGAAATAAGGTCTTGATCAAACCTTACAACATTTAACCCGGGAAAAGAAGGCATTACTAATGTCTATGCTAAAAAGTTTGACTGTTTTTACGGGGGCAGAGGCAACGGACACTATCAGTGTGAATAGTGATACCGCACTAATGAATTTCCGTTAACATGCGCACCGGATTACATTGTCAAACACTGGCATAAAATATACAAAAGTATGCATTCCTCACACAGCTACAGGGATAACTTACCAGGACCAGTGTTGTTACAAGTTTCAACACGTTTTCCGGGGCCAGTATACTTGGCAAGAGCGGATTTTTAAGTCTTCTTTTTATTGTCACTCTTTTTGACAACTGTGTAAAAGCATAAAGACATTGGGTGCAAATCTCTTTACAATAACCGTGGGAGTAGTAAGAGTAAGAGCAAACGCACGATAAGAGATGATTAGTCTTGACTGGTGGTGTCGCGTTGTGTGCTACCAATACTCAATACCAATGTTAATATTAACAAAAAAGTCACAGTAGAAAGAAGACTCTTAAGAGTCCGCTTTTGCTAAACGACTAGACCCGTAAAATGTCTGGTTGTCTATTTTCTTGGAAGCGTGGATCGTATTGGTCGTGACAGTGACGTATCCAGTTGGATGTGTAATGTGTAACCTACGGTTCGAACAGTAGGAGGCTTATTACGGAGTGAACGTGTGAACAGAGGCCTGCGTTTGACATACGGGACGCGCTTCATTGTCAGCACTGACCGACGGACAACGGATGATAAATATTGTTCACGGTTGATTAACTAGTTCTATGAAGGAGACAGGATCTAAGAAAATAACATCTAGTAAATTACTATCAAAAATAACGTCCTCGAATTTTTGTTTTTCCTTACTCTCTATTCTCTATATTAAAAATTAAAAAGGAAGTGAAAATAATTAGATACTTTTGGAACGAAGTTCCTTATCGCGCGTTGTGAAAGGGGGCTAGACGGAAAAAAATCTTACGAAAAGTTGTCACGACACTTTTTGATATAGAAAGCTATTGTAAGCTGTGCGGCGTGGACATGTTTCTCTGTCTGTCTCTCTCTCTCTCTCTCTCTCTCTTATAGAAAGCAAGCCAGATATTTTCATTAATCGAAAGGAACTTCGTTCCATCCGGGTGTCCCTTGACACCTCTTAAGTTTTTTTTTATATAAAATTTATTTTTATTTTAACTTGTTTATCCTAGTTGCTTCGTCAGTTTCATTTTTGAAGGAATTTCTATGTTATAATAATAATTACAACCTATCTGTGTTAGACTTTTTGTTGTTAAAGATCGGGCCATATATTGAATATTGACTAATTAGTCACTATTATTATTTTTGATTAATTATAATAAGTACGCAATATTTGGTGTTTGGTGGTCTAATGTTGTGGGATTAAGCATTTTTGTTATAAAAATTAAATAGCCCAGTTTTCACACCGATTCCACATTCGACCAATCAACAACTAACAACAAGAATTCGAAAAAAGGTCCGTAATTAATCAGAACGCATTCAAATTTTTGACAAGCAAAAAGGCGGGAATCGCATTAAAATAGGTTCGACAAAACAGTTCGTAATGAACAATCGACGCGCATTATTTTAGTGTTGTCGTTTATTGTTTAATCTGTGGTGTGGTGTCAGATTTCAGTACGAATTTCACATTAGCTCTATAGGTATATCACCTTACGCTCATTTTGTGAAGAGATGTGACCCATTCATGGGGACAAAAGAGGGAATAAATAAAATAATTAGTGCGGTGCTTAATCGTTTAGTGTAATCACGGCTTTTGAATGGAGATTGTATGAAAAAAAAGCTAAACCCCACCACTAACAAGATCCGCTATCAAATAACGATCAGCATTACTAAGCTTTGAAAATAAACGAATCTGTTTCAAGCCTAAACATTATTTATTATTAATTTAAGCTTTACAAACCCACAATAATTGGAGGATTAGTGATTAGACTATAATTTCCTGTTTTGGACTTCCGGTTTTCTCTTTTGTCTGGGTAAAAATAAGTTTAATAAAGATACATAATATTTATAGATAAGTTGGCAAGAATCATGGTGTTTTATTGGAATCAGTTATCTAAGCCAGCTTTTGAGGTCCAGTCACCAAGTTAGTTCTTCCACGACTGTTCTGGGGTCTGGGGTACTCTTACAGAACAGGTTATCCTAATTACCTACTCTGTTAGAGGGCAATCCCACTAATATAGCAGCCAAACTAGAAGGCCAATAGGGTAAGTAACGTCAGGATGGAAGTTACTTAACGACCACATAATATCTGATTGGCGATTACCGTACCCACAGTTTAACATGCCTTTCGAAACACGGTAACTCTTGCCTTATGTAATTCCTAAAAGTATAAGTGATGGTAATATCTTTCTAAAAATATCTTAATAATGTTTTATATGATTAGTTTTCTTTCCATATTCACAATTCCATCTCAGAGCTCGAAATATTTTCATACCAAAGACTCACGGACGTCGCAAAGTCAGATTTACCATTGATCATGTATTTAATAGACGTACAACTTCACAATTACAAAGCGCACGATCTTCGGTAGGTTCCATTCATATGACAAATGAAATATCATCATCAAGAGCGATACAAAAGGAGTCGCAATCATCAGCACAATGCTCGTGCAATTAAAGAGTGAAGCTCGACTCACCTGCTCGCCGGTTTGTCCGTCTGTCTAGAGCTCGATTAATCACACGATTCTTGCAAATGACAGTTAATATTGTGCTTAGGGTGTGGTGCAAGGGAATAGAGGTGGGGAATAACAACGATGAAGTAGATCTGACTTACTCAACCACCGACGATACAAGTAATAATATAATATCACCAAGAACACATGTAAAAAGTTGGCAGATCTCACATAGAACCAAGCTTCTTACTCTACACACCCTAACTTTCCATGACTAATTTGGCAAACTATACACTCTACACCTTAGTCAAAATACCTACGTATTATAGTTTGACCGTTTCGTTACTTCGAGAACTAATAACAGTATAGTAAGGAACAGTGAAATACATCTTTCCCCTAACGCCCATAAGATGGTACTCAGTATTAGGTTGGAAATCTAATATTTAAACCTGTTTTACAACTCGATGGGGGACTGGATGCTAAGGCGCTGCCGATTCCCAGTCCTCCGTCACAAAGACGATGCAGGAGTGCCCCCGAGATGTTTTAGTGGGTATATGGTGGAGAGTCCCACATAACCCTCCCATACCCCCCAATGTGGGTACGCGTAATGTGATTTTACTGTTTTTACTTAGCGTGAACAAAAAAAAAACCCGCTGCCGCTTATACCTTGCTCGACGAGTTCAATCCGCGTGTAGTTGTCAATCGCTACGTTTGATTCCACTGAATACACCGACTGGAACATTTTGACATTACAGAAAACATAAGGATTATACTGTACCACAGTTGACCCTACAGATTAGGACTAGGTATTTCATACCCTTATATAACCTACCTTTTACTTGATCCTTGTTTGGTAATTCAATTCTTAATTAACTTGTTTATTGTTTAACTAGCTAATTCTAAGCACAAGACAATAAGATTTTATTTAGCCATAATATAGCCATTTCAACTTGAAAAAGAAGTACCTACCTACCTACATATATTATGAGTAAACAAAAAAAAGACTAAAAATTCAACTATAAGTATTAAGATCTACAATGGGCGAACTTATCGCTTAGAACGAGCCAAAGCTGGTTGCCTCTCTTCCAGGCTAGTTTTGCATGGAGTGTTTGAATCTAAAGAGTAGGGTGTTATTTTATAGAGGAGTCAATATAACCTATTCATACACACTGTACTGATTTTAAAAGGTGTCAAGACTCCAACTAAGCAGCAATTGGCAGCATGTTTACCAATCCCATAAAGTCTTAAACATGCAAATAACTCCCCTCCTCAGTGTATCGACAGCACCATTGAACCATAAAGCGACATCGACTTCGACTTCAAACACTTGATTAACGACAAGCGACTACTTGCAGGGGGTCGCGCCCTCCGTTTGTTCGCCGCAAACATCGCGACGGATTAGCGACTAAAAAACAGGTTTAATTTAGTCTTGTTTTGGGTTTTTACAGTTGAGTTTCGAGTGTCAAACTGACGATGATATTTAACAATTGAGAAATATAAATTCTTCAAAGTTATGTTCATAAATTGGTCACATTGTGAAGAGTGAAAGGTCCTGTAAGAGACCTGTCCTGTAAGAGGAATTACGAGTACATCTCGGTTCGTCTCGGACTAACTATAATACCGTAACAATTTCTGTAACAATTGTTTTTATGTTAGTAGGTAGATAACCGAGATTTAAGCTAGATATCGTCTATCCATTACAGAATTATAGTGCACAAAATGGCTTATTAGAATTTATAATAGTAGAATTTATAAAACACGCAAGTTAGAGAAATTTTATCTTAATCTTTATTAATTCCAAATTCAAAATAATATTATTACTAATAATTTCAACCAGCATTAAGGGCGCGTTCCCAAGGGCTCACACTCAAAACCGCGCCAAATGAAAAGCACATCGGGCCATTAGACGAAGGACCTAAGACAATAGCGTGGAGGGCCCTTAACATGAGCCCTGTTTGCGTCGCTAAACGCCCTTGCACTGTTGACATTATGTTGCGATGGAATGTTTGCTATGTCTTACGGTAGTTTTTGACACAACGCGTTGTAGTCTATTTTTGCGTAGCGTCCGGCAGCGGTTTGTCATCGTTGTCGTCGTTGTTTCGTATCCTTTATTCTAGCTAAGTTTCGCGTAACCACATAACTAACACTAACAAATAGTTATAACCCTTAATGCATGCATAATGCTGCACTCGGTGGTGGAATTAATACTAATTACTATTTTGGTAACGTTTGAATTCCTCGCCGTCTCTTAAAACTTAGTTAGACTCACAAATTTAGAGCGGAATTAACACTAAATGTTAAATAATACCTAACTAATAATTGTTGTGATGGAATTCCGCAAAGTAACGCCTAGTTCCATTAATTATGGTTAAGATAACATAAATTGACTCTTTTTTCTCTCTTTTTTTCCTTGGTTGTCTATAAGAGATCGCTATTAGCGATAAGACCGCCAATTGTAACACTTCTTTCTGTGTAATCTTAGTTCTAAGTTTATATTGTTATATTTGTGTGAACAATAAAGAGTTTTCTATTCTATTCTTTTTTTTTTTCAATTCAATATAGGTAAGCCTTTGACCACGATCTCGCGTGATGTTAAGCGACGATGCGGCCGTAGATGGCAGCAGACTACACCTAGAAGGCGGGATAAATCCCTCCCTGGCTTCACTGAACATCATGCCGGAACACGGGAACACGCTGACAATGACCGCTTGGCGACACGGTTTTTTTCAGTGGGTGGTAACTCGCCACGGCCGAAGCCTACCACCAGTAGAAACTTACAACTGAAAAATTAAAGCTTAACTTTTCAGTTATGCAATTTTTTTAAACAATTACAAATCATTTGACGAATTCAACCTCGCTGCGGCCCGAGCACACTCTGAGATTGACATAAGTCTAGCAACACCTGTCCCACTGTCAAGACTAAACTGCGGGGTTATGCGGGTCCAAAATCGCTTCTCGTTTTGCTGGCGCCCATTGTCAAATTTTAACAAAATTTGAAAAAAATCTTGAAATTTCTTACGATGCCAGTACAAACTCAAATACAACTTAAATTTTTTTTAATTTAGCAGCTTTTAGGTGCCTCAAAATGGCGTTTTTGAAAATAAAAATGTGTTTATAGGTTATTTTTTTGCTTACGTTTTGCTGCGCCTCCGTCTCTTTTTAGTGCAGAATTTAGGCCCTGATATAGGTATATCAAGACGTAACTCTTGCTACTCGCACTGTCATTGCATACAAGTTTGCTGCCTTGGTTAAAAAGTCATTTCATTTGTCTGGGTCTCGCACAAATAAATAATTTAGTGATGAAACTAATTAGCCTTTGAATGCCGCACTAAATATTTAACTACGAGCTAAACGGCTGATATTAATAGTCAAGGATCCCAAATTCACCAACCCTCACTTATTTTCGAATTGGTGAAATGTGTAACGTCATTGTAGGTACTTTTAACGTATGGGCAACGGCTAGCTTGGTCCAATCCGATGGCCAAATTCTTGGATAATAGACAAAAGAAATTTTTCATTTTGTGTGTATTCAATACATTTTCTCTCTACAAGAGGAAGGTTTAGTTAATATAGCTATATTATGTATAATACATGCATAATTATAGTAGAGAAATACTGATATTTTCTATTAGGAGCTACGCGCGGGGTAACTATAAAAAAAAAATTATAGCAAACAATGATGAATCCTAGAGATCTAGAAATAAACCTAGAAATCTTCCCCTAGAAGAGGACAATAAGTAAAGTTTTCAGAGACGAGTAGAACCATCCTTGAAATAAACAATTCCCGGCGGTCAAAGGATCTTATACTATAAATGGAATAGAAAATCAAGATTATTACGGACACTCTGAAATACCCTTCTTGATTCATAAAACCTTTGGCGATCCATCTCACATCTCACTCACTCGCAGCAATATCTTCGTAAGTGTGAGCAGGACGAAAGATCTGGTAAATTCAACGCATGAAAATTGAATGCGCCGTAGCTTATACAGGGTGTTTGTGAATAAAATTGAATATTCAGTTGCGAAAATCACGGTTATCCGCCTTGTGATGGACTCAGTGTCCTTTGCTCTATTACGTGTCAGATTTTTGTAGGCTATTGCTATTATTATTATCATTTTGTTTTCTAACGGGCTCGAGAAAGGTAATATAAGAAGAGCTCTATTATATACACTTAACTACCTTATACTCACATCTTTACTTTCAATAACCCATTCTTAGTTAATGTCTATGTAAATAAACCTATCTGTGTGCAATTTTCTACCTATTTAGTGGTATGAGGTCTGTGTTAATAAATCAGTGTGGTCATTACGGTCCAATTTAAAATTATTCAAATTCAAAGTTCATCATCATCATCATCATCATCTCAGCCATTGGACGTCCACTGCTGAACATAGGCCTCCCCTTTGGACTTCCATATGTACCGGATGGAAGCGACCTGCATCCAGCGTCTTCCGGCGACCTTTATAAGGTCGTCTGTCCACCTTGTGGGTGGACGTCCTACGCTTCGTTTGCTAGTCCGTGGTCTCCACTCGAGCACTTTTCGACCCCATCGGCCATCCGCTCTGCGTGCTATATGGCCTGCCCATTGCCACTTCAGCTTGCTAATCCGTCGGGCTATGTCGGTGACTTTAGTTCGTCTACGGATTTCTTCATTTCTGATTCGATCTCGTAGAGAAACCCCGAGCATAGCCCTTCAAATTCAAATTTCAAATTCAAAGTTATTCCAATAAAAAAAGCTTAGTCAGGCCACGAAGCCGCGAAGCTTAGTTAATACATATTATTAAACGTTACATCATCGTTTTTCCTCACTATCAAGAACATTGATAGCAATAGCAATAGCCTCAGTTTCCATCACGTACACGTAATGCCGACGCCGGACCTAAGCTCTGGAGTCCCTCTGTCAGCTGAAGTAAATTAAATTTCAGTTGTGAGGTGCCCCTGACAGGTATTCTTCCCTTTATCACTGCAGAAACGTTTTATTAACCGACTTCACAAAAAATAAGGTTTTCAATTCGTTGGTTTTTTTATGTACCTACTCTCGTATATTCCCGATTACTCGAAGACGCCGATTTGGAAAACTCTTTTTCGTTTCAAAGGCTTCTTTCTATTCACAGATTCAATTTATTTTTTTCAAAATTCAAAGTTTTCACACAAAAAAAAAAAAAACAAATTTTCAAAGGTTTCATAACTATGAATTAAAACATGCGTCTGCCTACATTTATTGAAGAGAGCTTGAAGTGGGTTTGTTTTCTTACCACAATGTGCATAATAATTGTATCACTGGGATCTTACTAATCTAAGAAAATAATAATAATTGTTTTTTGATAGATTCGCATCAAAATGATGGATAAGTAAACATCAAAACGATAAATAAAATGACTACCACAGTTTTGTCCATATTATGGGGGAAATTTTAAGGAAACGGACGGAATACGGGACCGACAGTTTATATGAGCTTTCCGTCACAATATACTCATCTAGACACCTTTACCGAGGGGCGGGTTATTTAATGACTCAATTTGTAATTATTTGTATATTTTTAATATTAATGTTTTAGTTTAAAGTACTTTTAGGGTTATTTTTAAGTTTAATTTTGTATATTTTTCTGATTTTTACAATAATAAAGTCTCATAATATACTTAGTAAGTATAGCATAACAAATAGTGTGCACTGATAACTAAATATTTTCAAAATATCCAGGGTGAGCCAGCCCATTACACCCCCGTTGTGCAAGTGACGGCTATTGCTGACCCACGCTGAGTAGTTTCCAATAAATTAAATATCCATCAAAATGGGGTGGAAATAGACCCCGTACGCGAGGGTATTTTAATAGATATTCCATATTTTAAACGGATTTTCGGAGAGATATTTCAACTTTTATAGTTTTTCTAGTGCTGCCCTGTTAAATTGTCACACGGTTTCTATTTGTTTTTTGTTTCTTTCACTCTCCCCGTTTTTTTTCAACGTGGTCGCGTCCTGGCGTAAATTTTGCTACTCAATGAGATTTGAACCCAGGGTCTACAGCTACAGGTTCATCTCAACTTCCATGATTTCAACTCATTCAAATACAAATACAAATCATTTATTTGCACACATGGGTATACAGCGGGGCTATGATGCGCACGTCGACATAATGTCGCGTAAAATTTGATTTAAGAGCGTATATATCGAGTGACGACTCTTTCGCTCGCACAATTTGACAAATTTTGAAATATAAATTCAAGGAATTTATTTATTGAAAATTCCTCTATACAAGTCCTGCATAATATTATTGCACACATTTAAAAAGTGTTTTCAGTGAGATATATTAAAAAATTGAATAATGAGATTTTTTGAAAAAAAAAATCTTTTTCGACATCGCTCCTCATCCCATTTTTTTATATATCTCACTGAAAACACTTTTAAAATGTGTGCAATAATATTATGCAGGACTTGTATAGAGGAATTTTCAATAAATTAATTCCTTGAATTTATATTTCAAAATTTGTCAAATTGTGCGAGCGAGAGAGTCGTCACTCGATATATACGCTCTTAATGTGAATAGTACTCTATGTGGCTGGCATAAAGTCGAGATTTACGCACCAGTGAAATGATTTTGTCGTTAAAACTCCTATGTCAAAATGATCTCACTGGTGTGTAATTTTCGACTTTATGCCAGCCACATAGAGTATTATTCACATTAAATCAAATTTCACGCGACATTATGTCGACGTGCGCATCATAGCCCTGCAGGTTTACAGATGTTATTGTTTAGAAATTATAAGTACTCCATGTCTCACCGTCAGGCATGCAAAAATTTATTAATGTACAATTTTATATTGTTAAAGTTAAAATTAACAAAAGGAAAATCACACTCACATTTAGATTGTTGGATTTACAAATTAGCTGTGTAAGTACTAACTGGGAGAGCCATGCACAAGCTGTTTTGCAACAATATTGATCCGACTTTTTTTGGGTCGCTACAACTGACGGATCGAACATGGATCCTCCCTTTTTTCCCTTATTTTGTCAGTAGGTACAAGGCTAAGTACAATCTACAATACAACAATCGTAAATGTAATCAGACGTCGCGTCGAGATCGTAAACCAAAGTGCAGATACATCCAATTACCATCATTTGCAATCAATACTGCACTTTTTATAGTTTTCACACGATGTTGATACAATTCGCACTTTTTCTTCCAACAAATCACTTGATTTAATCCCACAATTACATCTTTAAATCAAACTTGTTCAAAGAAACAAACTTATTCTGAAAGCTTTGAACTTTTTCCGTAGTGTGAACTTTCCTGATCAGTCGTTGCGGGGTAAGAATCTTCGCACACGATGAGTAGCTCATACTCACGTTATTGTAGCTTTTAAATTATTTTTAAAGAGCATAATTTACTGAAGGAAGAGAAGAAACAAAGAAAATAATTTATCCTTTGCAGGAGGTCAACTAGGTGGTTCCAACAGCACCAGTTGCCGTCTGAGCAGTACAAACATTGCTATAGGTACTTCGGTAGGCTGTAGCCAGTGAAATTACTGGGCTAAAGAGTCTTAATCTAATCGAGTCTAGAGTCTAAATCTTAATCATGTTACGACTCTTGAGTGACAAAGCGTTGGTGCAGTGCACCTAGAATTTTACATAATTGTTGATACAAAATGCTTGTTTATTTATTTGATAAAAAAAACATCACTACTTATACGAAGACCCTAAGCTATCATTTAATGCAGTGACAAATACACGTAGTTTGTTACAACGGAACATGTTTGAACAATTATTGGTGGCAACAGCGTCTCACGAGTGCACAATACCATCTAGGTTCTAGCACTAGATCTAGATCAGTTTACAGTTAATTGATACTGATGTTTATCACACTGACAAATGGAAATTTATATAGGAGCCTAACAACACAAGCACAAAATACTTTTGTATTGATAAAAAGCGAAATATTTGACCGTTGATCAATAAGTATATTTAAGTAATCTAATAGTAAGTCCCGAATAGTAGATAGCAAAAAAGTATAAAAGATGTAAGATGATGTATGAAAGATACGGATGAACCGCGGAGTTATTAGAAGCATATATGATAGAACAGGATTTGACATAGGAGTTTTAACGACAAAATCATTTCACTGGTGCGTAAATCTCGACTTTATGACAGCCACATAGAGTACTATTCACATTAAATCAAATTTCACGCGACATTATGTCGACGTGCGCATCATAGCCCCGCTGGAATGAATGCGTAGAGAAAATTATAGACTCTGCCAATGTCAGAGGTTCGTATAAAAAAATAGTAAGTCCCGTAAAGGAAATTTCGCACGGTATATGTTTTTCAACAGCTATCGTGCTAAGAAATTATATTTTTAGAAGTCCTATTTCAGAAAAAATTTGATCTGGTAACCAAAACCAGCAGGGCTATTCACTTATCGGTTAGGGAACCGAACCGAATACCGAATTGTCAAAAATGTATGAAATGACGTGACATGACATGTCAAGTTGTATCTGCATAATACGTCATTTCATACATTTTTGACAATTCGGTTTTCGGTTCGGTTCCCTAACCGATAAGTGAATAGCCCTGCTGGTCACGTAATAAAAAAAATACCGACAGATAATGGCGCCTGAAATTGAATTTTGAATTAAGACATAGTTTTACTCATATAAATATAGCTATTTACACACTCCTTTCTAAGTTCAACCAGACAACTTAATCCTCCCAACAAAATAACAGTATACCAAGAAACCTTCACCACATAGGTAAGGCTTAAATATCATGCCCATATGAACCTAGTACCTGGGTACCTA
Source organism: Hemithea aestivaria (assembly GCA_947507615.1). Lineage (NCBI taxonomy): Eukaryota > Metazoa > Arthropoda > Insecta > Lepidoptera > Geometridae > Hemithea > Hemithea aestivaria. Next base: position 16,709,789 of record OX382333.1, on the reverse strand, counting down.
TAGCACCTTAGGCCCTGAAAAGGCACCGCGGTAATTAAGTAGTACCTTAACAGTAGGCCTGAGATTGCACGCACCGGCGCGCGCGCAGGGTAAATGTTAATTGTCGCTGTTTCTGGTTACCCCGATAGCCTTAAATGGTGGCGACACACGGACAGTTAGATTAAGATATTATAGTTGGTTCATAGGTCTTTCACGACTGCAATGCTTATAGTCTCATATTATACAGAACAATTTTCTTTATTGACATCAAAAATGAACAAAATAGACTTAAAACTAAATTAATGTGCTTAAATTAAGGTCCATAATGGGTGGCCTTATCGCTTAGAGTGATATTTTCCAGGCAACCAACTTATAATTATGTCAGGCATATTACGGTATTTAAGGGCCTACTTTAGACACGATACCTTTTTGTTCGCACTAAATGACGAATTGTGAAATTAAAAAAAAAAACGTTAATTACTTTTTGTATTTTTTTAGGTCCATAAAAATATGTTTTTTATTATTTTCAAAAGATATCATTTCCTTAAATAATGTGGAGTCGAGTGCGAGGACACGAATAAAAATAAAGGGGTTAATTTAAGTAGATAGATTAAAATATATACAATTTTCCTCGAAAAAGGTTGAGACGAAGACATAAAATACGGGGGTTAAATTTAAATTCAATTCGTTTATTTCAGACAATGTCCATACAGAAAAGTTAAAAACTTTATTCTGCCTTCTTTTGAAGGCTATCTGTTTTTGAAACTCCCGGTCCGTATGTTCCCCAGCACCGCAGTAAGGTTACGCGGAAGACCGTTCTATCAGATACACGTCTTTTGGCGGCACCTCTGCCTCACCAAGATAGGGTTTCAAACAATAAAGATGTCTGTACAGATTGTCCAGTTTTAATGTGAACGTCGTTCTCCGTATTTTTTGGATGGATAGATGCAAATTAAATCTGATTGAAGGGTAAACTAAGTGAACAGGGATGTGAAAGGAGGAGTGCAGATTTTATGATCCGCTATAGTGATCGCGCATCTCTACTCAAAAAGCAATTAATTTTACTACTTATTATAATTAATAATTATAAGCTAGTATGTGTATTAATCGGGCACTTTCACTTCGCGTTTTTTTTTACAATTTTTTATTGAAAAGTGCTTTTGACATGCCTATTAGTCAATTGACTGTCAAAAACTATTGTTGCACGCCACCGCTATACTTTTCCTCAATTTCCCTTCCAACCAGGTTGTCTACAAAAGATTGCTTTATGCGATAAGACCGCCGATTGTTTACCTCTACTTTTAAGTTTGTTATATTATGTTCATAACTATTTCTTGTATTTTGGTATGCAATAAAGTCATTCTATGTATTCTATTCTAATTTTTCTTTCTATTCAACTCAGTTGCAAGTTCCAGGCAATACACGAGCTACCGCATATAACAGTGCCTTAGGTATCTTACATAAAATATCTATAATTTAGTACCTCTACATGTTAACATTCTAGTCACACACAGTATTGCATATTGATAAAAGTGCAAAGACAAAAACCGTAGTCTATGCCGTGGTGTTGCTTTCAATGCATTTGCATATAATGTGGGGCCACAAAAACAGCGCGCGATATGAGCCGGTCGCAGCGGTACTGCGGATACGCTGGGTGAACTTGCGTAGCCATACTGTCAGCGGGAATTATAACTATAGCAAGTAGCATAATTTGTTTCACGTATCGTTCCTAATATTAACATTCTACTTATTAATGTAGAAATACCTATTTTATTTGCTAAATGTAAGATAGGGCTAATTTTAAATATGAATGATAATAATGTCCCTATTTTACAATATTAAAAATTAAGTCTCAAAAAATTAATTAACAAAAGCAATAACTGCCGGTAACATACCCGCGCAACAAAATCCTTCAGCATAGAACCTTAGGACCCTTAACAGCTGCAGTACCTATAGTCTTTCTATTTAAAGTCATTTGAAATGAAATAACCCGCTAATAATATGGCCACACCTTGTGGACGAGCAATGTATAAAATATGCAATACATTATTAAATTATTAATTTTTAGGTTTTTGTGTAGAGGTTTAATAAGATCGCTTCTTAATTGCCACTCTGCTCGTTGCCTTTACATTTAACACTACATTGTAATTATTGAATTACCATATTGCAGAAAATTAAAATAATTTTTTTTTTATGGCAAATGCCTTTATTGAGAAAACAAACTAACAACACTACAGCTACTACAGCAGTTGAGAACACTTTTATTAACCACAGATCGGCCACAAGCCAATCTACAGAAAATCCAAGTACTCCAAACCACTGTCAGATGGCAGAGTGCCCAGAATGCTGGCAGCATTGCCACGTTGAATGGCAATACTTAAAAATAAAATATATAAAATAAATAAAATAGATAAGTAGGTGTACTTTTACTTAAACAATTACTATAATATACTAACGTTATTTACTCTACGTTTTATTATAAACTGAAAATAACCCTAGATTTTATTTCAGGATTTCACTACACAACTAATTTCAGCTCTTCCCGGTTAGTCCGAGGCGGTGTAGTTGTAAAAAATTTACAAACTCAATATTCATTGATTCAAATAGGTTACTGGCCCCATTGTGGTAGTTTTGCTGGTCAATTTTACAATTAATTAGTAGTTATATTTGAATTATTAGCTATTATTTAATATTTAGTTTTAATTCCGCTCTAAATTTGTGAGTCTAACTAAGTTTTAAGAGATGGCGAGGAATTCAAACGATACCAAAATAGTAATTAGTATCAATTCCACCACCGAGTGCACCACCCGCCCTCCCGCATATAATTGTTGTTAATAATTGTTGTGATGGATTTCCGCAAAGTAGCGCCTAGTTCCATTAATTAGTTACATTTGTTTAAAAACTCTACCACCAGTTCAGAAAATATCTGAATGAGAAGAACGGGCAAGAAACTTGTAGGGGGGAACTCATAGGGTTTGTTGTCAGTGCACTATTGTCTGAAATAAATGAGTTTATTTATTTATAGGGAATTTTTCATAAAGTTTAGCTCGAGTAAAATCTGTATATCTCGTAACCACAGTGCTGCACCGTTATTGATGCGAAGATTAAAACAAACATAAAGGTTTATATGGAAGCCGCGCTGCAGATTGACTTGTATATTTTTACACTGAACGCTGGACAAGTTATAAGAGCTTTGCGTTTAAATATTATAATCTATCTATATTGGGAAAATTACATTATTATTTGAAAAATAGTGCTGGGAGTATATAATAAGAAGAATGGATAAGAAACACAAAAAGTTCAAAAATAATGTTTTGATGTGTTGGCTTGGTTACGTATTTTTTTGTGTCTGAGAAGGTTTATTGGCTGCATCTAGTGCTGAATGTAACAGGCGAATTCAGCTGGGCTGGGCAGCATTCGAGAAACTTCGACAGGTATTCGAGGCGTCAATCCCCTAAAGCCTGAGCTAAGGACCGGGCTCAGTGGCGCGTATTAGGAGAGGCCTATGTCCAGCAGTGGACGAATACGGGCTGATGATGATGATGATCTAGCTGTTGACATATAATAAGCTTTTGTTAATAACACAGGTACTTTAACGTGGTTTTTAAAAACCATACTAACAAAGCCGACGCTACACTGCGTGGAAATGTAAACGCGAAGTGTCAAGTTAAAAAAAAAAAATTGAGATTTTTGTTGTGTTTATGACTTTCAAATCTCCACGCTCCATTTCGCTTTCTCACTATTAAGTTTTTTAATTTTTTTCAGCTAATCTCGCGTGGCCAGGTCCAAGCTAAATCCGTACCATCGCGATGCATCGGGTCCCGGTGGGTTGTCCTCCCGTCGATACATCAAGCGGGCGCGTAACGGCCACGAGCGGCGCCGGCGCACGCCGATTTATGGCACACTAACCTTTAATTCAGACATAATTTAATTTGAACACGCCGCGCCGCGACTTAATTATGATATCCCTGAACCGTGTCTCGCTTTATACTCGCCGGTGTTAAATGTTCTCACTTATATTCCACTGATATTGTACATACTATAGTATGGATGCCTGTGTGTGTTTATACAATACACAACTCTTTATTGAAACTCTACATGAAAACAAAACCTTAAAAATATTGTTCCATAGTATACAAAGATGTTACAATTGGCGGTCTTATCGCTAAAAGCGATCTCTTCCAGACAACCGTGTTTAATGTTACTGGTGTGTTACTGGTTTGTTATGTTACGTCTTCACGCTTAAATAGCCAATTGAGCAAAAATTTAGTATATGTAAGTAGCTCAGACCCTTTTATTAATCCATTAAAAATGAACTACGCATTTTCACCTTACGTCCTATGCCGGGGGACTCTTCCGCAAAGATGGGCTCAGCCATGGAACCACTTAAAGCGGTGGTGTTCCTGTGGAGCCACACCAAGACACTCAATCCGAAAGTAGTTCCGACCCTGGAATAACACATTGGCTACTTTTTATTTAATAAGTGCTCCCGGAGCTGTCATCAGGGACCTTCTTCCCTACGGGCGTAGTTAGATTCTGGTCACTACCCATCCACCCACTGGACCTTCCTACTGGTAGGTGGTGGGTGAACTAGGTCATAGGTACCCCACGAGACAGGCTTGACCTAGTGTTAGTCCATTAGAAATGCTTTTGTATTGTGTTCTTATGGTAATTATAATTATTTGTATTGTACAATTCACGATTTCCCCTCCAACAACTACTTACTACTAATAACGCAATAGGTACATGAAGTATTGCGATATTTAGGTCGAATACGAGTTGCAGATTCAATAATTTATTTCGAATTAAGAATATAAAACTGGCCACTATCAGTTTTTAATTATAAAATTTAATTTAAGACGGTAACTGGCCGGTGGGTCGTACATCATCGCTCACGGAATGAAAATATTTGCAGTCGTTCCATTTGGTTCTCATTACAGAAACCGCATTGGATTCGATTGTTGCGTACAAAATTCACCAGGTAATTTGTCATATAGAGGGGGCTCCACGCAGTTGAGCCTACGGCGGTGACAGAGACGGATTTGGGGTTTTAGTTTTAGGGTTTGATCTTGGTGACAGGCATAGTTTTCTAAACTATTATATTTTTTAATCTTTTATTAATTTGTTATTGATTTGATTTGATTTTGAAATTTCTTTATTTAATAAATCATAAACTAATACAAGCCAGCGCTTATATCTAGATTGTATCAATCCTAATATAAATAGTTTTATAGGCTGACAGCGCCTTTAAAAACTTTTGAAACAACATGTTAATTTACAATAGTTCTATTTAAATCTTAGGTATACAATAAAATAATCTTAATAATAACATTGCGTACTAATGAGCAAATTCATACGCGTGTAGCTGCACGAATTTGTTATTAAAAATGTTCCTACGCTAATACTAAGATTATTTTTAAAATTTTATCTTGATAAGGGTACGCTTTTAACTTTTAACATTTTAAACAACTTTACAAAAATAATTAAATTCGACGGGTTATTAGGTAGGTACATCACTTTTTTAACTAAATTATTTATGTTATCCGCTTAAAAGTTCTAAGCCCATTTTAATAAATCGAAATTGTAGATTGATCGCTTTTCAGGTCATTTTTTAGTTATACGTGTATCACCCTCGCATTTAGAAAGCGAACTTGTAAGTAGAGTCTTTAATTTTTTTTTATTTCACTTCACAAACTGCTACCTGCTGCTAATCATTTCGACGCATAGGATTTTGAGGGGCTCTACCCCCTAGATCCGCATCTGTGGCGATGTGTGACGGAGCGTCGTGTGTAAAATTCATAATTAAGCCGCCAATCGAGATGCGATTCAACATTACACCTTGAGCGAGCCGCGGGATTCGTTCTGGGAACCGAGGATACTATCTGCCGTCAACGGGGAGGATTAAAGGGATACACCTGGATTTAAAGGGATTCTGTAGTGTGATATACTTTGTAATGAGTAAGCGATGATCTTTTGATTCTGAAGCTGTTAATTAAGACTGTTCTTGTACTTTACAGTTGCACCTTGCGGCTTGGTAAGTACGTTTTACATATTTTGTGATTGCTTTTTACTTTTATTGAGGAAAAGGGACAATAATATAGCTACTTTCTACTTTCTTATATACGAATGATACATTTCAATATCAACCCACAGATCGGCACTTAAAGAAAATCATAAAAAATTGAAATTAACCACATCTTTTTACCAAGAAAGATTTTTTTAGAAGCTGCATACGAGAGCAAGAGGCAGCAAGAGCAAGAGCTGCAGGAGCTTATGACAGAGTAGGTAATAATGATAAAATTCTTTCACTTAACTACTATAACAATTTTCAGACCAAGCAGTCCAGCCATTTAGGTGTGAAGGGGTAATAAACAAACACTCCCATACTTGTGCATTTATATAAATATAAGTAAGCTTCGTTTTTGCTTTCCAAAGACAGTTGGCACCAAAAGCGGCGGCGATCGTCATCGGCTTCGGCGACTATGAAGCCATCAATAATTGTAGTGGCCATTTACTGGTAAATAATTATCCATGTCCAAACGAAACATTTATCGAGCATCGAGCCAAATGGAGTTATTTAGCGGTAGGGATGGGATCACTCAATCAACCATATCGATATTATGTTAGCAATCTCTTTAACCTTTTGACCGCCAAAGTCACCTATACTTGACAAGTACTTGGGGGTCCTGTACGCCAACGACGTCTATAGACGACAAAAAACCCAGTCTTAATAAAGTGAAATAAAAATATTTATCGACTCTTGGCAACACTAGTTCTTTCGTAGGCATTTTTTTTTAAATTGTGCCTTGGCGCACAGGGCACGAAAATGCGTTTGTGCCGTGGCGTTCAAAAGGTTAATAGAATACAAGGATTGATAAACCCTTATCATGGCAAAGCCTTATCGTGGTTAGGTATGATAAACAATGATTGAATAGGTGTTTTTTTTTTAAATTTTGACACTTATTACGCAGATTTGCCACTAGTGGAGCTCACCTATAAGACAATAATATGAAAACCTAAAAATTTAGATCGTTTTGAAATACTAATTTCAGATTGCTGGTCTACCTATATAATAATGAAGACTTATGCCTTATATCTTACTAGGATGATTTAAATAGTACCTTTTTTAACCCCCGACGCAAAAACGACGGGGTGTTATAAGTTTGACGTGTCTTTCTGTCTGTCTGTCTGTCTGTCTGTCTGTGTGTGTGTGTGTGTATGTGTCTGTCTGTGGCATCGTAGCTCCCAAACGGATGAACGGATTTTGATTTTGTTTTTTTTGTTTGAAAGTAGAGTAAGTCGAGAGTGTTTTTAGCCATGTTTGGTGGAAATCGGTCCAAGATGGCCGCCGCTACAAAATGGCGGATTACTTTTTTCTTCCACGACCCCCTCAATATGGGTATCAAATGAAAGGGCTTAACGAGTAGAATACATCCCACTATATAAAATTTAAAATCCAAGATGGCCGCCATCAAAAAAATGGTAAATTACGTATTGCGTTGGGGGTTTTTTAAATTTTTAATTTAATTCACTTGTTATGTGATGAAGTAGAGACGAGCAAGCAGACGCTCTCCTGATGTTAAGAGATAACGCTGCCCATAATCAGTACAGTGCCACTTGGGACCAATTACCTACCTATCATTATGCTGCAAATAGTACATAACACAACTATTATGTTGCTTAGCTTGGGGTTAGGTGGCGCTGTGTGAAATGTCCTGAAATACATATTTATTTATTAAATTAAATATCGACTTTACAAAACATCGACATGACAGAACTCTCACCGCCCCATCTCAAGCAGTAAGCAAAACAGGTTGTGTAGGATACGGTAGGGTTTAATTATAAGACATAACTCAGTTGCCGCCTACAGAACTTATATTTGTTTATTTATTTACGCTAATTTGTTTTAATGCTATCTGATGAGCCGCGGGTACTTCGACACTGTAATCATAATTGTTTAAAAACTCGTGCAATTTTGTGCTATTTTGAGAAATATATCAATTGAAACTGTGACCGCTTTTTATTGCGATTTGTCCATTCTGTTTTTGAATGTATGAACGTAGAACAGAAATACGCCAAAAATAGATGCGGTTATAAATCGATATCGATATTTTAATAGAGTTTATATCTACTTTGAATTTTTTTTCGAAGCGCGCTTAGTTTTTTCACACTATTAACTGTATGTAAATATCACTTTATTCTTTGGTTTATTTTAATAAGTAGGTAGGTCTTAATTGTTTTATTACCAGGTATTCAGGAATTTCTCTATAATTTAATAATTCAGTTAAATAAAATACACCATATATTATTGTTTTAAGAAAAACAATTAATAACAGCTAAAAATCATCGTCATAAAAAGTGATTCCAAAAGAATAAAGTCGTAACAGCTTACAATTACATAAAAAATTACTTACTTACTGGATTGACCCAAAGTGGGTTCTGGCCTGCGATAACAAGTCTCTCCAACTCTCAAAAAAAAAATTAAGTATATATTATCGTCAATCTAAAAACACACAAAATAGAATAGAATAGAAAACAATTTATTGCACACCATAAATACAGTAAAATAAGCTTAAAAATTTCGACCCAAACAGTTCAACAACATTTTTCCCTTCATTAAACACTTAATTACACATTAACAATTAATATTCCATGCAAACAGCGGCTAGCGGCATCAGCCATAGCGAGCGATCCATTGACAGAATACAAATAACGCGTCGATTATTACCTTTGTACTTTTGTCAACAAAAAATGACATTTTGTACATGACGCTAAGTGGATTATTGAAGAACGCTAGTTAACTACTTGTACACGTGACTTTGCTTGCGTAGAATTTATTATTCTTGTATTTTTTTTATAGTCAGTAGTATAATGTACCTATGTTACAGTTAAAGTCCGAAGTGAGGCTACACTTAGGTTTAGTCGGTTAAATCTAGATGTAGCCGCACTTCGGATATTAGCCGTGACACCTACAACAAATTGACTTAAGGCCACATTTATTAGGAAAAAAATGTATAACCATAGGCCCTGGACAAGCGCCAATCGTTTCTCGCTATCGATAAAAAAGTGTACTGGAATGACAGTCGCTATGAAAAAGCAAACAAAAACTATCATCTCAAGACATTTTTTTCGCTTGTCTAGGACTACATAATTAAGTACGTGAAAATGTTGCTCATTAACTCTACACTTTTAAATTACTGAACTGTTACTGTAGATGCATAATAGTCAGAGTTTAATTAGGATTCTCAGGGGGTTCAGGTACTCAGGAACTGTCAAAAAATAAACTGTCTTAGAAATTTTCATCCACTAGTTTACCGGAAGCTTTCATCCCCTTTAACCCGCCATCTTTAATTTTGACTAAAAAATCTGTACCTACTCTTATCTCTACATTAAGATCATTTGTCTGTTTACCGCAAACATACAGACAAATTGAAAAGTATGTTAGTATAGATAAAGCCAGTTTTAGGGGTGACCAGCTAACCGTGGCCAGTCAGGTTATGCATATCGAGTGTTATGTATAGGCTAGTTGCTAGGCGTTGCATATTTATACTGAAAATGCACCTGGTATTATAATAATAAAACTCAAGGCCTATCCCACATTGAGTGAAAGCCACGTAAGCAAATCTCGATGAGCTTTCGGCGATAAACGTCGCATGCTGGTAAAATGTTGTAATGATCACCCGACAATGTGGCTGGGCACACGTTCGAAAGTCGCGCACGACAATTTGGGGTCAGCTTAAAATTGATCTAGTGTTTACATTTAATGCTAATAAAATTATTGTTCAACATTTAACTTTCAACTCCCAAATTCCTTTCATTATGTCATGACAAATCATTAAAGATTTTAACATTAATTTGGGGTCAGCTTAAAATCCATCTAGTGTTTACATATAATATTTTGGCTTGATGAATCAGTAAAGATTTTAACAAAAAGTAAGTAAATTCTTTTAAAAAAGTAATTCCCTTCAACACCTCTAATAATAGCCTCGAGCAACAAAAACGTTAATTAATTAACGTGTTATTATCTGTTCTCTGGTTATCTGTAGAAACTCGCGTCTCCCGCCGCTCATTGTTATCATTGGCCATCACAAAAACGCTGAATCTTGCCGACAAAAGCCGATTCAGTAACAGGAGCGCCGCAGGAATCTGCAGGAACCCTCGCTCATTAACGCTTCTCTTGCGCATCCCTATTTTACACACAACCAACATAACTACCAGATAAAACACAATTGAAAATCACCTTTATTTTCATAGCAGCAAAATCTAAATTGTTTAAAACTGTTGATTTAAATTTGTGAAATCAAATGAAACATCTTTCGCAAATTTGTTCCGATTTGAATTACTTTTATGGCATCGTGGTATGGAACGTTTTTGAACGGCAACAAAATTGTCGCATACGCTTTTGAAATTTTAAGATGGTGTCACGACGTTGGCGAATAAAGTCGTAAGTGTAAATTTTAGTGTTTGAATTTCGATCTTACTTTGATGATATTGGGTCACATTTTCAGTGTTTTGTTTTTTATATTTATGTGATTATTTTTGTTGTAGCGATAGTGTACGATGTGCGATTATAGTGTTTTTGCGTCGGCGTCGTAATTAGGACTATCGGCGGCGCGTATGAAGACATAAATAAAACGAGATCGTCTGAATTAGCGACCCGCTCACTGCAACCGTTGCTTCGCTTAAATTTCAATCGATCGGATTTCTCTTTTTACAAACTATTTTAAACTAAAATGCGAGTGTAACAAGTAACATCGTTAAAATGTTTCTTGGCGATCTTCTGTAAGCAGATAATTGTAGTGTAAACTTTATACAAGGGGTTGTGTGTTAACTCTATCAATGAAGCACAATTATATTGAATGTACATACAAATTGAATCGAAATTTTTGACATTTGTATTAATATAAAAATATGTTTAAAAAAATTACCCGTTTTACTTCTACAAATTTGTGGCGCCTTCATGTTTGCACCGTTGCGTCAAGATGCAGGAGCAAAATGAAGTTAATTTCGATACGTGAAGTTATGATCGAAATATCAATATGACAAAATTGAGGAGTTTACTGTTCAGGGTTAATCTAGGAGTGGGCAAGAGATTTCGTCCATTTCTACCCAGTACTTCTAGTCCACTATAATGTTAATGCCCACTTGGAACCATGGATGACTGGAGTACTAAGTACTAGCCTGATTACTCGCGTGGTGTACTAGGGGTACATCATTCCTTATTTCATGAAGTTCCTTACATTAGTTGCCCAGATCCACGGCTTTACAATAATTATACAACACATAGTTAGAGCATAAAAGGTAAAATGGCTGATCAAAGTTGTTATATTAATTATTTTACGGTTATTGCGCGTTCTTAGGATCTTGTTCCAGGGAAATAAAATGGAACTTAATAGTAACGACGTGTGAATGACGTGCTTCAAATAACAAACCAACATTTTTATTAACTTACTTAATATTTATTATACTTAATAAAAGCTTTTGCGATCGCCGCTTATTATTGTGAGATTGCATTGATTGATCAGTAGGCGCGGCGCTAGATTTCACCAATGACCCCAGCTTCTAGAAACTGCAGAATTTTCCTTGGGGTCATCTCTCTAAGCTCATTCGGACTGAGTAGGTGCTGTACCTACCAAAATAGAGCTTTGTTTACGCATCAGTCAGGGCTCACATCAGGGGCTCACAGAAGGTAAATTCAAAAGCCATGTTAAAGCCATATTACAAAAGAACGCCTATTATAAAATAAGCCAATACATAGACGACAAAGATGCCTGGAAACCTCTGCATAATAAACCAGCTGGTGCTCAAACGCACAATAAATTATGTAACCAAGATAAACATTGCAAACACATATTTAAAAAGCAATCCTCATGAGTTTCTTCCTCGTTCTTCTCATAGAGGTACCTTGCGAACGAGCGGTAGAGTGTTAAAATAGAAAAATGTAAAATTGACTTTAAAAAGTGCTCCAATGTAGCCTATTTGAATAAATGAATTTTGAGTTTGAGTGCTCCACTCTCCCCCACCAGATTAGGAGGCGTTTCATCTGCCTCCTAATCTGCCTTACAGAATCTGCAGATATATGCAAGTTAGAAACAATATAATAAATTAAAATATTATAATTGGACGTTCCTATATACATATATGCAAGTACCGTATCTTCTCAATTGATTTTAATCTAAGGATTTACAAGAATATTACATCATAATATGAATAAAACTCTACAGTGAATGACCTACGACAAAAAAATGTAATTGGTATAAAATTCCCAAGAAACAAAGGCCATACTTAACCTATAGAGGACAAAAAGTGTGGTTAATGAGATGCTTTCGTACTTCCTAAGGAGGCGATTATCAATGAGTATGCAAAGTGATTAGCACCTGGATACTGGCAACACACGGGACTGTGCGAAATGTGATGAGCCGCGGGAATAGAGCGCAGCGGGTTATTCCGGACTAAAATCGCCACTCGTTTTGCTAACGTCCACTGTCAAATTATAACAAAATTTTGAACAAAAATCTTGAAAATTCTTACGATACCAGTACAAAATCAAATGCAACTTATTTTTTTTAATTAAGCATCTTTTTTTTGGTCGCCTCAAAGTGGCGTTTTTTATATAAAGAATTTTGATCCGGTGTTACTGGATGTGACAATAATATTTGGCAGCAGTGATTTTGAGCATGCAACAGAGAGTTTGTCTTCTTTATGGAAGTTCTCTTCACTATAAATATTAGTTCAGCGTGTCACCACAACTCATATCTATTCGCACAATGAAAGGTGAAATGTTGCGAAACTAACATTATTAACTTGAACCAACTTATTAGCATGCTTGCGTTTGCTTCGATGACGGACGACGCGGCTGGTGTAGGCTGAACATCATTTACTGATATTCTGGGACTTCATTGAACAAGTGAATTAAATTAAAAATTTAAAAAAAACTCCAACGCAATATGTAATTTATCATTTTGTTGTGGTAGCCATCTTGAATTTTAAATTTATCATAGTGCGTTGTATTTTACTAGTTTAGCCGTTTCATTTGATACCCATATTGACGGGGTCGTCGTGGAGAAAAAAGTAATCCGCCTTTTTGTAACGGCGGCCATATTGGACCGGTTTCCACCAAACATGGCAATGAACGTTTTCGACTAACTCACCTTTCAAACAAAAAAAAATCAAAATCCGTTCATCCGTTCGGGAGCTACGATGCCACTGACAGATAGACAGACACGTCAAACTTATAACACCCTATCGTTTTTGCGACAGGGGTTAAAAATCGAGCTGGACTGGCACTGCACCACATTATGAACAGGACTGAATGGCGCGACGAAAGGCAGGCCTTTGCCCAACAGTGGCACAAAAATAGCTCACAAAATAAATTAATAATTTAAACAAAGTGATCCTATAAGAGTGTTTTTTCCTTTGGAGGTACGAAACCCTAAAGACAACTTGAAACCTTCAAAATAAAATGGAGAGGTTATTGAATGAATAATTAAATCTTATATTATGACACTAGCTTATGCTCGCGGCTTGATCCGCGTGGAGAAATCCTTTCTTAGCGGAGATCTATATTATGTCTTAAATATTGGTATTCCAAAACCAAAATTTTAACTGAATCCGTTTAGCTGTTTGGGCTGTCCGATGATAGATCCGTCACCCATTTTTTCGTTTTATAAAAATATTATTTAGATTTTTCCATAATGTCCCCCTTTTAATTGAAAACATGGTCACTTAAATTTGAATAAAAAATTGTGGTCACCTGATTAGCAAATCAAATCAAATCAAATCAAATCAAATCATTTATTTGCACACATGGGTATACAGGTTTACAGATGTTGTTGTTTATAACTACACAAGCACTCCATGTCTCACCGTCTGGCATGCAAAAATTTGTTAATGTATCTACAATAATGTTAAAGTATATTAATTATAATTATAAGAGTTCCAGATAATATTTCAAATGTCATTCAGATAGTCATTGATAGTGTAGTAAATTTTAGACAATAAAAATTTCCTTAATACATTCTTGAAATTATTATAGTTTTCAATGGTTTTAATAGAGTTAGGTAATTTATTATAAATTTTAATGCTCATAAAAAAGTTACTGTCGCTGTGTACTTTAGTTCTAATTGTTGGTATCTGTAAGGTATATTTATGTCTTGTACTTTGAAGAGTATTATAGTTTTTAATATTTCTTTTTACTAGTAGAGCAGACTCAAAGATATACAACGAGGGGAGTGTTAAGATTTTAAGTGAGGAAAAAAATGGTCTACAAGACTCAGTTTGTTTCAGATTACAAATTGCTCGGATACATTTTTTTTGTGCCCTGAATGCCATTTCCTTATCTACAGAGTTACCCCATAGCAGAATTCCATACTTTATTGTTGAACCAGCAAAGGCGTGATATGCATTAAGAACTGCGTCCTGATTAACTACTTTGCGTAACATATAGAGTGCATAGGAAAATTTATTCAATTTGGTGCATACATTTTGTATATGAAATTTCCACGTGAGATCAGAGTCAATGTCAACTCCCAGAAATTTATTACATTTTACTTCTTCTATTTTTATTCCTTGATATTCTATGTTTAATGGGTTACATTTAGTGTTTTTATTTTTGAATGTCATTATTTTAGTTTTGCTTAAATTAATTTTTAAATTGTTATCTTTCAGCCAGTCTACAATATTTATTAGGGAATTGTTGATTTCATACTCAAGACTATTACTGCTTCGATCAGTTTCAGTGAAAATGGCTGTACTGTCGTCTGCAAACAGTATCATAGGATGTGCAATTGCTTTAGGTAGATCATTGATATAAATTAGAAATAGAAGAGGACCCAAAATACTGCCCTGTGGCACACCATATTTGACGTTTCTACAGTTAGATTGATACTTGATCTCCGTATTGTTATTACTTGATATTCTAGTTATTTCTGTAATTTGTTTTCTGTCACTTAAGTATGATCTGATAATGTTAAGAACATTGCCTCTTATTCCGTATAGTTCCAACTTATGTAATAGTATATTATGGTCTACGTGGTCGAAGGCTTTTGTCATATCCATAAACAGCACAGCAACCCTTTGTTTATTATCTAGTGAAATTAGTATGTCTTTAAGTACTTTCATGAGAGCCATATCGATTGATTTGCCTTTTCTAAATCCTAATTGCTCATTAAAGAATATTTTATTACTTTCAAAGTATCCATTCAGATTGTTATATAAGACCTTTTCAAAGATTTTAGAGATTACTGGTATAAGGGCTATCGGTCTATAACATTTAACATCTTCTTTATCCTGTTTTTTAAATAACGGTTTAATTATTGTTGTCTTAAGATCATTTGGGTATATACCTTGCGTTATGGATTTATTAATAATGTCACTAATTATCGGTGCAATGATTTTACTTGTCCTTTTAATTATCTTAGTATTTATTTCATCGTATCCTGTACTATTTGTGTTCTTCAAATTATGTATGATTTTTATGACTTCTAATTCATTAGTAGGAGACATGAAACATGAGCTAGGTTTATTATATTTTATGGTTTTATTACTATTTTCTAAATTTATATTATTTTGTCCTTTTATATCATCAATAAAAAAATCATTAAAGTGTTGAGCTATATCATTAGGATTTGTGACAATATTACCATTTACTTTTAATCGCATGCAAATCGCGCGCGCTGCCGGAACGCGACGGGATTTCAATCGAAACTAGATTTATTGCGCCTACGCACTTATACGCTCACACGCTAGCGGTGTTGCCATGTACGTTGATATAATGTCCTATTTTCTTCTATATTTTTAAATTAAGGATATAATGTCATTAGTTAAGAATAAATAGCTGACATTTAGAGGTACAATGAAAATTGGCTCTATAATACTTGATCACCTACCTTACTACTACTACTTGATTACAAAATTTTATCATTACAACGCTTTTACAGTAGATTTAAATTGCTTTTGCACACCAAATTATTTTTGACATTTAAGGATTCAGAATTCGTTTTTCTGAAGTAGGTATACCTAAATAAAAACTCTGGTAGAGTTTGTATAGTTATCATCATATACCCCTTATTCCACGTAAAGTTAATATTAATCAAAACTTGAAAGCTAAGGCTAGTGTAGTACAAGCAGTAATGGCATGGCTATGAATTTTCTATCATTATGAACCTACATTCGTCCATAGCTGGACATAGGCCTTCTCCTTGGCACACCAATCAACTCGGTCCTCCGTTTATTACCCAGCCACTCCCAGCGACCCTTCGAAATTTCCCATATTCCCACACACTTCGGAAAACCTTCCCACACTGGCAACATCCGGCAACCCTACCGTCAAAGATATATGATTCGCAGCGAAGATATATCGGCGCACGAGTGGTTGCGCGTTAATTTTGTTTACTTACTCTATGCATACGTAATGAAGCCAGTTTTTGTTGCGTTTCCACAGAACTGCATGATACAAGTAGGTACCGGCTTTCACAACACTTCGCACGTGAAATATACACTAGGTAATAGAACAATTACACGCTGAAATGGGAAATATAATGCTCTCACGTTTAAAACGCCAAGAAATAAAAAAAAAACAAAAAAAAAATTAAAATAGTTCTAGAGTCTGGTATCATATCCGGTCCTCCATAGCTTATTCCTAAAAATAAAGTTTTCGTGGTGAACCCAATTAGACCTAACGCATCGCGTATTGTCCGTCTCTCGCGTTGCTTTGGAGTTAGTGAATTAGTCCTTATGGAATCACCACAACCCGACTTCTTAATCCAGATTTGATCATACCTTAGAACGGTCGAGCCGTTTATATTCATCTAGAGTTCATCAGTTATGCCCTAGCTAAAGAGGCAGTGAACGCTTCAGTAGCTCTCTAACCTTAGATAGTAAACATGAGGCTCCCTATAAGGTCGGGCGCCACAGCCCTCCGTCTGACGAAGTTATCAGTCCACCGTCATCGTAATTGCATTGTTTCTATGAATTAGGAATAATTACTGTAAGCAGGTAATTAATTTGCAATAATTAACTGTTCCTAGTGCATATGTGAAGAAGCCTGAAGCCGTATTGACTAATTTATTAGCAATCACTATAGGCCGACAAAATAAAATGTTCTTAGAGATATAGAGCCTGTAAAGTTCAAATGCGTTTCTTAATTCTGTCTTGTTTTATACACGGTTGGGTTACAAATATGTACATATTATACGACAAAGTTGAGAAATCCTTATTATCATAACCATTCTATCTCTATTACAACATTTTAATTTTGTCCGCTTATACTAATCGTGACCAGTGTAAATTAGCTAATACCGTTTCAAGTTTTAACACGAGGCTAGGTCCTTTTTCTTTTCCAAATATTCTGCCATATAACATTATACCAGCTTGTGCTCGCGGAAATCCGTGTGAAAATCCATGGTTTTCCCCAGAAATCCTTTAAAAGCGGAAGTCTACGTCATGAAAACTAGGATCTTTTTGCAAAATATTTGCTAAATTCTACTCCCTAACTCTCCCTTTAGCGATTTTGACTCTCGCGTTGTTAGATTAATCAGTCAGTTTATTAGTCACTTTTCCTTTTATATATTTGAAGATTTTAGCATCTTTATCCAGTATCATACGAACTGTAAAGGTTCTAACGCGCACGAGTATGCAGTATGCATAGATATGCGTGCAGTAGTCAGCAATTATGCGTAGTAAGTATTGGTTAACGGGAACAGGCTGGTCTCTCATTACTGGTCGCTGGGAGGTGTGAAACCGATCACGTAGGCTGCAATACGTGTGTAGACACACATTTGATGGGGTACTACTATAGTATGTTTACAGTTTCCACTAGTGAGTGTTTCTAGTACTGCTATTTATATTATTCGTTAAAGGTAGCTTCTGGTGCATAGATAGTTCGGACATGTAGAGAGAATGGATGAAAGGCGATTGACAAAAGATACGAGTATATATGAGGCAAATGTAAATGGTCAAACCGTAATTGGTCAATCTAGGCATTCTTTCCGTGACCAAATAAATGTCGTTCAAAGGAAAGGCCAGGTCAAGAGTACCAAGATCCGGCGAGCGTGCATGAAGAATGTGATGAAAGTCGAGGAAGCGAAAGAGGTGTGTCAGGATCGTACTAAATGGAGGGAAATAGTCTCTGCCTTTCCCCAACGGGACCAGGCGTGATTATATGTATCTTCTGACCACGACCTCGCCTGATCTTAAACGAAGATACGACCGAAGGCAGCTGACTAAACCTAGAAGGCGGGATAAATCCCTCCTAACTAATAAAATCATGCCGGAACACGTTTATAATGTCCGTTTCTCAACACGGTTTTATTCAGTGGGAGGTAACTAGCCACGGCCAAGTCTACCACCAGTATAGCTAGTGGAAATACCGCACATAACTAATTTTAGTCATTGGTGTGGAATCGGGATTTGAACTCGGTGATCCAGAATGTCATTTGCACCACATAACCCTTTGGCCACCACCGTTTCAAAATGGTTAATATACAAATGGTAACCCCTTCAAAACCTTCACAATAAGCTATGTAATTCCACCCATAACATTAATAATACCTCACTTAATACTCGAATGGGTAAACATTAAGCCTGATTACATTCGCAACCCCGTGCATCTTGATAAACCAACTATTTTAACTACTGGATAATTTATAATGCTACTTTGCAAATATAAAAGGTTGGTAGTTTATTTTAATTAAGTAAATATTACTCTTTTAATGTCCAATTATTATCTAAATGCCGATCGAACCGGATCACGGGCATTAAGAAAAATGATCACCTTTTGTGCACATTACTCAGGGAATAAGATGGGCGTCAAATTCGGAGTACCTACTAGGTTTAAATTATTATTGACTAGCTGCGCCTAGTGGTTTTAATCATTGTACTGTAGCCTATGTGTTATCACCCAGACCCTAAGCTATCTCTATAAAAATACCAAATTTCAGCTCAATCTGTCCACCGTTTAGGCGTGAAAGAGTAACAAACATATACATCTAGACATCTAAGTAGTTGTGATTCTCATGAAGCAGGCAGGCACCGGCGCGCGACGCCTCGGTGTAATCGCTAATTATTGCTCGTAACTCATCTATACCGCTATTATACGCTTCTATTTGCTGCCATGTTGGTCGTTTTGTATTCACTTTGCTAGCTCAACAGTCATACGGGAAAGATTTACAATTTGTTTCATTTTCTATACTCGTGGGAGGTTTAGGCCGTGGCTTATAGCAACCACTGAATAAAACCGTGTCGCCAAACGGTTATTATGACCGTGTTCCGACATTATATTCAGTGAAGCCATAGGAGGGGGTACAGGGGTGGGGGGCACAGTGGGGGAAAGGGGTAGTCGTTGTCGATGTATTGACAGTACGAGAGGTCGTACTGTCAATACATCGACAACGACCAACACCGCCTTGGCAACATCATTAGCTCTAAAAACATCTTTAGGCGATGGTAACCGCTCACCACTGCCGGATCCAGGATTTGGTACTGGGGGGGGGGGGGGGGGGGGGCAAGGTGCAGACGGGCAAAAATGTTATAATTTTTACTACGAAAAGTGTGTGTTTAGCTCGCTCTAAACAGTTAGAAAGTTCAAATATCCTTAAAATATGTCATTACAAATTATAACTTGAAGGTCAGTAAATACATAGGTCAGGTACCTCAGCAACCGCTGCAACAATTAAACTTAAATAATTAATGGGACACCACTGTACTTAGAACTACGACTTTATCTTCTAATTAAATGTTAATAAACAAAAACTGCGAGTGATATCGTGTGGTCGCAGTTGTAGCGATTTTATTTAACGATTTTGCTCTATGTCAGTACATCATACGTTAATACTAAGTATAATAATTATAATTAATAAGACTTATAACAAACGCTATAGTTTGGTATGGTTGTCTGGTTGTTTGATTTACGGCTGAACGGCTGATCCGATTGAGCTGAAGTTTTGTTTGTAACTACAAATTTAGACTCTGTGGTGCGTGTGAAAAACCCATAGACTGGGTTCAAATGTCATCTAAAAACAAAAATGTGATCAAATGTGATGATCATTTTTTAATGAATGTAGAGACGCCTACCCCCTAGGCAGGCCCTAACATTTTGAAATTTAATAAATAGCGTATGTGCCTTAGGTAGATTAGATCATAGAAATACACATCCCTCCTCCTACTTTTTGCTGCTTAAATCACTAGTTTTTTTACAATAAAATATAATATTTATCAAAGTTAGAAATTTTATTTACTTTTATGTATTGATGATCTACTTCAAAATTTAATTCTTAATAAATAATATAAGTTTCACTTGCAAGGGTGCTTCAGTAGCTTTTTTTTTTCAATAAATGCTGTTTCTATAAATTAAAATAAAATGCATTATATTACTTAATATTCTAGCCATAAGCGCTAGCTAGCGTTTTATACCCGCTAACACTCGAGGCACCCGCGCGGCGACAAAAACTCCCTCACAACGGGTCGAGCCGCGTCACGGGAACGATATACACCACTAATTACTAATTACTATGAATTGCCGCATCGAGTACACCTTAGGTTTACGTGACCTAACTTGAAATCGGCTGCTTACGAACATCTATCCGCATCGACCACGCCGAACGAAACCAAATTTTGAATTCTTTATATTATTATGAAATCTCATGAAACCTCGCACACTCACCAGAGTCTAATCGGAAGGAGATATCAGATAAAAAAAATCTTTTGTCGCGTTCGATTTGGATAGATGTGCGCCCTTTAGACTACTGCTAGTTACGTTATCTATTTGTGATACTGTTTTTGCGTGTAACCTTCTCGCTAGTATGATATGACGAAATTTCTATGATAAATAACAACCAAAATAGTCTATGATAAATAACAACCAAAATAGTCTTCAAACATGAAGAAATCATTTGTATTTTGTACGCCCTTTGCTATTTTACAAAATATTAAAGTTTTTTTGGAATCGCAGACGCTCTCCTGATGGTGAGCGGCATAGGCGGATCGGGGGCAGGGGGCCAATTTGATATTTAAACCCTGGCACAGGCTACTTTTCAGCGGGCAAAACCGCTGGATACAGTAAGTAATATACCAATATAAATAATCGACCGAGCGAAGCGAGGTCTTAGAGTCGAGAGCCGCGAAAAGCCTGCGTTATGACCAGTTTAACGGTTGACCTCTGGTGATTGAGTTCGATCGACATTTACTCAAAAACGGTTAATCCAAATTAAATGAAACTTTGCACACAAGTTAAGAAGGGTAATTGGATAATTTTAGTAAAAAAAAATAGCCAAGTAGGCTCCAGAATTGCAGAGTATAGGTGACTTAAAGTTTTTACGATAGGTCTAACGATAATTTCAAAACTGGTGCGCTGATAATTTTTTTTCTAATATATAGACATTTTTTATAACTGACATAAATATATTATCAAAAGTGTATGTTTGTATGTATGTTTGTTACGCGATAACTTGAAAAGGGATAGTCCAATCTTTATGAAACTTTGCAGACACGTAATATGAAACAATAGAATTTTTAAGTTCGAACATGAGCCAAATCGGTTCAAGAGTTTTAGAGTTATAGAGATTGCTTGATTACAACGTTACCGTTAATCCAATCTTGATAGAACTTTGCAAACAAGTAGTACAAACTAAGATAATCCTCAAGTCCAAATATAAGCCAAATCGCTGTAAGGGTTGTAGAGCTATAGAGATTATTAAATTACAATGTTTACATGAGAACTGACACATAATAATATGAATTTAAATGATCGCAGAGTGCAGGATAGGCTCATAAAGTGGAAGTAGGCATCTAATTTACCTATTTTCAAGTATTCACATAATCCAAGCATCCGAGAGTTCAATATTATTTTCCTTAAATTTAGGTATGCTTTATAGTACTATTAAAATGATGATGATCTGAGGACTATTAAAATGACTTCTGATGACTACATATTATGTAATTAATTATTCATATTATGTGCTCAAAAAATGGCTTTATTTAAAAGTACGTAATTATTGAAGTGAAGCAATGTTATGCGCGTACGTATTTAGATAGGTAACCCAGTGACCTCAAATTTTGCTGGCCTTTTTTGAACAAAAAAAAAGCGGCAAGTCCAACTTGCGCTTGTTAGGATTAATTTAAAATATGAATTATAATTAAATTAAATTGTGTTCGTTTGAATGGCATACCATTAGAGATCACAGATTATATCAAAGATAGGTACTACGCGAAGCTACGACAAAAGTGTTGGAATTTGCTACAATATATCAATAATAGGTAGTATAGTCGTAAAGTCGCGGTCGCGGAGGCGGTTTGTTGTAAAACATAAGTAAAACTAGATATTTTTTTCGGGGTGAAGTGATGTTACGAGTAGTTATTATTAGTGATATCAATCTTATGGTTATATTTACTCTTTAAAAACGTTTAAAAAATCTGATAGAAGCCATTCCGATTCTTCTAATGCTGTGGTTGTAATTTTTTTTCTATACAAGAGCTACAACTACGGGCCGCAGCCACATTTCATTCGTCTGTCTGCACTAGGTAGGTACTAACTCTACATAATTGAATGCTAGCGCCTAAAGCCTGAAGTAAATGTATTCTTTTATTCTATAATTTTCTTAATCAAGTGAATACGCATATCCTTTAATAATATTATATCGCTCTATTATATTATTATTATTAAAATTTTGATCACAACAATAGAACAGTGATAAAGAAGATCATGTTTAAACATTTCCGTTACGTAGGTATTTTGAGTTTCAATTACTTTGAATTTTGGTATTGTTAAAGTTAAAGTTTCCATAAATGTATACATATTGTTAACCTTATATTTTTACCTTTAGGTAGGTATAGGTACCTAAAAATCTAAGGTTTTAATATTTTCAATGAAATTAGGTCTGCGAGGTCCCAGTTCGAGGCGAACTACTAGTTATGGTAAGATAGAGTGCCTATTGTAATGTATTTTTGTTTAATTCAATAAAACTTTTTATTTGAACGCGTTGAAATCTTTCATATCGATTGTGTCAAAATTTTTTGTCCATCCTAAATGTGACTTTGTAATTTAACAAAGTACCATTAAATTGTTCCTAAGGTGGCATAAATCGAGTAAAAAGCTAGAACGGTCGATCAACATCGTTGCATGTTCCCTATCCATTGCCAAGGACTGATTTACTGGCATTCAAAACAAACTGAACATTTTATTCAATAGGCTCTATAAGGGTGTTAGCACACGACGGGACTTAAAGCAGCTATTTGAAACTACTTAGTGATTTTTGTAGTGGTAGGCCACACTTTTGCCAGTAGGTAATGTGCATTAAAGAAAGAAAGAAACACATTTATTCGACTGCTAAAGCATAAAAAACAAGACAATTCCAATAATAATGAAGCTCATGAACATCCACTAAGCCGCCGAATGGGAACTGCCTCAGCGTTGTTATGCGTTTGTTAGTTATTACTTTTAGAGATTTAGCAAATAATATCAAGGTGACGCGTAGAACATTGAATTTTAAAACACTGGGTGGGCACCGTGTGTGATAAGGAAAATCATGAAGCTAATGCCATCGGGTATACCTGATTTATATAAAATGTCTTGTCACTTGCCACTCATTAAAAAAAAGCCGCAGTTATCACTGGCTAATAGGTATCTATAATAATCATGACTGACTTTGTTCAGTAAGCTCGTAGTAACACCATCGGTCAGCCAGCCCTTAAATATTAAACTCCGTGTGTAAACGCTCTTATAATTCACTCTTTACTTCACCCACTACAAAATAGCAATATAGCGTAAAAGAATTTCAATTGGCGTGCGCAATGTGTGAAATTTATCCTTATACGAAAGGTAAAAACACAAGGTAAAAACTGTAGAAATGTAACGAATGGAGCCCTTATTTTGTGCTTGTTTGGTTACGAAATATCTTTATTTCTATGGAAAGTGAAGGGGTAATAAAACGTTAGTGGTTGTTATCATTAGGTCGTACTTTATCAATGACATCATATTATTATCACTAAATTAACTTACGCTTGCGGCTTCGCTCCATTCAAAAAACTTTTAATGTAGCGTCCGTGGCCCAGTGGTCATACGTCCGGCTTTTAATCCTTGAGTTCTTGGGTTCAAATCTCAGTATATGGTAAAAAGTTCGGCTGGACGCTACCGTGTTTCGGAAGGCACGTAAAACTGTGGGTCCCGACTTATTCCTATAAGATATCTAGGAGGCAGTCGTCAGGTCATGTTGCAGGCCCTGTAGTAATATCGGCGACCTGAAACTGCAACTTATAGGTTGGCCACACGGCTCATAATTGTGATTTGACTCTGACAGTGTAAGCAGGGTAACCTATTCTGTTGGATTATAAAAACCCCAATTATTTATTATTTAAAAAACATATTTTTAGTGAATGTCTACAAATGGTAAGCCAAAAGGGATAACATAAAAGCGTTACTGATTGACTGATCAAACCATTGAACAGATTGGGTTGCAATTTATAACACAGTTTTAATACCGTAGACATTCATTAAGAGGATAAGGATTCCACGCGGGCAAAGCCATACGAGCATAAGCTAGTTCACACATAATATGATTATTTATTATTATTAATCGTTTTACTTATATTTATAACTAGCTTATGCTCGCGGCTTTGCCCGTATGACAAAATCCTTTCTTAGCGAAGGTCTACGTCATAAAAGCTATCTACTCGTATGTTCCAAATTTCAAGCCAATCCGTCCAGCGGTTGAGCCTGTGCATCGATAGATCAGTCAGTCAATCAGCCACTCTTTCCTTTTATATTATAAACTAGCTGACCCGCGCGCACTTCGTTGCGCGTGAAAGTCAATTAAAAAGCGAAGATTTGGTGCTACCATTTAGACTAAATATAGTTTTTCCATCCCCGCGACTTTTTGAGCGTAAAATAAGTATATAGCCATGTTTAAACCATGACTATAAATAAAATTTGCTCTCGCTGTGGGTAGTGAAGAATATCGGGCTGAGGATTTCTATGCAGTTTTGTTTCGCTACCGTAGGAACCAATCCTAAGTCGTTTCCCAAACTATCTCGGTTTAGAGGTTGTTTATTGCCTTAACAAATTTTTACGCCTCTTTTCAGGAATTAAATCTATTTGTGGTCCTTTCCCGGTAACTCTTTAACTTATCTCTACTGCAATGAACCTAAGCTAAATTATTATTGGTTACTAATTCCTCACACTATCCTTCCCGCGACTCAAATCAATTCCGTGGTTCCTGAATTCCCATTAAAAGTCTGACCCTCCTTTAATACTGATTCTCCCTAAAAGTTAATTTCTGATATAAAAAACTATTCATTAACAGAACTTAAACTATTGCTTAACAAAAATCAGCTTATTTTCGGTTCAGTGGTTACTGATTTCCATGCAAATGTTTTTCGGAAATAATTCCCGTTCCCGTGGAAGTTTCGCAAAATCCCTTCTTATCGGTCGCTTACGTTACATCAAGAATACGTTGTTCAAAGTTTAGCTAAACGAAAAAGCTGATACCGATTTCCTACACAAACTTGCACCCCCCTTTTCCCGCCCTTAAATTCAAAGCCTGGGATAAAAAGTATCCCAAATCATCTATTGGGACTGAGTCTACCCCTGTACCGAAGTTTAGCTCAATAGGGTCAGCGGTTCTAATTTTCCCATACAAACTTTGACCTCCCTTTACCCCCTTAAAAGTTAATTTCTGACATAATAAGTTAAATAATGAACAATGTATAATGTGTTTGGGTCTTCAGTTACCTTAATAAAGAAAATTTTATTTATAAAAACTATTCAATGTGCCTAAACACACTCCAAACACCGATGGGGTAGACGTGTTCTAGAGTGGAGACCGCGTCTCGGCAAACGTAGTATAGGGCGTCCTTGGGCGAGATGGGGTGATGATATCCGGAGGGTCGCTGGGAGTGGTTGGAGGAGAAAGACGGAGGACCGAGTTGAGTGGCGTGCCATGGGGGAGGCCTATGTCCAGCAGTGGACGAACATAGGCTGATGATGATGAAACGCACTCCAAACAATCGTTTTACAAAATTCCAGCTCAATCAGTTCAGTGGTTACGGATTAGCATACAAAAGTTTTTTTTGGGAATAATTCCCGTTCCTGTGAATATTTCGCAAAATCCCTTTTTAACGGTCACCAAAGTTATATAAAGAACACGCTGTCCAAATTTTAACTAAAACTTTGACACCCCCCCCCCCCCCACTTTACCCCCTCGAAAGTAAATTTCTGTCTAAAAAAATATTCAGTGTTCCTAAACAAAAATCGATCCATGATTTTACAAAATTTCAGCTTATCGGTTAGGGATTTGCATACTAAAGTTTTTTGGGAATAATTCTCGTTCCTGTGAGAATTTCACAAAATCCCTTTTTATCGGTCGTCTAAGTTACATAAGGAACACCGGGGGTAGACATCCTTTGCAGGAGGTAGTCTAGGTCTAGATGGGTACCTCAACAGTGCCAGTTATTCTACCGCCTGAGCAGTAATGTGCAAACATTACTGTGCTTCAGTAGGAGGGGACTGTAGCTAGTGAAATTACTGGGCTAAAGAGTCTTAACATCTTATGACTCTTGAGTAAGAAGCGTTGGTGCAGTGCACCTAGAATTGCACATCATTGTGAAATTCTGGGTAGCACTGTACTGATTATGGGCAATGTTATCTCTTAACATCAGGAGAGCGTCTTGCTCGTCTTCTTACTTCTCCACATAAAAAAAAAACACGGTGTCACAGCTAAAACAAAGAAGCGGACAACGATTTCTTACACCAACTTGCACCCCCTCCCTTTTCTCCCTTAAAGGTTGATTTCTGAGATAAAAAGTATCGCATATCATTTTTTAGGATTCAATCTACCTTTGTACAAAATTTTAGCTCAATAGGATAAGCGGGATCTATATTTCCCATACAAACTTTGACGGATTTGCATACAAACGTTTTTTGGGAATAATTCCTGTTCCTGTAAGAATTTCACAAAATCCCTTCTTTCCGGTCGCTTACGTTACCTAAAAAATACACTGTCTAAATTTCAGCTAAAACAAAGAAGCGGTTAACGATTTCTTACACAAACTTACACCCCCCCCCCCCCCCCTTAAAGGTTGATTTCTGGGATGAAAAGTATCGCATATCGTTTTTTAGGATTCATTCTACCTCGGTACCAAATTTCAGCTCGTTAGGGTCAGCGATTTTAAACTTCCCATACAAACTTTGACCCCCCTTCAACCCCCCCTTAAAAGTTAATTTCTGACACAAAAGCTATTCAATGTTTCTAAACACACTCCAGACAATCGTTTAACAAAATTTCAGCTCAATCGGTTCAGCGGTTACGGATTTGCATACAAACGTTTTATGGGAATAATTCCCGTTCCCGGGGGAATTTTGCAAAAATCCCTTTTTATAGGTCGCTTAAGTTACTTAAAGAACACGCTGGTCAAATTTCAGCTTAAACAAAGAAGCGGTTACCGATTTCCCATTCAAACTTTGACCTCCTTTATCCCGCCTTAGAGGTTGATTTTTGGGATAAAAAGTATACCATACAATTTTTTAGGACTCAATCTACCTGTGTACCAAATTTTAGCTCAATAGGGTCAGCGGTTCTAAACTATCCAAACAAACTTCGACCCCCCTTTACCCCCCCTTAAAAGTAAATTTCTGACATAAAAACTATTTGATGTTTCTAGTTTTAATCCCAAAAATCGTTTTACAAAATTTCAGCTCAATCGGTTCAGCAGTTACAGATTTGCATACATTCGTTTTTCGGGAATAATTCCTGTTCCTGAGGGAATTTCAAAAAATCGCTTCTTATTGCACGATGAAATCTTCCAAGGAATACGCTGTCCAAATTTCAGCTCAATCCGTCCAGCCGTTTGAGCTGTGCGTTGATTGAAGATTGTTTATAATTATTTTATAAGTAAATCTTTAGATTGATATAACTCTTTTATTTAAAAACCGATTTAAATAAAACCAATACTATTTAAAAATTAGAGAAATTTGCAACGTTTTAGCGAAAACTGCATACAATTCGG
Source organism: Hemithea aestivaria (assembly GCA_947507615.1). Classification (NCBI taxonomy): domain Eukaryota; kingdom Metazoa; phylum Arthropoda; class Insecta; order Lepidoptera; family Geometridae; genus Hemithea; species Hemithea aestivaria. The sequence continues at coordinate 16,681,817 of OX382333.1, read as the reverse complement.
TTGTGCCGTTTTATCACACATAAGTAATAACCTTTTTACAAATTAAGCCTAATAAAACTACTCTGGTAAATTTTCGTTTATGGCCACATCGATAGATGGCGTATTTTTAGTTTGTCGCACTTTTTGCTTTTTGATTTTTTTGAATTGAATTTACTTTATATTCTATTACTTTTACTTCGAAATTTTGATGTAAATTAGGGGCGATGTGTCCGATATAAATGATTATTATTTATTTTATTATTTTATTTTACGTTTCCCTAGGAAAAATTGACAAAATGTTTTACGATCTAGATCGCGCAAGCGACTTTTTCGCGTCGTTTTGTTCATATGCGTATTTTCACAGTACACCTTAGCAAAGGATCACAATGAATGGGGAGAAATTTCCATTCTTATTATATGTATGGATATGGATATGTATGGATATGGATATGGATATGGATATATTTTTATTATAATATAATACTTAAAAATACTTTTTCACGGCCAGTTGCCGCTAGTTTATTTAATTATTACAATTCCATAGATCACAAGCACCGCCACTATCGACATTTTATAATTATGTATTAAATAATCTACAAAGCTTATTACAACTACTATCTGAAAAATGTAAATTAGATTTCTTTTAATACAGAACAGCAAAATGGCTTAGGACTCGTCTACACGAGCTATAATATTACTACAAGTTACTTTAAATAGCGTCGCAACAGGCTCAAAATAAATTTAAATAGGCAGGAAATCATCAGCAAATTGGCTCGTTTTTGAGAAATTGTTTTTTAGTGAGCCGTGAAAATACTACAAAGTATTAATTACATTAAATTTTTTCGGATCAGGTGTTTTTAATTCATCGGTGAACATACACAAAAAAGCTTCCGCCGAATTCTGAACGTTTCCACCTTTGTTGATGTGTTTATGAAAAATGTTGCATTTTGCGACATTAGTAGTCCATTAGATGGACATAATTTAATTGCGCACACCAGCAGTTTGGTCATTGGTCGTCAGTAGCTTATAAAAAGTATAAGTAACAACCGCGACTATAGGCCAACAGGACCTTAAAGGTTATTCATTTTTGAAAATCGATAGCGACGTAGTAACATTAGCTATTTTCAAAAACTCCACTTGAAAGTTTTAAAAGTTATTATATAAAAAGTTTTTAAAAGATATACGATTACAACGAAGCGACTTTCATACCATCTGCCTAGTAGAGCAAGTTCCTTAGACTGCCCTTTAAAAATTGATAATCATGGACTGTAAATATCTAAGTAAATGCAAATAAGTTCGTTTTATTAGAAATTGTTAGTTTAACGGTTGTCAAAGTTTTCAATGTTAAGTAATATATTAACAAGCTAACACGGATGTTGATGACATTATAACATATTTAGTTAACACCTTTTTACATGTAAATTACTATAATTATCAGTTTATATTTAATTTACCCCATAATAAGTACTTGTTATATAACATTACTGAACCAATGGGTTTAAAATTACTCTTTTTCAGTTGATTATTAATTAAACATTAATTAAAAATGATACATTAGCAATTGTCCTTTTTTTTTTCGATTATATTTATTTAAAGAATTTAATGACAACTGCGCAAAATAATAGTTAGAAGGTAACTTATATATAAATATTATTTCATACAACATTAGATATGTATAAGTAAACTCAAACTCAAAATTTATTTATTCAAATAGGCTACATTGGAGCACTTTTGCAAGTCAATTGTACATTTTTCTATTTTAACACTCTACTGCTCGTTCGCAAGGCACCTCTATGAGAAATCTTAATCTTGCTGTCCTAATTCTCCACTCTACTTCTTCATTCACTCCCTAGCACGCATATCTTTTGTATAATAAAAATGTTTAAATTCAAAAAGAAATGTCCCCAATTAAAACGTGGTTTCATTCACCAATGGCAGTAAAAACCTGCCACAACATCAATAAACAATATTCCGACAAGAAAATTAATATAATTTTGATAATTAAGTACATTATAATAAGCGGAGCGGTCGCGTCGGTAGCAGCACTTTTACGGCCATATTAACGAGACGAAAATCTCGCTCGATACCAAACTCTCGCCCGGCAATTACTGCTCGTCGAGGTATGTGCACAAAACAACGTTTCGAGTAGCCATACCGACGGACAAAACGTGTTAGGGTTCCGTAACACAAGGACCATTGGTATTGCTATTGGTATGCGGACTGGTTTCCGCAATTAGGCCGTTCGGCCCATTTTCACACAAGGACCATACAACTGATAAGATAAAAAATCTCACCTACAATAAATAGCAAACGACTTAAGACTTTGGTTGTAGTTAGTTACCCATTGAACAAAACCCTACGGTTTGCCTTACGGTGTTGCCCAACGGTCATTTAACCGTGTTCCGGCCCGATATTTTGTGAAGCCAGCCTATGTTTACAAATTATTAGATGCGCCCGAGGACCCGCGTAAATACTCATGGGAATAAAAATGGATAATAGTCCCATACAAACTTTAACGTTTAGAAATATATTCGTTGGATAAGATTCATAATAAATTAATTACTTACCTACGGAACCCACCACAATCTCACCACTCGCTCCCTCCCGTACTTTTTCCATGCGCATTTAATTGCGGCGTATCATCGCATACTAAAATGCCCTTTATGTTTTTCCAAGCCGCCTCTGTAATGACATAATCGCGACTCGACTCGACCATGTCCAGATATTTCCACCGATATGTGGCGAGCCTAAAAACTCACACATCTGCTGCACTTTCGGGAATAAATCAATCAGGCCCACAAGCCTTCTTTTTGGAGACTTTTCGTAACCTGTTTGGCGTTGATTTTATGATTATTTTACCGTTGTGTACCTATAAGTAGGTATAGCTCCTTATTATAGCCTATTTAATTACCTGTAGTACCTGATCTATTAATAAGTAAAAGTTTTCGGTTGGTAAAGTTGTAGGTAGCAGGTACCTACTATTTCTAAAGAACGTACCTATTCTGGTCAGGGTGTATATTAAAGAATTTTTAAAATCCCTAAATGTATTGTTTATCACTTTTAATGAGATATAGTAGGTACCTATATCACAGACATTTTTCGTCATGAATTACACAAATGGCAGTTTTAAAATAAGTTGAACTCTACCTACTTTCAATCTTAATAAGACGTTTTTAACCCCCGACGCAAAAACGACGGGGTGTTATAAGTTTGACGTGTCTGTCTGTCTGTCTGTCTGTCTGTCTGTCTGTCTGTCTGTCTGTCTGTCTGTCTGTGTGTGTGTGTATGTGTCTGTCTGTGGCATCGTAGCTCCCAAACGGATGAACGGATTTTGATTTTGTTTTTTTTGTTTGAAAGTAGAGTTAGTCGAGAGTGTTCTTAGCCATATTTGGTGGAAATCGGTCCAAGATGGCCGCCGCTACAAAATGGCGGATTACTTTTTTCTTCCACGACCCCCTCAATATGGGTATCAAATGAAAGGGCTTAACGAGTAGATTACAGTCCCCTATATAAAATTTAAAATCCAAGATGGCCGCCATACAAAAAATGGTGAAATACGTATTGCGTTGGGGGTTTTTTAAATTTTTTATTTAATTCACTTGTTAAACTGTCTACAACGTCCAGCAATTAGCAGTAATTAGTGATATTTTACACATAAAACCACTTATAACAATCACCACTATTGATAGCTGAGAAAATTACGACACCACTCACTCGTATCGCATTACCATAATACAACAAGAAGTGTTGAATGGAGCCGCCATCTTGTTCCGCCATTTTGTGTGGTAATTACGCGAAATGGCCGCCGAGGATTGGCGGGAAGAGAGCAAAAACTGTTAGATTAATAACTGCCTAGGTACAAGTAAGTGATACGCACGTTCAATTTTATAGATAGAGATTAAAATCTTTGACTTTTCTGGCATGATTTCTATTAAAAATCTAAACCTAAAAAAATGTCACATGTGTATGACAGCATGTTTGTTACCCTATTAGAACACAACACAACAAACACAAGCACACAAACACAAGCTTTACACACAAGCTTGTAACACAAGCTTTGTTTGTAACACCAGCTTTTTAAGTTATAAATTAGAGACAAAATACAAGCAGCCACCCTACTGTTAGTGAGACATTACCATCGCTTATCTGCTACACCTTACACCAGTGACATTGGTAATGGGTTGACGTTCAAGTAAGCAAGGTAATCCCTCTCAGACATTACTGAAGATCGTACGAGTACGTAGCCCCTTGGAATTAACCACAGCGTCTTTCTTAACCGATTTAAGTACCCATCTAGTCCAAAATAGAATCACAACATCAAAACAACATCATCAAGAACACGCAAGTCATCCAAAAATCCTTCCATCATACATTTAAAGCTATTACAGCCACCGCACCCACACAAACCTAGCTCCAACCAAACAAAATAAATACCTTATTTCTATACATGAAAAGGTTTATTTTTAATTAGCTCGTGGGTCAATTGAAAGCAGTTAATTAGACGTAGAACACGCCCCGAAGAGGTTGTTACCCCACGGTGTATAATCTGCATAATATGTGGACAGACACTATAAATCAGATAAACGGTCATTTTGAATACTAAACATTGCATAATTTAATGAATTTACATGTTCTTTACAGAGTGTACGGAAAGAAACTCGTAGACTTTGTACTTACCTATATTAAAGTGGTAGCAAACAAACAAATTAATATGCAACCAATAACACAATTCGAATTTATACTTCAACAGAACAGGTTACTCTACTTACCCTGTCAGATTCAGATCAGAAACACAATAATAATATTATTATATTGTGTGTTAAACTTATATGTTGCAGTTTCAAGCTAACAAGGTCTGCAACATATCCTAACGATGTCTCCTCCAAATCTTATAGGAAACAGCCGGGACCCACAGTGCCGTCTTGAATGCGCTACGGTTAAGTACTGGCGAAATTTTGCTACACTACGTATGTCCTTTCACAGGCCACGTAGGTGCGCAATAAATCTTAAATTGTCTTTAAGCTTTACTAATTACTTATGATGGGTATAGTCCAGTAAAAGAAGAAATGTGGATCGAAAAGTCGAAAGCAGAAAAACTAACTTAGTAACTTTGTTAGTACTAGTTAGGAGATAAACATACTAAAAGTCCCCACCCCTCCGAGGTAAGCCCGAGGGGGGGGAGGCCGAAGAAGGTCCCATTTTTAGATTTTTTGCTTAAATGTCAAAAACTGTGCATTGCATGATATTTTGTTGTACTACATTATTAAACCTTATAAAATTTTCTACAACTTCGGCCTTGACACTTTTCATCTATCTCCAATCGTTGTCCAGCTATGAGCTTTCAAACATGGTCTATTTTGAAGACGCATAAATTAGTTTTCCATACAAAGTTGGTAAAAAAATCTTACAAATAAAATTTGACCAACTTCTGGTTGTCGTATCATAATGAAACTTTGCAAATGTCTCGAAATCTGATGACAGTTAAATAATCTGGTACCACTGAGCTGATCTGATGATGGAGCCAGGAGGTGTCTAATAAAACTCTTTAATGGCTATTAGTAAACCCGTCGAGATTGGGCACATTACATTCGAATCGATGAGACTTTTTCATAACACTTGCTGTCGAGGGTCTGATAATGGACCAGGAGGTGCCTACGTCTCATCAATCCATATGTAATGAGCCTAAACTCGCCGGTTTTACTAATAGCCATTAAAGAGTTTCAGTAGACACCTCCTGACTCCATCATCAGATCAGCTCAGTGGTACCAGATTATTTAACTGTCATCAGATTTCGAGACATTTGCAAAGTTTCATTATGATACGACAACCAGAAGTTGGTCAAATTTTATTTGTAAGATTTTTTTACCAACTTTGTATGGAAAACTAATTTATGCGTCTTCAAAATAGACCATGTTTGGAAGCTCATAGCTGGACAACGATTGGAGATAGATGAAAAGTGTCAAGGCCGAAGTTGTAGAAAATTTTATAAGGTTTAATAATGTAGTACAACAAAATATCATGCAATGCACAGTTTTTGACATTTAAGCAAAAAACCTAAAAATGGGACCTTCTTCGGCCTCCCCCCCCCCTCGGGCTCACCTCGGAGGGGTGGGGACTTTTAGTATGTTTATCTCCTAACTAGTACAAACAAAGTTACTAAGTTAGTTTTTCTGCTTTCGACTTTTCGATCCACATACCCTTTTTGGGCACTCATTGACTGGGCTAGTAATAATCATTTTACGATAATTTTCAATGAATTAATCAATTTTCATTTTCACCAAAACTATTCAAACAAAAGAACATCAGATTTGACCTCTGGAAAATTACCTCAAATATTGCGCTGCTTGATAATTCATTGAGACATAAAGCCATGTCCACACTATCCCAACGTATTCGCTAATGAAGATATTTGGGGCAGTACTATCTCGTTGTCAATAAATACTGGGCGACCGCCCCCGCCCAGGGCGACGTGTCTTCCTACACGCAGCTTTTATTGCCTCTTTGTTGCGTAATCGATATCGTGTACACACCCCTTTACCGGTACAAAATTATATCTGTATTAAGAAGAACAGAGTAGGTTGCTGGGTAAGAAAGATTTAGCAATTTATATCTTCAAAAAATAGCGGATAGGTGCAAGTCGAACTTGCCCACCAAGTTTCGTACAAAATCAGCAAAAAGTTGAGGTTTACTGGGTCACCCACCCAAATACGTACGCGCATAACATTGCTTAACTTCGATGATTGACTTTAATTAAAAACATTTTTTGTGATTTAATTACAAATGTATATTATATCCGGTTTGATCTAAAAGTATGTATATTAGAAAGAATTGCTTTAGAAAAGCTTTTTATATTGTGTTCTTATTTTCTAATGGTAATTAAAATATTTGAACTTAAAATCTGCAACATTTTTATCTAACAGTACTGTTAGAAACCTATAATCATAATCAGATATGTTATTGAACATCTACGATCAAAAATAACATAAAGGATACTTACTCGTAATGCATGACACGGTTCATCGCCTCCACTCTTGCTGAATTCATATCGACTGGTGAAAAACTTTTTATTCGTGAACGGAATATTGAGTGTACTTGTACGGATTGAACGATTTTTGGACATATTTTTCCTCTTTCACCCTTCTAACAACGCAACGGATAGCTAGTTTTATATATACATGAAGTATTCGTGTTCCGGTGAAGTGAAGCCAGAGATGGATTTATCCCGCCTTCTAGGTATAGTCTGCTGCCATCTACGGCCGCATTGTCGCTTAACAACACGCGAGATCGTGGACAAAGGCTTACCTATATTGATTTTAAAAAAAAACATGTATTTTTTTAAGTAAATGCCTTTATTGTGAAAAAATTATACTTGTACTATCCCCAGATTCGATACATATGCTAATTTACAGATGATCGAAGTGCTCCTATTCATTGTCAGATGTCTGATATAATTTGATATAATATATTCTACTATTTTTTTTCTTTTATTCCAAAGTTTATAAAGATCTCCAAACCATATCAAATTACAACCTGCAACCCACACCGATACCTTTAAAATTTACGATTTCCAAGGTGTTATTAACAGTCAAATAGCTGTATTATTAAGATATAGATGTTTTAATCGACGCATGGCATCGGAGGCCGCGGGCGGTACGAATGTAACACATTAGGCCAGTAATTATTGGGGATCCCACTCCGGAGGCGATCTGGAGAGTTTGTCTTGATGTGCTATAAATCAATAGTGATTCCTTGGTTTGAAACCGTGTTTACAGTTATAGAATTGAAAATGTAGGACATCTGTGAAAAAAACACTATTTCAGCACCCTAAAATTATGGGCAGCGTTGTCTTACCATCAAGGGAGCGTCTTGCTCGTCTTCTTACTTCTTTGTATAAAAAAAAATACAATACGTCGCGTTAGGATTCGCATTCTACTCAAATAAAAAATAAATATTTAAGAATTATCGATAAGTTATCGACAACGTTACGATTGCGCTATGTCATACCTACTGCAAGCATACAAGATTTTCCGGCAAAGAACTTAAAAATAACGTTATGCGAACTTCCCATGACCAAGCAAATTTAGTGGACTGCTTTATTATATTTAGAAATTAAAAAAATACATGTCCTATATATTTTAAAGGAATCTGGCATAATTTCTAGATCGCGCATAATTTTGACGTATGTAGGGTCATTATAATGTTTAGTGCAACATATTGTATCTAGAGACAAATTAAGTTGAAATAATATAAAGAAATCCTAAAGATCCAAAGCATATCACAAACGGACCTCCAGGATCAGATAGCACTAAACATGGTGGTTAGCAATGATATATCAAACGAGAGGCGTGGCGGAGAGGTGCCGAATAAATCTACCGCGCGCTATCATCGGTCGGATCTCTGTGATAACACTGTCAGTGATATGGTAATATTATTGTACACCTACTCTACGTGTACCGTCTGAACCATTTACGTATCTACCCATAGACAAAATATAAATCTATGGTCTGAAGAGTGAGCCTGAGGACTTAGCACGAATAGTGCGTCCTCTTGTCTTGCAGTCAACTCAATCGGTCACCCGAAAAAGACCCAAAAGCACCCGATGTCTAATCTAATAGCATTTCAATACCAAATTTAGGTAAAAAATTACCTGCTCTTTTTGAATAAATGCTTTTTAATTTTGAGCTCTAGATCTCTATCTAGTCCCTAAGTTTTAATCTATTAAGTAGCTTGCCCGACAAAGACCTAAAAAATCCGTCTTTTACTGATCACGTCCACAATCACCACAATGGAACAGCTATTTTCACAAATTCGTCTTCCATCTCTAGGTTTTCCAGTTTTGGATTAGAGAATTAACTGCTCCGAAATGAAAAATCATACAAAATACTAGACTTACGAACTAATTACATTTTTCAATTGGCTCACAATGCAGAGAACCCACAGCCGCCTAAGGGCACGTTCCCAATATTGTGCGTCGGCGGACCGAGGGTGATCTCGTTACATCTCCATGTCGCAGACTGTATTATTGAGTTATGTGAATGGGCCTTTATCGTGGAATAATGTCGTCATTGTTGAGGTTTGATTGTTTTTCAATGAGATTTATGAATTGTTTATTGTAATGTTATCTACATAATATATCTGATATATTTATTCTATCTGCCTATAAGCAGTGGCGGATTTACAGTCTAGGCCGCCCTAGGCCCCAGTCCATGTAATACCTGCACTTACGTCGTATAACTGGGGGCACGGCAGTGCCCCCGCCAAGTCGAGCAAAAAAAGCGGCACGGCCGTACCATCCTTTTCTGGAAGCAGTTCAGACCATTTTCGACCCCCTATAACTTTGTTGCGGATAAAACTAGAAGCTTCAATTTTTAACAACCGAGTATGCATTGTATAAACTCGATTTATTCCAAATTTCATTCAATTTGAACCAGAAGTTTAGGAATTATAACTAGTCAAAGTTTTGTAATTTTGTCACTCACTCACTCACTGACCGATCATCAAAAGTCTAAGGCACTTCTAGCAAACATAGAAGCTTCAAACTTGGTACATACTTAGAGTTTACTGTATAAACCATAGGAAAACTAAAAAAACATGCAATTTTGGTCTAGTTTTCGAGATACATAAACTGCATAAATAACTTTGTAATCTTATATAAATGTATAGGATTACAAAGTTACATTTGCAGTCTTGTGAAATTTGGAATAAATCGTGTTTATACAATGCATACTCAGTTGTTAAAAATTGAAGCTTCTAGTTTTATCCGCAACGAAGTTATAGAGAGTCGAAAATGGTCTGAACTGCTTCCAGAAAAGGATGGTACGGCCGTGCCGCTTTTTTTGCTCGACTTGGCGGGGGCACTGCCGTGCCCCCAGATCTCTGACAAGAACGTGTGCGTTAAACTCGTTCCGAGCAGAATAAAATTTTAAAAACCTTGTAATGCGAGCAGCTTGCTGCGAGTGCCGAGAAAAATTTATATTTCAGGCTACAAAAGATGTGTTCTGAGCGGTGACAAAATAAATATTCTTATTATAGAGCAGAGCCGCCGAGAAAAACCCATGTCCCCTGAAGCCTTTAAAATATTTACGTACTTTTAGTTATTTCTTGTCATCAGTGATTTTTTTGTCACGATTGGCCGCCCCTAATATCTGGCCGCTCTAGGCCCGGGCCTAGTGGGCCTTAGGGCAAATCCGCCACTGCCTATAAGACTAAATAATTTTCCAGCAGCCATGAATTTAGTTGATTTAGTTTTGTTATTAATCTTTAAACTATGTCACTGTTGATTTATTAAATTTTACTTTTTAAGTTCACTTTTTTAAGTAACCTCACCGCACCGTCCTACTGTATGTAGTTAAGCCAAATATGAATATCTATGTCAAACATTTTTGGCTAAATAATATTAGGAACTCGGAAATTATGCGAATAAATAGGGACCCAATATATTATGCATTCACCCACCAACACCCACTAGGACCACCAGGCCCACTAGGCTGAGAAATTATTATTGACACCATACCTTTCTGTCCTACGATATTTAGGCTACCCTGGGATAAAATATTGTTCCCTCACCTTTTGGCTTCAAAATCTAGTTTTAATAAACCATCTAAAAATCTCATTTGCGACCTTTACCAGTATAATTATGTTGTAAAGCCATTATAACTCCCTGAAAGCACATTATTGTCGTGTAATAGCTACCGAGTCTCAGCTGGAATCAAATTATTGTGTTTCGTTTTCAGGAAGCGAAAGTCACAGAGTAGCTTTGGCTGTATAATTGATGCCTTCAGGCAGGGTGACTGGGTGTACTGTTGCTGGCAGAAATGTTGTGACATTTCTGAAGTTGAAGAGACGCTAGAACATTGAATCAAAGTAAAGGGTTAGTTCTTACTGGATGAAGTTTTTGTTTTTGCCATCAATATAGTCACAAGTTACCATTGGACAACTGTTTAGTGAAGCGAGGTTGGGATGGATATTTACCATGCCTACTTTAGGCAGCACCACTGGTGTTGCAGATGCAAGACGTCTATATCTACTAGACGACGGTATATCAGGAGCGAAAAGAATCCTTGACCACGATCTCAGCTGATATTAAGCTACTAGCCGAAGATGGTTGCAACTAAAACCTAGAAGGGGGTTAAAATTTCTAGGAAGGGGGTTAAAATTACACGTAAAGTAAGACAGTTAATGGCTTGCCGCGGACGAGTGCTTCGACGTACCCGCATCCCCGGCTCTATGGTGTCTTGCAGGAACACCCACAGGTTTTTAGAGGGCCGCACCGCGCTGTACCTATCTTCGGCGGGGAAGTCGTTTTTCCTGGGTCAAAAAAGAGACTGGTAAAGCCTGCCACTGACTGTACAATTCGTCTAAAGAGTAATTCCAGTAATTAAGCTGCGCTCGTCACAAAGGCTCGTTTACGTGATATTCTGGCAGACGCGGAGGTTTCTGGGCCGAAAATAATGCGGTTAATATGCCACCTTTACACTCAGATTGCTGCGGAGATTACACTGCACACACAAAAAGGCACTTTAGAAGACTCTACGTTTGTCTTGAAGGTATCGCTTTTAGCGATAGGACCGCTAATTGTAACACTTAGGTTATTGTATTGTGTTTTAGTTTTAGCTTATTTTTGTATGTTTTGTGTTTCAATAAAGTGCCATCTATTTATGTGTATATCTATTTTTATTATTTATCTTTGAATGGAGATGTTTACGAAAAAATGTTTATCCATCAGGTAGATTATTAAGTTATAATAAAATATGATATATTTAGAATATTTTCAGACTTAATACTTATTTTTAACACGATTTTATAGACTTGTTTTAGAAAATATAGGTACTTATCAAACTGAGTCCAAGTCCGAATAAGAATTGGTATGTTCTTTAAAATTTGATATGTCGACAAAAAAAATCTCTAAAAGCATTTATGGCTCTCATAACATTACACTAATATTATAAATGCGAAAGTTTGTGACTGTGTGAGTGTGCACGAGTATGTTTGTAACTTCTTTACACCTTGGGTGGACCGATTAAGCAGAATTTTGGTATAGAGATAGCTAAGACCCTAGCATAACACGTGGACACAGTACAGCAGGTAAAACCGCTGGGCGCAGCTAGTGAATTATTATCTCCCAATAAGTACTTTTATACGTTGCTTAGCTTGGGGTTAGGTGGCGCTGTGTGAAATGTCCTGAAATATTTATTATTATTATAAACAATGAATTACCAATAACCCTGTATACAAATGCTACTTATTACTCATACCATGGATGAATATATTTTTCATCCATGCTCATTTTTTTTTTTATGTGGAGAAGTAAGTAGACGAGCAAGACGCTCTCCTGATGTTAAGAGATAACGCTGCCCATAATCAGTACAGTGCTACCCAGAATTTCACAATTATGCGCAATTCTAGGTGCACTGCACCAACGCTTCTTACTCAAGAGTCATAAGATGTTAAGACTCTTTAGCCCAGTAATTGCTCTAGCTACAGTGCCCTCCTACCGGAGCACAGTAATGTTTGCACATCACTGCTCAGGCGGTAGAATAACTGGCACTGTTGGGGCACCCACCTAGACGACCTCCTGCAAAGGAAGTCTACCCCCGGTAAACCAAGAACCCAGAATATTACAATGTCTTAAACGCAATGTGATAATTTCAATAACTGTCAAGCGATAATTGTCTCCTAATAAGGATATAAGGCAAGAACAAATGAAGTAATAACGAATTATCATAATAACCGTTATAGTCCGGTCATTTTAGACAATTGAAATAAAGAAAATTCCGACAGAGCCAAATCTTCGTAGAGACCTTAGGTTTACCACAAGGAATAAAGTGTCAAAAGTCCCCATCAGTCCCATGTGAGCTTAGGGACTTATTCGGGGCCCAAGGTAAAAATTTTAGGTTTTTTGGATTTCTCTCGAAAACGGTAAGTTTTATCGAAAAAGTACCTCAGAGCAAAGTTGTAGATCTTAAAATTTTCTATAAAAATGGTCCCTATGATTTTTTCTCTAAGACCCACTATTTTCCAGATATTACGCTTGTAAGAATCACGTTCTACATAGTATGCACACATATGCCACGTATATACATATTTAGGTACTCAAGCAAGCAAAAATGCCTACTCGTGTCTCTTTTATGTATACATTATACTATTCTAAGAAAATTTACTCTAAAATCACCGCCGGTCCCTTACCGAATCCCCTCTACTTGAATAACATCTGGCCTTGAAAAACATCTGCCTATTCTTTTGTCCATGTGGTGTCGTTCACGTATACCTGCTTCTTTTAGTCAGGCTGGCGCAACTTCTAAGGAAGAAAATGAATGTATGAAACGGGCAAGAAAAATAATGGCGGCACTATCCGACTAAATTAAAAAGTCGCAAAACCCATATTGCTAATTAGGCTTACGGCATTGCTCTTATTCTGACGGATTATACGGTCTTGATGACTGTCAAAAATCAAACTTTTTAAAACAAAACTTTATTTTATTTTTACATGCGATAACCGGGTGCGATACTACGTCAGCAATGTTTAGAAGGGGCAAAAATTCAGTATTAAAATTATTTGAAAAAAATGATTTGATTGACTGCGCAAAAGTATTTACAGAAATTAATTCTTCACCTCAAATACTAATTACTAAAGGAATTCGGTTTCTTCTTGCGGTTTATGGAGCTCCAAAAAAAATTGATTTCATAGATACGTACAGATATTTAACATTTGTAAAAAATACACGAAACAAAAAGCAAGTACAGCTATCTTGTCTTCCTCCAACATCGGCATCTGCTACTCAACATTTGTTTCGAGTATACTATCAAGTTCAGACATGGCAAGGCAATGAACTGAACCCTGAAGACTGGGGTTGGAAATTGATAAATAATACTTTGGAACCGATTCGAACTTTACTGCCCCCTGCTCCAGAAAACTTCTTAACACTATTTTTTGCAATTGCAAGAAAGGTTGTAGTGCCAAATGTGGCTGTAAAAAAGTAGGGTTGCAGTGTTCTCCAGCGTGTACCAATTGCCAAGGTGTCTCTTGCTCAAATGTTCAATTAAATACAAGAGAGGAAAATTCATGTGATTTTGATGAAGAGACAACTGATTCATCTTCATTTGAACAATTTCTTAGCGTTCATCAACAGGAAGAAGAACAAGAAGAAATTGAAGAAAACATGATTGTTGAAGTTGAATATGAAGAGTATGAGTCAGATTAAAGTAATAAAAAAAAGTTAGAACGACAGTTAAACTCAATAACCCATATCAATAATCTTCATACTATTAAATAATTATTGTTCCTGAAAATAACGTCATAAAGGTTCGTGGAATAGGCCTACCGGGGATACCACGTTAAAAAAAAACGCGCCGAGTACACTACCTCACAGGTGGTGAGGAAATGTGTGCATATAATGTAGAACGTGATTCTTACAAGCGTAATATCTGGGAAATAGTGGGTCTTAGAGAAAAAATCATAGGGACCATTTTTATAGAGAATTTTAAGATCTACAACTTTGCTCTGAGGTACTTTTTCGATAAAACTTACCGTTTTCGAGAAAAATCCAAAAAACCTAAAATTTTTACCTTGGGCCCCGAATAAGTCCCTAAGCTCACATGGGACTGATGGGGACTTTTGACACTTTATTCCTTGTGGTAAACCTAAGGTCTCTACGAAGATTTGGCTCTGTCGGAATTTTCTTTATTTGATCACTATTTTTATGTCTAAAATGACTGGACTATTACTCATTGTTCCGATTACTATATACGAGAAGAAAAAAACAAAACTTTTTGTTAGACAGCTGTGAAGTTAAGACCTTATTTACACGGTGCTTTTTAGTACCTTGTACCTATATGAAAAATTGGTCATAAAAATGATAATTGTTATTTAAAAAATCTTTTAAAATCCGGCACACAGACAGGTTTTAGGTCATTATTGGTACACTTATACACCTAAAAATCATAGCTTTAAAAAAAATAGGAAGATTACGGTATTTGACGGTTCTGACATGGAGCGCTTCAATTAGGCCCATGGGCCTAATTTAAGGCCAGAAAATTGTGGCAACCGAATCTTTCCGATCCAACAGGCCCAAGTTTGGCATAGCAACTATAGCGCTATGGCACATCCTTCCATTTTCTTTTTATCTAAGCTTTAAAATGGATTTCTTTATATTATGCTGGCGAAGCCTAGAGTTCATAGATAAACACGGTGACAATCAAATTATAATACGTTGCTTATAACGTGATTAAAACTGTTTAATTGTAATAATCTATTTTATTCATTGTTTACATGCAATAAAATAAAATGACATGAGCATCATTAAATTTTATAGGTAGGTACATATTAAAAGAAAAACATAAGTTTTTACTCAACCACTTCAAACACAGTTTTATTGTTTTTCATCTTTAATTTACCATCAACAGCTATTAAAATGAGCATAAGCAATGCTCATAATTTTCCCTTAACATAAACTTTTTCATAAAGTTTAAAAAGTGAACAAATTGGTCATAAACTATTAGAGCATCGTAAACTATCGGCGTAAAGTTGCTCATGTGTATGCCCCTTATTCTAATTGATAGGCATCCGGCAGATTGCGATCAATTGACGCCTTCGATCAGCGACAATTTGTGCACTTTTTCTTTTCGGATGAACAATCGTAATTGTTGTGTCACGACCTTTAATTGCTAAGTGTGTAAGATGCCTTAGTCATGGGACTCGAGTATTTTAAAGTTAATGCGATAAGAGGACACTTAATTAGAAAATAATAATTAAAATAATAATTCTTTAAATGCGTAGAAAATAATAGAATACTTTAAGGGACAATTAGTGCCTTTTTCTTTAACATAAATATGTAGTTTGTGTCACACGTCTATGCACTAGACGCGTATATAACAAGTTTTAACGTTTCCAATATTTTCTTTATGTACCTACTTTGAAAATTATAAATTACTTAGCCACTTAATAAATACAAAAACAACGAACAATAATAGATAACAATATATTCAAAACCGTTGTGTCTATATACCTTTAAAGTATATTTTATCCACAAATCTCATAAAAATAGCTTAAATCTTTATTTGATTTAACAAGAACGAATTACAAATGACGTAGGTACCTACAATACTATCTCCAAAAAGGTCGATCCAAATTAGAGTTGCCAGGATTGTGAGCGTGTAACCCGATGCTAATCTCCTCACAATTACGTGGGGTAGCGTCTAATGAGAAAATAACCGAATACTTCATGCATCAGTTAGGGAGGGACACGATCTGGCAACACTGAGTTTCAATTTGAATTTATACCACAAATAAATTAACTACGATTACTGTAGAAGAAATGTTACTATACTGTTGCTTTATACGATTTTCAGGGAGAAATGGCAGCCTAGATGCAGCAATTACCACACATGTTTCGATCAAAAATGTCATAATAATATAAAATATCTAAGTATATCTTACTAATATGTCTAGATGTCTGTTTGTTACTCTTTCACACCAAAACGGGTGGACCGATTGAGCTGAAATTTGGTATAGAGTTAGCTTAGACCCTGGATACAGCGGGTAAAACCGCTGGGCGCAGCTAGTATCTCATAATTTCAAGCAAACGTACTATTATTGGGATTAAAAATTTCTAACTATACAAGTAAAGTCGGGTTAATTTGACTCTAAAACGTAACTTAGGAATATTTGCCTTAGTGCAATATTAAATTGGTTGATCTCGAGCTATTTTGATGTTGCCATAGGTATTAGAAAACGTATTGCAAAGGGCGATTTGATCAATGTTATACGATCTCGTCTCGGCTTAGATACAACGAGATTGCTCGTGATTTGATTTGTCTCGTTCGTCGTCCTTGTGTGCGACAGATATTGTTTTGACAAATTACTATGAGGTTAGTGGATTTCGTATTGAAATTCTTAGTAATTATGCGACTGTAATATATTATTGACAGGTGAACTGCCTTAGTCGTTTATATCATTCCAATCCCTTTAGTCATTCTGAGAAACTATAATAAAATTTCCAATCATTTTACTTTACTTTCCAATTCAAGCTAATCGCAAAAGAGTATGCGTTAAGGCTGAAACTGACTGAATAGTATTCTTGCAAAAAAAGACAGAAAGTCGAAACACTTTCGAATTTAAAATAAGTGTCTATCATATAAAATAAAATAATCATATAAAATTTCAATAATATGGTTTTTTTTCTCTTGCTCTTACTCGTATACATATTTTAATTTCAACTTAAAATAGAGATCGTGTTCGTGGCACCGTACAGCGTAAATAACACGATAATACCGACTCCACGGATCGCAATTAAAATTAGTCCTATTTTTGATGGAACTGGTCCTTAAAGAAATTAATCGCATCGCTGGCTACTTTAAAAATATTAACTTTGTTTTTTTTTATAAAATTCTCAATGTGCTCAAGTGTTTCGCTTTTGCAAATAATAAAGGAAAATAAGACAATAGGGCAACACAATCAAGTAGCCGGCCTGACTCGATTACTCTGTTCCTTTTTTAAATTAGCTTTTATTGAATAAGCGTAACTGGCTGTTACTTTTTTTTTACTGAGACGTTATTGACTTTTGTTTATTAATTCGCATTTTTTTTCAACTCCGTGCGCACAGTATTTGCTTGAAGTCAAACGTTAGTTATCATTTGCCATTGTAACATAATAATCCCACTTAAGTTTTATGTAAGTCCTGTAAGTATATCACGTCTACAAATTATTATATGAGTGGACCGACTGAGCTGAAATTTAGTATGTAAGTTGATTAACACTTAACACATACCTAGACTAATTTTATGCGAATTAACAGAATTTTAAGTCAGACCAATTCATTTTTTAAATCAAGTACTTAACGTGTGAATATATGAATTTTAAAATTGGACAGTACATCTCAAAGTCAATCAGGCCACCAGTACGACTGTCAGTGAAAGCTTTCGCTTCAAGTGAAGTTCAAAAGTCAAGTCAGTGTCGGTGCGGTGGGAACATAATTTCAACTGATTGATATCAATGTAATAGAAATATGACTGGCCTTATGCTATTCATATGGAATAAATTCATTTTAATATCTTTACCGAATCTTGTAGATTTTAAGACATTTGCGTAATTATGCCTCGAGATGATTAAAAAAAGCGAAAGTTTAAATAAACTACTGATGGGCTGTGAATTTTGTTTCTTGAAACAATCTAAAGTTAGATAAGCTATCAAGTGATGCCATTTATACTGAAGAAAAATAAACTTTGTGTCATTTTCTTCCTACTAAATAATATAAAACGCGAAAGTTTTGTAAGAATGAAAAGAAAAAGTTTTATTTACGACAAATTACAACATTAAGGTACATAAAACACAGTAAGTAGTGTGTATGTACATATGTATGTTTGTTACTCTTTCACGCCAAAATAAGGGGATCGATTGAACTGAAATTTGATATAGAGATAGCTTAGTATGACATAAAGGCTAATAATGTACAGCCGCAGCGCGTAAAACCGCAGGACACAGGTAGTAGTATTATATTCTTACGTTCTCCGTTCCTAGTAACTTTAATCAGTGAAGACCGCACAGCCAGCGGGTCAATAATGGAACCAGCTTGCCAAAATCTCCCGCAATCTGTCAGACCCACTAGAACAGTGAGAAGTGATCTCCAGTGCTCTTCAAACATTTAACGATGCACCCGCTGTCCAAATCTGAAGCACTCCGTTCATTAGGAAAAACGGGTCACGGAAGAAAAACTACGTGACGATTGTTACGTACTTATTCGTCTGGGACCACGGGTTTGGTGGCTTTTTTAATTGTTTTGGAATTTTTTAGTTGGATTCATAAATGAATTATGTAATTTTAGTACTTAGATTATATTAATTATTAGAAAGAACAGCCCGTTCCTCTAAGCACCAGGGAAATTTAGAAAGACGCTCTATTAAAATGGTTGTATTCTACATAATAAGCTACCTATATAGACTGAGATTTTGGACTCTAAACATAATTTAATGTACACACAGGTTTAGCGTAAGACAAACATTCCAAAATCTATTTATTACATATAATTATATGTGTATACTTATTATAAGATATGTTATAGGTATAAACTTTTAAAACTGTATAAAAAAAATACATTGTAAATCAAACACAACTTCACTTAAAAGTCAAACGGTTCACAAGACGAATTCTTAACTTTACCGTTCAAGAGGTTTAAAAACTCACCTTTCCCACATCGAAAACTAAAGTTAAGATTCTTAACAATTAATATTTAAATCATTGTTTCGTTTATTAATTTCAAATCAAAATGGACCCCACCATAACCTTTCAATAATGGCTCTAAACTTCGATACAAAGTCAAAAATTAACAATTGACCACAAATTCTCATACGATTTGAAAAACGCCTATAAAATGAAGCACCCTTGACAAATCAAGTGGTACCCATAAACGAGGGGTATTTAAAGACAAAAGGGTTTTCTCAATGTAGCCGTATTTTGCAAACAGCACTCGATACGAGAGGTTCAAGTCAATTTAATTTATATTTTGTGTCGATTTGTATTTAGTTCTCGTGGGAACGTTTCCTTTTATTGTTTGAAGTTAACTGGTTGAATTTTATATTAATTATTTCTTAATTTATAATTGTTAAAAAATGGCGTATTTATTATTTTAGATTATGGCAATACATTTTAATGCGACTTATTTTTTTGTTGTTCTTGTTACAGATTACAGACTCACATGTTCGTCTATTTGTCAGTGGCGTGAGTTTTTACGTTAGACAAAATACGCTTGCAGTGATAGGTAAAACCAAACATTATTGATAATTTATATTTAGTGTCGTCTTATATTTTGCTATAATATACTTAAATTAAAATATTCTCCCAACGTAGCGTCGATTTTAGATTCATACTGTCAACTTGAAAAGCGATAGGAAACGAATAAAATAAAATAATATGAACAGAATGCGTGTGCCAACAGTCCCTCACACCCTATTTGAATTAAATTGATTGTGAAATGTTGAATACATCACAATTCACAATGCTCAATGCACGCAGCGAGAATATCGTGACAAGAAACATTTTCAAATTTCTTAAAATCGTGGGGGAAATTAATAGGCATCAATATGATTATTTAATGAAAAAAAAATCTCACCAGAAAAAAGTCACACCTAAAAACCCAGTTGCTAGTTAAAAAATAAAATTTCTACCACAAATTATTCGATAATTTTTGTTTTCTGGAAGCGAAAGCTCATCGGTAAAAACGAAATGGGAAAAGTAATCTGTACCAACCAAACCGTAATCAAAATCAGGACCTTCAAAGAAACATTTTACCTAAACAGGGCCGTATCAAAGAAAATTCATAGCACTGGCCATTACACAAATTAGAAAACGAAAAAAAGTAAAAAGCCTCTAAATGCATTTCCCGCCGTTTCGTGTTGCCATTCAAAATAGGAACTTATTACTCCGCCAGTGAAAAGAACTGTCTCAAATTACTTTGCATCTTCCTTCCCTTTCTTACTGGGAGATAATCGTGTAGGTGTCCCTTTCTGACGCTGTATAAACTCAGATAAACAAACACAAAGGGCCTAATTGAGTAACTAGTAAAACGAACGGCTGTGTGCCGTCCCTTCATATTACATTACAAAGTTAGATGTGCCTTTGTCAAAATAGGCAGCCCTACATTTTCAGTTTTATTTCTTTGTAATAATGGCCAGGATTTTTTGTATGGGAGAATGAGTTTTAAGCGTAGTTGGCAGTCAAATTTCGTCAAGTCGCGCTCTCAAGTGGTAAGGGAGTTCGACTCCGGGCAGGGAACTTAATTTGTCAACAATTTTCGATATTTGAATACGTTTCGCTGTTCAATGAGCTTCTGTCAGCTTTAAATTGTTTTTTCTTTCTTTTGTTATAATTCGATTTGACGTAGACGCGTGTGATTTGAAATGTCATCTGTAAAAGAAACACACTGTTTATTTTAACGTTTTTTAAAACACCACTTTCATTGACTATTAGTAGAATGCATTAAAGGGATGTTGACGGATCCACATTAGAGTATATTTGCTTGTTTCAATTAAAATAGGTAGTAAATCTTTACTAATATGGTAATAGTTTTAAATAGTATATTTATGGGATCAAACAAAGCAGAATTCGAAGTTAAATTCTTTAACTTTCTACAATAACCAGGGTGAATCTTGAGAGACAAAATTTTACGTGTCTGGGGGAATAAACTACCCGTAACATAAAAATTCTACCCAAGTGTATTTTTTTTCTTTTAGTTTAAGGTTTAATCTACTTAATGCATGATAGATATAAGGTTAAATTTAGCTGCAAGTATCTGAAAAAAAAATGTTAAAGCCCTGAAATTTGATTACCATGGGGTGTCCCTTACACTTTTTTGGAACAAAATATATTTTTTACACCAATTTATAAACGGAATTTTATTAATTGCTGTGATCTAAGCTGTAAAGGGTGAACTGTTATATGATCAAAAAAATACGCGAAGGCTGTACACGGCGTAGTTTTAGAGAAAATAACAAATTTAGGTTTGTCCCGGACAAAAAGTGATTCCCATGGCGCGCGACATAACTACTCACATTTCACAAGCCACAAGACTTAGAAGCTTGTACGCACGCTGTTGGCTAACTTCAATTGCGCTCTAAACATCGTGAAGAAATGTGTGTACTCCTCTCGTGGTTATAAACTGGATTTACGAAGGTGAGAAATTGATTACCGTGGTTTTGGTTCACTAGATCATTGATTACCATTTCCATGTTTAAAAATATTTCTTTATCCATTACGGTTTTTTGACTAGGGTGTGCAGTTAGGAAAAGGGTATTGTTTATCATATATTTCATTATTAATGGTCTATAATAGTGGTATTTAAAAATATTGACAAAAATCTATACAATTTTGATTTCCATGGTATTGATTCTCATGGCTTTTTACCACGGTTATCAATTTTCCCCTGAGTTTTCTAGCGCATTCTTTCACTTTGTATCCAACTTCAGCGAAGCCGTAGGTATGGAAGTGATTTTGACAGTTTTTAAACGGTTTTATTTAGCTCACTCCGTTTGTTTTCTTGGGTCAAATTTAGTAATTGAAATTTCACCCTCTTCCTATCAACCGATTGATCTGAAGTTTGGTATACGCGTTTGATTTGGGTGACAATACAATTATGTACATTCAATATTATTGTACATCCAAGATGGCCGCCGCTAGAAAATGGCGGATAACGTTTTTTTTTTTAATCCTATCAATATGGGTATCAAATGAAAGGGCTTGATAAGTAGAATACAGTGCACTATACAAAATTAAAATCCAAGATGGCCGCCGCTACAAAATGGCGGATGACCAATTTTTTTTTCAATCCCATCAATATGGGTATCAAATAAAAGGGCTTGACAAGTAGAATACATTGTACTAAAAAGCCTAAAAATAAAAAAGGTAAAAAAAAATATTTTAAGTTAAACGGTTTTATTGTAAACATGTACTAAAAGCTAAAAAATAAAATCGTGAGGCACGTCAAATATCTTAAATCTATGAACATTTTCACTGATATTGTAGATATTTGACGTGCCTCACGATTTTATTTTTTAGCTTTTAGTACATGTTTACAATAAAACCGTTTAACTTAAAATATTTTTTTTTACCTTTTTTATTATTTGTATATTTCATTATTTCAGTTTTTTTTTTATATTGTATACTCGTACATCAGTTTTTTTTTAATATTGTACTATTGTATACAGCCGCTCTGGCTTATGCGGCACCATTATATCCTCACATTAAAATAAGTCGCTCAGCGAGCTATGGAGAGAGCTATACTCGGGGTTTCTCTACGTGATCGAATCAGGAATGAGGAGATCCGAAGACGAACCAAAGTCACTGACATATCTCCGCGGATCAGGAAGCTGAAGTGGTAATAGGCAGGCCACATAGCACGTAGAGCGAATGGCTGATGGGGTCGAAAAGTGTTCGAGTGCCTACCACGTACAAGCATACGCAGCGTAGAACGTCTACCCACAAGTGTGGCAGACGACCTTATTAAGGTCACTGAAAGACGCTTGAAGCAGGTCGCTTCCAACACCGGTTTTATATATGGAGGTCTAAAGGGGAGGTTTATGTTCAGCAGTAGACGTCTTATGGCTGAGATGATGTACGATGAAAAAATAAAAGGAAACTATGAGCTGACTGCAACTTCAGTCCAGATTAACCTAACAAATGATAAATGTACAATCTGATGACAGCTTCTGGAGTGAATCCTGTCAGTGACTGTGACTGAGAACTTAATCTCATATTCTAGGACTATTTATTCAATATTTTTACATTGTTTAAGACAGCAATACGTTGATTTTATTTAGTTTACATGATTATTATATAGAAAGCCAATATAGACCTTTTTAATACTTTATGTTTGGTGCATATTTGTTTGGATCACCGTTTTTAATCATTTCTATTTTATATGATTAGTATGTAGAGGTCAATATTTAAATAATAACATAGAATTCAAACGAAATAGTTTTAATTTTGATTCCCATGCCACACTTTATTGATTCCCGTGGCACCAAAAATTTAAATTTAAATATCTTTTGAACAAAACAAGTTATAATGATGCCTATTTGATGGATGTGCTTATAATTATGGGAAATTTGATGTTTTACATGTAAAATTCAATAATACTTTGATTTAAAATCTGCCACGGGAATCACTTAAATACGCCCGATCTCAGGATTTATCCACCACAGTATTCAATTCCAATAGTTGCTAGTATTTTTCTTTGGACTCCGGTGTCACACGTCACACGCCTTCTTCATTTGCCAAATGTATTTACCTTAATTATGTAATATTTAAATCTCTCGTTATATATGTACACTAGGTAGATAGTAGAGCTAAATGGCAGGCAATAAAGATTGACACTGACAATGTCGGGTGGTGCGTATCCTCATCCGCCAATCAGCACCGGCGCGGCATCCTCATTGCACTCAGGATGACGGCAATTTGTGCCGTGACCACTGGTAGGTAGGAGAACCACGTTTATAATAACAGGGACTTTGATGTTCGAACACTGCATGATGTACAGTCAAGCCAGGGAGGGATCCCCTTAGGTTATTCCCTTTTAGGTTAAGTCTGGCTACCATCTGCGGCTGCATCGTCCCTTAATCAACTTAATCACGCGATATCGTGGTTAAAACTAATAATTTTTTAAAAAATCCTGTGGACTTTGTACCTACCCAAGTTGCCTTAACGTCCCTGTCGCGTAGCTGTTTTTTTTTAAACTAATTTCGTCACTTTATCAAACTCCTCATCTACTAGCGCTTCAATTGTTTTTTAGCGGGGGTAGATTGAATTAGTTTATAAAATTCTTAAATTAAAACCTAAATCCAAATGGAGTGGTTGCGCCCCGATCGAGCCGCTCGGGAGGTTTAATTGGGGATTTAAGGGTTAATTGAATTGCGATTGAATTCAGTTAGTAGGTAGTCTTCTTAAAATGTAAAAAACCTTACCATTACAGACAGACATTACATTTCAGAGAGTCAGTTCCCGTTCACAAACACACTATAAACTAACGAAAATAAACAGTCGCTATCATTATAAAACTATAGTGAAAACCGCTACTCATTGCTTACCAAGGCGTATTTCAATAGGAATTAAATAAAATAATAATCTCCTAAATTGAATAGCATTCTGACATTCGGTAGCGGAGGCCGTCAGCGGCCATTGTGAGCCCGTCATAACGCCTCACATACTAACGACCACGGCTTTACTTACTATACTAATAAAAGTAGATACCGCATAACGACTCCACAAAAAAGCTGAATCTGAACAGCTGTTACTAAAAGAAACGTGTATTTTTTACGTAATCAGTGTTAACTGAAATCGTGAGTTAAGTTTTAGATGATAACGATATTAACGGTTACCAGAGGAGGTAACCGTTAAATTTTTTAATTTTCTTACTAAAATACTATTTTACACGTGCTTTATTATGCACCTCACTATCTTGTATGTGTACACCATCTAGTTCACCATAGCCAATATAGGCTCTCAAGGTCTCTCTTTTTTCAAGGTCTTCTTTGGTTCTTTGGTTTAATCTTTGTCCACGTTGTCATCCATTTGCCTCCCGTTCATACGGAAAGTAAAAAAAAACTGTGTTTGTATAAAACAGTATTATTTAAATCTGTCTTCACTTACGGTTTGGTGCTCGGTATCTGCCCTTACAAAACAGCCAGTGTAACGACCACGGTGTTTTTACTAAACAATTTAAGAGGCTTCCGTTTAAGTCACGGTTTATTTACCCCATTGTGTCTAAGCGGATCGCTTCTACGCCTAATTGTCCGGTGGCCATTTTTTCCTTAATCAAATAAACATTAATAATATTTCGGTGTCAAAACGCGGGCCAGTCATTACGGTGCCCTGTTATTGGAACGCTACTGACGTGTGAAGGAACGTTCACGGATGAAAGCGTTCCGTTTAAAAGTATTTGAATAACTCATTTAAAATTGGAATGTTTTAATTTATGAAAATAATAATTGTAATGTTTTAATTCTCACGATGAGAACACATTTACGAGTGTAATAATTTACCATTAAGTTGACATAACAGCTCAGACAACTCGCCATTTTAGACAAAATATCTGTTTAATATCGTAGATACAGGTATGTACAGAAAATCAAAATAATATTTTTTAAAGGTTCATAATATCACAACACAAAGGTATTATTATCTGCTTTATGCAATACTTCCAAAATAGTAGAATTTTGCGAGCACTGGCAACCTTCCGTGGAG
Organism: Hemithea aestivaria; assembly: GCA_947507615.1. NCBI lineage: Eukaryota > Metazoa > Arthropoda > Insecta > Lepidoptera > Geometridae > Hemithea > Hemithea aestivaria. Next base: position 16,656,112 of record OX382333.1, on the reverse strand, counting down.
CACTATTTTCCCGTGTTTTTTACACTACCTTTTTTGACTTATCAAAGAAAACGTAACCCCGGGATTTCTATCACGCAGCATGATATTTTTAGTAATTTCGTCGTGTCAAAGTACAAATTAACCCCATTTGATACTTTCTCTATTCTCCCTGCCTAAATTAGGGTGTCGGAGTTATTTTAAAAATTATCCGCTACAATGAGAGCGGGTGAAAGGCGAAAGAAAAGATTTTTTGGTAAAAATTAAAGCTTTTTAGAGCCATTTTGTGTTAATCATACTTAGATATTTGTAAAAGGCTAAAACTATAAAAATAAATAATATTTTTGTTCTTAATTAAAATGTAAAATTTAAATCCAACAACATCGTAAAAGTTCTAATTATATCAACATTTTTTTTTTCTTTTTTTCACCATTGACGTTGTGACTGAACTTCATTTGCCATTTATAAATAAATGAAGTAATTTCACACCAACTATGTAGGTACGGGTGCAAACTGTTTGTACAATTAACGTCGGTTAGCCAGTTATTAGTTTAATTAACTAGCAAATTAACCGGTGCTTTTATTCCAATTTTATTTTCTAGTTTATAACCATTATCCAAAGATGTCAAAAACTGCTGGACTGAGCTTGCAAAAAAATGAGGCACCCATGGTAAGCTCACTTAAACCTAAATGTACGAATACGCACACAAAACTACACTGTTCGTACAATACCACACCTATTCTACAAGATCTTAATAGCCTTTTACCAGATAAGCAATTTTATTTTTATTGACAAGCTTTTTTCTGTGTAGTGTCAATAAAGAGATAAGAATAAATAAAATAAAATAAAAAATGTGTACAAAATACACATCTGCATGTTAAGCGTTTGCATGCGAGTTGGTAGATGCTTCATTTCTTTTAGAGAAACTATTTCTAGTATTTTTAAATAATAAGTACTCGTATTATAATTGCAGGACAAACTTGTTAGTTGAAAAGTTTAATTAAGTATGTTTAATAATTTCGCCTTTTTGAGGTCGCGTGTTTTCTACCATTTTAATTGGATTAGAAAAGTTTGATGGGATTAATGAAATTAATACAGTAATTTTTATGCTAATCCTGATGTCCTTTGGGTGCTGGTTGGTAATTAATATAAATAGAATACGTATTAACAATTTGTGGTCAATACTTTTAATTTAATTTTTCTATATTTATATTCTCAGCATATATCCATGCTTTGTAGTAGATCGCCTGTTGAAAAACGTATATTTATAATAATTATAATAATGTGGGTATAATTATGTGGGTTTTTATATCTACTCCAACAGAGCAGGTTACCCTACTTACCCAAATCACAATTTTATAGGTTGAGTGGCCAACCTATAAGTATTGCCATTTAACGTGGCAATGCTGCCAGCATTCTGGGCACTCTGCCATCTGACAGTAGTTTGGAGCACTTAGATTTTCTGTAGATCGGTTTGTGGCCGATCTGTGGTTAATAAAAGTGTTCTTTACTGCTGTAGTAGCTGTAGTATTGTTAGTTTGTTTTTGTCAATAAAGCCATTTGCCACATTTAAATAAGAATGTTATAATAACCTATATGTTGATGTTTCAGGTCGCCGAGATTACTACAAGGCCTGCAACATGACCTTACGACTGCCTCCTTCATATCTTACATTTCCCATAATCCTGGGATCCACAGTTTTACGTGTCGAAACATAGTAACGTCCAGGCGAAAAGTTTTTGCCACACTGAGATTTGAACCCAGGGCTTCCGAATCACAAGCTGGATGTACAACGGACGCTATAGTGATTTATTTTCGATCTTGCTTCGCTACCAGTGTGACCCAACCCTGGGATAATCGCGCGCGAAACTTATCACATTATCAAAAAGCGTCGATTGAAATCCTTTGATCAGCGCTAATTCGACAATTACACCAGTCACCGGCCCTGTGCACTGGGGTAATGGGGTTGAACAGACGGCTCAGATTAGGGGACTTTGGCTTCTTGTGTTACGGGTTAACAATTACACTTTTGAAAAGTTTCTTTCAAGAAATAACTAAAAGCTAAATATTTTTTAACAGATTTCAAAACGGGAAGAAGGGTTATCAACTCGTCGAAATATTTTACTACGCCGCACCGCATGCTTTGTGCCAAATACGCTGAACCGATTAGATTTTTTGTGCTTATTAGGTGGTATAAACATAAACAATAAATATTTTTATGGAAATCGGTCAAGCCGTTATAAATTAAAATGAGTGTCTCACAATCACAACTCACTTTTCAATTTTTCTGTATATTTGTGGTGTTTCAAAATCTTGTTTTTTTTAAATACACTGAATTTCCTGTAAAGTACACTGTACTCAAATTTCGAAGGATCTCTACTTTTATAAGTAGGTACTTACATATCGACCTCTAAAACAATTCAAACGCCACTAGAGACGATTCCCCCCATTTCACGAACAAAGGCGAGTTGATCGACACGTGTGGGTCGCGCAGACCGGCGCGATGATTCCACTGTTGTGTAATTAGATCACGCAGATTATCGGGTAATGATACTGGATCTCATGCTACACTGCCGTTGGTAATTACTTATTGATGCTCACGGAACACGGGGAGGGATTTATCCCACCTTCTAGGCTTAGTGTGTTACCATCTTCGGCCGCAAGAACATGTGAGATCGTGATCAAAAGTATAGCTTTTCGAATAAAACTTAAAACTTTATAAACGACTTATATTTAAAGAGAAATGGAAAAATACGTACATATTCATATGCTCATCAATTGATAGAAGATATCTTAACTGATATGGAAAAATATTCATTAGTTTTACCTAATGGACTACTTTCTAAGAATCTTTTTAATTTTTTTAAGTTTCCCCTCTCCCCTCTTTATCATCTGATAATATTTTGTATAATAAATCATTTTAGACCTGATAATATGGGTAATAGAATTTTTGTACGTCCGTTCTAAATATCCACAGATCACAAATCAAAGAGCGTAGTAGGTAACATGAGACCGCAATTCATCCAAATTAAAACCGCGCGTAGCCATACAAAGCCATGCAAACACAAGCATTCCAAGGCATTACAGGCGCGTCAATACAACCTCCATACACCATGGTTGTATGGGATGTATGGTGAATGGATCGGCCGCGAAATGCGATAACCCTCGCTCACTCGCGAGAAACTCTCCTACTAATTTCACCTTCCAATTTGCAGATTCTGCCGTCGACAATGTACAAAAATAGACCAGCACTTATCGGTTAGGGAACCGAACCGAATACCGAATCGTCAAAATGTATGAAATGACGTGACATGTCATGTCAAGTTGTATCTACATAATACGTCATCTCATACATTTTTGACAATTCGGTATTCGGTTCGGTTCTTTCATGGTGAATAACCCTGCAGGAACTTAATTTAGTGTGTTGTAATGCCCCTACGATACAGGCTTGCCCTAGTGTGGGGACCACTAGATACCTACTTTTAAAAATGTAATCATGTGTTTTATGGACAAACAAATAAAAATATTCATATTCTTATTTAATAAATTAATTTTATTCGTCGTTGAACTCGACGTCAGACTGATTTTAAAGGAGTCAGGGGTTTTTCTAGGATTTCATTGCATAATCAACTTTCTAAGGAAGTTCTTTTACTCTAGATGTTTCTTTTTTCTCCAAATATATGAAAAAATAAACAATCAAGTTTAAGCTACAGCTGTGAAAATAATAGTATAAATGACAAATGTATGTACATTAATATAATTGTTCACGCCTAAACGACTGAACCGACAAAGGCCACTTTTAATGCTAGATTTTTGAAAATAAAAACAAACGGCCTTTTTAAGTAAATAACACAGTAAAGTAAAAAGCTAACGCGCGCTAACTCAATACATTTTTCATACATATCCAAGAAGCGCTAAAAGCCCAACTTCTCCCAGACTTCAACCCACACGACATCCCCCTACATCGAGCATAGAAATCGGCATCGTTTGACAATATTGTTCGTTGCTCAGTTTCCTCTCGACAAAGAGTCCATAGAACTATTATATGCTCATTTAAGGCCGCATTGTGTGCGACACCGCGCCTTCCGGTTGCAATTAGCTGTTTAGAACAATGCGTTGCACTGCGGTTGCTGGTTGCCGTCTCATTGCATAAAAGATGAACGGGCTTTCAATGCGGCAATGCCACAAAAGATAGAGGTTATAAGAACCTCGTTTGATCCAGACTCTTCAACAAGTCTGGGCTACCTTGTCATATATCTTACTAATATCATAAACGTGAAAGTTTGTAAGAATGGATGTCTGGATGTGTGTTTGTTACTCTTTCACGCCTAAACGGGTCGACCGATTAAGCTGAAATTTTGTATAGAGATAGCTTAGACTCTGGAATAACACATAGGCTATAGGACAGCGGGTAAAACCGCTGGGCACAGCTAGTGTAATATACCTTTATTTAAACACTATACGTCATACGTAGGCTTTGGCTACTAATTTACGTGATGTTAAACCACGATGTTGTAGGTAACATACTTATCCTAGAAGGCGGGATAAATCGGCGTGTTGAGGTTAAACACATCCTTTCGCATCTATAATATAAGTAGGAAGACTATTAGATAGGATACTTAGTTTGGAACCGATCATTATAATAATTAATCTATTGAAAAAAAATCTACCATACATTTGGAATCATGAAGGTTCTAACTAATCGATGAAATATAGCTAGTCAGCATAATATTTTATATTTAATAAAAATAATGATTAATGAAATATTGTAGACAGTCGCCAAATTATCTCCAGAGATACCTAAATATTATATTCCTTTGACGGCAAAATAGTCAATAGATTTATCATGACCACTTTTGTCAAGAGGCAAAAAGCTACCATTCTATTTGGTGGTACCGTTCACACCATACATGGTGTGAACAGATTTGCATTCGATCAGACCATATCGGGCCAGCAATCGTTACCGATTCAAGAATAAACCCACCATGGGGTGATTCGTTATATATCGTTATATTCGTTATATTATTTTTTGTTTTTGTTATTAATAGAAGAAACACTTTGATTTTGTTTAAATTTAATTTAACGTTAATTTTAATTTTATTAATAACTTTTTTATATAAAATTTACATATTATAATACTCTCAATTTTTTTTTAGAATTTTGTATAGAAGCATATAGAATTTACTTATAATTTAACTATACTAGTACCCTGAAATGTAAAACTTATTTAGATTTTATATATTGTTTAGTTGTATGTGCATGCTGTGGCTCCCTCTAATTGCGGGAACACAATATCATAATACTGTTGCCTTAAGAAAGATGTATTTGTGTGTATCCTCCGTTGGGAGTCCTTAATAAATAAATTCGTGATTGAGTTCATGAGAACTTGTCGCTTTTAATGTCACTCGCTGACAAATTTCAACAAAAGTTAAAAACCTATGCTTCGAAAACAAATGCAACTTATTTTTTTATATTTCGCATTTATTTATTTATTTCATTTATTTATTTACGACTAAGTGCTTTGCAAACTAAGCAACCATTGCAGTAATTGGGAATGGTAACTTTTTTGCAACTTTCTAGCATCTGTTTCATAAATCACACATTAGCTAGTTGCTAGTAGCAACTGCTAAAGTTGCTATGTCAGTAAAGCACTTTAACTCCGAAGTTTCATTTTTCAAAACAATAAATTTGTTTTATAACCTACAAGTCGCTGTGTTCTCGCCACGCTCTCAAGTTGTCTACATACAGAATCGACATGCAAGAGTTTGCTTCACCTTTGATCACGCGTCGCGTCGCGCCAAAGGATTTTTCCTTTGTCACTTGCTATCGCGAAGATGATTGACGGTCGATTCGCGCCGCGAGAAATCATACGACACACATCTTTTGACACCACTGAACAACTAATCACGCGAATATATCTCTTACATCTATTGTGTTAAGGTTCACGAAGATTTTCGTGTCGGAAAATTTGTAGTTGTTAATGTAAAAAGGTGCAAGATTCGGTAGCGCGTGTTCATAGGATTTTCGACTCTATTTCTTTGATGGTTGAAGAGTGAGTTCGGAGTTGAATGGCATTATAAAATTGTCGCGGTCTAATAAGAGCGCAAGTTGAGTCGGCGTTGGAAAATGAGTTTCCTCGCGGGGTGGCCGGGGGAGGGTGGAAGGGGATAATTGTGCAGGATCAAAGCTCCGCGGCGCGGCGCCTTTTGATTGTTTTTCTTCGCCGATCGAACCTGGGTTTTTGCGGCCACCTGCCTGTGCACACAGTAATCGCGTATTATTTACAAGCTGCAGTGGCTGGAGTTGATCCCGTTACTTGGAATAGACTATTCACATGCTAATGAAAGCCGCCTGAACCGATTTGGAAAATTCTCTTTTGTGAAAGAAGATATACCTACTTTACAGGTAGGTACCTAGTAGGTAGTACCTACCATTCAATTTCGCCAAAATCAGTCGAGTGATTTTCAGGTTACAAAATTAAATCATACTCGTACGAAGGGAAGACCTTCATATTGAAAGCTTGATTTTTTATTTGTGTTTAATGGAAGAAGGGAAAGAAATTGCAGGTCTCTTAGCCAAAATATGCTACATAGAAACTTTTTTTTAATGGTCAAATGTATTTCCATCACTTAATATCTATGCAACCACCGTCGTACGTAATTTATTTCCTTTCCCTGTTTGGTTGTCTGGAAGAGATCGCTATTAGCGATAAGACCGCCAATTGTTACACTGTCTACATTACAAATTGTATCTAGTTCTAAGTTCTTTCATGTTGTATCAATAAAGCGTTATCTATCTATCTATCTATCTATCAAATGCCTATATTGCGAAAAACAAACTAACTACAGCAGTAAAGAACACTGAGACTTCTGACTTAGGTATTCTACCGTAATGCCTTGGGTAGGTACCTAGGTTAGGTGTCTTTTATAATTTGATCTTCGACGGCAATATGATTTTACCATACGTAGAAAATTTATTAATTATTGAAGTGGTAAGTAAAATTATTGATAGTAAAACAATGACGCCCATCTAGTGGTGTTTGGCTCTCATGACAATGTTTGGAGAGCTTTCATGCTTCTTGGAAGGCTTTTAGTTTTTAGAGATCCGCGACTTGTGTTGTGATAAAGGTTGTAAAGAAAAAAAAAGTTATTCGTTACAGGTGAGCCTTTTAATAATAATAATAAATATTTTAGGACATTTCACACAGCGCCATCTAACCCCAAGTTAAGCAACTTAATGCTTGTGTTATGGTGGTTTTTTTTTTCTTTGACCACGATCTCGCGATGTTAAGCGACGATGCGGCCGTAGATAGCAGCAGACTAAACCTAAAGGGCGGGATAAATACCTCCCTATGGGATACATGCATCGAATTTAGACACAAAAACTAGCCAGTGTTATTGAAGCTAGGGCAGACCCCATAATAAGTCCTGGATCCTCTAGGGCCTAAATTATTAACATTCCTTTCGGTTCGGTGGATTTACGCATATTAATATCTGTAAACCCGTATACATACATATATCTGGGCCCTAAAACCGCGTCACCAGCGCATGTTTTAGTTTAAACATTTAACATAAACATCACAATATTAAAAAAAACAGACTAAAACTATTTTTGCCTAATTTATGCATATCTTCTCCTATAATGTAGGTATCCAAGTTTTTGGTGTTAAATAGTATAACATTATTTTTAAATAAAATTAAATTTAATTAATAAAAGCCTTCTTAGATTATTATTAAATTAAATTTAAATTAAAAATTAAATAATGTAGGTATCTAAGTTTTTGGTGTGAAATAGCATAAAATGTTTGGAAATAACAAGTGAACTTTAAAAAAAACTTTTTAAAAACAAGCTTTTATTGCATTGTCATTTGTCATCCGATTTATACATGTATGCAAAATTTCAGCTTAATCGGACACCGGGAAGTGGGTCAAATTAAACTTTCAAGATTTGATTACAGACAGACAGACAACAGACAGGTGAAAGTAAATAAAAGCTTGTAAAAAGATTTTCATTTTTTATATAGACATATCATAACCATTATTTTGTGGTAAATTGTTATTGGGCAGGTCACATCTGCCGCATGTCGGACGAGTTATGGGCCAAGCGTACCACTCAGTGGATGCCCAGCACCGGTAAACGACGCCGCGGCAGACCCAGGCGGAGATGGCGTGACGAACTGGAGTCCTTTTGTCCCAATTGGCAAACCATGGCCCTTGCACGTGAGGAATGGAAGGAGGGAAGGGATGCCTTTGCCCTGCAGTGGGACGATAATGGCTAAAATAAATAAATTGTCTACGGAACACAGAATCTGGCAAAGAATGTGTGTCCAGTGAGTGTTGTTTGCGGGCAGGCGCCTGTCGAGAGGCGAGTGCCGCCGGAGAACAGAATATTGTTTTAAAATCGATCTTGTAACCCGACGCAGGCGCTATTTGCTCACTTTTAAACACGCTACGACACTTTGGGGACAGGGCTGGCCATGTCGAGAAATCTTCTTTTGGACTTTTACCAACATAACAATCGTAAAGTTTATTAAATAACAATATTTATAACAATTATGTTTAAAAATGTCATAAGAACTAAATACTTAGCTATAATCTAAAACTTATTTTGAATTTGTGAGATTCCATTTCAGATTTTACAATTCAGTTCAGCTGAGACATCAATCGCACAGTTGTTACTTACCTATTTAAACTAAACCAGCACCCCATGTATCTAAACACTTTTACATAAACTTTCCACTTTTCACAATCTTTTAAAGAAGCTCGCAGAAAAAACATTACACTAAAAGTAAATTTTTTAATTTGAATTTGAAATATCATTCTTATGATATGAAAGAGTCAAAGATAATTATATTAACGGCGAGTGTTCCATGATAAGCTGCCAAAACATCGCGAATATTTTCAAAGTTTGACCCCCAAAACAAAAAAAATTATTTGGTAAATAATTTGTTCGAGACAAATTGTTAGTGACAACCCTATCCTAGGCCTACAAAGAAACACGAGTAGAGCATTGTTTAAAACACGTCGCGTAGTGTAGAGTCACTCCAGAGACAAACATCTCATCTCTCCAGTTCCTTCCCAACTCATTATACCACCTGTGATATGTTAGCATTACATCTACTCTACATTTTGTCCTAGAGCTCTCTCTTAGAATATAAGGATGGGTGTATTATGTCTAAAACACCCAAAAATATTAATCATGACTTACAAAACGAATTTAAGGTATTAGAGAATTAACCAATATAATATGGAAGACAAAGATGCCTGGAAACTTCTGCATGATAAACTAGCTGACGCTACTCTCACGGCACTGCAAAAGTTTTAATTTAAAGTTTCCTGTAATAGGTATTTGTAGTGTTTCTATAAAAATCTATTAAAACACATTTATTTAAATCAATCTCTATGAGTTTCTTGTCCGTTATTCTTATAAAGGTGCTTTCCGAATGGGCGGTAGAGTCATAAAAATATAAATTCTCCATTCAAAATGAATCATAATTGCACTTTGAATTTGAAGGGTCGAGTAGGAATTAAGCACAACTGAACTGATAACAAAAACTCAGAAAAAAACCCACCTTTTTATTGAAAGTTAAAATACTTTTTGCGTCGAAGTAACTAATGAAAGTTTTTAGTAATAATGATGACTTGAGTGGAGGGTCCGACGATTGATGACTTTATTAAACCTTAATGCTGGTCGTTTTGGCGATGGTCCTGGGATACGAGGGGAACCGTGTTTTAATGCGATATGTAGTGTTACGCATTTGCTCTTTAGGTAAAAATAACTGTCACGTCAGGATTTGAGAGTTTTCTTACAAGAGAGTAACCAATTTTAATTATCTCAGATACGTGCTCTAAATATAAGAAAAATCGTTTTATAAGGTACCTACTCGTAAATATATTAAGTAGATTAAACACTTAGGTACTAACTAACAATGAGGCGAAACAATAGATAATATGTTATATTTCACAGAGAGACATAAACAATATTGTGTAGAACTCCTTTTTGAAATACTGTGAAACACTGCAAATAGGTAACACAAATGTCGGGATCTTTTCGTTCATCTATTTTAAGAAAATACGAATTTTGCACATATATTTCATGGTCAAGATCATAGTTTTATTCTCGGCGCTGGCAGCAAGCTGCTCGCGCACTTATTATTAAGGATATTTGAACTTTCTAACTGTTCAGAGTGAGCTAAACACACACTTTTCGTAGTAAAAATTATAATATTTTTGCCCGTCTGCACCTTGCCCCAAGAACCAAATCCTGGATCCGCCAGTGTCATCATGTCTACTAACTTTCCTCGTAATTTGATTCCCAACTATATTTTTTACCCCAATTATCCCGACGCATGAGACGTTCATATTGTCTCTCAAATATAGAATTTAGAAGAACTGTCAACTCACCCACTTGTCAACAAAAACCATGGCGCCATCTCACCCCAAAATTCCCAAAGAAAAAAAGTAACTCAATACTTTGTATATGTTTTTGCAAAGTTTAATGTCGAATCGGAAGTAAGACTGTTTGTTTAGGCATCTCGTCTGTAATGGACGATAATATTTGTGGAGCGTAGCTAAATATTAAACGGTGTTCAGAATGTTTTTATTGCAAACAGTTCGGAGACTTTTGGAGTAAACCTCTTAACTGTTGTTGCTTGATACTTAAATTAACTGATGAGGCTTGCGGAAAGATGCTGAAGCTGTTTTTTGAGCTACCTTTCTTGTACCCTTAAGACTTTAAAAGAAATTAGGTTGGTCTAATGCTCACTCATTTTCAACGATGCGGTGGAAGGGTTACTCAATGCGAGATCCCGTCCGGGTTGGTAACAATGTCTTTACGATATATTCTGATTATTTCACTCTAGGTACAAAGGTGGCCAGGGAAATTAGAATAGAATGGAAAACTCTTTATTGGACACCATAAATACAAAAGAATAACCTACTTAGGTAATAGAAGATTTTACATCCTATGTTCGTGGATGCACAGGCACATGCAAACACACATGAAAACAAGCATCTTTAGCTATAATTAAGATCTGTAGTGTATATAGGTAATAGGAACCGGTGAACATTCACCCACAAAAAGAAACAAACCCAAACGGGACTAATTTAACCGCGGCAATGTGTTGACACTGCATTTAGCAGTTCATTACAGAATTACAGCAGCGCGTCAATCAAACATCTTACACGGATCGGGTTGCAAGGTGGGGACGAGTTGTAGGAAATGAGCGGATTTTACGAAAATTGATGGCAATAAAACAGTGATGACTATTAAAACAAGATAAAAAGAGAAGTAAGAATAACTGTGAAAGAAGCGAAAGCAGTGTTCAATGAAAATGTGTGGTAAAATTTTCGCCTGAACATAATTTCAGTTTGATTATGATAGCAGTTTTTGATTATAGCAGAGTAGCCTGTTGGAATAATCCAATCAAAAGTATTTAGACCTCGATGCTCGCTGTAGCTCGGTCAAGCGATCTGAACTGTAATAAATTGTTCCAGCTACTCACGAAAGGTTGATTCATATGGATATACAGTTTCATCTGCTCCACCAGTGGGGCGGATAGTGGGGCACGCGGGAACTACCCGATATTTTTACTCAGGTGAGACGGGTTACAAATTTCTTAAATCTTTTTAACAAATTATATGACTAATTATATGTGGCTCGAATGAACACCGAAAGGTGGGCACGGCGAGTCCTGGAGTGGATGGAGGCCTTGGACGAACACTAGACCACGAGGGCGCCCACCAAAACGATGGGTCGATGACATCCGGGGACATGCGGGACGTGACTGGATTGCCAAAGCGGCTGATAGAGCGGCTTGGCGATTGTTGGGAGAGGCATATGTGCAAAAATGCACCACAAGAGGCTAAAGAAGAAGAAGAAGATATAACTAAGTAGTGATAAATTCGTCGGCTACTCTCTTAAAACTTACACCATCATTCATATCGAAGAGACATCCCAACTGTGCGCTGCGACTGCGCCGGCGCCACGCATCCGTCTCTTGAACCTGACGCTACTCTTTCGCTGAAGGCCATTCTACACTAATGGCATAAGAAAACTATCATCTTTTCCAATGTGCCCAAATACGGAAATACATAATTCGACGTATAAAGTCACTAAACTCATAGATTACAAACAGCAGCGCCATCACTTCATTGTGGTTGGTTTGTAAAGGGCTTACAGAAATACATCACCTCTGTTCATGGGCAGACTTAGGGGGGGGGGGGGGGGGGGGCAAGGTAAGTTCAGTAAAAAGTTCAGTGAACAATAAATGACGATCGGTACCTACAACATTTTTGCATAAAATATAGCAAGCAAATAACTGAATACATTTATTCTTCCGCACATACCTACATATTATTACCTACCTATTTCTTTCGATTAATAATCATAACCGTATCGGTAGGTACTAGGTACCTGATAAATGTCTGTAATGTAGCTGAATCTTAGGTAAAGGTACAGCGATGTGTTTTACGAAAGATAGATATATTAGATTTCACATTGATGATGATAATAAAAAAACGTGGTTATACTCCAACAGAACAGAATACCCTACTTACACTGTCAGAGTCAAATCACAATTTATAGGTTGTGCGGTTAGCAGCACAACCTATAAATTGTGATTTGCTATTTGCTGTATGTTGTTGTTGTTTTGCCGCTATATGTTGCAGTTTCAGTTTGCCAAGACTATACTACAGGGCCTGCAACATGACCTAACGACTGCCTCCTACATATCTTACAGGAAACAGCCGGGACCCACAGTTTTACGTGTCGCGCCGAAACACAGTAGCGCGGAATCTCTCAATAACTCCACTAGATCATAAATGAAGCAAATGTAGGTAAAACAGGCCTAACCCGTTAATCACCGCCGCCAAATTACAGCAGCAGGCAAACACCGGCCACAATCAACCCTTCAGTGTTTGCGCGGCCTGCGCGGCCCGCTGCCCTGAATTATTCATGCCACGTCACGGCTAATTGTAATGAAATTTACGCCCTCGCTCGCCTCTCGTTACGCCTAGGGTTTACATGCTGCGATTTCGGGTGACACAGATGGGATTTATGAAAAGGAATTGGTGTAAAATAAGCAAAAATGGTGTTATGTACTAACCTTTATAATTTTCTGTCAGTAATTTTAGTGCTGCTGCGTTACTGCCAATTTTTTTTAACTTTTGTCATAATTTTTACTAAAATATACATACATAATATGATATAAGTACTTATCATCACAGTATTTTTTTTTATTTTATTTATAATTTATATTTTTTAAACCAAAGTAGCCTCTAGATGAACCTAGAGCGAATTCATAAAGCATCGAAGAATCCAAATCGAGAATAACTACTCATTGCAGAGTCAACACATCAGCAGTCAAAGCAACCAAAAGCCTAAGTCAACAAACAGATTATTTTGAAAAATATAATAAAAATATTAAATAAAATAAATGTTGAATACCATGTAAACCAACCCCGTTGACAAACGTTAGAGCAAAGTCTTATTATTTTATTAGTTGTCGCGCGATTGAATCACGATTGTTGGTTTTAGTAAGTTAATAATGGAGCGGGTTGCGCCCCGTGCCGCCATCTAGCGGGTTATGGATGTACAACGTTTGCAGCTGTGGGTATGTTTTACCCCAGCTTTACCAATATAGGGTTAAGATTTAGAATGGCACGTAATAAATGTTCTGCTTAATGCTTAGATAACATGTTTAAATGGATTTTCATAAAGTAATTATATAAATTTCGTATCCTACAAACTACAAATCCTACATAGGTATGTCTTATAAATGTATGAGAAAGTGTGAGTGTGTGTGTGTTTGTTACCTTTTTGAGCTCAAACTGCTGAACCGATTGAGGTAAAATCTAGTATGCAGATAGTGGTAGCTTAGATTCAAGAATAGCATAAGTACCCAGCACGAAGCCTTGTCAAGAGGAAAAGAGGTAAAGAGTGTAGAATAGTCTAGGTAGATAAAGAAGTCTATATCTAGCTTTAATATTATTCTCTTCAACAAATAAGATACCTACCTACATATATAGTCGTACTTACATAAAGGTAGGTAGGTACACAATTTTTGAAATAGTTTTTAGCAATAATAATTTTTCAAACTTCATATTATTTTAATGACGTCTCACGATTAATACGTTTGCCAGTAGGCCACATTCTATTCAAAGGAAGCAACCAGTCTCAACGTATTCAAAGCCTTATCTATAGAACCTTCAAAAGGAGGTCTCAAGATCGTAACAATAGATCAAACCTCACATTAGGGTGTTGGCTATACAAAGTCATTTTTTATACTAAACTTACAAAAATAAATTTTCAACTCATTTACAAATAACCAAAATAAAATCAACTCTAATTCAAAGGGATAAAAGCTGTTTTAAAATTTTCAATTTCAAATAACAATTGTAGTAATTTGGCGGGAAATAATTTCGGGGAGAGTGGGGCGTTATCGGCGCTCGTCGTGTCCATCTATTTACTAATGACTTCCGGCGTCAGGTGGCCCCGACCTCCCCTTTGTAATGATTTTTTTAATGCCTATTCGACCTTGCGTAACGACTTTCTTTAAATACGCCAATATTTAGCAGCTGCCTTTATTAAGATTATAGAAATAATTAATTAAGTTTTAACGAATTAATTATTATTTCTATTTATATGAGACACTAATATAGGTACATACCTACCTAATATTAATATATGCGGCCACCCAATATGTTGGAGTTTCAAGTCGATATATATTACTACACAACGAATGAACAATGAGCATTGAGCATCCCTTACAGATGTTAATATAGAGGGCAGTAGATGCCCTCTATATCTCTTTTAGGAAACAACCGTGAACCCTTTTTACACACAGAGATTTGAACCCAAGACACCTCCAGATTACAAAGAGGACGTACGACTCGGTTGTCATGGTTGCTAAATAGGTACCTACTTGTATTGTGTGAAAACTACTGTATTCCCATTTTGTATCTGAGATAAGAAGGTGTTTGTTATCCTAGTAAAATAAAAAAAAATTGTGTGGATACCATTGTTACAGGACTTTATTTCAAAATGATCGTTTTGGCCCTGTCCACTCATCGTTTAGACTCAAATCTAATCCTTCACAGTTTTTATAAGTTTTCTTTTTTAGTTATTTTTTTCCTAGATAGAATTTAATAAAACAAATTCTTTATAGGTTCTTGTATGTCTACTAACAACCTATTTATATATAACTCTAGAATATAGAACACACACCCACACCATAAAATTTCAATATCCGTAACCATACATAATATCAATTACACTCACCTACCAAGGAAAAACAAGCCCTATACCCTGAGCTTAGAAATCAAAATGCTCTACGAAATCAAATAAAGAAGGAAAGTATCGGTTTCACCTTCTACCAAAAGTTAACTGCGAGTTTAAACTCTATTTTTAAGTAGTTAAAGTTGATTTTTGGAAGAATTAGTTAAAGAAGAAGTAGGGTATCAGTTACAGGATTGGCCGAGTTTAACTCCGCCCAGTAGGGTGGTGTACCCAGTTTATAGCCTATTCCTCCCATAGTGAGTGATCGACCGTGACGCACATGGCCAATCAAACTGAACGTTACGGTAAACGCTTGGCCAATTTAGATGTGGTTAAAGTAACTGCTATCATGATTACTACATTACATCATAGACTCAAATTTTTCTAATAGGTAGGTACAAAATCATGTCAATATAAATTTATGATTTCTTAGAAATATTACACACACAATACGTTCACCTATAGAGGGAGAACTCATCTATGTTTTTTAAAATTGCATCTATCAGCTGAACAAAATGTTCTTAACGTGCATGGCTACAACCAGCAATTCAAAAGTGGTCAAACTTAACCTAACTTTACAGTTTTACTACGATCTAATATTATAGGCGTAATAATTATAATTATTAAAGTTTTAGATAAAAATTACGAACTGTTAACAGAAGTACTAAATCAGTAAAACGGTAGGTGTAAAAGTCTTTATTGTACCGTTCGTTACAGCTAAAATCGGTAAAAAATAAATAAAATTCGAATAACCACTATTTATTTGTTTAAAGAATTATTATAAACGGTACCTATATTTATCTAAACATGACACCAATAACACAAAAAAGTCCATTATGCTCAGTCCTCAGCCGATAAATTCAAAGTAAATATTGGTCAAGTGAGAGCCTAATTATAATTCAAGTCATCACGCATGGCGCGAGCGGTCACGCACTGGCCAGTTGGAATAACACAGCATCCAGTTTATTTTTTATCCCGTTTGAAAAAAGAACTTAGTTGCCACACTAAAATAAGAAAACAGGACTTTTATGACCACACTTGAGTTCATCTCCCTATTTGGACACAATGCTAGGGATGGGATTGAAAAGATATCTTGCTTTCTGTAGTGTCCGGACGTGACCATAAACAATACCACCAAAATGTGAATGGCCGAATACTTTAAAAGATATCTATAACTTGGGCTGCCGTTTGTCCAGCTGGTACATTAACATAAATAAACACACTGAATTTTAATATAATTTATACAGTCTAATTAAACCAATCGATAGTAAAGTACGAATACCGATTTTATCGAAATGTTAATGTGAATCTATAAATATCGATTTGGCGCGTAAAATAAGGGTTTTGCCGCAAAAGCACTATTCGCCCTATAAGTGGAAGGTGTAAAATATTAGTCGGAGTCGGAACGTAGTCGACGATTGGATAAAACCAGAAGTTGTTTCCTTTAAACAGATATGAAGCCTCTTAAGTAAACCCATTTATGTTATGCTTAGGTATATACAACTGTATATTCCTACTTACAGTGCAAGCTATTCGGAAAACTATCTTGATTTTATTTTATTATGTTATTTAACACAGTTGTATAAGTATGTACCTATGTATAACAATAAGGGCATACAAGGTGTTCACCACAGAGCTATTTATTATTATAGCTTGCTCAATCCGATAGTTTTAGCCCCCTTCTAGCCGGCGGAAGAAACCGCCGCTTCCGGCGCAGACAGCTCTTATCTATTTATGACGGTTGGAATTTATTGCCGGTAAAAATGGAAAATATTAACTCGCAACTCTAGCTCGAGCTGTTTGGGAAATTCCGTTTTTGATTAGCAATATTACCTCAATCTATTTCTTTAGTTATTTTTCGCCCTAGTCTTAGTTTTCAACTTTTTATTTTATGCGCTGAAGTCCCTTTTGATACTCTTCCGCGTTTCTGGGCTGCGAAAGTAGATATAATATGAAGAATTCTTAGCAGATTTATGGTAATTTCTTAGCAAAGTATTAGAAAAATTGAGCCATAACAGGCGTGTCGTACGAGCGTAGAGTTTGTCTAGTTCATCTTCTTGTATTAAAATCTCTATATGTAACATCATCACGTAAATCACACAGAGTAGAAATATCAATATGTATAACCTTAGTTCATACATAGTACATACCATTACCAAGTCGTGGATAATTGTCGTTTGTAGAGGCTGAGCACTGAGCAGCGAGACGCGAGACGGGAGCGCCCTCTCTCGGTAACGAAGCCACTTTGTAGAGTGGCATCTGCCTGTCATTGCAGAGTACAGAATATACCTATGTACTATGTTATAGTAAGGGTGGTAGTGGAGGAACGTATAAGTATATGTATAATAATAGTAGGTACATGCAAGTGCTAAAAAATACAGTGTTGAAAAAATAACCCCTATGAGTTTGTCGCCCATTCTTCTCAAACAACTTTTTTATGATTCCTTAATAGTTCGAATATTATGAGTCGCTATCAATGTCAGGATAGGAAAACATAAATGCTTACTACCATTATAATATTTTATATAATATTTTTGTCTGTCGTCATTTTGAAAGATTTTTAGATGTCTTTGTTCGTAAAATTACATCAAATTTCCTACCTACTACTTAAAACTGGCTCAGTCAGTAGCATTTCAACTCTCTAGAATATTGTAATATTTTATATTTACCTACTTAAGAAAAAAAACTGACTCATCAATCCGAATGTCACTCCTAAAAGCTTTCAAAGGTTCTAATTACGAGAAGTAGTCACTCGGAGGAAAAGTCCGAGTTTGTAGCGTCCATTGTGGAGTCACTTCAATCCGCGGCCAGCGGAGTGCCAATAAAAGGAGAGCTGCTTCATTACGGAGCTGACAGATTGCCTTCGTTATCAGACGCTGGTGACTGACTTGGGAGAGGATTTTTAGGAGCTTTCGTTTAATCATTGTTAATTGAACAGTTTTTTATGAGTAGGTAAATAATACCCCAAGTTACTGTAAAGGTAACAGAAAAAAGGAAATAGTAGCGTTCGTGGCACGTAGAACTCAGCTGTTTCCTATGAGATAATATTATGTAGAAGGCAGTCGTCAGGTCATGTTGCCAGTACCTAGTAATAAAACTGCAACATATAAGTTGGCCTATAATTGTGAGATGACTCTGACAGTCTAAGTATGGTAACCTGGTGATATACCTATATAGATCCCAATTATTTTTATTGTTATAATAAATTAGATATTATACCTACTCAATTCGCGGCCATCGGAGTGGCAATAAAAGGAGAGCTGCTTCATTACGGAGCTGACAGATTGCCTTCGTTATCAGACGCTGGTGACTGACTTGGGAGAGGACTTTTAGGAGCTTTCGTTTAATCATTTTTAATTGAACAGTTACTCTTCGGTACATAGCAGTTTGGCACATAACCAAAACTTCTGTAAAGCCGATCGTATAGTAGATACATAAAATGTATATTGAATTAATGTTGATTGTAGAATCTTTTAATCACTTTCCCATAGAGGTACCTATAATAGTAAACAGACGAAACAAGTGTTAGGTATGTGCCTTTTGAAAAACGGAAAAATCTAAATGTCAAAGTGTGACTGCAAAGGTCGACACTTTTACATAAGTTTACCAGCTGATACCATCTAACGGCACAGTAATACAATCAAAACGCATTAATAAAACGTCCATCTAAATGTAACTAAACATGAGTTACCCACTCAATCTAACTCAATAACTGTAGTCAATAACAGGCGCATCTACCCTAAACAAAATGGCGGCCGATAATTATACCCGCGAGATAAAGTTGAAAATCGAATAAAAACTTTTCTTATTACAATGTCAACGCAATGTGATTACATGAAGCGAACAATAGGCCTCTGCAGGAAGAACGCTGGGTGTAAAATAACATTTTGAATAAATCTTTTTCCTGGGGGCCATAATAGGCATTACGCACTCTCGCTACGAGTGACGCACCCTCCGAATCAGAATGCTTGCAAAATGGTTCAGGCTGCCGGTTGAATCGGACATCCAGAAATAGGCCTATTTTGCAAACATAATATTTTAGCGAGTAATCCTAACACAGGTCTTAGAATTAAATTAAAAAAATCAGTGCTTATACCTGCACCTGTTATACTTTAGATATCAGAGGTCTCTTACTTTTTTAGTGAAAACAATAGTTCAATTACATATTTATCACTACACATCCTCATCATCTTCATCATCAGCCCATATTCGTCCACTGCTGGACATAGGCGCGCCACTGAGCCCGGTTCTCAGCTCTTCTCATCCAGTCTCTGCCAGCCATCATTTTCAGGTCGTGACTTCCCCTGGTCGCAGGGCTACACATCCTCACTTACCGTTAATACCGTTATTTAACATAGAAGGTACCTACTTAAAAAAATAATTAGCACATTTTTTTCAATATATGAGAAAATCCGGTAATCGGAAAGCGGAACCTTAATATAACATATTTTTATGAATATTTTGTAAATCCTTCTAAATAAATTGATAGCTCAATGTCGACATTGACCGATAGCTTCGCATCACGCAACAAGCTCTCGCAAACGAAGTTACACAGTCAAGTAGGTAACGAGAGCCCTAACACCATTCTACCCTGAATGCAATTCCACACAGCTACCGACATATCCATCATAATATTAAACCACTTCAATTTTCAACTGTAACTTAAAGATATACGGTCTAAATTTAAATAAGCTTTCAGTGGTCCAGCAAAAAGTTTGAGTTCCTAACCGTCCTCGGTAACTCGCATAAAGCATTTACCGACCGCCTCGCACGGTGCATGCTAATGTCGATTAAAAAGAAAAAATAAAGTCCACCCGACGCGACGTCCGTCAGTTGAAAACTGAATTCCCGCTCTTTTATCTGTCACTTTTTCGAACGTTGTCTCTGTGCATACGGATTTTATAATCAGAAGTGGTCGATTTTTGGTACTTTTACCCTAAACTTATAATTTGATGATAAATCAATTTATTTTAAGAAATTTTCTGAGGATTTTAGAGAAAACCCCATAAATAGTAAAAAGCAATAAGTAATAAAGTCGAAAATCCAATAAAAGTAAAATGAAAAAGTACACCTATGGGCCTACATAATACGAAATATAACCATGTAAAAGGGCCTCTACCTATAACACAAAGTTGTCTGCAATTTTATGATTTGTCACCACAAATTACGTCGCCCTTTCTGTCAAATAAAACGTAGGTAACCACAAGTCACAAAAGTTTAATAAAGGGCCCCTACGCGTCATATTACGTTCTTGTATGCAGCAGGCCTTACCTGGCCCTTTACACCCGTATTATTCTATAATTCTTTTATTATGTTACAATTTGATAAATATCTGGGTATCGGTGTGAAATACAAAGCGCGTGTTATGTTTCAAGTTTCATTTCATACCGTATTTTTGTAATTTGATTTGATTTGTGAATGTAATTCGTGGTATTGGAGGAATGCTATAGAATTTGGTTTATAACGATATTGTGGTAGATTTTTTTACGTGGTATCCCGAGAAGACGCTCGTATCACGTGAAGCTAGATACCTACTCCAAATAAAAAAAATCTTTTAATCAACGCTTTTCTTGTATACTTATAATATTTTGTAAAGAGAAACATAGTATAAAATAAAAATTACACAACATTAGCAACCGGTAGAAAATGCTACTTTAGCATTAAGCGTTGTTCCTTGCCTTGTGCTGAATAATAAAAAATATATATAATAGTAGGAGCACAGTTCAACATGCATATTTATTCTAAGATAAGAATACTTTTTATTGTGTCCAAAAAAATACAAATTGTACTTATAACTACGAACTCTAGTATCTACCTACAAAAATACAGTTTGATCCACAATGGACAGCCCTATCGCGGTGAACAATATCTTCCAAGCAACCAACCTACCAATGGGTAGCATATTTTTTTTAGAAAAGAACAAGAGAACAATATTACAGCCAACAGCTACTACAGCAGCAGTAAAGAACACTTGTACTAACCACAGATCGGCCACTCGCCAATCTACAGAAAATCCAAGTGCTCCAAACCGCTGTCAGATGGTAGCGTGAAGCGTGCCCAGAATGTACATAAGTAATTAATTTCTAAATAATATATCATGTTCCACGTCTCCAAATACATAAGGGTACAATAATGAACCAGTGCCAGCCGCCCCCCGGCGTGTCATTTACATCACAATGTTCGGGATCCCCTGGGTGACACCATTAGCGGCCATATTGGGACCCGGGGATAATTGCATCTGTATTATTTCAACTCGATTTTGTTTAGGATGTCTATAGCAATGGTCGCATAACATGGCAGGCATGTTATGCGACCATTGCTCAATATTGTAGTTCCAGGTAGGTAAATAGATTTACTTACTTTACCGAGATGTCAGCAATGACGGACAGCACGTCGGCAATACCACTGGTGTGGCAGAAACGTCTGCAGACGACGGTAACTGCTCATCATCAGATCCGTCTGCCGTGTCAGTAAGAGGGATGTGTGTATCGGAGTCTAAATAAAAAATGGACAGAAAGTGTGAGCTTTAAAAAAAAGCTGTCCTTGTCTTATTTTGAACCGATGCGATGGCTTATTAAGTTTTTTTTTATATGTTCCAAGTTCCATATGACGATTTTTTGCTCAGATCATGTACCTACTCGTACACATACTTCTGACCATCATCTCGGTAATGGTAAGGAAGCGCCTTTATGTATAGAAGAGGTAGAATTCCCCAATTAAGTCACTGAACATCTTTAACAATTATGGTGATAACAATAACTACACGCGTTATCATCCAAATCAAAATGGCACAATACACCGAAGTATATCTAAATAACTATATTTCATCGGCACAAAGGAACAAATCGTGCGCGAAATAAAAAGATATAGAATCAATCTGTCACGCCATCTCCGACTCCCCCATGACAAGGGCAGCGACGTGACGGCGCATCCACCATGACTGAGGAGCGGAGGGTGGATGGATAAATTATGGTTGTAGATGTATTTTACATATGTGTTGGTATATAGGGGTTATAAAGCTAAGGTCAAAAGTAAAAATAAAGAAATTAAGTAAAAGAAGGTACACATACTAACAAATAGAAAATGTACGAAAATCAATTTTGAAAATTGCAAATATAATATATTATTGTGTAAATGAAATACATATAACGATGGTAATTCGGGAAGGGGACACCCAAAAAAGGTTTGGATGAACTGTGTGAAAGACGATATGCGTGCAAAGGGAGTGGATGAAGATTTGACGGATGATAGAGTAGAATGGAGGAGAAAAACGTGTTGTGCCGACCCTACCTAGTGTGGGATAAGGGCAGGAAGATGATGATTAATAATTGGTGACGACAATTTGTATGGGAGTAAACTTATTTTTTTACCAATTATAATTATTATAGTCTGCATATAAGACCATTAAACTTCTAGTACCTACTCTACGTAGGGTCTAGAGTTTAGATACCTACTCAAGTCTAAGCTACCACCTACCATTCCGCCATTGTGATTTGCAGGGACACAGTTACCCTTAATAGCCACTTCAATAGCCACTGAATCTCTCCCCGTCCATGAAATTTATGATGTTCAATATCATTTTGTGTTAAATGATGATGCAAAACGCGAAATAGGCATTTCCTGGCATTCATCCGCACCCGCAAATGTGAGGCAATTCAATCCTTGCTCACACATTTCTATAGGCGTCTACACAATTTCAATAATCCATTGAAACTCAGACAAACCAACTAATGAGATCACATTTTAAACTTTAACACATCGGATTAAGGCTTATGAATTTATAATACCTATAGGCTTCACAAGTTCAATGCATTTGCCATCGTTAGTGGTGGTGACTTGACATTTCTATATTTTGTCGTGTCCGTCATTATCCTCTTTGGTTAGAGTGCCTTCTTGGTTAATTTGTTTTTAAATAAACCCTTGTGAGCTTGTAGCCTTTCGTCACTTTGTTTTGGTATGTTTTGTAATATGTGGCAAATGACTGAGTATAAACATCCGTCATTATTTTTCTTAAGGATGAAGTAGTTTCTTTTTATTTATTACTAGCTGACCCGCGCGCACTTCGTTGCGCGTGACAGTCAATTTATAATGCAAAAATATTGTTGCAACCATTTTGAAAATGATTTGATTTCTATCCCCGCTGCTTTGTGGACGTCTATTTATGGTTATATTCGCTCCCGCTCTGGAAAGCGAAGAAAATCGGGCTAAGTATTTAAATAAAAAATTAATAAAATAAATATTTCAGGACATTTCACACAGCGCCATCTAACCCCATACTAAGCAGCTTAATGCTTGTATTATGGTGGTTAGGGTAACGGATATAATACTTATATACTTTTGTAAATACATACTTATAATAGATATTGAAACCACCCAGACCAGAAACAAATGTCTGTGCATCACACAAACATTTGTCCCATGCGGGAATCGAACCCGCAACCTTCTGCGTTGCAGGCGGGTATTAGCCAACCGCGCCACAGAGGTCGTCATTTCTATGCAGTTTTTAGGGTTCCGTACCTTCAAAGAAAAAACGGAATCCTTAAAGGATCAAAGTCAGGGAGGGATTTATCCCACCTTCTAGGTATAGTCTGCTACCATCTAAGGCCGCATCGTCGCTTAACATCACGCGAGATCGTGGTCAAAGGCTTACCTATAGGGGCTGCGCAGACGACAGACTATCCATGACGCACTTTTTAGTCTGTGAAAATAGAACCTATGCAATTATATGCAGTAACGCACACGACGCGCAAAGAGTCCGGCGCACAAATAATCTGTGTAATTCGGGCTGACCGCACCGCGCCGCTCCGCACAAAAGTGTGTGAAAAAAATTGAACGTTTGCTTCAACGCGCGCTAACGCAGACGGCACACACTTTAGTCGGCAATCTGCATTTGCTAGGGGTGGACGTAACGCTTCTTTCTTCTTCTTTTTCTGTACTTCATGTACAAAATAATACTTCGCGATCTCTGCACGATTTCCATAGCGTCTACGTCCCTACAGCTCTGCCGACAGAATGATCGAAGATGTGCGTCGTGTGCGTTGAGTCTGTGAAAAATCCGCAACCGACTTTTTGCGCGCCATGCAGACTTTTTGTGCGCCGCAGACTCGATCGCACAAAAAGTGTGCCGTCTGCGCAGCCCCTTAATGAATAAAAAAAAGTGATCCTATGAGGGTTATCCGTCCGTCCATCCGTCTGTCTGTCTGTCTGTCAGGACCCTTTTTTTTTCAGCAACGCGTGAAGGTATTAAGCTGAAATTTATAGAAAATAGAATAGGGGAGGAGGAAATACCCCCTCTTAGAGCTGTAAAAAAATCAAACTTCTAAGCCAACGCAATCAAAAGATAATATTTTAACAAATCGAAACTATATTATTAATCCAATATGCCGCAAATTTTTGACATTCGCAAGGGAATCAAAACCTACAGGGTACTTCCGGTGAATTCAGAATCTTGAAATTTGGTACAAAGCAAAGTCTAAAAAAAGGAAAATTTTCGAAAACTGTATTTTTAGTAACATCGTATAAAAAATATTTTTAATAATTCTACATTGACTACTCCTTTCCTCAAGAACGCATAGAGGTATTATATTGAAATTAATATCAAATACTCAGGTCTATAAAACCTCTATGTGAGCGCAATCAAAAGAAACAGTAATTTCTAGCCGCATATTCTTAAACTCGCAACTACTCGCAAGGGAATCAAAACCTATAGGGTACTTCCCGTGAGCTTAGATTTTTGAAATTTGGCATACCTACGGGTTTGCACGGAACCCTCGGTGCTCGAGTCTTAATCGTACTTGACCGGTTTTTTTTCGCTACCACAGGAAACAAACCTGTGTCCTTTTCTGGAATTCAAAATATCTCCATACTAAATTACAGCTAATCAACTTAGCCGTAATTAGAATGCATTTAAAAACTTCCACGTTCCTTTTTCCGGAATGAAAAATAATTTGTTGTCCTTTCCCGATAACTTTTAATTTGGGCTAAATCGGTTACTCTTTTCTCACACTATCTTTCCCGCGACTCAAATCGATACCGTGGTTCCTAAATTCCTATAAAACTCTGATCTCCCTCCCTTTCACCTTCCCTTACTTTTATGGCCAAATTAAGGGCCCCCATTATGTTCGTTGTTAGGGGATTTGGTTCTGGGGGGGTGGGGGGGGCAAGGTCCAGACGGGCAAAAATATTATAATTTTTACTACGAAAAATGTGTGTTTAGCTCGCTCTGAGCAGTTAGAAAGCTTAAACATCCTTAATAATATGTGCGCGAGCAACTTGCTGCGAGCGCCGAGAAAAAAAATATAATCTTTACCATGAAATATGTGCAAAATTTGTAACTCTACAATGATTCTGCCCCCCCCTAAATCCGCCTATGGGTCCAGCTGTATCTATTTCAAATTTCTACTAAAGAAGAGCTACTGATTTTCCATAAAAAACGCTGACCCTCCTTTTTAAAGCTTGATTTCTGGAATTAAAGCTATTTCAGGCCTTTTAGAAGTCTCCAATGATTATTTTTCAAATTAAAAAAAAACGCATCAAAACGTATATTATTAATAAATCTACATCAACAATAAAGTAACTAAATATAAAGAATTAACAATGACATTCGACCAAAAAAAAATTAAATTTCTAATTGCAGTCTGTAACACTGCAGGTTTTAGAATAACATGGACTGTGGACCGCCTTTAAGCATAATACTACAAAAATGCGCCAAAGTTTAGTAACATAAGTTTAAACATTAGTCGATCATGGCCAACATATCGCTTGCGAGTTTTAACGACGAACAGCGCCATCTAGTTTCAGAGCGAGGAAAAATAGTGGCATCTCAGAACAGTTTGTACTTTGTATGAGAAGCAGTGCCGGCGTTAGGGTAGGGCGCGGTTGGGCGACCGCCCAGGGCGCCGGATAAAAGGGGCGCCACAGGCTCTATAATACGAATGGGGCGCCCGTGGCGCCCCATTCGTTCTGAAAAATTCAATATTTCTCGGTGCTCGTAGCGTGCTGCTCGCGCTTTTATGAATAAGAATACTTATTTAGTTTCTTTGCCGCTCGGAGCAAGCTAAACGCACAACATTCGTGCTGAATAATTCAAAATTTTCTCGGCGCTCGCGCTTTTATAAATAAGGACATTTAGTTTCTTTGCCACTCGAAGCAAGCTAAACGCACATCATTCGTGTTGAAAAAATCTAAATTTTCGCGGCGCTCGCAGCGAGCTGCTCGCGCTTTTATAAATAAGAATACTTATTTAGTTTCTTTGCCCCTCGAAGCAAGCTTAACGCACAACATTCGTGCTGAAAAATTCAAAAATTTCTCGGCGCTCGCGCTTTTATAAATAAGGACATTTAGTTTTTTTGCCGCTCGGAGCAAGCTAAATGCACATCATTCGTGCTGAAAAATTCAAAATTTTCTCGGAGCTCTGGAATTTTTTCCTCTTTCGTTTTTAGTATGGGTTTGAATTGCTTTTTAGGGGGCGCCGTAGAAATCTCGCCCAGGGCGCTGGTAATGTTAAAACCGGCCCTGATGAGAAGAACTCTTATTACATGTTTTTGAGCGTTAAAAACTATTCAATCCATACATATAATAAGAATGGAAATTTCTCCCCATTCATTGTGATCCTTTACTAAGATTAACTGTGAAAATACGCATATGAACAAAACGACACGAAAAAGTCGCTTGCGCGATCTAATTCGTAAAACATTTTGTCAATTTTTCCTAGGGAAACGTAAAATAAAATAATAAAATGAATAATAATCATTTATATCGGACACATCGCCCCTAATTTACATCAAAAATTCGAAATAAAAGTAATAGAATATAAAGTAAATTCAATTCAAAAAAAAATTGTGCCAAAAACGCTACAGACGCCATCTATCGATGTGGCTGTAAACTTGTGGTTGACCTTTAGTTTAATTTGGGCTAAATTTGTAAATAGTTTGTGTCACTTGTGTGGTTAAACAACACCACCGATTTGAATAAAATTTTCACTAATACGTTGCAGTTTTCTCTACTTGAAACTTAGTGTTGGTTTTAGTCAAATCGGTTCATAAATAAAAGAGTTATATCAATCTAAAGATTCGCATATAAAATGCTAATAAACAAGAAAGGTAGTCATAGGAACCGCGTAATCAAAAGACAAAACCTCATCGAGTTTGGGCTCATTTGATTCGTCTTGACGAGTACTTTGATACTATATAGTAACCAGGGTCCGATGACGGAGCTGGAAGGTGGCCATAGGAACTCCGTGATTAATAGAAAAAACCCCATCGAGTTTGGGCTCATTTGATTCGTCTTGACGAGTACTTTGATGCTATATAGTAGCCAGGGTCTGTACATAGGTAGGTATCATTTTGCACCTTATTTTTAATTTCTAAACCATGTAAAATCATCAGGAAACAAATTAGAATTCATTTAAATTAGTAAATGTAACTTATCTATTATATAAAATCGTTAATACACTTTTGTTCTATCGACGCACAGCCCAAACGGCTGGACGGATTGAGCTGAAATTTGGACAGCGTATTCCTTGGAAGATTTCATCGTGCAATAAGAAGCGATTTTTTGAAATTCCCTCAGGAACAGGAATTATTCCCGAAAAACGAATGTATGCAAATCTGTAACCGCTAAACCGATTGAACTGAAATTTTGTAAAACGATTGTTTTGATTGTAAATAGAAACATCAAATAACTTTTATGTCAGAAATTTACTTTTAAGGGGGGTAAAGGGGGTTCGAAGTTTGTATGGAAAATTTAGAACCGCTGACCCTATTGAGCTGAAATTTGGCACAAAGATAGATTGAGTCCTAAAAAATTGTATGGTATACTTTTTATCCCAAAAATCAACCTCTAAGGCGGGATAAAGGAGGTCAAAGTTTGAATGGGAAATCAGTGACTAATGACCCCTTTAAGCTAAAATTTGGTTTAGATATAGCTTGAGCCTCTAAAAAGGATATGGAACAGTTTTTAACCCTGAAATTGGCCTTAGAGTGGAAGTCAAAAACCGCTAGCCCTATTTGATATATAGATGTATGTATGTAGTTTGAGTCTCCAAAAAGGACATTTATTTATTAATTGAATAGTTTTTAACGCTCAAAAACATGTAATAAGAGTTCTTCTCATCAGGGCCGGTTTTAACATTACCAGCGCCCTGGGCGAGATTTCTACGGCGCCCCCTAAAAAGCAATTCAAACCCATACTAAAAACGAAAAAGGAAAAAATTCCAGAGCTCCGAGAAAATTTTGAATTTTTCAGCACGAATGATATGCATTTAGCTTGCTCCGAGCGGCAAAAAAACTAAATGTCCTTATTTATAAAAGCGCGAGCGCCGAGAAATTTTCGAATTTTTCAGCACGAATGTTGTGCGTTAAGCTTGCTTCGAGGGGCAAAGAAACTATATAAGTATTCTTATTTATAAAAGCGCGAGCAGCTCGCTGCGAGCGCCGCGAAAATTTAGATTTTTTCAACACGAATGATGTGCGTTTAGCTTGCTTCGAGTGGCAAAGTAACTAAATGTCCTTATTTATTAAAGCGTGAGCGCCGAGAAAATTTTGAATTTTTCAGCACAAATGATGTGCGTTAAGCTTGCTTCGAGTGGCAAAGAAACTAAATGTCCTTATTTATAAAAGCGCGAGCGCCGAGAAAATTTTGAATTATTCAGCACGAATGTTGTGCGTTTAGCTTGCTCCGAGCGGCAAAGAAACTAAATAAGTATTCTTATTCATAAAAGCGCGAGCAGCACGCTACGAGCACCGAGAAATATTGAATTTTTCAGAACGAATGGGGCGCCACGGGCGCCCCATTCGTATTATAGAGCCTGTGGCGCCCCTTTTATCCGGCGCCCTGGGCGGTCGCCCAACCGCGCCCTACCCTAACGCCGGCACTGCTTCTCATACAAAGTACAAACTGTTCTGAGATGCCACTATTTTTCCTCGCTCTGAAACTAGATGGCGCTGTTCGTCGTTAAAACTCGCAAGCGATATGTTGGCCATGATCGACTAATGTTTAAACTTATATTACTAAACTTTGGCGCATTTTTGTAGTATTATGCTTAAAGGCGGTCCACAGTCCATGTTATTCTAAAACCTGCAGTGTTACAGACTGCAATTAGAAATTTAATTTTTTTTTGGTCGAATGTCATTGTTAATTCTTTATATTTAGTTACTTTATTGTTGATGTAGATTTATTAATAATATACGTTTTGATGCGTTTTTTTTTAATTTGAAAAATAATCATTGGAGACTTCTAAAAGGCCTGAAATAGCTTTAATTCCAGAAATCAAGCTTTAAATAGGAGGGTCAGCGTTTTTTATGGAAAATCAGTAGCTCTTCTTTAGTAGAAATTTGAAATAGATACAGCTGGACCCATAGGCGGATTTAGGGGGGGGGCAGAATCATTGTAGAGTTACAAATTTTGCACATATTTCATGGTAAAGATTATATTTTTTTTCTCGGCGCTCGCAGCAAGTTGCTCGCGCACATATTATTAAGGATGTTTAAGCTTTCTAACTGCTCAGAGCGAGCTAAACACACATTTTTCGTAGTAAAAATTATAATATTTTTCCCCGTCTGGACCTTGCGAGTTTAAGAATATGCGGCTAGAAAATACTGTTTCTTTTGATTGCGCTCACATAGAGGTTTTATAGACCTGAGTATTTGATATTAATTTCAATATAATACCTCTATGCGTTCTTGAGGAAAGGAGTAGTCAATGTAGAATTATTAAAAATATTTTTTATACGATGTTACTAAAAATACAGTTTTCGAAAATTTTCCTTTTTTTAGACTTTGCTTTGTACCAAATTTCAAGATTCTGAATTCACCGGAAGTACCCTGTAGGTTTTGATTCCCTTGCGAATGTCAAAAATTTGCGGCATATTGGATTAATAATATAGTTTCGATTTGTTAAAATATTATCTTTTGATTGCGTTGGCTTAGAAGTTTGATTTTTTTACAGCTCTAAGAGGGGGTATTTCCTCCTCCCCTATTCTATTTTCTATAAATTTCAGCTTAATACCTTCACGCGTTGCTGAAAAAAAAAGGGTCCTGACAGACAGACAGACAGACGGATGGACGGACGGACAACCCTCATAGGATCACTTTTTTTTATTCATTAAGGGGCTGCGCAGACGGCATACTTTTTGTGCGATCGAGTCTGCGGCGCACAAAAAGTCTGCATGGCGCGCAAAAAGTCGGTTGCGGATTTTTCACAGACTCAACGCACACGACGCACATCTTCGATCATTCTGTCGGCAGAGCTGTAGGGACGTAGACGCTATGGAAATCGTGCAGAGATCGCGAAGTATTATTTTGTACATGAAGTACAGAAAAAGAAGAAGAAAGAAGCGTTACGTCCACCCCTAGCAAATGCAGATTGCCGACTAAAGTGTGTGCCGTCTGCGTTAGCGCGCGTTGAAGCAAACGTTCAATTTTTTTCACACACTTTTGTGCGGAGCGGCGCGGTGCGGTCAGCCCGAATTACACAGATTATTTGTGCGCCGGACTCTTTGCGCGTCGTGTGCGTTACTGCATATAATTGCATAGGTTCTATTTTCACAGACTAAAAAGTGCGTCATGGATAGTCTGTCGTCTGCGCAGCCCCTATAGGTAAGCCTTTGACCACGATCTCGCGAGATGTTAAGCGACGATGCGGCCTTAGATGGTAGCAGACTATACCTAGAAGGTGGGATAAATCCCTCCCTGACTTTGATCCTTTAAGGATTCCGTTTTTTCTTTGAAGGTACGGAACCCTAAAAACTGCATAGAAATGACGACCTCTGTGGCGCGGTTGGCTAATACCCGCCTGCAACGCAGAAGGTTGCGGGTTCGATTCCCGCATGGGACAAATGTTTGTGTGATGCACAGACATTTGTTTCTGGTCTGGGTGGTTTCAATATCTATTATAAGTATGTATTTACAAAAGTATATAAGTATTATATCCGTTACCCTAACCACCATAATACAAGCATTAAGCTGCTTAGTATGGGGTTAGATGGCGCTGTGTGAAATGTCCTGAAATATTTATTTTATTAATTTTTTATTTAAATACTTAGCCCGATTTTCTTCGCTTTCCAGAGCGGGAGCGAATATAACCATAAATAGACGTCCACAAAGCAGCGGGGATAGAAATCAAATCATTTTCAAAATGGTTGCAACAATATTTTTGCATTATAAATTGACTGTCAAGCGCAACGAAGTGCGCGCGGGTCAGCTAGTTAATAAATAAATGTCCTTTTTGGAGACTCAAACTACATACATACATCTATATATCAAATAGGGCTAGCGGTTTTTGACTTCCACTCTAAGGCCAATTTCAGGGTTAAAAACTGTTCCATATCCTTTTTAGAGGCTCAAGCTATATCTAAACCAAATTTTAGCTTAAAGGGGTCATTAGTCACTGATTTCCCATTCAAACTTTGACCTCCTTTATCCCGCCTTAGAGGTTGATTTTTGGGATAAAAAGTATACCATACAATTTTTTAGGACTCAATCTATCTCTGTGCCAAATTTCAGCTCAATAGGGTCAGCGGTTCTAAATTTTCCATACAAACTTCGAACCCCCTTTACCCCCCTTAAAAGTAAATTTCTGACATAAAAGTTATTTGATGTTTCTATTTACAATCAAAACAATCGTTTTACAAAATTTCAGTTCAATCGGTTTAGCGGTTACAGATTTGCATACATTCGTTTTTCGGGAATAATTCCTGTTCCTGAGGGAATTTCAAAAAATCGCTTCTTATTGCACGATGAAATCTTCCAAGGAATACGCTGTCCAAATTTCAGCTCAATCCGTCCAGCCGTT
The DNA here is from genome assembly GCA_947507615.1 of Hemithea aestivaria. Taxonomy (NCBI): domain Eukaryota; kingdom Metazoa; phylum Arthropoda; class Insecta; order Lepidoptera; family Geometridae; genus Hemithea; species Hemithea aestivaria. The sequence goes on along the minus strand of OX382333.1, from coordinate 16,624,068 downwards.
TGGGCTGTGCGTCGATAGAACAAAAGTGTATTAACGATTTTATATAATAGATAAGTTACATTTACTAATTTAAATGAATTCTAATTTGTTTCCTGATGATTTTACATGGTTTAGAAATTAAAAATAAGGTGCAAAATGATACCTACCTATGTACAGACCCTGGCTACTATATAGCATCAAAGTACTCGTCAAGACGAATCAAATGAGCCCAAACTCGATGGGGTTTTTTCTATTAATCACGGAGTTCCTATGGCCACCTTCCAGCTCCGTCATCGGACCCTGGTTACTATATAGTATCAAAGTACTCGTCAAGACGAATCAAATGAGCCCAAACTCGATGAGGTTTTGTCTTTTGATTACGCGGTTCCTATGACTACCTTTCTTGTTTATTAGCATTTTATATGCGAATCTTTAGATTGATATAACTCTTTTATTTATGAACCGATTTGACTAAAACCAACACTAAGTTTCAAGTAGAGAAAACTGCAACGTATTAGTGAAAATTTTATTCAAATCGGTGGTGTTGTTTAACCACACAAGTGACACAAACTATTTACAAATTTAGCCCAAATTAAACTAAAGGTCAACCACAAGTTTACAGCCACATCGATAGATGGCGTCTGTAGCGTTTTTGGCACTATTTTTTTTTGAATTGAATTTACTTTATATTCTATTACTTTTATTTCGAATTTTTGATGTAAATTAGGGGCGATGTGTCTGATATAAATGATTATTATTTATTTTATTATTTTATTTTACGTTTCCCTAGGAAAAATTGACAAAATGTTTTACGAATTAGATCGCGCAAGCGACTTTTTCGCGTCGTTTTGTTCATATGCGTATTTTCACAGTTCACCTTAGTAAAGGATCACAATGAATGGGGAGAAATTTCCATTCTTATTATATGTATGGATGGATTGTACGTAACGTAAATACGCTTAGATATGCTTAATCGTAACCTAATGTTTAACTTAAAGCAAGCTTATATATTATAGTACCTTAACTATGCGGTTGCTTAGCTATAAAAAACAAGAGAACATTATGTTTGAAGGGAAGAGAGAAAAGCAAGCGATATTTTCTCTTGAGGACCTACATATTCTCCGTTTCAAAACAAAGATTATAATTTTTGCGGGGTTCGAAGGTTATACCTATATCTATGAAAATATCATAGATATATTCACAAAAACTGTTATATCCGATGTATCTTATGATATATATCAGATATATTATGAAAAATATCCGATATATATCCAATTTATTAGGATATTGATACTTTGAACCTTGCAAATTAGCTAAAAAATTATCTTTGTTTTTGAAACGTAGTATAGGTAGTTTAAATTACAGTGAATAGCAACACCAACTTAATTTACCAAAACAATCCTTCAAAAAAAAATCCTACCCGCAAACAAACAACGTAACAAACATGATAAGAGCCCTTCAGTGAACTCCGAACGAAAGTATTGATAAAAAACTGATAACAATGCGTCACGCTAGCCGCACTTATCACTGCGCTGAAGACCTTTGAGCTTGTCACACGCTTCTGAAATAATTACTTTATTTCTTTAATATATTTAGTTTGTTTTAATTAAAATGAGTGCACGAAATAGGGTGTTGCAAGTGGTATCTGGGTGGCAAGCAGTAGAATTAGTGTTGAAATCTATATTTGTGGGTATTTGGCAAATGATGCATATTGCCGTGAAGAGATTGTGGAAAGGACATCGCAGAAAATCGAGGAATTTGCCGCCGGTTGAACTGAGTGTGGACTCTTCGGTTGGAACTCATTGTTATATTAAGATTATGGTCAGTAATTTATTCATTAACGTTGATTTTAACTTTTAACACTAGGTTTATTAGTTCGTAGCATTCCACGTAGTTAAAAGTGACTTTTACCGTTCATTTACTTATTTCGTTTAGTTTATATCTATCAGAAACACAGTGGTTACTTTGGTTGTTTTGTTGTTTTTTATTCTTTGTTGTCACATTGATCAATCACCTTTGATCAACTTAGCAAAGTAGCAGCCCTATCCCTTAGCCCTTAGCTTGTAGTTTTTCAGGATCCATAAAATCTCATGTATCTAAATTGAAACTGTAAGAACTAATCTTACAGTTTCTCATTGAATCAACAACATTATGACTCTATATTTCTCGTGACTCTAGACTCCTCACTTAATGATGAAACTTTTTTCCAAAAAAAATATAAAAATGGAACTTGATAGAGTCATCCAATAAGAAATATACTTACTTAGGTGCCTAATTAGAAGAAAAAAAACATGTTAATATGCAGTTATACATACACATACAGGTGTACAGTCGAACCATTGGTCCAAAAGAAACCAAGAAATTACTCAGAAGAAAACAGTCATCAAAATTCAAGATTTACAACAATAATAAGTAGTTACAAATCATCTAATGTTTCAGGGGGTAAAATATCACTACGTGGAAACAGGCCCAAAGTCGGGTCAACTAGTTTTAGTATTAGGCGATGCCCCAGACACAGGCAATCTGTGGTGCCCAAACTGGACCAACACCGTGAGAAGGTTGGCTGAAAGGGACCACCACGTCATAACCCTGGATATAAGGGGCACTGGGGGTAGTGAGGGAGGGGGGAGGGGGGACTTGTCCCCTCCCAGGGTGGTGGAGGAATTGTCTACTCTTCTGGAGGCTTTGGGTGTGTCAGATATGAAGCCAGCTGTTGTTGTTGGCTTCGGAATTGGAGGGATGTTGGCCTGGTAAGTTTTTCAATTTATTCATAAAATACAAGCTTTTATTTTCATCTGTCTGTCTGTAATCAAATCTTGCAAATATAATTTAATCCACTCCCCGGTTTCCGATTGAGCTGAAATGCATGAGTAATTCGGATGACAATGCCACCGAGCTGATTATGACATCGAGCCGTCGAGCTGATCTGATGATTGAGCTGAAAAGTGGCCATAGGAACTCCGTTGTTAAACGACGCAGCCCAAACGCGTTTGGGCTCGTATATGATCCGTCTTGACGAGTAGGACCTACTTTGGTGCTAGATGGTAATAACACGGTAAAGAGATACATATTATATAATAATAAAAGCTTGTTTTTTTAAGTTTATTTTTAAATGTCACTTGTGTAACTGTACCACAGATAAAAGAATACTAGACTGTACTAAGAATATACACAACCTACATATTATCGGGGATACGAAAATGTTCAAAGTTTAAATTTTAATATCCTTATGCTATTATTATTGTAAAGATGAAAGTTTACGAGTGTCTATGTTTGTTGCTCTGTCACTGAGCTGAAGTTGGTAAGTAGCTTAGACAAGCTGAAAGTAGTACCTAGTAAATAAACTTAGTACTAAGTAGTCAGATAGGTAGATAAATAATTCAACCACTTCTTATTTGCACGTGTCTACCATACAAAATGTACCTGAAGTGTGTGGAAACGAACTGCAACATAAGATGTTGCTCAGGAAGTTTATTATCATCATATAAAGTGGGCGAGAAGACAAGGACCTTTATATCAGACAAATAATAACAATATTGCACTATAAAAAGGGAAAAATATTGACTTTATACCTATCAATGCATACTTAATTATTTTTAATGTGTTTGTTTGAAAAACAAAGTCACAACAGGTGTTTATGTCGTAAACAAATATAAAGTAGAGGAACTTTCCAAAGATATAGAGCAACCTTTTTATATTGGGTCTGAAGTTAACCAAAATATTGCCAATATATGGGAATGATACGCAATTTAGAAGTAGACCATCTTCCCAATATACCTATTCATAATAACCTCTACTTGAATGCTCAACAGTTTTATCCATTGCAACATCTTACTTATATTATTATAAACGTGAAAGTTTGTAAGAACGTATGAAATTTGGTACAGAGATAGCTTAGATCCTGGAGTAACACATAGGCTACAGTACAGCGGATAAAACCGCTGGGCGCAGCTAGTAATAAATAATAATATAATAAGTGCAATTAATCGAGCCATTAGAGCAAAGATGAATTACAACTAACCAACTTGATAACTGAAAGCTAAAAGGAAGAGGCCTTTTAGCCGATAAACAAAACCTAGCGGACTTCCACCTTTGCCCGTGCCGTGGCGATATTTTTTTCAATATGAGCTCATACAAAACTTCCGACTCTTATCTATAGAATTTAGATAATAAAGTGTGAACCTATATAAATATCTATATGGTACATTAATACCAAATTGTCTGACACGAGTCTGTGATAAAACATGAGAAGAGGGTTATCTATCTAATTATGAGGTGATTCCTCGCTTCGTGATAATTTTTTCATCATTTGAAAGCAAACCTACTGCGTGACTCAGGACAAGGATCATTATGTTTTAGGGAACAAGTGCCTTAATTAAAATCTTAATACTGATAACAAAATAGTTAGGCTTAATTACCGCGGACCAGTGCTTCGGCGTACCCACTGCCCTGGCATTATGGTTTCCCGCAGGTACCTCCGGGTTTTTAGTGGGTATCCCCGCCACTTTTCTTTGGAGGAGTCCCACATACCGTCCTGCGCCCCCAACATATCGCGACGACGCGTAATAACGCATTTTTTCCGGAATAAAAAGAGGAAAAAAGGCTCTATATTAAAATACAATTAACGCCCATACCCACACATCCGAACCTTTGAAAGTCTTTCAACTAATTGTAGGAGCACACAGACTTACAAACTTATAGACATAGATAAGATTTAATTTTATGTGTTTGCTCCGTTGGATGTCATGTTGGATGTCCGTTGGATGTTGGAAAATAAATCCCATAACTAAACATATTATTATTATAAGCCCTATTAATGCTAATAGATACTAAATGCCTTCTTATTAATTAAATTTAATTTACATCTCTCCGGCCATATGATTATGGGTTAGATATTAGGATATAATTACAATAACATTAGTACCAAATGGTTTTATCTATAACATTTATAAAGTCGTGATGTCGCAAGTGAAACCCATCAGCGGGTGTTGCGTAAACGCATGGTTTAACCTAATCTAATGACATTAGAAATGTCAGCGTTTATCTAAATTGATTTGATATTAAACTATGTTACTTTATATGTTTATTTTATATTGGCGCCTATCCAGGCCCGGATTTAGCCAAAATGCCGCATGGGCACTGAGAAAATGCCGCCCCCTTGGGGGTGTAATGGAGGTGCGCGATTACATTAGATTAGAAATTTGCCGCACCCAGTTGAGTTAATTTGCCGCTAAAAAATTTGGCCGCCCTGGGCACTCGCCCCGAATGCCCCTAGTGTAAATCCAGGGCTGCGCCTACCTATGTACACATAGTATCTAAGTCTGTTACATTTTACATACTCTATATTAGATATAAGTCATAAAAAATATTATCCTATTAGGTACTTTTGATTAAACAAAATAGTAGGGGAAGCTGGGTAACAATGAATAACGTTTTTTCTAACGCTAAAAATTACTATTCTCTTTATATCTAGGAAATTATTTTTACATAAATACTATAGATACATTATATCGAAGCACAAGGGCAGCACATAATTTGGACGCTAACTTCAATAATTACGACTTGGTGAGGCATTTAACAAAAAATGGGAAATTATTCATAGTTCCCCAGGACTGGGTCACTATGAATAACTGCTCGGGTAACAATGAACCAATGGGGTACAATGAATTTTAATGGAAATATGAGGCACAAAAAGTGAAAAAAACTTGAGTTTGTCTTGGAAAATAACTTTCTTTGAATAATTGAAGATCAAATTGTATTTAACTCTTAAGGCTGTAACATAAAAACTGCATTTATTCCTCAAAAATATATTTAAAAAACAATCTTTTCTCAATTGTAATTTAAATCGTAATTAAAAGTATAAAAATCACGTTTTTACAAGCTTTTAGCTACTTTCACCTATCTGTTGTTTGTCTGTCTGTAATCAAATCTTTCAAGTTAAATTATACCCACTTCCCGCTTTCGATGAGCTGAAATTTTGCGTGCAAATCGGATGACAATGCAATATTATTATGACATGGAGCTGATCTGATGATGGAGCTAGAAGGCTGGATCTGATGATGGCTATACGAACTCCGTAATTAATCTACGTAACCCCATCGTTTGGGCTCATTTGATTCGAATGACGATTTCTTGAAGAAAGTACATAGCATGGTTCTAGAATTATAAAATGTGTTTATTTTCAAACAATGTGTTTATTTTTCAAAAACATCTTACAATAATAAAGTAGGTACAGCAAATACTTAGGTACAGCGCTGTAGTCCCAACCACACCTGAAAGAAAGAAACCCTCGCTCCCTGAAATAAAAGCTTGTTTTTTAAGTTTTTTTATTTTTATTTCACTTGTATACAACCTATGTCTAATAAATATATGGAAGGAATGCCTGACAGAGTATTGATTGACTGATCTATTAAATCAAAGCCCAAACCGCGGAACTGATTGGGTTGAAATTTGAAGATGTTGAACATATCGACATTGTGTCGATATATGCCGTTGTCCGGCATCCCGAGGCTGACTCAAACTTCATTTATTCAAATAGGCTACAATAGAGCACATTTGCAAGTCAATTTTATACTTTTTTCAAATTTCAATGAATCCATTTCCAATTCATCTATTTGGCTACATTTTAAAATTTTATCAGAGATAGAGCATTGCGCAGCTTTGGATATCTTCCGAATGTAGTTACGTGCCATTTTATATACCTAAATAATAAAGGATAAGATTCAAAAGTAAATAAGAACGAGGTAATTTTCATTGTACCCCATGCTTGTTTGGTATGGGGAACAATGAATAACCTATTCATTGTTACCCAGCGGCCGATTATTCATTGTTACCCAACGACCGTTTGACGAAACTAATTAAAAAAAAAAAAATTCTATCACGAGTATCAAAGTTGTAAAACAGAAAACACAAAATTAAAACATTACCGATCCCAAATTATCTATCAGAAAAATAAAAATTGAATCCAGAACTACGTGAAACACTTTTCAAAAAGTAGTGAAAATTTACTTTTGTTAATCATTGTTCCCCAATTTTCGGCAGCGGGTCTCTCTCCAACCACAGCTCAGTGTGGACTAGATTGAACGATTGGTATCACCCACGGCTCATTTCAGTTCATTCGGTGTGAGTGAATAACTAAAGCACAGATACTTATTGGAATTTATTCACTGTTCCCCATTATCCATTGTTACCCAGTTTCCCCTACCTAATGGTACCATCTTGTACCTACCTATACATGTATTTCGTGCAATAAATGAATTTGATTTGAATGGACATCGCTTGAAAATGATGACGAGCCGATTATTGATTATAGTTTTTCTCAGACTAAATCGCAATAAGTAGATACTTATTTAGTAGGTACTACGTTTTCGGGAGCGATTTGAATAATATTTGGAGTCTGAGAAAATATCTATAGTTTATAACCCTCATTTTACAAGCTTTATATTACTTTCACCTGTCTGTTGTCTGTCTGTCTGTCTGTCGGTCTGTCTGTAATCAAATCTTGCAAGTTTGATTTGACCCACTTCCCGGTTTCCAATTGAGCTGAAAATTTGTATGCGTGTGTAAATCGGATGACAATGCAATATTATTTTGACATGGAGCTGATCTGATGATGGAGCTGGAAGGTGGCTATAGGAACTCTGTCATTAAACAACGCAACCCCATCGAGTTTGGGCTCATTTGATTCGTCTTGACGAGTACTATATGATGCAAGATGGTAATGATACTGGTACTGGTACTGGTACGCGGGCGATTTTCCGCAACTAGGCCTCTTGGCCCATTTTGCGTGCGGGTGGGGGTGCTGTATCACTCGAGCCACCCAAGCTCTCCGAAGAATCTCAGCAGCCCTCTGGGGTTACCGACGACATCGGAGAGCGACCCCGGAGATCCGAGGTGTTGTGCCCTGTATGATGCCACTCCTGTACATTCGAGAATAACATGAGCCGCTGTTTCCTCCTCTTCCATGCATGCTCTGCATAGGGGACTGTCTGTAATCCCTAGAACAAAGAGATGTTTATTGAACGAACCGTGTCCTGTTATGGCACCTGTCATCATCCGTATTTGGGGTTTATTCATACGAAGCAGCGCCTGTGAGAGCCGACGGTTGATCTCGGGAATTGCTTCCCTCGCTTGCCGGCATTCACTGTGTTCTCTCCAATAGTTGGAGTGTTGGCTCCGGGTTCTTTGCCTGAGTAAGCTTCGAATCTGGTTGAAGGGGATCGGGATTATGGGTTCCGGGCCCACTGCCTTAGCATCCGAGCCCCTTCTGGCCAGTTCATCCGCCGCATCATTACCTCTTGAGCCACTATGTCCTTTGATCCACTGTAGGGTGACATTGTTAAGCTGGCTTACCTTTGAAAGTATTTGGTAGCAGTTGTATATTAGCCCTGATTGCATAATATTGCTGTCCAGTGCTTGTAGAACTGCCATGCTGTCAGAGAGTATTCTTATAGAGTGTTGTTTTACCTTTCTGTCGGCTATGGCTGTGGCTGCTAGTAGTATACCCATACATTCTGCTTGGAATACAGTGTTGTGTATACCTAGGGGTTTTGAGATACTGATGTTTAGGTCTTCTGAGAAGACCCCTGTACCTGTGCCTGAGCTTGTTTTTGACCCGTCTGTGAATATTCTGAGCTCCCTTGGGCTCAGTCCATCGTAGAGGTGTTTGTCTTCAACGAGCTGTATCTTGTACTTTTTGTCGAAGATAAATCGTTTCGGGATCCGGTCGTGTATTGCCATCAGGACTGGCTCATCCATGTACACCTCATCCAAACAAGTCGTATGAGGTGTGCCATTAGATGTCCACAGATCGAGTGATTTTAGGCGTATAGCCGCCATTGTCGCTTCTTGTTTAATGAACAGATGTAAGGGTGGTAGATCTAGCATTACCTCCATAGCTGCAGTGGGCGTTGTCCTCATGCCCCCGGTCGCCGCTAGGCAGGCTAGTCTTTGGAATTTCTGTAGTTTATTAATCGCCGTAGTTTGGTTTACCTTATTCCACCAAGCGATTGCTCCATAGCATATCAATGGTCGTATGACCATTTTATATAGCCACAGTGTAATTTTAGGAGTCAGGCCCCATCGTTTACCTATCATTCTCCGGCACTGCCAGAGTATGATACTTGCCTTTTCGATCTTCTTCTCTAGGTGACTGTTCCATGCCAGTTTCCTGTCAAGGGTCACTCCTAGATACTTTACCTCTTCTGAAAATTGGAGTTCGATGTTTTGGAGCTTGGGTAGTCTGTAGACGCCCAAGTTTCGTTTTAGAGTGAACATTACCAGTTCAGTCTTGTTTGGATTTACCGTTAGGTCATATTCTGTGCACCATCGTTCCACTGTTCTCAGCGCAGACTGAGTCAGATCGCATACTGTGCTTGCTACCTTACCTCGTATGAGGATGGTTAGGTCATCTGCATAACCTATAGTGTAGAAGTGCAGAGCGTTGAGTTTAGTGATTAGGTCGTTAATGACCATGTTCCACAGAAGTGGCGAGAGGACTCCACCTTGTGGACACCCTCTCGCCACCAGTGCAGACTGCGACTCACCTGCTGTCCGCACCGTTCTTTTGCTGAGCATGTTTCTTATCCAGTTTGATATTACGGCATCGCATCCGTGTCTTTCTAGGGCTGTCCCTATACTGGAGAAGTTTGTTTTATCGAAGGCGCCCTCTATATCTATGAAGGTACCTATGCATATTTGTTTATTTTTCAGAGCTTCCTCAATTTTTCCTATGACTTTATGAAGAGCTGATTCTGTGGATTTACCTGAGCTATACGCGTGTTGATTACGGTGCATGGGTATGTTTATGAGCGCACTATCCCTTAGTGCCCTTTCGCACAGTCTCTCTAGAGTTTTAAGCATAAATGATGTTAAACTAATTGGCCTAAAGGATTTTGCGTTTGTGTAATCACCCTTACCTGGTTTCGGTAGGAACACTACCACCACTTCCCTCCATGCCTTTGGCACATAACCGTGTGCCAGACAGGCTCTGAATATGGTCATTAGTGTGTTTACTACGGGTATTCCTCCCCATTGTAGAAGTGCAGGAAAGATGCCGTCTCGTCCTGCCGCTTTGTATGGTTGGAAGCTATTAATGGCCCACCTTAGTTTTTCTTCGGTCACCACCTCTTGGGCGGAGCCCCAACTTCTTTCCGTCGGAGCGCTGGTAGTATCACACCAGCTAACCTCTTGTATGAACCTGCATCCTGGAAAGTGTGTTTCTAGGAGCACTCGTTCTGTTTCTGCTGCAGATTTAGTGTAGGATCCGTCCTGTTTACGGATTGATCCTAAACCTTGCGGTTGTTGTTGGGTCAGTATTTTCCTTACCCTGTTTGCTTGAACACATGTTTCGATGCTGCTGGTGTACTTTCTCCAACCTGCAGTGCTACGAAACTTTATTCGTTTTTTATATGTCGATTGGGATTTTTTATATTTGTCCCAGTCATTGTCGTTGCTTGTGTTCATTGCCCTATTAAAAAGCCTCCTTACCTTTTTCCTCAATCGTTCCAGCTCTGGTCCCCACCATGGTTGGGTCCCAGACCTTGTGCTTGGGGGGGTCTGGAGTGGACATGTTTCTTGGTAACACTCTATAAGTTTACTGGTTAAGTTTGTTACCTGATTTTCAATGTGTGCAGGTTCCTCCAATGTCGTTATGTTAACGTCACCGCTTAACCTTTCCGCCACTGCCTTTTGGTATTGGATTTTGTTGGTTTTGCGGGGATTTCTCCTTGGGGGTGTTTTTGGTATATTTACCTGTAAGTCAAATCTTATCCACCTGTGGTCGGAGCATGATGCCTCGTCCGACACCCGCCACCCCACTATGAGGTTTGAAACGTCATCGGTAGCGAGCGTGATATCGATTATGGTTTTGCTTCGTCTTGTTACAAAGGTTGGTTCTGACCCTATATTTATTATATTAAGGTTAGTTGTGAGCAAGTATTCTACAAGAGTTTTACCTCTATTGTTGCTTGATGGCATCCCCCAGATTGGATGGTGTGAATTAGAATCCGTTCCAATGATAATTTGGAGACCGGACTGTTCGCAGTATGAGACGAGTCTTACCAGTTCATGTGGTGGTGGTTCCACTTCCTCGTGCATGTACACTGAGGCGAACACGAGCGCATCGAGTCCCTGCTGCGGTGTGGCCAGCCTTATCGCTTGCAGATCTCTAGAACAGAACTCTGTTATAGGCTGGGCTTTTAGGTTACCGGTAGTGAGTATACTTGCTCTTGGTGAGTCTCTGTCACCGTAAAGCTTACCTCGCTTGCTGCGGAGACCTTGCACGGTGCCGGTCCTGATCCACGGCTCTTGTATCAGGACGACGGCTGCGTCTTGAACCTCCAACCAGTTCCGCACCTGAGCCGTGGCGGTCTGACTGTGTTGGAGGTTGGCTTGGAGTACTTTAAGACTTGAGGAAGGGGGTGCCATCATAGAGTGACTTCCCCTTTTCCCCCAGGTTTAACTCTGACAGAGTCAACCCTGGTGGCTCGTCTTCGTCGTCGGATCCGGCAAGTAACTCCGTCTCCATGTCGACTTCCTCCTGTTTTTCCGGCTTCTCTGCGTCTCCCTGTGGCCTCGCAGGTCTACCGGTGTGTTCCTTGGACGTCGACGGTGTTGACGTCGCGTCCGCTGTGTCTGACGGGCAACTGGTGTCGTTCTCCAGCGATGGTGGTCCACTCTCGAATTTACCACCCTTCCCCTGGAACTTTACATATACGGTCCCGGCACCGAATTCCATCTTCCTACCTCTATTCATAATGATGGGGACGTGGTCTTCGGGGATGGTGAAAATTACGAACCAGTTGTCCTTCTGTCTCTGAGCGAATTGCATGAGCCACTGATTCACCTCGATCCATGGGTTCAGATACGACAGCCCGTAGGCAATGTCTATCTCCTCCTCCCACACTCCCTGTAGATCGGGGATCACGATTCCGCAACGCACTCGTTTCTTCAATTCGGACTGGCGTCTAAGAACCAGGTTTAAGCCTGTCTCCTCTTTCACGCTAGCCACTATTGGTTTGAGCCAGTCCTTAGTGAAGGTGTTCATGCACCACAGCTTCAGGGCTCCGTCAGCGAAAGAGGGTTTCCCCCTGAACACTGGCGGGCCTCCCGGTGTGGGGTTTTGGGACCTTGATTCCACCCGCTGTTTGCGTTGGAGAGCATGAAGGACGCGTTCTGCTATCTCCTGGTTAATCTGCCCGGTGTTTTCGTCTACGACGGCGACATCCAGCTCAGATTGTGCGACCTTGGCATAGCTGTCTTTGGGCGTCCGTCCGGGAGTATGTAGGCGCTGCTTCTTGTGCTCGCCTCTGGGACTTATAGTCTCATCCTGGCGTGCACGTTTGGCAGCGATCCGCTCCTTACGGCTCGGGCGACGTTTTGCCTGTGGCCCTTGCTGTGGCGCAGTGGAAGTCGAGGGAGTTCCTGCGTGCGTGGTCTTGGCCTGCGGTTGGGTTTCCCCTGCCGCGGGTCTCGGTCGCTCGCGTGGCTCCCCCTTCTTCCCCTTCGCCTGTACCTCAACCGGCCGACATATCTTGCCCGGGGCGGCGCTCGAGGTCGAGGCCACGGGTGTCGGCTGGGTTGCCCCTGCCTCTACCCTAGGCTGACCCAAGTCACCTACCCTGGCTGGATCCTCGGCACGGCGGGCAGCGGCCTCTTCTTTGCGTTTCACGGCTCTTTGTGCCCTTCTAGTTTTTCGTCTGGCTCTGGCTTCCTCTGATCGAGGAGCTCTTCCAGTGAAACTTACAGGTGGCGTGGCTTGCGTCCCCCTTGCGGGAGGTTTAGCCGCCCCCTTCCGTTTCACTACTCTCCAGGTTTCAAATCTGTTGTCAGGTAACGGCGGTAGTTCCGCAGCGTCGCCCTTTACAGATTTGTTTGCAGCTTCGTTTGATGTTTGTGCGGCTCTTGAGCTCGAGGCTTGCGCCGTCGAGCCGTCCTCCGCCATGTTTGACGCGATCACCTTAACGGGATCTGCTGTCGGGTTTTGTTTTTCTGACCTGAAATCCATGTCGTGTTTAGTTAAAATTTTCGTCACCCCCGGCCTCCCACCCTCCATGGAGCCCGCACCTTTGGGAACGTCTTGCAGACGTTAGGATTACCGGGGACGAGATAGGAAAACAGGACGACTCCAGCCAGAGTATCAGTCGCTCGTTCAGGCCTGGCTTCAGTACGGGCAGGTCACCCGTCATCCACCGTTGTAGCCATCCCTCACATCGTCAACTTGGCCTTCTGTCGTCCCACCCTCCTCGCTGATGACCCTCTGACGGGCATCGTGGCCATTTCCGCACCTGCGCTACTAGGTACGGCCACCGTTTCGCGTGAAATAAGGACCAAAGAGGGAGTGTTGCATCCTGGTGGTATAAACCCCGCCACCATTCAGCTCAGCCCTCCAGGACTCCGTCTTCCCCGCTTACGGCGCTCTACTGTACAGGTCCTAGTACAGGAGGACGTGATAGTCCACCGGTTACGTCCTCGTTCGCCGGTAGATCTGAGCAGGCATAGGTCCCACCCTCTTCCGACCCAGCCTGCTAAGTGGAGTTGCATTATTAATAGTTGCCTAGACAACTATCATTAATGCAACTCTTTGCCTTCCTCCTTTGTCTGGGCTTAGGACCAGCACCTAGCGTCTGATGGCCCTCCTCTTCCGGCCATACGACACAAAGGCGGCGGAGTTGATGGTAATGATAATTAAAGCTTGTTTTTAAAAAGTATTTTTAAAATTTCACTTTTTTACATTGCCTCTCTACCTTTTTATATTTACCTACTACCTATATTTACCTTTTATTCTTGTGTTCCAGGTATTTAGTGCACTGTCACGGGCCTCTGATCAGCAAGTTCGCAGTAATCGGAGCTCCACATCCGAACTTATACTGGCAGTACCCACCTGCAGAGTTTTGTCAGAAAGCACTACATTTTATACAGGTAATGGAACTAAGCCAAGCAGTTTATTTCTCCTACCTCGTGAAAGTCTCGCAACAGGGAACTTGAGTCATCAAAATTCTTTAGAATTTTAATCTTGTCCGAAAATGAAAATAGAGGTATTATTAGCAGCTCTTAACATAGCACTTAAAGCAGCGCGGTAAAGTTCCTAAAAGTAAATTCTGGATCCGCGACTGGGACCATTCAAATTCTTTTTCATTGAGTTAAAGCTCCACTTGGCGCAAATGGTCCATGTCAGCATTTCCGGATGAAATTCTCATTCAATTGACACTTTTTTATACATATTTTTTTAAATACTTAGGTATCTAATGTGACACTTTGCGCAAACATTTGAAGCGAAACTGGCCTATAAGACTCCCCCTGAATAGGTTTAAGGTACCTACCAATTTATACTTATTTAAATAAGTTCCATAAATGTCTAATAAGTCAGCTATTCTCAATAATTTTATCATTTTTATGTTAAGTGCCGTCGTAAAGATGGTATTCATCTGCCTTAATTGACGTGTCCTTATATTAATTGGACTTGATGATGACATAAATTAGTATTGATCATAACCACTTAATTAACATAACGTACCCAGAGGTCGATCAGTTTTAAAGTGCACCTGAACAACATGAAACGTTTAGCGGGACAATGCGTAATCTAGTTGAGGCCCGTATCCTAGGTCCATATTAGTTCCTACATACAATTTTACATCACATAGGTTGTATAAGCGACTCTTGAGTCCGTAGCTCTCTGGCCTCTGGCAAGTCGCGTTGTCGCAACGTCCTCGCTATGATCTCTCGTCTCGTCAATGAAGACTGATAGACCGGGTAGTTCCCGGACCGATAGAAGACCGATTCTTAATGTCCTGCTCTGTAGTCAAATAGTGACATTATGGACTCAAAAATCAAAGTTCTATTGAATTTAACGATTTAAGTTTTGTCTGTCCTAATGTTCGGCAAAAACCAAATCCTTCCATTTATCTCTTTCCTGCGCCACCTTCGTCCAGCCGACCTAGTAGGTACCTACGCGTCCAAATCGTCTCGCCATTGTTTCCTGATCTTCACCCAGTCGGCAATTTAACAATATCGTACCTACTTATTTCCAGTGGCCATCGTTACCGGAGCGGTGGTTGGCGGAAGGCGAGGCACAGAGCGAGGGACGATGGTCCAGCTCACGAGCTTGTGATTGGACCGGAGCACTTAATTACGTCAGAGGTATTACAGTATACTCAATAAAAGTACCTAAGTATAGTGTAACTAAGCAATTTGATTCTTTTTTTTTTTATAAAACGAAGTAAGAAGACGAGCAAGACGCTCTCCTGATGGTAAGAGATAACGCTGCCCATAATTAACACAGTGCTACCCAGTGCACTGCGTCAACGCTTCGCTTTGTTTCTCAAGATAATAAATGGAATTAGGCGCTACTTTGCGGAAATCCATGGTAATTACATTAATATTAAAATCAATATTCCGCTCTATTTGTGTCCAACTAAGTTTTGTAAAAGGTTGTCGAGAAATAAGACTTATCTACCAATACAATAGATAATAATATTTATAGTATTATTCCACCACCGACCTTCGTCCTTTAATAACTCTCAAGTTAACAGCCAGGACTACATTTTCTTGATCTGATCTTCTTCTAGTTTCCACCAATGACTCAACCAGTTTCGTTACTCTTTACCTGACTTTCTTCTCTCTCCGGAGCAGCATGGTATACGATACCAATACAATAATTTATTAATACAATTATTATTACTTGCCTATTACTTCCATCACATGTGTTCTTCTTTAAGTCTTACGTTAAACGATTTTAAATTTAGTGTGGCTTTTTTTTACAAGGCGTGTCTTGCCGCAATTAATAATAATAGATTGCATCAGCAAGTGTCCTCCAATGACTAGACCTGCTTAGTTACTCTTTCACTGTCTTTCTCCACCAGGAGCAGCATGGTGGCGTATCCACCCGTCACACAAGGCATCTCCACCAGCATTACTGGTGGGATCCAAGCACAGCGCGGCGCAGTTAGTGTCAAGTGCAGCTCATTGCACCAGCAGTACGTTGAAACTGGTGGTCAAGGCTGAACCGCCTGATGTGGGGGTTTCTAAGGTGCTGCTGGACTTCTTGCTTGGTGAGTTTACTCCTTCTACGTAGCGTTGCTATAATGGTTCAATCGCACGGAATAGTTTATATTGAAAGTGGTGGTCAAGGCTGAACCGCATGATTTGCGGGTGTCTAAGGTGTTACTGGACTCTTGCTTGGTGTGTTTACTCCTTCTACGTAGCACGTAGCTTTACTAGGAGGGTCCAATACGCTATGTACAGTTTATAATAGCTAAGGTTTATTCGCCTGATGTAGGCTTGCCTAAAAGACTTACCTATTACACTTGGCTGAATTTAGAACCCTAAATTTAGTCGTTACTGAATTAAGTCAAGTGTAATCACATTAAGCATCCTAAATTTAGAAGCAAGTATCGTTCATCCTAATTCAGGTTCTGAATTTAGGGACTAAATTCAGCCAAGTGCAATAAGCCTTTTAGGCCTAAGATATTTTTTTTATTTTTTTATGTGGAGAAGTAAGAAAACGAGCAAGACGCTCTCCTGATGTTAAGAGATGACGCTGCCCATAATCAGTACAGTGCTACCCAGAATTTCACAATGATGTGCAATTCTAGGTGCACTGCACCAACGCTTCTTAAGAGTCATAAGATGTTAAGACTCTTTAGCCCAGTAATTTCACATCACATCATCATGCGTCATCGTCATTCGTTTCATTTTACTGCTGGACTTCTTGCTTGGAAGTTAACTACACGCCACCATTCTTCAAGCAAAATAAACATATTTGTTGGGCGCCATTGCTATAAAAATAAAAGTACCTAGGCGTACAATTTCTTCGCGTTCTTTTTTTACATCGACATGCTGGTGGAATGTAGTTGTATTCTCTCAAACATAAAAAATGTCTTGTATTTTGATTTGAATTGTACAAATGTACCAGGAGGCCAGAAAGAAGCAGCGGTGGAGGAAGTGTCGCGGGGGTTAATGGTACGAATGCTGGGCGCGGTGGCGGGCCGCGGGCGGGAGCTCACGGCGCGCCTGGTGCTGCCGCCCTCGCAGGCTTAGGGAAGGATTGGGATGTTAACCTTTTGAACGCCACGGCACAAACGCATTTTCGTGCCCTGTGCGCCAAGGCACAATTAAAAAAAAAATACCTACGAAAGAACTAGTGTTGCCAAGAGTCGATAAATATTTTTATTTCATTTTATTAAGACTGGGTTTTTTATCGTCTATAGACGTCGTTGGCGTACAGGACCCGCAAGTACTTGTCAAGTATAGGTGACTGGCGGTCAAAAGTTTAAGGCTGAACTGTCACGAATATAGGATATGTTAGGGTTCTTTATACTACTACTGCTTTTTAAGTCTCTTTGACTTTTGACCAAGTTTGTTTTAACCTCAAACAAGTAAAATTTTAAAAAGACATTTAAAAAAAGCTTTTATTATATTTACCATCTAGCATCATAAAGTACTCATTAAGACGAATTAAATGAGCCCAAACTCGATGGGGTTGCTTCGTTTAATTACGGAGTTTCCAAGGCAGCAGCTCTATCATCATATCAGCTCGATGTCATAATAATATTACATTGTCATCCGATTTATACATGCATGCAAAATTTCAGGTCAATCGGAAACCGGGAGGTGGATCAAATTTAACTTGCAAGATTTGATTACAGACAGACAGACAACAGACAGGTGAAAGTAAATAAAATAAAAGCTTGTAAAAAGAGGAAAGGTTCATGTCTTTTTTTGGATTTCCGATTCTTTGTAGGATTTTACGAAGAGTTTCCCTTTAAAATGTGTTCTTTTTATCAGCTTTTGATAATTTTTTTACAATTTTGTTGTGTGATAACTTGCTTCATAATTGAAATAATAGTAGGTACATTAGTACACTAATGTACTTCCTGACTTCGACCACTGAGCCATTATTTTCTGTCCAGATTCCAGATTCCCTTTGAACATCAAAGGGTCCCTCTGACCAAAAACCACTCCCAACTTTGGGCCATTTTTCCCTAAAATATTCTTTCGTGGTTCGTAGGTTGTTGTAGAATAAATCAATATTATACATACTTTACTTTAAGTTTGGTGCCATAAAATTATGTATTATATCTTTTGTGTAATATTTTTTTAAATAAGCTATTTAGTTTCTTTAGTAATTCCAATGGAATAAGTTTTTTTACATTTTTTAATTTTTATATATTTTTTAACCAGTTTTGTAAATAAAATTCGCTTGTTAAGTGCAAATGCCTTGTTTTATTGCGCAAATATGCCCACAAAAGCTAACCGTTCATAAATTTCTATCAATACATCATAATAATATTCACAAATTGTTTAATATACTTTTAGAAATCTACAAAACCCCTACAGTACATTATAAAGTATACAAGATGATTCTTTCATGGAAAACACTACAAATTTATAAAATGGAGTAAATTATCAGATATAAATAATAAAATATGTCATCATCACATTAACAATATTATTTATATGCGTCATTCTTCATTATAAAAGCCGCTCTCCATTAATTCATTAGAATAGTGAATAGAGTAGTACATATTGCATACCAAATTAATACGAAGAAACTTACTGAGCTAAGCTCTGGTTTGCTCTTTACCGGCGGTCTTATTGCACTAGGCAGTTGTTAATTTTGTCTTTAGTTACATAAACTACAACATTACACAAAACTGAAACGGTGGTTTGGGCTGAGCACTGAGCGTAGATGTATCAGACAATCAGTCAATCAATCAATCGGATATTATACATTTATATCATATTTCTTTCATAATATAATAAGACTATTCCTCAATGCTAGCCGCAAGAGAAATATCAAAAAACAAGCGTGAAAAGGTAACAAAGTCTTCTTCAGACTTCATCCACACATCTTTCGCATTTATAACGTAACATTCCTAACTTTGTATTCCCAGTGTAGTGGCGAACAAACCGCTTGCGAGTTTTATGAACGATCAGCGCCATCTAGTACGAAAATGTGTAAACAGACCAGAGTAACAAAGTACCCGCACTTTTTATCCGTCTGTTTCTAAATCACATATTTTTTAACCCCCGACGCAAAAACGACGGTGTTGTTATAAGTTCGACGTATCTGTCTATCTGTCTGTGTGTGTGTGTGTGTCTGCCTGTAGCATCGTAGCTCCCGAACGGATGACGTATTTTGATTTAGTTTTTTTTTGTTTTAAAGTAGAGTTAGTCGAGAGTGTGTATCTATGTTTGGTGGAAATCGGTCCACGATGGCCGCCGCTACAAAATGGCGGATTACTTTTTTTTCTCCACATCCCCCCTCAATATGGGTATCAAATGAAAGGGCTTAACTGGTAGAATACAACGCACTATAATAAATTTAAAATCCAAGATGGCCGCCACTACAAAATGGTGAATTACATATTGCGTTGGGGGTTTTTTAATTTAATTCACTATTTCAAATATAGGTTTACAATAATAGTACCATATAATTTTCATTTATATATGTATATTATTGATCAATTAGATTAGAATGGAAGAGAAAGACTTATTAGTGTGAAATAAGGCGGGCGACGGGAAAGATGACGTCATATTATTACGTAAGTATATAACTATGAATCGCGCGGATCATAAACAGATAGTTTCAATAAAATTCAATATGATAGAATCATCCTGTACACGGGACCTAAAATACGCATTTATTGCGTTTATTAAGGAAGATATATTTATCACATTAGCTTGATAGTAACAGTTATAGAATACAGTGCGCGACAAAAATATAGCACGTTTTCATTACTAGAGATTATTGTTAAACTAATATAATTTGTGAAAATACAAATGAAATAAAGTGCTGTACAATCCATTAATGCTATTTCATAACGTGCTATATTTTTGCCCGGCACTAGATTTTTCTACATTATTGTGACGAAAAAGAATTCACACAAAAATATTCATTTATATAGACTAGCTGCGCCCAGCGGTTTTATCCACTTTACTGTACCCTATGTGTTATTCCAGGGTCTAAGCTATTTCTATACCAAATTTCAGCCCAATCGGTCCACCCGTTTAGGTGTGAAGAAGTTACAAACATACCGACTCACTCACAAACCTTCGCATTTTTATAAGATTAGTGTAGTAGTGTAGTTTTAATAGAATTTCAATTTTTTTATAAGTGGTTTTTTGATGATAAAACTTAGTGTCTTTGTTAAAACTGGGCGACAAATATCCAAACCTGATTATTTGTTTATTTAACAATAATTATTACTTTTTAAATTGAATTAATAGCTTAATAAAGGCTGGAGTTTCTAACCAACCCACCAAGCAACTTTAGTGCATGTTGCAGCCGAAATTTTTGGAACATTTCCGTGCTTTTTCGTCACAATAACAAATGGCAAAAGAATTAGGCCACAATCTTACAACATTGAATAGGCACGCGTATATCTATACAAAATACATTTATACAAAAATGAGATGACGTCAAAATGGTGGACCGAACAAATCAGATAATAAAGAGTGAATCTATTACATTCTAGACTAGACCGAGGCGGTGTGTTCATTCAGTCAATTTTATTAGAGAAATCAACGTTAAGAATTTTTATATTTTAAATAACATGGACATAAAACATTGATTGTTTAAAAAAAACCATATACCATAACCATATAAAATATGTATTTTTAAACGTGCTTGATTTTTTTTTGGAAACTGGTTGTATGAATCGTTCGATGTTTTTTTTGTACTATTTTTTATTTAATACAGATAGCATGGCCAATGGCCATACCATAATTAAGTACGCTATATAGAAGACAGGATAAATTCTTCACTGGCTTCACTCCAAATAGCAAAACTCCAAATAGCAAGGAATTGAACCCGGGAGTCCGGAATACGAAATTTGAAATGGTTTTTCCAGAAAAGAGAAAACGTGCGGTTGAACATGTCCATGTGATTTAAAATATCATTGCAAGAATACATTTGTCATAATTTGGCACATTTATATAATTTTAATTTAGGCATTAATATGCAGAGCTTCACTTGTACAAAAGCTTTATTCAGACTCGAAATAAACTTAATAAATAACTATACAAGAATAATGTACAAAACTTAACTTACGTTTAATAATTAAGTAGTAGGTACTGGTATTTCTGTTGATGATACTTTACATCATTTTTTTTATTATCAAAATTTATCGCATTTTCAAGAATGATACTCATATTTGCTGCAAAAAGAACAGTTCAGATAGCAGATATAAAAGTCAACATTATTTTAAGTATTGCATTTTTTTTTCTTTCATGTCTTTTTTGCAGCAAATACGTGAATACCGTTTACATTTTATTTATTTTACAAATACAAAATTTTAAGATTTTTTTATTCAATGCTTTTTCCTATTTATTCATTCACAGTTAAATCATCAATAAAAACTTATTTCATAAGTGAATTAATTTATAAGCAAAAATTCTTAACAAAAATTTAAGAAAATGCTACTAACTACTAACAATATAAATAATGGCAGTATTTTTGTTCCTAGATATTCTAGTGATATTAATTTAAGTCTGTGCTTCAAATCTGTGCTTATCTTTTGCGCAAACTTCTACGCACTTTGAATCAAACTGTATAACTTGGTTCATTTAAAAACAGTAATCTAAAATTGCAGCACCTACTTGTGTTTAGTACTCGTGTTGATTTGTCAAACAACAAAAAAGTAAAATACATTTTCGATCACGGTTTTCAAATTTTTGTATGTTAAGAGCGCTTAGTCCGCGGGAAGCTCTCTCGCTCGCACTATTTAACACATTTTGAAATATAAATTCATAAAATTAACTTTTTGAAAATTCCTCAAGAGGGTCAAAATATTATTGCACAAATTTTAAGTGTTTTCAGTTTGATATGTTAAAATAATAAACACTTACAAAATTTATTCCCTTGCCATTTTTTAATCACATCAACAAGCATGCTGTCTGCTTGTCTGACACAAGACCTATCGACCTATCGGCCTATCGACGTTGAAGTTTATCGATTACTGCTGTTGCCACAATGTCGGTCAAATAGGCAGAGTAAACCTTACCCTATCTGCCTTCTCTGTACATTTTTACTCTTTTCTGTGAATAGAATGCGCGTGAGTATTGGCGGAACTAGTGTATTAACTGCAAGTATTGATATTTAAGTTTACTTTCTTCAATGAACCAAGTTATACTGTTTAGTAAACACATATAGTTTAAATGATATAATTCTCATTGTCAGGTCTAATTGGCACAATAACAATATTTCACTCAAGAAATGTTTATACTGTTTACAATTGACACTACATATTGTTTAATATCACTACATCTTTATTCACATGTGTCTTTTTATATCACTGTTTAGTGTCACACGGTGGTTTCCCCCTTCATTTCCACATCAGAAATCGCTTCACTAACACAACTATCACTGTCTGGTTTGAGAGTCACATCACTGTTCAAAGTAACGTCTAGTCCCGTATCTTTCCTCGGGACCTTATCTCTGTCCTTACTCCTAGTTATTTGTGTATAAAGTTCGTCTATTTCACTGGAGAAAGATACGGGACTGTCCCGATTCACTTCGGGACAGCTTACCGCTGGGGTCGGCACGAATTTCCCTAATTTAGGATTACTTTTAATAGTTTTACGCCAACCAGGATCGTAATTCACGTATTGACTTTCAATATTTGAAACGTCTTCGTTGCTGAAGCTGATTTCATTTGGACACATGGATGATGGAGAAGGGGCGTATAGTCCGTGACTTCGTATGCTCACTTCGGACATTTGGTAATTAGGACAGTAGATATCGCTCTCGTTTTCAAACCCTTGTTCGCTCGCGTTCGTGCTACAAGTCTCGAAATCGTACGTCGTTTTGGCAATGAAAAACGCGTCTTTATCATCTATTTTCTCTTTGGATCCCATGTTTTCAGGGTTTGGTAGCAAATTGTCTAACTCTCCCGAAGCTTCCAAGTTCTGAGGAGTACTGGATCTATTAATATCATCACTGTTCATGGTACACTCCTCAGAAATGTCTTGCAAGGACTTATCTAGGGTGTCTTTTTCTTTGTTCGGCTGCAAGTAATCTATGTACTGCCCAAAGCTTTCTGTATCGGTAATTTCATTTGTAGAACATAAGGCACTGTGAGTGTCTTGGAATGACGTCATTTCTGAGTGCGTGTTCAAAGTTTGGTCCGAACACGTATGGGGCATTGCTATTTCAGACGCAGAACTGTATTCTAAACTGCACTGTTGGCTTATAGTTCTCATTTCTGGTTGTTCAGCGTGTGATTGCAAGCATTCTTCGGAAACGCTGCTTCTTTGCCCGTTGAACGTTTTAGGTACATTCGATTTGACAATTTGATGTTGTGGCACTAAAGTTTCGGGTACGTTTGTATAGATATTCATAACCTGAGATCTGCCCGTTTTAGGATCATCATTGTTCCACGACTTTTTGTCAATTGAGTAGTTCTTGTAATCTTTACTTTCATCTTCTAGTAAATTTGGATTCAATGCATGTCTTGTCTCTTTAATACCATTGTTAGACCTTTCCACGTGTATATTGGTATTGTTAACTTTGGATCCAGAGTTTATTATATTCGCTACGCCATTATAGGCTTCTTTCGTAGGTAATGGTAAAGAAAAGTGGGAATCGTTGTCACAGTCTCGCCTAGTCGGCAATTCTAGACAATTTCTCTTCATATTCTGCCTTTGTTTCTTGAAGAACTTCTTAGCTACGTTCATTTGATTAGGATTGTAGAACATTTCTGGTCCAACTGTTCCTGTGTCAGGGTACGTCATCATTGAATTATTCGACCTGTATTGCTGTCTGTGTAATACTACCAGATTTATATTAGTCTTTCCGTTGGTATTCTTAATTGAATCTTTAGGTAGCGTTTGCCCGTTCAACTCTGCACCTCCTTTATAAGTCCCACTGTTATTAGTTTTGGAATTAGTTCTATTAGAACTCCTACTGCCTGATCTAGACCTGTTATCGTTAGGTATAGGCAAAGTTGGCGCGGTCTGACTCGCGGGTAAATTTTGTTGATTAGTATCAAACACGCTTCTATTTCGGCAACATTGTTTACTCTTTTGAAAGTAGCAGTGCATCATCGACCATTGTGCTCTGACGTCACTGCGCGCTATTCCATAGAAGAACAATATAAAGGTGCCTAAGATCGTCGCGCAAACTGCATAGATAATGCTGCAGATATCTTCTTGATAGGGGAGATAGGCTGGTAATGGTCTGTACACTGCTACAGCACCACAAGACCACACAGACATGTATAAACACATTACTATCACTTGCGCTCTCAATTGAATAATAGGAGTATGCTCCACATCTTCGATTTCCGAATCCAAATTGGACTTAACACTCCTCCGCTCTGTATCGTTATTCTGTGGCTCCCACATTTCTAAATCAACATTTTCCGTCGCTTGCGTCCCTTCAGATAACTGCACGTTCATATTTCGAATCGTACAACGAATCAGCAAGAACAGAATAAGCAGGAATATGAGCAAGATTCCTCCAGGAACAAACAAAGCGCTCAAAGCGGGCGCTGTACTCAAAAAACACTGAGCGTAACCCGCGTAGTCTTTCAAATTAACAGCTCCTGATATACCGCAGACAATCAGAGCTATCCCCCAACCGACCAAATACAACCCCAAAATGGGTTTCTGTACAGGAATTTCCGGTGGAATATCATCTTCTGGAGTCCTCACAGGATTGTGCGTCTTTGTCACCCATTTGTACATATTGCTAGCCGACACACACATCCAGAGCAAGCAGGAAAGAGACAAATAATGTATTAACAGTCCCAAGATCTGGCATAGTTTGACGTCTTCCGTTTGGTAGATTCCCAAGGTGTATAAGAAGCAGAGTAGTCCGATTGCTATCCAGGTGTTTATTAATGCATGTTTGGTTTTCTTTGGCATCTGTATGGCTGGGTAGCACATGATGTAGGTTAAAGTGGCACAACTTAAGCATCCGATGAGGATTAAACTGCCTACATAGACGGCAGGATGGGACACTTTGAATCGAGCTCCGTCTGTTCTGGCTCCGTATATGCCTGTCTCTACGTTTTGTAGTAAGCCTACATAGGCTAGTTTTGTGCAGCTGATTATTATCATTTCTGATACTACGTGGGACACTTTGCAATCTGAAAATTGAGATTAAAACTGATTAGTAAAAAGAAACATACAGGGTGAACTTGGTAACTGTGCGCAATTCAAATAAAACGTTCTAACCGAGACCTTTCCGCAGTAGCCAATATTCTAGGGTTATCACAAATTACCAAAATAAAATAAAAAAATCAGCTCAATCGATCCACCCGTTTAGGCCTGAAAGAGTAACAAACACACATCCAGAAATTCTTACAAACTTTCATATTTATAACATTGGTAGGATTCGTCAAATCGTGCAACCGAGGACCGGGAGTCGTACGCACTGACGATGCTCTTGAGTAGAGAATATTCATATTCATATTCACTTTATTCATATTTTACATATACGTCAACAAATTGATAAAAAACACAATCATAACCTATGAATTGTGATTTGACCCTGACAGTGTAAGTAGGGAAACCTGTTCTGATGGAGTATATATGTCACTGGAAAATAACAAGATTCGTAACATTGTGGTCACTGTTCAAACCCAACCTAACCAACAGATTTCGGATTTTCCAGATCTATAGTTTATAGGTTGGCAAGTCTAATTGTACCTAAGTCTATGGTAACAAGAATTGTCACTATCAGCATCGACCAATCAGAGAACAGTGTGTTATTTTCCGTATTTTAAAAGAGCGTAAAATTAAAAGTTCATCTGTGATTTGTCGATCCGTTTAGAATCAATTTATCTCTCGTTTGGAATCCTATGAAAGTTTATAAATTTCCTAGGAAATTTAATTTCTAAACGGATCGACAAATCACAGATGAAGTTTTAATTTTACGCTTTTTTCAAATACGGAAAATAACAAACTGCTCTCTGATTGGTCGATGCTGATAGTGACAATTCTTGTTACCATAGACTTAGGTACAATTAGACTTGCCAACCTATAAACTATAGATCTGGAAAATCCGAAATCTGTTGGTTAGGTTGGGTTTGAACAGTGACCACAATGTTACGAATCTTGTTATTTTCCGGTGACATAAACACCAATTATTATTATTACTGCTATCATATACCGGTGGTGTTATCTTGCCAGCGTCTAGTGTCGGGGTCCCAGACAGCAGCGCGAGCGTCGGCCCCGGCACCGGCTCGCGCGCGCACCACCGCCAGCACCGGCTCCAACAACGCACCCGGGACCACTGTGTTCACTGGGAACAACGACACACTTGCATTAACTGCTACATTACATACATAGGAATGAGGAGATCCGTAGACAAACTAAAGTCACCGTAGTCACTTATCGCGTAGGTAGTTTTACAAAAACATTATAAAACCAACCTCGACGTTTCGGATCTGTTACGAGATCCGTGGTCACGACTGAAGATGCGTCGTCCTGCGTCGGCGAGACGGTAGATTTACATCTACCCTCATCATCATCATCATCTCAGCCATAGGACGTCCACTGCTGAACATAGGCCTCCCCTTTAGACTTCCATATGTACCGGTTGGAAGCGACCTGCATCCAGCGTCTTCCGGCGACCTTTATAAGGTCGTCTGTCCACCTTGTGGGTGGACGTCCTACGCTGCGTTTGCTAGTCCGTGGTCTCCACATTGGGCAGGCCACATAGCGCGTAGAGCGAATGGCCGATGGGGTCGAAAAGTGCTCGAGTGGAGACCGTGGATTAGCAAACGCAGCGTAGGACGTCCACCCACAAGGTGAACACACGAACTTATAACGGTCGCTGGATTCAGATCGCTTCCAACCAGTATATGGAAGTCCAAAAAGGAGGCCTATGTTCAGCAGTGGACATCCTATGGCTGAGATGATGATGATACAAATAGAGTGCTTTTCACGAAAGGAGGGCGGGGGTGGCGCCCCGCAAAAAGGACTTGGACATTTTTAAAGTTAAAATATCTATAACATTTTAACTCCTCATAATTTCTCATATGTAATTTCTTAATTAAATAGGCACTTGTTTTATCTAACAAATAAAAATCCTTTATAGTCCAGTAAAAGAAGAAATGTGGATCGAAAAGTCGAAAGCAGAAAAACTAACTTAGTAACTTTGTTTGGACTAGTTAGGAGATAAACATACTAAAAGTCCTCACCCCTCCGAGGTGAGCCCGAGGGGGGGGAGGCCGAAGAAGGTCCCAGTTTTAGATTTTTTGCTTATATGTCAAAAACTGTGCGATGTACGATATTTTGTTGTGCTACATTATTAAACCTCATAAAATTTTCTACAACTTCGGCCTTGACACTTTTTATCTATCTCCAATCGTTGTCCAGCTATGAGCTTCCAAACATGGTCTATTTTGAAAACGCTTAAATTAGTTTTCCATACAAAGTCAGTAAAAAAATCTTACAAATAAAATTTGACCAACTTCTGGTTCTATTCATTTGCAAAGTTTCATTATCTGATTTCTAGACATTTGCAAAGTTTCATTATGATACGACATCATAATGAAACTTTGCAAATGTCTAGAAATCTGATGACAGTTTAATAATCTGGTACCACTGAGCTGATCTGATGATGGAGCCAGGAGGTGTCTACTGAAACTCTTCAATGGCTATTAGTAAAACCGGCGACTTTAGGCTCATTACATTCGGATTGATGAGACGTAGTCACCTCCTGGTCCATTATCAGACCCTCGTCAGCAAGTGTAATGAAAAAGTCTCATCGATTCGAATGTAATGTGCCCAAACTCGACGGGTTTACTAATAGTCATTGAAGAGTTTCATTAGACACCTCCTGGCTCCATTATCAGATCAGCTCAGTGGTACCAGATTATTAAACTGTCATCAGATTTCTAGACATCTGCAAAGTTTCATTATGATACGACAACCAGAAGTTGGTAAAATTTTATTTTTAAGATTTTTTTACTGACTTTGTATGGAAAACTAATTTAAGCGTTTTCAAAATAGACCATGTTTGGAAGCTCATAGCTGGACAACGATTGGAGATAGATAAAAAATGTTAAGGCCGAAGTTGTAGAAAATTTTATGAGGTTTAATAATGTAGTACTACAAAATATGGTACAACGCACAGTTTTTGACATATAAGCAAAAAACCTAAAAATGGAACCTTCTTCGGCCTCCCCCCCCTCGGGCTCACCTCGGAGGGGTGGGGACTTTTAGTATGTTTATCTCTTAACTAGTCCAAACAAAGTTACTAAGTTAGTTTTTCTGCTTTCGACTTTTCGATCCACATACCCTTTTTGGGCACTCATTGACTGGGCTATTAGGAAAGAAAGTCCAGTAATAATCGAAAAAACTAAATTTAGTTCCGCTAAATTCCGCGGGACCTCTTTCGTGAAAAGGACTCTAGTTTATACACAATATATATACACAAAATATTTATGCTAAAACCAGCTAAGAATTAAAAAAAAACTCACTCAATTGAAACCCAACAACAGGCGAAGTGATCTCCATATTCATATCCTCCCTCTTCGTGCTACGTCCGTAGTAATCCTTGGAACGGTGGCCCGTCCTATGGCTGGTGTCTTCTACTATAGGAAGCAAGGGGAACAGGGAGGCATCCTCGTAGACTGATATGATCAGATCGTGGGAGTTCATCTGTAACATCTCTCCGGACGTTGTTGTACTGTATAGCAGGGATTGGGGTATCTGGAATTAGATTTTTGAGGGTTTATTACGTTGCGTCCTATGAAGTCATAGCTGTGATGACCACAGGGTTAGAGTAGCGTCAATCGTTTATGGTTAATGCTCAAAAACGAACTTTGCTGACAGCAGTTGTTGTAGTTCGTTTTTCTATAGACTGTCATCTCAGTACATTTTTTAAGCGTATGTTGCGTCTTTGAATATCGGATACGGAGGGAGATTGTGATGTGTGGCATGTGCAATATGCACGCGTATGTACGCATGTGTATACATTTTGCGTACGTAGCATATATATGCGTTACGTAAGTACTTGTCCGTCACATATGTACCTACGTGTACGTGTGTTGGCCTACTTGCCAACAATGTTACTATGGTGTTAATCCTTACAATAGGATTACAATAGGTACAACGGGCAGATAGTGGCGAGCAACAGTGGCGAGGCGGTGCAGTGCTGGCAGCATGCCTCGAGCGTGTGACAGTACATACCTGCACGCTGGCATGCACGGCTGCGTCGGGCAGCGACAGCAGCGGCGCGGCGGTGCGGTTGGAGGCGGTGCAGTGCTGGCAGCATGCCTCGAGCGTGTGACAGTACATACCTGCACGCTGGCATGCACGGCTGCGTCGGGCAGCGACAGCAGCGGCGCGGCGGTGCGGTTGGAGGCGGTGCAGTGCTGGCAGCATGCCTCGAGCGTGTGACAGTACATACCTGCACGCTGGCATGCACGGCTGCGTCGGGCAGCGACAGCAGCGGCGCGGCGGTGCGGTTGGAGGCGGTGCAGTGCTGGCAGCATGCCTCGAGCGTGTGACAGTACATACCTGCACGCTGGCATGCACGGCTGCGTCGGGCAGCGACAGCAGCGGCGCGGCGGTGCGGTTGGAGGCGGTGCAGTGCAGCCGCGCCGCACCCCCCACCCACCACGCGCACGTCACGCCGCCGAACCCCGCCGACACGCGGAAGTGCTCCAGCGCCATGTTCTCCTGAACACAGAGATAACGATGGTCAAAAAGAGGCACCGTACAGTTAAAATACCGTCGGACGGCTGCTTAATGTCAGTAACGAAATTGTGGCTTTGAATTTAGAAACTTGTTCATTATTGAGTGAAACTTGTTCCTTATTAGTAATTCGTACTTTATTGAACGAAACTTGTGCATTATTGAGTGAAACTTGTGCATTATTGAGTGAACCTTGTACGCTATTGAGTGAAACTTGTTCATTATTGAGTGACACTTGTGCATTATTGAGTGAAGCCGGTACATTATTGAGGGAACCTTGTACGCTATTGAGTGAAGTCATTAAGTATTGTGTGAAATTCGTTAACTATTGAGTGAAACTTGTACATTATTCGTGCGGCCGACATCACCGCCGGGTCGATGTTCATAGTGAAGTGAACTATGTAGTCGATGATGGAGTCAGACATACCTTCTGTCGTTTAACATTAGTGATGTGCGTGGAGATCTCTTCGGCGGCTCGCATCATGTCGGTGCAGGCTCCGTACTTAGTCTCGGCAGCTGCCATCACTGCTGGGGTGATGTTCATCGCTGCACTGATCACGTCCAGGAGAGTTGGACCTGGAATTATAATATAATTATGATCATTAGCCCTTGATTATATTTTATTTATTATTTTATCATTATAGCCGGCCTCGAAAGCGATGGCGTGATGACAGTCACATACCACGCGGCCTGGCAAGAGGCGGCACTGGATCGTGAATTATGGAGGGACTTGGGGGAGGCCTTTGCCCAGCAATGGGACAGTGTAGGCTCGTAATAATAATGATTGTGCATCTCTCGGACCAACGATAATCAAACTCATGATAATAAATTTTATCATCATCATGATTAGCCTTCCCTTAACCAAGAAACATTTGCAAGTTAATTCTACGAATTTAAATTATATTTTACGAGCGAGAGAGTTGTATGCAAGGAATATGCTTTCAAAACAATTTGCTAACAATATCTTAAAACAATATCTCACCCAGTTCTTTTTCCTCAGCAATATACTGCATATAATTCCTGACAGCTTGAGCAATAAACATCACATCGTCTGCATCGTTGATCTCAGCCAACGGGTACGTCTTCTCCTTGATAAGCATGGCTAATCTCTCCGTAGCATTCACCGCAGAATATTGCACTAACGACACATTGAGCAACGCAAACTGTTGGAGCAACTTGGTCACGTTACTTATGTACGAACATTCCGTAGTGTTAGCTTCACCCCACTTGCCTGTAGCAGAGCAATGTCTATAAGCCATGCCTTCACCACTTCGACATGGTACTGAAGCCGTTCTATTAATCAACATTAATGGCCACGAATACAACCCTTTGGTACTCTCTGTAGATGACGAATTGCAATACTGAGTTAGGTTCGATAACACCAAAACTTGTACAGTATGGTTATGTTTCAAATGATTCTGGTCACTGTATATACACGTCCAGTTCCCCATATGATGGTTGGTGACATTAGGGAAGTATACCGTAGACTCGGCCATGCCTTCTTCCTGCATATCCGTATTAGTTACATTCACATCACATATTTCTAACATTGGGTGTATCCACTTTAGTTCGTACTTAGCCATTACAGATGCAAATGGAGCATTACATGTTAAGACTAAAGAATCTCCTTCGAATACCACTTGGTCATGACTCGGTTTGACGATTAAAGTCTTTGAAGGCAGTGCATTCCCGCATGCAGATAGGTCGAGGAATATTTTCAGTTTGCGGATGAGTTTGTTGGCTAAGTTTTCGGGGAAGGCGCATTTGGGGTAGCCGACCAATCTGACGCTTGTGTTCCTAGACCAGTCGCCGATCCAGAGCATGTCGCAGTCACAGATTAGAGGGTTCTCTGTTATATCCCTGGAAAGAGAAAATGCATATACATATTTAAGTTGTTAGTATTCCCTTGGATAGTACTAGGTGGAGGCACGGTAAAGAGATATCCAGTAATGTAGAAGCGGTTGAAGTCGCGCAAGTCGCGCGAGTTTGCAACGATTTGGGTAAGGTTTGGTAGGTAGCTTTTAGGGAGTCACCTTACTGTATATCTTTTTACCGTGGTGGAGGTCTTGCATTGATTAACTTTCTTTCTGTAAAAAAATAAGCTTTTTTTTGTAATTAAAATTTACATATCTCTGGAATTCACCTACTATGTTATCTGGGGGCACGGTAGTGCCCCCGCCAAGTCGAGCGCGAAGCAAGCACTGCCGTACCATCCTTTACAGGAACCATTTCGCCGCATTTTCAGGCCCCTATTTGAGAACCTCTGGATAAGACCAGAACACAGAAATTTTCGTCATTCAGTAAGCTATAACTACATACTTAAAATCCAAAATTTCAAGTCTGTTGGTCATTAAGTTCTGAAGTTAAGCGAAAGCAAAGTTTCGCATTTTCGACACTCACTCACTCACTCACTCACTCATGATCATCAAAATAGAACTAGTACTTCCCATAAACTCAGAGAGCTGAAATTTGGTATATACTTAGAATTTATTGTATAAGCCATAGGAAAACTAAAAAAACATGCAATTTCGGTCTCGTTTTCGAGATAATTCATCTGCATAAATAACTTTGTAATCTGATATAAATGTATAGGATTACAAAGTTACATTTGCAGTCATTGGTTAAAATAGTATAAAGCTTTTATTTACTTTCGCCTGTCGGCCTTATAGTAACCTTATAATATAGCGTTTCTACAAAAAGAAGTGAAATCCCACCAAAAACATTCTGTAAAAAACTAGCCAAGTCTCGATGGAGCTGCTTGTTTATCTCTAAAAAATAATGAAATCTAGACAAAGTCGTGCCAAGTCTAAGATTTCTTACTGCGATTTCTTTATTATTATAGTTAATGTTGTGTGACTTGGCCGTTGAAGAGTACACAAGGGTACAAAACCAGATGCTTCATGACACTTGGATCGCCTAAACATAAGTATTATTGAAATACGCAGCTTTATCAAGCCTACAATTGACTGGTTATTCAATCAACGTTTTCCAAGTGGCAATTTTCTATCATGAATTGTTAGCGGAAAGATTGGTGCAATGGTGTCATGGAGCACATGGTATAATACCCTTGTCTACCTTTCAACGGCCAAGTCACACAACATTAACTATAATAATAAAGAAATCGCAGTAAGAAATCTTAGACTTGGCACGACTTTGTCTAGATTTCATTATTTTTTAGAGATAAACAAGCAGCTCCATCGAGACTTGGCTAGTTTTTTACAGAATGTTTTTGGTGGGATCTTATCTTTTCTGGAATTTTCTTGTAGTAACATACAGTTCACTCAAAAGCAATGTTCTATTTGTTTTAGATAACTTAAACTTAAATAAAGCTAGTTTATCATTCCTTTTTTTTGAACAGGAGAGAAGTGCAATCTAGAATAAAAAACAGTACTTGTAACAACTACAAAGCCTTTTAAACTCACTGTAAAAAAGAGGTACTCAATTCTTGTATTTGTTTACATACCTACACAATGTTGTACCTACTTATACTGAACACTATCATTTAGTAAACTTGTATAACATTTGATATTTTGTCAGGATTAACTCTCAAATTTAGCTTTATAAGATGTATTTTTACTAATACAGCCACTTACAATTGCTTCAATCCCACCAAATGGTCAAAGGTGCCGCTGGCCATAGCGGATATATGGTTGTTGGCCAACACGAGCCTCTCCAGGTTAACCAACCCTTTGAACATCTCCTTGTAAACATTGCTTATTTGATTGTTAGATAAATCCAGTCTCTGTAGAGCCGTCAGGTTGTAGAATGCATCTGATTCTATTAGGTTTATTTGGTTTCTGCTTAGATCCCTGAAAAGTAAATAAAATTAGTTTATTATTAAGATTAGATTAGAAAAATAAATCTTTATTAGTACCAGTTAGAAAAGTAATTGTTTCACCACTAACATTTAAACTAATTGTGTACCAATTAACTTATCAACCAGAGTGTTCTCTTTCAGAGAACAATTTATTTACTTTAATTATGCAGGCTACAAAGTGTAAAACTATGGAGGGTGCAGGCTACATTGAGTACTGTTGCACATTCAAATTTAAGACATTCAACAGAAAGATAATGAAGATATGTGTGTAGGTAGGTACATCATGTTACAATGTGTTATGTCTAAACTGTTGGTATATTAGAATCAAAACTTATTTCTCTACGTTTGAGTTTTTCTTTTTCTAGTTTTTATTAAACAAATAGATAAATACTTACAATTTCTGCAAGTTAGGTAGGTACAGTTCCCTGGATAGTGTTGAGATAGCATTTCCGGATAAATTCCTGAAAAAATTAATGAAAGTCTTAGACTTTCTGTGTGTCTATGTTATACCTTAGCCATATAAAGTTCAATACATAAAAGCTTTCTCAATGTATTATTTTTTTATGCCCTAGGATCGAAGTTGGGATTTAAACAAATAGTAATGTAACTACATACTGAACTAATAAAAACAAGTTATAAAATGTTAATAATTATGGCAAACAAGCCATTACTTACAAGCTCACTACAATGCTGAACAATTTGCTCAAGTCTATCTCCTTTAGCTCGGTGATCTGAGTAGGGCTTCCGCCACACTTGAGCCTTAAAAGCTCGCCCGGTTGGGGCTCCGCTGACGCCCCTTCCGTAACTTTGTTCCCTTTGCATGAGCATAACGACGGGCAATTACTAAATACAGGATACACAAACGCCAAGCCCAGAATAATAACTGCACACCACTTCATGACGCTTATTTCCGTTAAAGATGCAATTAAAAACGATGGCACGACGCCAAATACGAAAAACTATCACATTTTCACAAATTCTTCACATTCATGTATGGTGTTCGTCAACTAACAGCCTAAACTAATTTTAGATAAAGAGAAATTTATATCAGGAATCAAAAGAAATACATCCTCACTGTTAAAGTTTATTTTTAGGGAAATAACAAAAATAAACAACTCAGAAACAATACAAAAGTACACACATCCGACATTTGTAAAAAAGCATAGATTAGGTAGAGAAATAGATGAAAATGTCAAAGCAAATTTTATTGTCTGTATAAAAGAATGAATGAATGCTTCCAGTAGAGTTTGACAAGAAATGCCACAGATAATCTAAAAAACTACCTATATATACATCTATATAGATTTGTATATCTATACCTATAGGTAGGTATTATTCTTAACCTACTTATAAAATACGAGATTATAAAATTCGGAAAATAAAACACAAATTATGTATATTTCATTTCTTTTTATTTCTAAGTTTCTTTTTATATTTTTCTAATGGTTTGTGTTGCATTAGAGGCAATTCTTTGGATAATCTAGAACATTGGTATCTTTAAAATATTATTAATTTCTAATTGAACACAGTGTTAGATTATTTAAATAAATTATATTTAAATAATCTAACACTGTGTTCAGATAGGTAGGTCAACCGTTCATCATTGTAAATAACGGCATAAACTCACTTTACAATGATGAATCTAAATACTCACGAATAGTTTAGTGTAAAAATAGGTCAAACTTTCATTATTTTTAACAGAATTTAACTCTCTCATTAATATTCATCTGAGAATCGAAGATATCTGGGATGATGTCAAATTAGATTTACAAGTGGCGCAATTCATATTATTTTTTAATATTTTTCGGACTCACCCCATCGTATAGGCCTGTGAATGCATAATATTAAGTCTCTCTTGACTTGCTGTTACTTAAAAAAAATTATGGATTAAAATTAATATTATTAGAAAACTCGACTGACACATTTGGCGCAGAGTGTACTGTTTGTAAATAGTGTATCAAGTTATAATATTTGGTCAGCCAAATGTTCTTCACAATTGTAGCCACTGGAACGGAATTTAATAAATCTTGTTATTAACAATGATCGAAATGTGTTTTTAAATTTATGGCAATCTGGGTTATTATACACCCGTACTTGTCTGAAACAGTTTTCTGTGGGATCCGAATTAAGGTCATGCAACACATGATTTTAAGTTTTTTCCTTATAAAATAGCCATAGTCTTTAAATTTTTTTTAAAGTTACTATCCAATATTTTAGTGTTGGTACCAATTTTTCTTTACTGTGTCTATCAACATAATATTTGAAATTCTTTCAATGGCTTCTTACCAAAATTTTGGTATGTTCAGTCTTATATGACAACA
This sequence comes from Hemithea aestivaria, assembly GCA_947507615.1. Lineage (NCBI taxonomy): Eukaryota > Metazoa > Arthropoda > Insecta > Lepidoptera > Geometridae > Hemithea > Hemithea aestivaria. Next base: position 16,588,299 of record OX382333.1, on the reverse strand, counting down.
CTTTTTAAGAGTTTTGCTTTTTTCTTCACATCGAAGCTTGTTCCGTTAACTGAGTTGAATAGACCGTCGAAGAAGGAACCTCTGCCGTATTTTTCAATGTGGGGCTGACCGGTGTTCCATCTGAGTAGGTAGCTAAAACAAAATAAAGTGGCATTCTTTATTATATGTATGTAGGTCAATGAAGTGGGGAATGTTTGCCTGAATTAGTGTGGCAACGTTTTGTTGCAAACAATTGTCCGGGTTTTCTACAAGAAGATTTGGTGGGTATTCAATAGCAAATTTTACTTGCTGTAAAGTTACTAATCCATATTTATTGTACAAGTTATTCTTTGTAAAATAAGTATTTATAATAACATCTTTAAAGAATGCTTTTTAAATCTTTTTTCTGTACAATTTCTTAAGATTTTTTGTGTTGTTCATAATATTATACCTAATGGGTTCCAGATAATCGTTGCATAATCTAGGTGGGAAGTGGATGTTTTTTAACTGTTTTGTTGATCTTATAATGATATATTTAAATAGTATTATCTCTGTTAATAAAAATAGCACCTACCAGTGTCAATATCTGGTGTATCAGGAAATCCATCAGCAATCTCGTCAGACGTCGACAGCAAAGGTTGGATATGCTTAAACCGGAGACGAAATTTGGCGTGATGAATCGTTTTTCGAAATATTTTCCGCAAACATACTATTTGCGGAGCTCACTGAAACTTTTTTGATTATACACACTTCAACCATTGTTTGAGTCCTATAAGCACTTGTGTAATAACTAATACATGGTTCAAGATCACAGTTATAGCTTTAGAGGAAGATAAACGGAATTTAATCAACGCAAAACACACTCGATTAAAATTAAAACAGTAATGTTTGCAAACGGCAGCCGGTAGCCATTAAGCATTGACATTGGCATTGACAATTAACAAACAAAATGGCGCCGCAACGGGGGGATGCGCGGGTGAGAAAGGGACGAGGAATTGTCAAAATGATATGGAAATCCATAGACCACAGCGACCACAGCCATAGACATAAGGTTGATTATAGACTTTGGGAGTTTACCCCCCATGGTAAAAAAGTGTCTGAAAGTGAATGAACGAAATGAACTACGAACGAATCATAGACTATTTGGCTTTTTTTTTGTATAACGGTGTTGCTAGCTTTTACTAGAAATTAAAGCGGTTCGATGCAATTTCGATAATCGATAAATAATTGACTAAAAATAAAATATTTTAATCTGTGCAAAACAGATCTGCCAACATAATAAAATTAATTAGCCGTCAAACAAATGTCATAATAATTTGAAAAGTTGAACTGGAACCGTTTCACTGTTTTTCTCGTTATTATATTTACTATTGTATAATTTTAATGTTTATTGTTGGTGTTAAACCGTAAATCATGTTAGAACAACGATTCTCTGACAATGAGCCGTCGCGGCGGGATATTCCGTCGTTTATAGAGCCTCGGCCGCCGTTGATTCAAAATCCTTTCATGAGGCCTCGCCCTCAGAAGGGCATAAATTTATTGGAACAGTTTGATGAGGATTCGGAGACCGAAGAGCCTGAATTGGTGCAAGTGTACCTGCGTATGAAACCGATAAATATCCAGAATAACTTGTATGAAGTAAGATCAGATAAGTGTTTGGTAACTTCATTGGATACGACCACAGCCGGGCATGGGAGGCGCACACAACACAATGTGTCTCGAATGTATACTTTCTCTCGTATATTTGGACCTGATTGTTCACAAAAAGTAAGTAAATACATGCAACAGTTCCATAATAAACTGTAAAATTGAGCAGGACTATCGAAATAATGTATACCTACTATAATTCTTAATAAAATATCGCAAGATCATATTAGGATACCTACTGTAAAATAAAACTTATTAATGTCTATTTATTTTGATAAATTTTCACTTAATAAAGTGGAGACAGATGCATTAATGGGCTTGTGCATTTTGAAGGTAATTTTTAGATATGAATTGGCTATAAAATTACGTAAATCACGAATCAAATAATATAATTTCCAGGAAATATTCGACCAAGTAGTCAAAGAGAACCTGAAGAAGCTCCCGGAAGGTCACAGCTTCACCCTCCTCACATACGGAGCATCAGGTTCAGGGAAGACGTACACACTGATGGGCACGGTCACCTCTCCCGGCCTGGTGCCGAGGGCATTAGAGTATGTGTTCAAAGTTGTGGATGCAGCACAGATACCAATGTATAAGCCGTCTGATACGGGTGCTGACCAGCTCAGTTACGGGGCTCAGGATCTGGAATTACAGGTAATTAAATAGAAAATACAAAGATATCTTGCTGGAGGAAAGTGAGCTGATAATGCTCTCAAATGTAGCCGTGGACACAAAGATAATCTACTTATAATGTTACTACTATTATTAGGTTTTTTACAATATTTTATATTAATGTTTTTTTAGAATAACTTAAATTTATAAATGAATAAATAAGATCAAAAAGTAAATTATTAATATTAGTGATACTTATAAATAGTACTAGTTTCATCATAGTAGGAGAAATTCCTTAACATGAAATGATAATATCAACATATTTTTCCGTGTTGCAGTGGGTAAAACGTCTCCGTCAAATATCAGCACCATTGCGTGACAAGTATCGTCGCATGAGCGTGCAACTGAACAGTGACATGACCACCAGCAACTTTGATCTGACTAACCGGACCAAGTATTATGTTTGGGTGAGTCTTTCATATAAAACTAAGCTATGCCTATCAAAATATCTCTATGTGATATCAAAATTCTTAGCAAGGGCTTATGTCATAAAACCTAAATGTTATCCTTTCAGCCCAATCTGTTCTAACTTTTGACCACATTCAAATTTTTTGTTTGAAATAACATTTTTAAATTAACTGTAATATTATAGAAAAATAATCAACAGATCAATTTCCTGAAAAGCCCATTTAACATCAACAAATCTGTTTGTATTCGAGAAACTGATTGTAGATGGAAGTAGAACAAAAATCTTTAATATAACATTTGGTTATGTATCCAGGTTTCATTTGTGGAGATATATAATGAAGCAATATACGACCTACTGGCACCGCCAGACAAGAGGACCAAGCTGAGGATCAGGGAGGACACCTCGGGAAATGTTTATGTTAAGGTGTGTTATCATTGTACAAATCCATTGGCTATGATGTTACAATTTGCTATATTTCAAAGCAAGAGGGGAGATACCAGTGCCCTCCTGAAAACTTAGAAGTATTTCAGAAATTTTATATTTATTAAATGACTGACTAATTAGTACTTTAAATTAGACCTTGGTACTCGCCACGCAGTCATTAACAACATTGTTCTGACGTGATATTCACATATTAAGTCTTATTATTTATTTATCTAGACACGCGGCAGCGAGTCAAGCCAAGTTCAAGCAAAGGAACTGGCGACCGCGCCGTGTGTTATATTACACGAACCGTCCAAAGCGCGTTTTGACGACTTTTTACATCCTCGTTATACAAAAACTATTACACATAGACAAGTCAAATTTGGCACATATACTTACATATACGAACTATATCTCTGTTCCAAATTCCAATAACACAGCTCAAACGGTTATTTAGATATAAACATCCAGTAATCGGTGTAGTTAATACATACTGAGGGATAGATCAAAAGTAATATCCCAGTTCCAGATGACCTAGAAAGCTGAAATTTGGCATCCCGATAGGTAATGTCATAGTAACAAAGGGAAAAATCAGAAACTAGTATTTTTTTATCATTTTAAATTATTATTAATTTTTAAAATATGTATGATATTATAGTTTGGGACGCCTAGGAACGCATAAAGCAATACATGTTGCTATAATTTTTGTGTAGGCGGCTATTTTCTGTTAGATACTACGAAGTGTGCGCGAGTCCACTATTCCTTCTAATATAATTATAAATATAAATAAAAACTTTATACCTACTGTACGTATGGAAATATGTTTTTTACTTTTTAACGCCTAAACGGGTGGGCCGATTGACTTTAAATTTGGTATAAAAAAAAAATAGCTTAGACCCCTGGAATAACATAATATACACTACTTTACCAAACTGTATGCGGGTAAAACAGCTAGGCACAGCTAGTCACTAATAAAAATAGGTTCCTGGTACCTACGTAAAAATTGTATATCCTATGTAAATACCTATCAATATATCGACTCCTACCAGCACAAGGCGGCTCAGTGACATAGAGGTAATAATATTAACATTGTTTACAATAAAAATAATGTATGTATATCGCCTTAGGTGCTAGTTGGTGTAAACATTTTAGATACCTACATACCTGTAACGTATAGAGCCATAATATTATAGGTATGTGGCGGTATCTGGGGGCACAGCAGTGCCCCCGCCAAGTCGTCGTCATTACAAGTCTTGTCGGCTTAGGTTTTTTTTGATCGAAATTCTAATCCAGTTCCAGATGATCTAAAAAGTTAAATTTCCATCCAGGTAGGCGGTAGGTATAAAATAGCTGGGTGAATATAGATAAATTTATCAGTAACTAGTATTGTTTAAAAATCAATTGATTAGGTACAATATTCAAATCAATAGTGCACATAAATGCTATATATAAATAAGTACCTAATTAATTATAGGTATAGGTATATCGAAGCACGGCGAGGCCGCGAGGCTCACGACTCACGGGCCGCGGTGCGGTGCGACGGCCGTGCCATGGAGCAGTGGGGTGGGGGGAGGTGCAATAAAACAATCATTTGGTATTAATCTTATTATGACTGAGTGTCTTAAACCTATTACATACTAAAAAGTACTGTACAAAAAGCAATGATATCCCATCAAAAACATAAATGTGAAAAGAGAGCCAAGTTCAATATTACGATGTATGTAGTATGTACTCATAGTTACCTATGATTTGGTAGTTGACTTCGACGACAAAAGAAGTGAGATCTAAATGCGTGCCAAGTTCAATGGTCAGTCGTGAAAAATATTTACAACAACATAAAATATTTTATTACAACTTAAAAGATTATTTCTTCTTATCACTTAGAATTAATATTATTTTGAAGCCCAAAGTTTGACTTGGCTAGTTCTCATGGGTACCATTAAGAAGAAGTATCATTAAGATAAGACAATAGATACTTTATTGTACACCACATAATGTTACAGAAAATACATAAGTACATAATTATAATTAAAAATTACAATGTACAAGTGGCGGTCTTATCGTTAAAGAGCGATATCTTCCAGACAACCAATAGATGGAGGGGACTAATTTACACGATAAAAGACGGTGGCGCACTAATTAGCATTAAGTGCGTTTAATAGTGATCAAGCTAAAGTTAAGAGAGTACCTACCTAGTATATTATGAGAACTGGTCAAGTCAGTCTTTAGGCTTTAAAATAATATTAATTCTAAGTGATAAGAAGAAATAATCTTTTAAGTTGTAATAAAATATTTTATGTTGTTGTAAATATTTTTCACGACTGACCATTGAACTTGGCACGCATTTAGATCTCACTTCTTTTGTCGTCGAAGTCAACTACCAAATCATAGGTAACTATGAGTACATACTACATACATCGTAATATTGAACTTGGCTCTCTTTTCACATTTATGTTTTTGATGGGATAAACAGTTACAGCAATGAACTTACAGTTACCCAAAATGTTCACAGCCATCGCCACATACCATCAACCATCATACCATATTTGGCCACATCGCGCTGCTTACAACAAGATCAGGCGATGACGCTAACTTATAACCTACTAGCTACGCCCAGCAGTTTTACCCGCTGTACTACTATAGCCTATGTGTTATTCCAGGGTCTAAGCTATCTCTATACCAAATTTCAGCTCAATCGATCCACCTGTTTAGGGGTGAAAGAGTAACAAACATTCAGCCATCCATTCTCAGAATCTTTCACGTTTATAATATAAAAAAAAACGTATTGCAGGGCGTGAGACAAGCGTTCGTGCGTTCAGGCGGCGAGGCGTACGACGTGATGGCTGCGGGGCGCCACAACCTGACCGTGGCCGCCACCGGCGTGCACGCGCACTCCTCGCGCTCACACTGTATCTTCACCATCACCATGCTCACCGAACAAGGTGAGTCATCATCAACATCACTTGTTAGCCATCTTCACCATCACCATGCTCACCCAACAAGGTGAGTCATCATCAACATCACTTGTTACCCATGTTCACCATCATCATGCACCGAACAAGGTGTCAACATCACTTGTTAGCTATGTTCACCGTCACCATGCTCACCGAACAAGGTGAGTCATCATCAACATCACTTGTTAGCCATGTTCACCGTCACCATGCTCACCCAACAAGGTGAGTCATCATCAACATCACTTGTTACCCATGTTCACCATCACCATGCTCACCAAACAAGGTGAGTCATCATCACCATCACTTGTTAGTACCGTACACAGTGATGGCTGCGGGCCGCCACAACCTGACCGTGGCCTGCATCTTCACTGCATCTTCACCATCACCATGCTCACCGAACAAGGTGAGTCATCATCAACATCACTTGTTACCCATGTTCACCATCACCATGCTCACCGAACAAGGTGAGTCATCATCAACATCACTTGTTACCCATGTTCACCATCACCATGCTCACCGAACAAGGTGAGTCATCATCAACATCACTTGTTACCCATGTTCACCATCACCATGCTCACCGAACAAGGTGAGTCATCATCAATATCACTTGTTACCCATGTTCACCATCACCATGCTCACCGAACAAGGTGAGTCATCATCAACATCACTTGTTACCCATGTTCACCATCACCATGCTCACCGAACAAGGTGAGTCATCATCAACATCACTTGTTACCCATGTTCACCATCACCATGCTCACCGAACAAGGTGAGTCATCATCAACATCACTTGTTACCCATGTTCACCATCACCATGCTCACCGAACAAGGTGAGTCATCATCAACATCACTTGTTAGTACCGTACACAGTGATGGCTGCGGGCCGCCACAACCTGACCGTGGCCTGAGTCTTCACTGCATCATTATCATCACCATGCTCACTGAACAAGGTCACTATGCCATATTCTGCCTCCCTATGATAATATGCTATTCAATTCAATTCATTTATTTCGACCAAAGTACATAAGTCATATACATAGAAAGACAATCCATTTAAAAAAAATAAATTTATAAAATTATTTATACAATATCAAATTAAAATTACACATGATATTTAAAATAAAATTTAAAAATAAAAATAATGTCAAAAATAACTTTACATACAAAATAAATTAAAATTAAATTATAATAATCAAAGCAAACTAAAATATCAAAAATCAAATGAATATAAATTTAATAAATATTATACTATTCCCCATCCTTTTTCGGTCTCATCAATCCACTTCCCAAGACTAATAGACTAGTATTTATTTATAGTCATCATGTCATTGTAGACCAAGTCCCTTTCTCGCCTGCTATCTTATAACGAAGGCTGGCTAAAGCAACATATTGACCCATTGGGATCTATTATGTTCACCTTTACCACAATGTTTTTTACTCTTCAAAGAAGTGGTGTGGGTGGTATAGCAGTGATCTTGAATCACCTGGTAAAACTGCAGTTTGTAGATGCTCCCGTAGTGTCCTGAGATTTTATTAGGACTGAGATATTCTGATTCATCTGCTTCTTCTTAAACCTGTCGTGACCTATTCTGATGATCTGGCAGATATGACTTTCTCGACTGATTCTATTCTATTCTTAATTTTGTGGCTGGTGTGGCACCACAACTTTGCCAATGACTTGTGGAAAGATAAACCACCAAACAACGGAAAACAGATTTAAGAAATTTTTGAATATTGAGCACAAACAACAATTGTTGCTCAATATCTGAATCAGCCAAGATCATAATTAAAGATAACCTAGAAGTAAATTAGTAAAACATTCCTTCAGACGGTGAAATACGTACGTCTCACATACGTCTGTGCGATCTGGCGGGGTGTGAGAGACAGCGGGCGGCTCGTAATACGGGCGCCAGAGTGCAAGAGTCCCGAGTCCCGAGCAATCAACACTTCATATAACTTTATATGACATTCCATGTAATGGGTTTGCATATCTGATAAGAAAAACTGATTCGCCTTACTGCCCTGATTGCAACACAAAGGATGACTTGTACCACAGACTCATGGAATGTGTCCGAAACGAAGACATGACAAAAACGACTATATTATTCCGATCCAACCAAGTCGGTCTTTGTAATAGCACTCTGGGTTCAGCCAGGATGCTTTACAAACCCAATAAAGTGTATTCTATTCTATTCCTTCAGACGGTGAAATACGTACGTCTCACATACGTCTGTGCGATCTGGCGGGGTGTGAGAGACAGCGGGCGGCTCGCAACACTGGAGCCAGAATGCAAGAGTCCCGAGCTATCAACACTTCACTGCATGTGCTGGAACGATGTCTCCACATGCTGAGACGGAAGCAGAGGATTAAGGAAACCTCACTCGTGCCCTACAGGTAGGATTGTAAATTCCATTTTACATCTAAAATAATAATAATTGGGGTTTATACTCCAACAGAACAGGTTTCCCTACTTACACTGTCAGAGTCAAATCACAATTTATAGGTTGTGTGGCCAACCTATATGTTGCAGTTTCAGGTCACCGAGATTCCTACAAGGCCTGCAACATGACCTAACGACTACCTCCTACATATCTTATAGGAAACAGCCGGGACCCACAGTTTTACATGCCTTCCGGAACATGGTAGCATCCAGGTGAAAATCTTTGCCATACTGAGATTTGAACCCAGGACCTCCGGCATTCAAGTCGGATTTATGATTGTTGTTCAATTAACTTAAAAGTAGTATAGTCCAAGTTAATCTTGGGTTCTTAATATTTTAGAATGTTCAAAAGAGTTTGCTGTGACCACAGTTATTATATACCTTCTGAAACACGGTAGCATAGAGTTCAGGCAAAATTCAGCTTTGACCACATCTTCACTTACCAACAGATGAGACTGTGGTCAAACGCAGTCCTATTCTATGTAAAATATAAAAGAAAATAGCACTTGTAGATTTTACAACTTAGACCCAAAAAAGTCTTAGTTCCCAATACAAGAATATGTCGTTTTAGTTTTTATTTAATAATTCCCAATGAGTCAAACAATATAAGAATACCTTCATTCCCACTGTGTCAAACATAAAAGTTGTCATTTCCGAGGGAGCCAACGTTTACGCGCCTCCTCGGGTCATAACATAGAAATAAAGATTATAAGTACATTGTTGTTTCTTAGGAAGTCACACAGGTTTATTTTATTAGTCAAAGTTGACGCGCTCTCTCTGATCTGAACATAGTAATAAAGATTTAAGGTTTATTGTTGTTAGGAAGTCAAAAACAGGTGTATTATTATTTCCCAGGGAATCAAAGCTGACACGTCTCCTCGGCTCAGGGCTATCAGGGTCCCGCGGTGAAGCAGTGAGCATGGTGGTGACGCTGAACCCTTCACCAGACAACTCGCACGAGACCAAACACGTGCTGTCCCTCGCCAGCGTCGCACAGGACATACGTGAGTCTACTGTCACATCATCATCATCACTGGCCTTTTACATCTATAAAAGATGATTTAAGCAGCGTCCATATTAAGTGTTCGACACTTACGAGCATGTCTCGTAAGGCCGATACGGGAATGGCAAAGTCGACCGCAAAGTGTACAGACGAATTGTATTCCTGGTGAAGATAAGATAATTTATTTGTCAGAATTTTGGTACAATAAATAAGATCTTAAAACTAATAGGTTCCATCAAAATTCTGCCTTAGCAGGCGTACAAATATCGAATTCAATAACTGTAATTTATAAAATTAGTTATTATTCATATAATGTGAATTATTACATACAAAGTCAAACAAATTGGATAAAGATAATTATTTGAGATTATTGTCATTTAAAAAATCCTTAACAGAATAATAACATTTTGTCAGAAGCATTTCAAACAATTTTCTTTTAAATGTGTTTAGATTATTTTCTGTAATATTGTCTGGAATCTTATTATAATCTCTAATAGTCATACAGTACACATTTTGGCTGTTTAGTTGTAATCTTTGTGCAGGGACATACAATTTATTAGTTTTTCGGCAGCTTCTCTTTACAACGTCACAATTCACAATGCTTTCTAAACAAGTTTGGATATTTTTTTACAAACATTTCGATCTCAAAAATGTAGAGAGATGGTAATGGCAGAATTTTAAGTTGTTTAAAAAGATTAGTGCAACTGTCTCGATATCCTATATCACACATAGAGCGTATACATTTTTTCTGTAAAATAAACGCTCTATCAGCGTCAACGGAGAATCCCCCGAGAATAATTCCGTACCGGAGATTAGAGGAAACATATCCATGATACGCCGATAGAGAAGCCTCTTTTGTTGCTACTTGTCTAAGTCGATATAGCACGTATACAAACCTATTTAGTTTCGAACACAGTTTATCTAAATGCGGCTTCCAATTACAAAATTTGTCTATGGTTATGCCTAAAAATACTGTGTCATCTACTCTATTTATTGCATCACCTTTATAAGAAATGTTTACATTGTGTGGTTTGCTTTTATAAGTTTGAAATTCAACATGTTGAGTTTTCGATAAATTTAAAGACAAATTGTTGTTATCTAGCCAACTTATGACGTTGTATAATGCTTCGTTAGCATCCTTTTCAAAAGTCAATTTATTTTCCGCCTGTACTATTATTGTAGTATCATCCGCAAACAAAAGACATTGATGATTTGTGGCGTCTGGTAAATCATTTATGTAGAGGAAAAACAGTAAGGGCCCAAGAACGCTGCCCTGAGGCACTCCAAACCGATTTATACGAAGCTGGAGGAATTGCCGTGCGTTGGCGGCGCTTGTCTCGTTTCTGTGCTAGTTGCTCGAACCAGGCATTATCATGCACAGAAATGCCGTCAAATAGTGTCTTCCTCCAGCTCGCACGATCGTCTGCCGCTTCTCCCATGTTAAATGATTTCATATCCCTCTTAGCACTATCTTTATAGCGGAGCATTGGCCATCCTACAGGGCGTTTTGAGTCCGCTATTTGTCCGAGAAGAGTCTGTCTTGGCAAACGAGAAGGCTCCATACGTTGCACGTGCCCAAGCCAGCGAATTCGCCTCTGCTTTAGCACCGCAGTTATACTTGGTAGTTGCGAGATACTAAGCACCTTCTCGTTTGTGACTGTCTTGTTTGTGTCATACAATTTACAGCATTATTTTCTATGAGCAAATGAGTCACGTGGTGATGCCAGGTGGTGTCGCTTAATGACAGAATGGTGGCCCATTTTTTTTTTTTTTTTTGTTAACGCCGGGAAAAAATGCGTTACGCATACCCTCCCATCGGGGGTATGGGAGGGTTATGTGGGACTCCCCGTGCAGGACAGCTGCACGGGTATACCCACTAAAACAACCCGGCGGCACTCCCGCATCGTCTTTGGGACGGAGGCCTGGGAATCGGCAGAGCCTTGCATTCAGTATGGTGGCCCATATTAGGACATAGGAATCCAGGTCGACCGATTGCTAGATGGACCGATGACATCAGGAGAGTGACGGGAAATCGATACATGAGGGCGGCAAGGAACAGGGGAGAATGGCATAATCAAAAGGAGGCCTATGCCCAGCAGTGGACTATTGAAGGCTGATGATGATGATGAAATATATCATTATTTTTTATTTTTCAAAAAATATGACAGATTTCAGTTGAACAATGCTTAAATTAAGATCTACCTTCACCTGAAAGCTATGAATAAACAAGTTGTTTTTTATTATAATCAACACGTCTTGAAATTAAAATTTATTAATTTTCACGATTTTTTAGTAATAATAATGCCATTTGTATCACTTTTCACAAAATTATCTCCGAAACTATATAAGAACGTGAAAACCAAAAAATCGTATTTTATTTCTCATAATTTATATGTAAAAATCTCAACATGGGTATAACTCGAGTTACATCACAGGAGGCCACATTATGAATGGAATTTCACGGTATGTGATCAAAGCTTTTTAAAAAGTTTATTAAATGCCCTAACTGCCCCACAAGTTGCACATTTGAAGACCTTTTGGAGGCTAACGATAAAGCAGTGGAACTTGCGCGATACTGGGCTAAACAACTTTAACATTATACGTATATTTTAAAACGAAAATTGATTAATAAAACAATATTATAGTCATTTTCGACTCGAAAAGAAAAACAAGTGAAATTTTAAAAAACTTTTTAAAAACAAGCTTTTATTATTATTACCATAAAGTACTCGCCAAGACGAATCAAATGAGCCCAAACTCGATGGGGTTACGTCGTTTTATTACGGAGTTCCTATGACCACCTCCCAGCTCCATCATCAGATCAGCTCCATGTCATAATAATATTGCATTGTCATCCGATTTATGCATGCATGCAAAATTTCAGCTCAATCGGACACCGGGAAGTGGGTCAAATTTAAGTTGTAAGATTTGATTACAGACAGACAGACAGACAGACATACAGACAACAGACAAGTGAAAGTAAATAAACGCTTGTAAGAAGAAAATAAGTTTATTTTCCTATTGCAGAGATCAACAACACAATGTACGCATCGACATTAGAAACAATCAACGATTCACAAGACACAACTATAACAAGTTCCGCCGAGGTCATGAAACTCAGATCAGATAATGAAAGGCTGCATTTTGAACTAATACAGTAAGTTATTTTGGTTATTTTATACAAAAAAGTTAAATAATCACTGTTTCTCGTGTAAACATGCTATCAAAACCTTTAGTTTTAGGCTTCCGTAGTCAACAAGGAAGCCTTATAGTTACGCTTTGTCCGTCTGTCCGTCCGCAGCATTACAGAGAAACTATAAGTCCTAGAAAGCTGTAATTTTGCATAGGTAAGGGCAATAGTTAGGGTAATACAACAGTAAAGAAAATAATTCAAACTTAATTAAAAATTTTTATGTGATGAAGTAGAAGACGAGCAAGACGCTCTCCTGATGTTAAGAGATAACGCTGCACATAATCAGTAGTGCTACTTAGGATTTCACGATGTGAAATTGTAGGAGCACTGCACCAACGCTTCTCACTCAAGAGTCATAAGATGTTAAGACTCTTCAGCCCAGTAATTTCACTAGCTACAGTGCCCTCCTACCGAAGCACAGTAATGTTTGCACATCACTGCTCAGGCGGTAGAATAACTAGCACGGTTGGGGTACCCACCTAGACGACCTCCTGCAAAGGAAGTCTACCCCCGGTAATTTAGGCTATTTCCCAAACATCTAAGATGAGTTGAAATTTTTTTTCTTTTTTTTAAGAAAAATCCTTAAATTTAGTCTACATTTTCAGAGCCCAAGCAAGAAACAAAGAGCTACTCGCATCAATGGAAGAGACACAATCACAAAATGCGAATCAAATACAAGAATACGTCGCCGAAGCCAAGGCGTTCACCACACAGTTTTATCAAGCTGAAATTGCAGCGCTCAAAACTGAGGTAATAAATTATTTAGTACCATAACAACTATTCACTTATTTTTCATTAGAAACTTATATTATTGTACAGTCAACTACAAAGAGATGTATCCATGTTAGTCTTACAAAATGAAGGAACTTTTAGTATGCAAAAATTATTTACCCTTACTTCGTGACATTTTCAGTATCCACCAAATCTTATACTATATTCGATTCATTTTAAATGCTATTATTATGTATCACCTAAGGAAAAGTAGTGGGATACATCATTGTTGCATAATAAACGAGTCGATGATAATATAAAGTTTGATTGCTACTAGAAATGAATACATACTTAGTGGCGTTACCTACTGCCCGCACCAAGCGTTTTGCTTCGTCGTTTCTAATGAGAATTGGTCGCGTTTGGAACACTTTGCCGTCATCTGTGTTTCCCGAGCGGTACAACTTGGGTATCTTCAAGGCACGAGTGAATAGGTACCTTTCTAGGCATCTTACGTGATCCATCGTCGACCGCATTTTCACTTTCCATCAGGTGGGATGTGGTCAAAAGTAGGCCTATCTCGTATAAAAAAAAAAAAAAAAAAAATGTCACAAGCCAAGGGTAGTTCATTGTGGCAAATGAAAATTTACTTCATTTTGTAAGCCTAACATGGATACATCTCTTTGTAGTTGACTGTACTTGATCTAGACTTTTATTTACCTTGTTTTATTTCATTACATAGATGGAAGAGTTAAAAGAAGATTATGAGAATCTGCTAACAAAGCAAGCCGCACCTAACGACACTGGATCGCCGAATAAACACTTGCAGGCTAAGGTAAATCGTAATATTAATAAATTAATTTATTGTGAGTTTGTAACATAGTTGTAATTTATTAACGTATTTCATATTTTTCCAAAGGTGGCCGAGCTAATGACAGAAATCGCCGTTTTAGAGGTAAGAAACGATATAATATCTAACACAATATATCACTAGAAAGTTAATACAAGTGAATTAAATTAAAAATTTAAAAAACCCCCAACGCAATACGTAATTCACCATTTTGTGGTGGCGGCCATCTTGGATTTTTAATTTTATATAGTGGGCTGTATTCTCCTAGTTAAGCCCTTTCATTTGATACCCATATTGAGGGGGTCGTGGAAGAAAAAAGTAATCCGCCATTTTGTAGCGGCGGCCATCTTGGACCGATTTTCACCAAACATGGCTAAGAACACTCTCGACTAACTCTACTTTCAAACAAAAAAAACTAAATCAAAATCCGTTCATCCGTTCGGGAGCTACGATGCCACAGACAGACACACACACAGACACGTCAAACTTATAACACCTCGTCGTTTTGCGTCGGGGGTTAATAAAAGTAATTGTTAATGTGTTTTACTCTAGCAGAACAGGTTACCAAACCTACACTATGAGAGTCAAGTATATCGCCGTCCCCGGTTTTTTTAATTTATTGTAATAAATAAAAAAGTTATGCATTTTAAAAGTTCTGGTTTCTAGAACAAACGTTCTTGTGATTCTGGAAAATATAATAGGTTTTTAATTTTCCTGTAAAGTTGAGTTTTTGTAGTTATCCGTTTATTCGCCGGGGACGGCGATATTGCAGTTTCAGCAGGGCTATTCACTTATCGGTTAGGGAACCGAACCGAATACCGAATTGTCAAAAATGTATGAAATGACGTGACATGACATGTCAAGTTGTATTATGTAGATACAACTTGACATGTCTTTTTATATATTTTTGACAATTCGGTATTCGGTTCGGTTCTTTCACGGATAAGTGAATAACCCTGCAGGTCGCTAAAATAACTTCAAGGTCTGCAACATGCTCTAACCACTTCCTTCTATGTATCTTAAGAAACAACCGGCTGTTTCACCCACAGTTTAAACGGAAGATAAAAATAGGCAAAATAGAGAGGAGTTTTGTAAAAATGTTTTATAATTTATTATAATACGTTTTGTAAAAATGTATTATAAATTATAAAAAAATTTCAGGAACAACTAGTAGAAGAAAAGTTAGCTCGAGCGCGCGCCGAAAAAGAAGTACAGCACCTACGCACTTGTATAGAGGAAAGAGACGGTAAATGTTTTGTTATTAAACATATTTTCACACAGAAACTCCCCCCCACCACTCAATTTAATCTTTCTTGATCTAATGTAGTACCTACTAAAGTTTTGCTGTGTTTAATTTTATATAAAGCATCAAAAATAGTAACCCTGAAATGTAACCAATAATTAAAACAATAATTTGTTTAGTTGTGCACGCTGTGACTCCCTTTAATTGCGGGAACACAATAGCATAATACTATTACCTTAAGAACAATGTATTTTTGTGTATCCTCCGTTGGGAGTCCTGAATAAATAAATATAACATACGACTTGGAAAATATCCAATACATTTTTTTCTAGAATCGTAACTTACCTACATACCAATAATTAAGATGTAAATTTAACTAACTTTGATATAGCACATTAATTTCCCTTACAAAAAATAAGAAATAAAAAAAATTGTCACTGGGAAATAGTCTCTGGTTACCCCGAACGGGAACCAGGCGTGATTATATGTGTGTACGTAATTTCCCTTACGCGGTAGAATTATATTCAAATCGAAACTGCATTCTCAAACCTTATTATAGTGTGAAAGATAATAATATATTCTCATTATTTAACGTTTCTTATTTGTCTACAGAAAAAGCTTTCACAGAGAGCTCAGAAAAGGAAGAAATAGTACTGACGGACAGTGAAAACGAAAGCGACAATGAGATTTTCAACGAAAGTCTTGAACCAGTCTTCAGAAGGGATCAAAACAAGTCACACATGTCCAAAAATGAATCCAAAATTAATCAAAATGAAAGTTTGGATGACACACTAAATGACAAATCAAATGATACACTGAAAGATAGTGTAAAAGGAAATGATTCAAATGATCGAATTAAACAAATGGTTGATAGCAAAAATGAACAGGAATCTTTGGACGATTTTAGTCTAGCTCGAGATGAAAATGCTGAATCAGGATATAATGTCACTATAAATAGTGATTACACTATCAAAGATAGAAGTCAATGCGAGGATGTGTTTTATGAAGCCACTAAAGTCCAAGAAATGAATGAGGAAAAAAATAAAGCGAAATTGTCAAGAGAAACTTATGTCGTTAAAGACGAACCGAAACCTACAAGCTTGTCTAGGGGAACCTATTTCGTAGACGCTCCCAATTTTAATTCTGTCAAAGACAACGATAACAAAAAATATGAACGACCAAAGATATCCGAAACGTTCGTAAATAAAATAATTAAATCGCTCAAAACTACGGAAAACAGTAACAGCTCTCTCAGTCAATTTGAACAGTTAGAAATGGCAGCTAATAATTACAGTGCTATACAAGGAGATAGGAGTAACAGTTTTGGAAAGAAATTGAAAAAGAGAAATTACTTCTATGACAACAATGAAACCATACACGAATTTGCTGAGAAATCCGACAAAGTTTCTAAAGAAGAAAAAACTACAGAAATCTTGGCTGATACAAACAAACTAGACTTTGGAGACAAACCAAAAGTGATTTTAACAAACACAGCTAAGCTTCAAGAACAAAAACTTTACTTTGACGAACCTAAAGTTACAACTGACGAAGTCTTAATTTCGAGATCAGGTCACACTGAGAAACGTACATATTTTGATAACATTGGTCCAGAAATAACTGACAAAAAACTCA
This sequence comes from Hemithea aestivaria, assembly GCA_947507615.1. Lineage (NCBI taxonomy): Eukaryota > Metazoa > Arthropoda > Insecta > Lepidoptera > Geometridae > Hemithea > Hemithea aestivaria. The sequence goes on along the minus strand of OX382333.1, from coordinate 16,571,146 downwards.
ACAACAAAGACCCTATAGTTGCAACCAACAAAAACCTTCATATTGATTTTAAATATGACGAAAGGTCACCTTCCATTGTTAAAGAAGAAATACCAAAAGACTACAAACCAAGTACCATAAAGAAACTGTTAGGGGAAAGTTACAATGAAAGTAACACTGTTAAAAAAGTCTTGAAAAAACCTGACTCAATAGATTTATTTGAATCGCCGAATTTAGTAAACATAATGAATAAAGAAATCAACAAAGCGAAGGATACTGTGGAAAAGCTCCCTAAAACATCTACAAATGCTAAAGAAGTAACTATTGAACAAATCCGTAAATCTATTGAAGGACTTGAAATAAAACAAACAAAACTTGACTTTTTAGAGCCGGTTGTTGAAAAATCTGATGCTAAAATATTAGCAAACGAGCCAAAAAGTCCAAAAGTTAAAAGCGATGTCAATGTAACAGTAAGTGCTGAATCTTTGGACAATACTCAAAAGGAGAATAATACAATTGATGAATTCGAAAACATTTGCAAAGACTTATCTAATGTAAGGGCAACTGAGTTTGATTTACTTGTCAATCAAATTGATACTCCACTCGAAAATAATGAGAAACAAGCTGAATCAACAAATTTACAAAATGATATATTAAAAAAAGATTTGCAAAATGATAAACCAACAAATGATTTAAAACTTGTTGATAAAATGAATGATATTAAAATTGATAACAAATTAAAAAACAACATAATTGACGAAAAATCAACAGATTTACAAATCAACGTTCAACCTATTGATGACAAATCAACGAATGATCAGCAAAGTAATGATCAACACACCGATGATAAATCAACGAATAATCAAAGTGATGACAAATCGAAAAAAGATTTACATGAAGAAACTAAGCTATATAATCTGCGAAGAAAAGGCAGGGACAAAAATCACGAATATGACGAGATTATTGCTCAAAGTCACTCCAAATGCGACAAGACTTTAACAAAAAGGAGTTTACGTTTAAGAAGACGTCAGAATTATGAAGATGTTGACTCTGATAAAGAGGAGAAATTAAAGGATATTGTTAATTTGAAGCAGGAATTCTCGGATGTGACCATGGGACTTCCGGCAGTGAAGAAGGAAGTGATGGATATTCCTTCTCCTGAAAAGTTGCCAGGAGAAGAGGAGAATTTCCCGCCGATGATGGGAATACAGAGCTGCCCGTCCAAAAGGTAATTTGATAACCAAATTTTTATTTATACATATGGCACGTAAAAATACAAGCTATGCCCAGCAGTATCACATGCTGCATAAGCGGATTTAGGGGAGGGGGGGCAGGGGGCCAAGGCCCCCCTCCAGAAGCATTGTAGAGTTACGAATTTTGCACAAATTTCATGGTCAAGATTATAATTTTTTCTCGGCGCTTATTATTAAAGATATTTGAACTTTCTAACTGTTCAGAGCGAGCTAAACGCACACTTTTCGTAGTAAATATTATAATATTTTTGCCTATTTGCACCTTGGGCCCCTCCAGAACCAAATCCTGGATCCACCCTTGACCTGCTGAATACTAAATTTTAGCACAATCTGTCCAGACATTAGGTGTGAAAAAGTAACAAACATCAATGAAAAATTTCGCATCTAAAGTATTATAGTATACAAATATCTCATGTTCAATTTTTAATCATTGTAGAAAATCATTTAAAAGGATTTTTACCGTAGAAATTTCTATTCAATTGTGTGGTGAAAGTCAATTAAAATCACAAGTACATCCGACAGTAGTAGTTTATCTTATAAACGTGAAAGTTTGTAAGAATGGATGTCTGGATGTTTGTTACTCTTTCACGGCTAAACGGGTGGACCGATTGAGCTGAAATTTGTTATAGAGATAGCTAAGACTCTGGCATAGGCTATAGCGGGTAAAACCGCAGCGCTGCTAGTTAGTACATAGTTGTGATTATTTTATGAGATTTTTTTCTTATATTTTGTCTGGCAAATACCATAATTTAGGAATAAAGAGAGTGCTAAAGTGAATAATTTAATTGTTTTTCAGTGTACAGCGAAGTCGTCGCAAGTTATTCACTCCACGCGCGGAGCCCTTAGAAGAGTCCCTCGGGCAAACAGGCGACAGTAACGAACGTCTGCGCGTACCGAGGCCCTCCTACCATCGCACCAGGGCTCGACGCAAGCTTTGAAACTATTATCATATTACTTGCTGAATTCGCTCTGTATATTGATGAAAACCGCATTCAAATCCGTTACGTAAATTGTATTAATCTGAACCTATCTCGTAGATTTTATGTTTATAATATTATGTTTTAACATTAATTTTGCATGGATAAATCCTTTGACATAACACAACGTTGGTGTTTTTCAGCACTCGTGTTCCGACCTCAAAAACACATTATAATTATAAGTACTAACATTATAACATATACGCGATATGTCCCGAGTCCCGATTAATAAAATTAACATGAGTTCAAATCGCGAAAGATTGAAGTGTTATAGTCGTTACGTATTTTAAAAGATCTAAGTGACGCGACATTAATGGACGTTTTATACTATCTTGAGGTGAAAAACAATTAAGTATAACTAATTAATGGATGATTTACTTAATTTTTATTATATTGATTATGTTATAAATAACAAAGGGTATAAATAATTTAATTGAGTTTTATTTACGATCCATTCCTGCGCAGACGACCAAAGAGCATATAGAACTTTTCTCCGTGGCGAAGAAAAAGTCTGCTGCGGATTCACCGCGAACTCAACGCACACGGTGTGCTGGTGTGCCATCATATTATTATGTTGTATGATATGTAGCTATGAAATAAATATTCAAAAGTTACGTTGTTTTGCAATTTACATTAAGTTTAAGAATAAGTGAAGACATTTTAAAAGAAAATATGAGGTGATGAGTCATCACTCTCGAGCGTACAACGCGGACTAAATCACAGATCAAGGATATATAACTATAATAAATTCCGCCATGTTCGTTGCTTTAAATCGCCTAGTCACACTAGGCGATTTAAATTTTTTTTCGGGGACTCCGCTGTACTTTTGTCCGGTCCGCTCCATGCATGTCCTCTGTTATTAGGACTTTATGTACGCGTTACTTTCAAACCCTCGTTTGCGTTACTCGATACAGTCTTCTTCTTTTCGAGTCGAAATGGACAATATATTTATTAATTTTCGAATTAAAACATAATTTTTGGGTTAAAGCTGTTTAACCCAGTATCGCGCCAGTTCCACTGCTTTATCGTTACCCTCCAGAAGGTCCTCAAATGTGCAAGTTGTGAGGCAGTTAGGGCATATGAGGAGGTGTGAGTGTGCCATTGACTGGACAGCACCGCAGTCGCACTTGTAATTCCCAGAGAAACCCCCATCTAAAATGGTTTTCTTGGGATCTTCCAACACCAGCTTGAAGTCTGTTTAGAGACTTCCAGACTGGCCATGCGGCCGTGGCTCTCGATTCTCGATACAGTTATAAGCGAGCTATTTTAGCGGACAAAAAGTCCGTTGTCTGCGCAGGCCATTACTGTACTTGAGCGGGGAATAAATGGGTTATTTATCTATTAAAAACTCCATAAACGAACAACGCTGAATTATATCCTCCACGCTGTGATATAAAGTTCACAGTAGCCCCGTTGTAACGGAAATTGACGTATTTTTTAAAAATTTATTATTGCCAGATTTAATAAAACTCTTATTTAGTATTATTTATCTGTGGACTTTGCCAATGCGGCCAACATAACAAAAATAATAAGAACTGTCAAATATGCTCTTGTCAATGTCAAATAGAGTTGTGGGGTTTTTTGGCGGCAAGCCTTGATCATATCATTAGCTCCACGTCTTTTGCTTAATAATCGTGTAGAATTTGATTGTTAGCGTGTAATAATGGTGGAATATTGCGTGTTAAGTGTTTTTGAATGTGCACAGATGTAGGCAAGTGATATGGTGCTGAAATATGAATTTTGGTGCCCCCTCCAAAACTCCTCCGAACTTTCAGTAAAATTCCACCCATTTTACTGGAAGACTCACGTGACTAGACGAGCTATTAAGCTCACTCTGACTCTGACCTGACTAACTAATTTATTACTTAAAAAATAACATTTAACTTGACACTGGCAAAACACGAAAGTGGAGACCATAATTTATTATCCCGTGAACATTCACGAATTTTACTCGACACTGGCAAAATGCACATGTTGCCATATTATTAAAAAGATGCAATGTCAAATAATTGTGATTTTCTGAAATTGATGCGTGAATTTTATAAATATCACATTTTAAAGTTTATTTTTCAACCAAATGCCTTATAAACACAGATCAGATGCTTATAAACTTAATTAAACAATGGCAACGAACGTTCGCGCGTCGGTGTCGTGTGGCGAAATAAACGAATAACCAAGAGGAACATTGGTTTTATTCAACTGAAAGAATTCCACTATATAACATTATTAATAAAGTATGACAGTTGTCACAATTTAGTATTGACTTTTTTCATTGGACGATACTATGGAGATCGTATACAATGCGGAGGTCGCATATCACCTCATTCTCCCCCGGTTCAGTTTTCAGTCTCACTCCCATCAACCACAAAGTCCGCCAGGTAGGAGGGTAATTTTCGCGTTCTATTAGATCTCCTGGGGAGACCAGTCCGAAGAACTGGCGAGGACGTTGACGGTCCTTCTAAACGCGGCGGTGACGAAGGAGCGATATTTTCACGTGGAGGTGTGAAGTTGTTTCCAGACAGATCCGTCTGGCTATCATCTTCGGAGGCCGTTTCAAAGTTATCGTCCCTGCTATCATCAGTAGTACTGGGGAAGGGAGCCAATTGACGGTTTGATACCGTTGAGGTTTCTCCATTATCCCGTCTTATGAGAGAGTAGTAGGGATTGGTCTCTAGGAGCTCGGCTTCCTCGACAAGAGGGTCTGTTTTTGAAGAGCGGACGTTCTTCTTAACGAGGATCGGTCCCGGCGTGAGCCAAGATGGTAGTGAATCTCCGTTCGGGGATCTTCTAGGGTAAGTAAAAAGTTTCTCGTGCGGAGTAGCGTTTGTTGCTGTACACAGGAGAGAGCGGACACAATGCAATGCGTCCTTCAGCACTACTTCCCAATTTTCCACCGATAATACCTTTGACCGAAGGCTGAGTTGAATAGTTCGCCAGAGCGTTCCGTTTAGACGCTCCACTTGGCCATTACCCTGGGGGTTATAGGGCGTCGTTCTGGACGAGGCTATGTTTGACTGTCGTAGAAATGATTTGAACTCTTCGGACATGAATGACGACCCTCTATCGCTATGAATGTAGAGAGGTTGGCCAAATGTCAGAAAAAGATCTTTCAGGCAAGTAATGACGGTGGCTGAGGTCATATCCTTACATGGGTAAGCAAAAGGAAACCGACTGTACTCATCAATAATCGTAAGTATGTACTTGTTGGCTGTTTTAGAAGGCAGTGGTCCTTTAAAATCTATGTTGATCCGTTCAAATGGCGACGTAGCTTTTATCAATTTACCCTTGGCCTTAAGAAACCTCGGTTTTATTTCGGCACAGGTAGGGCACGAGGCGGTCATCTCCTTGATATCATTAGCTGAGTAGGGCAAGTTTTTAGATCTTACCCAGTGATACATTCTAGTTACTCCCGGGTGGCAGAGTGCGTTATGAAGTTCTTTCAACTTGTTTATATTCATGTAGGCGCATACGCGGGATAGAGCGTCCGCAGCAGCGTTCTCAGTGCCTGGTCTATAAACTATATCATATTTGAAACAAGACAGTTCTAATCGCCAACGTTGGATCTTCTCATTTTTTATTTTACTGTTATGAGTTTGATTGAACATGAAGGCCACCGATTGTTGGTCTGTTATAAGAAGAAAATTTCTACCAATCAGGTAGTGTCTCCATTTCTTTAGGCTCTCTACTATCGCGCAAGCCTCTTTTTCGATTGAGGATTGTTTGCATTCAGAGTTATTCAATGTCCGAGAGAAAAAGGCAACTGGTCTTCCATGTTGGGTCAGCGTAGCCCCTAGCGCGAATTCCGAAGCATCTGTTTCGACTGCAAACATTTCATTGTCGTTGATGGCTATTAGAGCGGCTGCCTTGATATCTTGCTTGAGGTCTTCAAAACACTTGAGCGCATCAGGTGTCAACGGGAAAGTTGTCACGCATGTAAGTGGCTTTATTTTTTCGGAGAAACGCGCAATCCATTTAGCATAATGAGCAAACATCCCTAAGACTCGTTTTAGTTCACTAGTTTTAGTTGGAGCGGGAAGCTCTAGAAGAGGTTTTAGTCTTTCCGGGTCAGGAGTGATTGTATTATTTTCAACAGTATACCCAAGCAAGTTGATTTTAGTCTTATTGAAAGCACTCTTCTGTTCATTTAGAGTTAAATGAAATTTATTAGCGGCGTCCATAAAGCGTTTTAGGTTGTGGTCATGATCCCTTTGATCTTTACCGCAGACGGTTACATCGTCTAAGTAGGCGAACGTTCCTTCTAGTCCCTCTTCTGTGATGATGAAGTCCAGGGTTCGTTGAAAAGCTGCAACGCCATTAGTCACGCCAAATGGAATGCGTGTAAACTGGTACAATTTACCGCATGCTTCGAAAGCTGTATATATCTTTTCATTTTCTAATATAGGTACTTGATGGTATGCGTTCTTTAGGTCGATTTGACTGAACACTTTAAATCTTGATACGTTGTTCACGACTGATTCTATGTTTGGCAAGGGGAAGGCATCCAGATCGGTGTATTTGTTTATGGTCATGGAGTAGTCAATGACAAGTCGTTTTCGATGAACTCCTCCTCCCGCTACGAGGACTTGGGCTCTCCAGGGAGAAATACTTGTTTCAATGACCCCGTCTTCAAGTAATTTGGACACTTCTTCTTTTATAAAGACCTCATCTTCCTTACTGTAGCGCCGGCTTCTCACGGCGATCGGTTGAATGTTCGGTGACAGATTTGTAAAAACGGAGGCTGGCGGCACCGAAGCTCGTAACACGTTGCATATTTCTAAAGGTTCGCCAGGCCCACCAAGATCGAAATGAACGCTCGAGTGATGTTTGAGCAAGTCATGGCCGACAATTACGTCGGCACAGAGGTTGTCGACAACTAAAAGAGGTGTTTGCTTGTAAGTATGCTTATTCATCGTAATGGTAGCAAAACAGACACCTTCGACAAAAGAAACTTGATTGAGAGAAGCGAGATTGACTGTCTGCTTGCAGGGTTTTTTGCGTAGTTTCATTATGCGAGCAACTTTACCGTTAATAAAGCTGACCGAACTTCCTGTATCAACGAGAGCATCAGCCTTGTATTCATTGACCATGATTGGAATTGTCGCACTCCTGAGGCTCGAAGGAGAGGCAGCAGAAATAGCTCCACTGTAGAACTGATCGTTGTTAGGGTCGTAAGATCTTCAAATGTCGTGGAGTTCAAGTTTATATTGCCCGATCTACAGACGCTTGCGAAGTGTCCTTTCTTTGAGCACTTTTTGCAGGTGGCTTTGTTGGCCGGACATCTGAACCTTGGATGAAGACTCCCGCCGCAAAAAAAGCAGGATTTAGCCGAAGGTGGCGTGATCGGAGCGGCTTGAAAAGTTCGTGATGATGAAGCTGCCGCTTGATTTTCGGATTCCTTGTCCCGTGAACTACCTTGCGATATGGCGGTAAGTTGCGGAGAGTTGATACCAAGAGCAACTGCATCCTTCTCTGCTGTTTCCAGAGCCACGGCTTGATTAGGTGCTTCTGAGAGAGTGAGTTTAGAGTTTTCTAGTAATCGCTCGCGAATCCTTCGAGATAGTAAGCCGGATATGAGAGCACTACGAACTGCTTGGTCTTCATGCTCTTGGGCTATGACGTCTTCGAATTTACAATCTTTCGCGGAAAGTCGGAGAGCTCTTACATAGTCAGAGATTGTTTCGTCAGCTCGTTGCTTGCGATTGTAGAGAATGTGTCGAGCTAGAACAGTATTTTTCGGTTTGACATAGATGTCTTCTAGAACTTTCATTGAATCTTTATAAGTGGAGCATGTTTTGATATGCTTGAAAATTGATGCCGATAAATGGTTAACTAGCAGCTTACACTTAAGTGAGTCTGGTACATCTTCAGTAATCTCTTCTGCTAAGAACCTTTCGAATGTCGATTTCCAATGTAGCCATTTTGCATCTGCATCCGCGACATCTGGCTCGACGTCAAACTTATCGGGTCGCAGATATCTTGATAGCGAAGGCTTGCTTAGTTTTTCATCAGGCATTTTCAGTTGAATAAATTGTGGCGAAATAAACGAATAACCAAGAGGAACATTGGTTTTATTCAACTGAAAGAATTCCACTATATAACATTATTAATAAAGTATGACAGTTGTCACAATTTAGTATTGACTTTTTTCTTTGGACGATACTATGGAGATCGTATACAATGCGGAGGTCGCATATCACCTCATTTGTGGCGAAATAAACGAATAACCAAGAGGAACATTGGTTTTATTCAACTGAAAGAATTCCACTATATAGACATTATTAATAAAGTATTACAGTTGTCACAATTTAGTATTGACTTTTTTCTTTGGACGATACTATGGAGATCGTATACAATGCGGAGGTCGCATATCACCTCATTCTCCCCCGGTTCAGTTTTCAGTCTCACTCCCATCAACCACAAAGTCCGCCAGGTAGGAGGGTAATTTTCGCGTTCTATTAGATCTCCTGGGGAGACCAGTCCGAAGAACTGGCGAGGACGTTGACGGTCCTTCTAAACGCGGCGGTGACGAAGGAGCGATATTTTCACGTGGAGGTGTGAAGTTGTTTCCAGACAGAACCGTCTGGCTATCATCTTCGGAGGCCGTTTCAAAGTTATCGTCCCTGCTATCATCAGTAGTACTGGGGAAGGGAGCCAATTGACGGTTTGATACCGTTGAGGTTTCTCCATTATCATATCATTAGCTCCACGTCTTTTGCTTAATAATCGTGTAGAATTTGATTGTTAGCGTGTAATAATGGTGGAATATTGCGTGTTAAGTGTTTTTGAATGTGCACAGATGTAGGCAAGTGATATGGTGCTGAAATATGAATTTTGGTGCCCCCTCCAAAACTCCTCCGAACTTTCAGTAAAATTCCACCCATTTTACTGGAAGACTCACGTGACTAGACGAGCTATTAAGCTCACTCTGACTCTGACCTGACTAACTAACTTATTACTTAAAAAATAACATTTAACTTGACACTGGCAAAACACGAAAGTGGAGACCATAATTTAATATCCCGTGAACATTCACGAATTTTACTCGACACTGGCAAAATGCACATGTTGCCATATTATTAAAAAGATGCAATGTCAAATAATTGTGATTTTCTGAAATTGATGCGTGAATTTTATAAATATCACATTTTAAAGTTTATTTTTCAACCAAATGCCTTATAAACACAGATCAGATGCTTATAAACTTAATTAAACAATGGCAACGAACGTTCGCGCGTCGGTGTCGCAAATATTGCGCAATAAAGACGAGGGTGGTGAAGAAGATGACGAACCGAAAAAGAAGTCCAGAGAAGACTGGAGAAAGGCGAAAGAATTAGAGGAGGCTCGTAAAGCGGGTACTGCACCCGCTGCTGTCGATGAAACAGGTAATTTTTCACAATCTATTACAATAACACTAGCAAAAGTCTTATTTATAATCGTCCGGACGTCTTTCAATCAGAAACACTAACTTAAATGATGCATTAAGAATGATGAACTCTCCTTTATTAAATGAATAGATATATCTAGCACATCTTTAAGGACATTAGAAACCTTGTAAAGTCTACTTATTCAACAACTCTTAGTCTACAAACAAAAATATAATTTCTGAGGTTATTAGGTAACATTGATAACTAATAAAATTTGTGTTTCCAAATTATCTGTAGGAAATTGCCTAGCGATATGATATGAGTACCAATTCTTAGATTAATTATCTTACATTAATTATATAAATGTGGTATGTTTAAATAGTTAAATAATGTGTGTGGGTCTTTAGTTACCTTAATAAAGAAAATTTTAATTTTTTTTAATTAGCATTTAAGATATCTAGTTTAGTGTGTTTCTTTGATATTTTTGGAATGTTATAAAGTACTAGTGGACCTTGTTGCGCCTAACAGAAAATTATCAGTGTTTCTCTACTATATTATGCATGTATTATACATATAATACAGGGAAAGGTGGAGGGAAAGGTGGAGGGCACAAGACCAAGGGGTAGGTCGCCTATGAGGTGGACCGACCAAATAAAAACCGCAGTGGGTGGCCCCCTGCATGAGTGTTCCCGACTGACAAATAATAGGGAGAAATGGCGATATATAGTGAGGCGAGCAACAGCAGCCCATACCGTAGACACATCATGACGACCACGACCGTTCTGCCAAGAACGAACCGATTAAGAAGAAGAATACATATAAACTTTCCTCTTAAATCACTTGTATCTATTAATGAAAACTGGATCAAAATCCGTTGTGTAGTTTTAAGCATACATAGCGACTGACAGATACGAGAAGCAAGTTTATTTTATACTATGTACTGATTATTGTATTCAATTTCAGGCAAAGACATAAACCCGCACATCCCTCAGTACATATCCTCGGCTCCGTGGTATTACGGCACGGCCGGGCCCACCCTCAAGCACCAGAGGCCCCAGGAGGACAGGGAAGCGGGATACACTAAGTTAGACACTTATTATAACAAGGGGGTTGATAGTGTAAGTTACATTGGTCTAAAAATGCTTAAATTACTATTATTTCTCTTCATAACTATTATTTATGGTGCATTTTCTATATTATATAATTATCACATCCCCATCCCTAGTGAATAAACAGATAACTGCAAAAACTCAACTTTTCAGGAAAAATAAAAAAAATATTTTACGTTGGGAACATTTGTTCTAGAAACCCGAACTTTAAAGATGTATAACTTTTTTGTTTATTACAAGAAAAATGAAAAAAAAAATAGATGTGTTTGGACCTATATAATTCGAATATGAAATAAAAGCAAAAACAAGACAATGGCGATTATTCGTTTATTCATCAGGGACGGCAACGTCTTCCAATTTATTTGAAATTTAAACAGGTCTCTGCAGCTTTGACTTTTTTGTCATGTATTTCTACTTTGTTTCAAATGTGTCTCTTTCAGTAACTTTACTTTTATAATAATTGAATATGTGAATTATAATTTATTTTCAAAAAATTAAATTTTAAAGACAATATTTAGTTAATAAAACCAATCAGCTGCACACCACACAACAAGCATTTTAGGAATTCCTATTTATTAATTATTCATATATCTAATTTATTTTTGTTTTCAGACAAAAGTATCAACTAAATACAGGAAAGGGGCTTGTGCAAACTGTGGTGCACTCACACATCAAAAGAAAGATTGCTTGGAGAGGCCCAGGAAGGTAACGATTTAAGTTTATCTTTTCATTCAAGTATATCTGAATATTCTGTGATTACAACTAATATAATAATATTATATTTTTTGCATGAGTTTTACAGAATCTTAAGTATTTAGAGAAATTCCTGACTTACAGGGTAGAATATCTTACATTTTGTCTTGAAGCAAATTATGACAAAAAATGATTTTAATTGGCTTATATTAATAACTAAACGTAGCATCCGTGGCCCAGTGGTCATTGGTCCGAATTGTAAGCTGGAGGACCTGGGTTCAAATCTCAGTGTGGCAAAGATTTTCACCTGGACGCTACAGTGTTTCGGAAGGCACGTAAAACTGTGGATCCCGGCTGTTTCCTATAAGATATGTAGGAGGCAGTCGTTAGGTCATGTTGCAGGCCCTGTAGTAATCTCGGCGATCTGAAACTGCAACATAAAGGTTGGCCACACAATCTTTAAATTGTGATTTGACTCTGACAGTGTAAGTAGGGTAACCTGTTCTGTTGGAGTATAAACCCCAATTATTAAATATTATTATTATTATAAACAATCCTTTGTTACCTCAGATAGGAGCAAAATACACCAATGCAGGCATAGCTGCGGACGAGTTCAACCAGCCCAACCTAAACCTCAGTTATGATGGCAAACGGGACAGGTGGAATGGGTACGACCCTTCACAACACAAGGCTATCATTGAAGAGTATCAGAAGGTTGAGGATGCTAAGAGAGAGCTGAGAGCCAAGAAACTTGAACAGGGTGTGTTTCATAACATTTTAAACTTCCGCGATTTAATTTCATATTAATTATATTAGTCGGGACTTAAAAACTAGCATTAAATATCGAAGCAATAAGTCCCGACTAATATAATTAATATGTTTCAATTTATGACATTGTGTTGAAATTAATTATTTTTTGATGAATGCAACAGTATGGAAACAGAATAAAGAATATAAAAAAAATTACTAAAACTCAAACTTGAGTTTGAGTTTGAACTATCTGCGCCCAGCGGTTTTACCTGCTGTATCATAGCCTATATGTTATTCCAGGATCTAAGCAAATACCAAATTCCGGATGAACCAATTGAGCTGAAATTTGGTAAGGCGTGAAAGAGTAACAAACATATACATACATTCTTACAAACTTTCAGGTTGTCATTAGGATTTTTGTCAATGTTCTGAACAAAATATTTTGTATGATGAAATGTTTGTTTATGATAGATCCAACAGCAACTGAAGATGAGGAGCTGGCCGAGGAGGATGAAGACAAGTATGTGGATGAAGTGGACATGCCCGGTACCAAGGTACACTATCGTTACTTTTATAATGTTTCTATTAACATTTGAGTTGATGTTATTGCCACAGAGAGGTGCAGCATTTGTTAGTTTTGCCACTAATTTTATTCTCCATATTAATTTATATTAACTTATTGAAGCCAGTAGTAGGCACACGCTTCTTAAAAAATAAATAGAAGAGAATTTTCACTTTATGGATCGCCAATTTAGAATACTAGCTGCGCCCAGCGGTTTTACCTGCAGTGCTTATGTAGCCTATGTGTTATTCCAGGGTCTAAGCAAAATTTCAGCTCGATAGGTCCACCCATTTAGGCGTGAAAGAGTAACAAACATCCTGACATCCAAACATCCATTCTTACAAACTTTTCTGTTTATAATGTCAGTTAGATTTTGGCTACATCTACATAGTTGATTAATTAAATAAGAAATAACTAATGTATCATATATTTGTTTCCAGGTGGATTCCAAGCAACGTATCACAGTCCGCAACCTGCGTATCAGAGAGGACACGGCGAAGTACCTCCGCAACTTGGACCCTAACTCTGCCTACTACGATCCCAAGACCAGATCCATGAGAGATAACCCTAACCCACAAGTTCAAGAGTAAGTTTTACCTTGTATTAAAAAAAACTAGCAGACCTGCCCGCACACATTTTCTCTTCTACAATATTATGTACGTTTCCTTTCCTTCCTCTTAAATTACTCTATAAATTAAAAAAAAAACTACATCAGAATTTGTTGAATAGTTATAAAGACTACGTAAGACTACATATTATTGACGCAGGAAAGGACTTTTTTATACTATGCATTGACATCGAAATTTAAGGTTGCCATCAAACCAGTTACTATCCTAATTTTACATTGAACGAACAATGGACGAGTATTGCGGTACTCCAGACGTAAACTCCTGATGATTATCCGAAACCGTGGTTGAAATTCTCAAAAGTTTTATTGAATGTAAATTGGAGGATGGTTTTTTGAAGTGAAAACTTCTTTAGCGGCGCTGAGCACTTTTTTTGTATGGGTAAAAACTTTAAAACTCGCGTCAGGGTCACGTGATGCTGATCGAAAAAGCGTAAGATCGAGGGGAAGGGAGAGGAACTAGTATCTCCCACTCTTTCTACCGTGCCTGAGTGTGCTGCTCTGTTGATGGTGTAAAAGTCGTCGAAATTATGGATGGAAGTTGATTTTTCTGAGAGATAAAATTTAATGTAATATATGAATAACGATATAATATTATAAATAACAACATATAAATTGTCATATTTGTGTACGATAGCGCAATAAATAAACATTGTATTCTACCTCATAAATGATAGTATTTTTATACTTATAATTAAACACAACGTTAATATTGAAGTTTTCACTTCTGCCGGCACTCCCGGAGTGCTACCTTTTTTTTTTTCTTTTTTTTTCGCCGGGAAAAAATGCATTACGCATACCCTCCATACGGGGGTATGGGAGGGTTATGTGGGACTCCCCGTGCAGAGCTATTGACGGTATACCCACTAAAACAACCCGGCGGCACTCCCGCATCGTCTTTGTGACGGAGAACTGGGAATCGGCAGAGCCTTAGCATCCAGTCCATTGGAGGATGGTTGGAAGTCTGTTAGAAATTACATATAAGAAAGTGGGATGACAATAAGTGGTAATATACTAATTCACTAGTTCAGGTCACAGGTTTTAGAACTGGCTTTGACTATTTCTGTTTGATAAAGGAGTATATCTGTCACCGGAATATAACAAGATTCGTAAGTTTATAAATTTCCTAGGAAATCTTGTTATTACATACTTATTTCTGCTGTATTATACACTTATCTTTGTGCACATCTAAGCTATATAAATCCTTGTGGGCATGTTATTGAATTTATGTTTAAAATCTCAACTTTAATATTATGTCGTATGTATGTCTAACTGTATGGTATATCGTAGGTCGGAGTACCTGGGGGAGAACTTCGTCCGTTTCACGGGGGACACGCGCGCACACGCGGCCGCGGCTCTGTTCGCGTGGGAGGCCGCCGCGCAGGGGGTGGACGTCCACCTGCTGGCCGAGCCCACCAAGCTGCAGCATCTGCAGGACAACTACACGCACGCCAGGGACAAGCTCAATACTCAGGTTTGATTTTTCGATGAGGGTTTTCTCGAAATTTTGTGCCACCAGTGGCCGTAGCATGACATGGGATTCCAACGAAATTTCAGCAGTAGAACTGTCATCCCATACGTTGTACTTTTTTTTATTTTATTTATTTAAGGACAACCACATTACACATATTTTTACACATTTAAATCAGGATTTTAGACATATGCTAGTTGTTTTGTGACAGCGAGAGAAGTCTATGAAACGTCTGTGCTTGGCCGGCTGATGGCGCCACATTGACAAGAGATCCATCACATTATGCGCGCTATCAAAACCTTCTTTACTCTCCGCACAGTTCTAGTTTATCTATGATTTCAGTAGGGGTCTGGACCTGACGTCACAGTGCTGCCTCCTGGTGGCTGTTATTTCAGATAACCCTCATTTTAACTATAATTTACTGTCGCTCTAGCTTATGCATCAAACTCAAAAATCTTGTATTCAATTAAGCTACAATGGGGCACTTTTGCAAGTCAATTTTACATCATCACCATTATATCCCCATAAATAATTTGATTAGGACTTAAATTTTCACTAAGACATTGATTTTGACTATAACTTAGATTCTGTGACTTCGATTATGGCTTAGGCTATGACATTATCTATGACTCGGCGCCCTAGCATGTACAATGCGTAGACTTGTCTTGCTGTCAAGTCAACTGTCATCAATGTATGGGACATTGGATGACAGTGACAATGTATGGGATGACAGTTCTACTCTTGACAATTCAGCGGGATCCCGTGTGTCATGCTACGGCCACTGTGGCTTTTCGTGAATGTTCACGGGATATTAAATTATGGTCTCCACTTTCGTGTTTTGCCAGTGTCAAGTTAAATGTTATTTTTTAAGTAATAAGTTAGTCAGGTCAGAGTCAGAGTGAGCTTAAAAGCTCGTCTAGTCACGTGAGTCTTCCAGTAAAATGGGTGGAATTTTACTGAAAGTTCGGAGGAGTTTTGGAGGGGGCACCAAAATTCATATTTCAGCACCATATCACTTGCCTACATCTGTGCACATTCAAAAACACTTAACACGCAATATTCCACCATTATTACACGCTAACAATCAAATTCTCCACGATTATTAAGCAAAAGACGTGGAGCTAATGATATGATCAAGGCTTGCCGCCAAAAACTCCCATTGTACTTTTGTGAATGTATCGAATGACAGTTCTACTCTTGAAGTTTTGTCGGGATTCCATGTGGCATGCTAAAGCCGCTGGTACTTATATTTTGACTATAACACTTATATTTGACAGACTATATACAATAAAATGTGACATCCCAGGTGAAAGAGTCGATCCTGGAGAAGTACGGCGGCGAGGAGCACCTGAAGGCGCCTCCTCGGGAGCTGCTCATAGCGCAGACGGAAGTGTTCACGCGGTACAATAGAGACGGCACACTCGTCAACGGACCGGAGAAACAACTCGCTAAGTATGGACCTTTTACTTGCTTTTAAACTGTCTTTATACGTTTACTGTCCAGGGAAAACATATTTGGGTCACTAAAAAGTTAGGGCATCTCAATTCATCAATTTTTGTAATTTTTCAGGACATTTCACACAGCGCCACCTAACCCCAAGCTAAGCAACATAATGCTTGTGTTATGGTGGTTAGGTTAACGGATATAATACTTATATACTTTTCTTTTGTAAATAAATACTTATAATAGATACACAGAGTCACCCAGACCAGAAACGAATATCTGTGGATCACACAAACATTTGTCCCATGCGGGAATCGAACCCGCAACCTTCTGCATTGCAGGCGGGTATTAGCCCACCGCGCCACAGAGGTCGTCAAATGTGAATGTTTAACAGTTTTATGTATTTTGTTTTTGAAATATTTATATATAGACAATAAATAAGAATTCTTCTTAAAATAGTGTTTATGTTGTCAATGTGATTAGTTGTATAAAATCTCTTTAATAACTGCTTAGATATGTAATTATTCTGACTATATATGTAATTATTTGACGACCTCTGTGGCGCGGTGGGCTAATACCCGCCTGCAACGCAGAAGGTTGCGGGTTCGATTCCCGCATGGGACAAATGTTTGTGTGATCCACAGGTATTTGTTTCTGGTCTGGGTGGTTTTTCAATATCTATTATAAGTATGTATTTACAAAAGAAAAGTATATAAGTATTATATCCGTTATCCTAAACACCATAACACAAGCATTAAGTTGCTTAGTTTGGGGTTAGGTGGCGCTGTGTGAAACGTCCTGAAATATTTATTTATTTATTTATTCAGTGGTGGATGGAGAGAAGGAGGAGAATAGAACCCCCTCTATAATCCTATTCAAATCTCACAGCAAGGTATTTTATGGGCCAAGAGTCCGAAATAAATGTTTTTTTTTCTTTTTAATATTTCAACACTGCGGCGATTTTAGCACTATCCGTAGTGACGGAAATTACGCACGGTATCGTAGCATCAGTTTACAAAAAACCTGCGGTTCACATAAAAAAACACAGCGTCCGTGTTTTGCGCTGTTAAAGTGTTAATAATGATGAAGTGTAATAACTTGATAAACATTGTTTTCAGGAGTAAATACGAGGAGGATGTCTTAATAAACAATCATACGTCGGTGTGGGGCTCGTATTGGCGCGAGGGGCAGTGGGGCTTCAAGTGTTGCCATTCCTTCATTAAGGTAAATCAATGAAATTCCTTTTTTTTGTTTTTTTTTTATGTTATGAAGTAGAAGATGAGCAAGACGCTCTCCTGATGTTAAGAGATAACGCTGCCTATAATCAGTACAGTGCTACTTAGGATTTCACAATGATGTGAAATTCTAGAAGCACTGCACCAACGCTTCTTACTCAAGAGTCATAAGATGTTAAAACTCTTCAGCCCAGTAATTTCTCTAGCTACAGTGCCCTCGTACCGAAGCACAGTAATGTTTGCACATCACTGCTCAGGCGGTAGAATAACTGGCACTGTCGGGGTACCCACCTAGACGACCTCCTGCAAAGGAAGTCTACCCCCGGTCCTCCATATTTTTGAAGACCGCAGGGTGCAGGTAATAATAAGATTGAGATTTTTTTCTCATACACCAGTAAATAAATTACTTACTTCACTGTTCAGTGAAGTAACACACAGTAATCATATAACACATTGAAGTAACACACAGTAATCATATAACACATTGAAGTAACACACAGTAATCATATAACACATTGAAGTAACACACAGTAATCATATAACACATTGAAGTAACACACAGTAATCATATAACACATTGAAGTAACACACAGTAATCATATAATAAATTGAAGTAACACACAGTAATCATATAACACATTGAAGTAACACACAGTAATCATATAACACATTGAAGTAACACACAGTTATCATATAACACATTGAAGTAACACACAGTAATCATATAACACATTGAAGTAACACACAGTAATCATATAACACATTGAAGTAACACACAGTAATCATATAACACATTGAAGTAACACACAGTAATCATATAACACATTGAAGTAACACACAGTAATCATGTAACACATTGAAGTAACACACAGTAATCATATAACACATTGAAGTAACACACAGTAATCATATAACACATTGAAGTAACACACAGTAATCATATAACACATTGAAGTAACACACAGTAATCATATAACACATTGAAGTAACACACAGTAATCATATAACACATTGAAGTAACACACAGTAATCATATAACACATTGAAGTAACACACAGTAATCATATAACACATTGAATGCGGAAACACAACTCCTGTGTTTTTGAGGTCTGAAGGGCCTAATGGCTAATTCTCACCCACTACGATTGATGACAACTTCAATGTACATTGCTGCACTTGTTATTTCACTCATATTGATGAGGCGGTTTAAGCAAGTAATGTACGCAATTTTGTCTATGGATTCTAGTGTTTTACATGTCTTTTGCCGATAGCCAACAGTCCCTCTGAACTCTGAGCGCGAGTGCCGACGCACACAACCGTAGTGTTTTGCCAACTGATTTTTCCATACTAAATTAATTTCCGGTCCTATGGTTAATGGATAGTACTAAAAAACGCCGCTAAAGTGTTAACCTTGACATAGCGAATGTGAGTTTTTATTGAAGTAAAACTTCTTTAGGCGCGACTAGGGAGTAACTCAGATTTTTTTTTCTGACGGAAGTAACGCTTCCGCCATTTAAAAATAATAATTCTGATTGGTTGAAAACTTCTTTAGGCGCGACTAGGGAGTAACTCAGATTTTTTTTTCTGACGGAAGTAACGCTTACTATAGTCTGTGTAGTTTCCGCCATTTAAAAATAATAATTCTGATTGGTTGTAAGTATATGTCATATACTACACGCTTCTTGACTTCTCGACTTCATTCAACAACGCGTTTCGGTACAACGATAGATGCTGTATTTTCAAGAAAAGTAGCAAATTTAGAGAGTAAAATTTATGTTTCACATTATAGTTACCACAAACCTATAATTTCGTACGTAAGAAATTATGATGACATTCAATTACCTGTTTCGAATGAATAATATTAATATAACATTTAAATAATCTTTGTAAAGCACATGAATAATAAATATAATTAAATTATAATATAATATTTATTTATTTAAGTTAATATTTAATCATTTCAGTGATATATGTCGTCAACGCCAAAGAAGTTTTACTTCAATCGCGCGTAAAGGTTACACGCACACACTTTTTTTTTTTAGCCCCCGACACAAAAACGACAGGGTATTATAAGTTTGACGTGTCTGTATGTGTGTGCGTGTGTGTGTGTGTCTGTGTGTCTGTGGTGTGTGTGTCTGTCTGTGGCATCGTAGCTCCCAAACGGATGAACGGATTTCAATTTCGTTTTTTTTGTTTGAAAGTAGAGTTAGTCGAGAGTGTTCTTAGTTATGTTTGGTGGAAATCGCTCTAAGACGGCCGCCGCTACAAAATGGTGGATTACTTTTTTTCTCCACGACCCCATCAATATGGGTATCAAATGAAAGGGCTTAACAAGTAGAATACGCACTATAATAAATTTAAAATCCAAGATGGCCGCCACCAAAAAATGGTGATTAACATATTGCGTTGGGGGTTTTTCAAATTTTTAATTTAATTTACTTGTTTTAAATCACTTTAACTTTTCTATTTTCAGATGTCATATTGTGTGGGCGAGGCGGGGAAGTCCGTTGTGTTAGACCTACCCGAAGATGCTAAAACATCCATATCTAAGGAACAAGTTGACAAAAAAGAAAAAATCAAGGAAAAAGGTATGCTTAACTACATAAATTATGTGCTATTCTCATTATTCAATTCTTATTTTCGATTATTTTTTGATGTTACAATAGAGAGAGAAGAATTATAATTCATTTATTCATTCGACCCAGGATGACGATGCGTAACGCATTTTTCAAAGAAAACGTCCTTTCCGACCGTCGGAGGTCGGAAAGGACGTTTTCTAAGACGTGGAGATAAGAATCTCCAATGATACCTAGGACTGCACCGGATGACGCCCCCAAGATCCTAATACTCAACACCTTAGAATTAGGTCTTAGTTTAGTTTGTACATTATAAATATTTCTAAGGACCCTGAAAATATCGATCCCATTTTTGTTTATAGAAGAAGATTCCCCAACATCAGATTCAGCCAGCAGTTCTTCAGAATCAGAAGAGGAAATCAGATCCAAAACAGAGAAGACCAGCAAAAAGAAGAAGAACAAAAAGAAAGCCAAGAAAAGGAAGAAGAATCGCAAAAAGGATAAACAGGAAGAGGATAAATTGAAAAAGGTAAAAAACTATATTTTTTTAGAGCATTCTTCTTGTTTGGTTCCATTATTATAGAATAGAATAAACCAATGAACACCATAAATACAATAAAGCTAAAAAATACACATCAAAGAAAAAGTTTAATCGGTGGTATTTTCGCTAATAGCGATCTCTGAAATTGTAATATATGTATCTTCTTTGGGTGCCATCTTCTAACGAAGGTTGGCGATCATCATGGCAATTTGAACCTATTCACTCGTGCCTTGAAGATACCCAAGTTGTACCGCTCGGGAAACACAGATGACGGCAACGTGTGCCAGTTCCAAATGCGACCAGTTCTCATTAAAAACGACGAAGCGTCACGCTTGGTTTTTTTTTATGTGGAGAAGTAAGAAGACGAGCAAGACGCTCTCCTGATGTTAAGAGATAACGCTGCCCATAATCAGTACAGTGCTACCCAGAATTTCCCAATTATGCGCAATTCTAGGTGCACTGCACCAACGCTTCTTACTCAAGAGTTATAAGATGTTAAGACTCTTTAGCCCAGTAATTTCACTAGCTACAGTGCCCTCCTACCGAAGCACAGTAATGTTGGCACGTTACTGTTCAGGCGGTAGAATAACTGGCACTGTTGGGGTACCCACCTAGACGACCGTCTGCCGTGACGTCCGCCGGTAGAATGGGCTTGGAGGAATTAGTCCATGTAATTCCTGCGCACACTACCGCTCTCTCCTTTTTATTGTTTTGCAATGATTATAATATTTACTCGTCTTTGCTACCAGTGGCATTTTACGTGTGATCATTCCTGGCCGGACCACGACAGAAATCGCAGATTCTGTGGTGGCACAAATTCATCATTTAAATTGTGCCAATTAGTGCCACTTATCCCAGGAATTTGTGCCTTATACTTTTCGAGTAACAAGACTATGATTGTGGTCCGGCTGGGAGTGACCAATCCTGGCCGGACCACAATCAGATCTCATGAAATACTAATGGTGGGAGGTCGCGTACTATGTCAAGATTTAGTGCCTAATTAGTGCCTCTGAAATATCAAGTTCGATTAATCATAAATTTTACGGTTTAAAAGATATTGAAGAAATCCCGCCGCCTTGAAAATGGAAAAAAGCTTCTCACATCTAAACGGGAGGCTTTTCGTGGTTTCTTTTTTGATGAATATTTAGTGCCTATTTGGCACTAAATATTTACACTATACTAGTTGCTGCATGTGACTTGGTTTACTTGGAATTATTATTTTTTCATTCCCCATACAAAGTTCCAGGGGCGGACCCAGGATTTTTTTCTGGGGCCAAGTTTTTTTATGACTGCGGCTGCTCCCGCTTTGTGAATTCCAAGTATTTGAGCCTAATATGATGCGGCGAATAACAAGAGCATGATTGTGGTCCGGCTGAAAATTACTTTTACTGGTCGGACACCAATCGAATCTAATGACATACCAATGTCGAAAAATTTGTGCCTCTGAATATCTACTTTGATTGATCACAACAAATGTATATGTATTTAGTATGTATATTGAAGATAGCACGTCACTGCACTTTGAAGATTAAAAAAAAATTACATCTAAACAAAAGGTTTTTTGTGGTTTATTTTTTGATGAATATTTAGTGCCTATTAGGCACTATATATTCTATTTATCCCAGGAATTTGTGCCTTATACTTTTCGAGTAACAAGGGTATGATTGTAGTCCGGCAGGAAATTACATTTTCTGGTCGGATCCCAATCGGATCTAATGAAATACCAGTAGCGAGAGGTCACGTTCTACGTCACAAAATTAGTGCCTAATTAGTGCATCTGAAATATCTATTTCGATTGATCATAACTCTTATGGTTTGAAAGATATTGAAGATAAACCGCCGCTGCGCCTTGAACTTTAAAAAAATAAGTCACATCTAAACAAAAGGCTTTTTGTGGTTTATTTTTTGATGAATATTTAGTGCCTATTAGGCACTAAATATTCTATATATCCCAGGAATTTGTGCCTTATACTTTTCGAGTAACAAGGGTATGATTGTGGTCCGGCAGGAAATTACATTTTCTGGTCGGACCCCAATCGGATCTAATGAAATACCAGAAGCGAGAGGTCACGTTCTACGTCACAAAATTAGTGCCTAATTAGTGCATCTGAAATATCTATTTCGATTGATCATAACTCTTATGGTTTGAAAGATATTAAAGATAAACCGCCGCTGCGCCTTGAAGTTTAAAAATAAATCACATCTAAACAAAAGGCTTTTTGTGGTTTATTTTTTGATGAATATTTAGTGCCTATTAGGCACTAAATATTCTATTTATCCCAGGAATTTGTGCCTTATACTTTTCGAGTAACAAGGGTATGATTGTGGTCCGGTAGGAAATTACATTTTCTGGTCGGACCCCAATCGGATCTAATGAAATACCAGTAGCGAGAGGTCACGTTCTACGTCACAAAATTAGTGCCTAATTGGTGCATCTGAAATATCTATTTCGATTGATCATAACTCTTATGGTTTGAAATATATTGAAGATAAACCGCCGCTGCGCCTTGAACTTTAAAAAAATAAGTCACATCTAAACAAAAGGCTTTTTGTGGTTTATTTTTTGATGAATATTTAGTGCCTATTAGGCACTAAATATTCTATTTATCCCAGGAATTTGTGCCTTATACTTTTCGAGTAACAAGGGTATGATTGTGGTCCGGTAGGAAATTACATTTTCTGGTCGGATCCCAATCGGATCTAATGAAATACCAGTAGCGAGAGGTCACGTTCTACGTCACAAAATTAGTGCCTAATTAGTGCATCTGAAATATCTATTTCGATTGATCATAACTCTTATGGTTTGAAATATATTGAAGATAAACCGCCGCTGCGCCTTGAACTTTAAAAAAATAAGTCACATCTAAACAAAAGGCTTTTTGTGGTTTATTTTTTGATGAATATTTAGTGCCTATTAGGCACTAAATATTCTATTTATCCCAGGAATTTGTGCCTTATACTTTTCGAGTAACAAGGGTATGATTGTGGTCCGGCAGGAAATTACATTTTCTGGTCGGACCCCAATCGGATCTAATGAAATACCAGAAGCGAGAGGTCACGTTCTACGTCACAAAATTAGTGCCTAATTAGTGCATCTGAAATATCTATTTCGATTGATCATAACTCTTATGGTTTGAAAGATATTAAAGATAAACCGCCGCTGCGCCTTGAAGTTTAAAAATAAATCACATCTAAACAAAAGGCTTTTTGTGGTTTATTTTTTGATGAATATTTAGTGCCTATTAGGCACTAAATATTCTATTTATCCCAGGAATTTGTGCCTTATACTTTTCGAGGAACAAGGGTATGATTGTGGTCCGGCAGGAAATTACATTTTCTGGTCGGACCCCAATCGGATCTAATGAAATACCAGTAGCGAGAGGTCACGTTCTGCATCACAAAATTAGTGCCTAATTAGTGCATCTGAAATATCTATTTCGATTGATCATAACTCTTATGGTTTGAAAGATATTGAAGATAAACCGCCGCTGCGCCTTGAACTTTAAAAAAATAAGTCACATCTAAACAAAAGGCTTTTTGTGGTTTATTTTTTGATGAATATTTAGTGCCTATTAGGCACTAAATATTCTATTTATCCCAGGAATTTGTGCCTTATACTTTTCGAGTAACAAGGGTATGATTGTGGTCCGGTAGGAAATTACATTTTCTGGTCGGATCCCAATCGGATCTAATGAAATACCAGTAGCGAGAGGTCACGTTCTACGTCACAAAATTAGTGCCTAATTAGTGCATCTGAAATATCTATTTCGATTGATCATAACTCTTATGGTTTGAAATATATTGAAGATAAACCGCCGCTGCGCCTTGAACTTTAAAAAAATAAGTCACATCTAAACAAAAGGCTTTTTGTGGTTTATTTTTTGATGAATATTTAGTGCCTATTAGGCACTAAATATTCTATTTATCCCAGGAATTTGTGCCTTATACTTTTCGAGTAACAAGGGTATGATTGTGGTCCGGTAGGAAATTACATTTTCTGGTCGGACCCCAATCGGATCTAATGAAATACCAATAGCGAGAGGTCACGTTCTACGTCACAAAATTAGTGCCTAATTAGTGCATCTGAAATATCTATTTCGATTGATCATAACTCTTATGGTTTGAAAGATATTGAAGATAAACCGCCGCTGCGCCTTGAAATTTAAAAATAAATCACATCTAAACAAAAGGCTTTTTGTGGTTTATTTTTTGATGAATATTTAGTGCCTATTAGGCACTAAATATTCTATTTATCCCAGGAATTTGTGCCTTATACTTTTCGAGTAACAAGGGTATGATTGTGGTCCGGCAGGAAATTACATTTTCTGGTCGGACCCCAATCGGATCTAATGAAATACCAGTAGCGAGAGGTCACGTTCTACGTAACAAAATTAGTGCCTAATTAGTGCATCTGAAATATCTATTTCGATTGATCATAACTCTTATGGTTTGAAAGATATTAAAGATAAACCGCCGCTGCGCCTTGAAGTTTAAAAATAAATCACATCTAAACAAAATGCTTTTTGTGGTTTATTTTTTGATGAATATTTAGTGCCTAATAGGCACTAAATATTCATCAATCGAAATGTTATGATCAATCGAAATAGATATTTCAGATGCACTAATTAGGCACTAATTTTGTGACGTAGAACGTGACCTCTCGCTATTGGTATTTCATTAGATCCAATTGGGGTCCGACCAGAAAATGTAATTTCCTACCGGACCACAATCATACCCTTGTTACTCGAAAAGTATAAGGCACAAATTCCTGGGATAAATAGAATATTTAGTGCCTAATAGGCACTAAATATTCATCAAAAAATAAACCACAAAAAGCCTTTTGTTTAGATGTGATTTATTTTTAAACTTCAAGGCGCTGCGACTGTTCACCTTCAATATCTTTCAAACTATAAAAGTTATGATCAATCGAAATAGATATTTCAGATGCACTAATTAGGCACTAATTTTGTGACGTAGAACGTGACCTCTCGCTATTGGTATTTCATTAGATCCGATTGGGGTCCGACCAGAAAATGTAATTTCCTGCCGGACTACAATCATACTCTTGTTACTCGAAAAGCATAAGGCACAAATTCCTGGAATGAATAGGATATTTAGTGCCTAATAGGCACTAAATATTAATCAAAAAATAAACCACAAAAAGCCTTTTGTTTAGAAGTAATTTATTTTTAAACTTCAAGGCGCAGCGGCGGTTTATCTTCAATATCTTTCAAACCATAAGAGTTATGATCAATCGAAATAGATATTTCAGATGCACTAATTAGGCACTAATTTTGTGACGCAGAACGTGACCTCTCGCTACTGGTATTTCATTAGATCCGATTGGGGTCCGACCAGAATATGTAATTTCCTGCCGGACCACAATCATACCCTTGTTACTCGAAAAGTATAAGGCACAAATTCCTGGGATAAATAGAATATTTAGTGCCTAATAGGCACTAAATATTCATCAAAAAATAAACCACAAAAAGCCTTTTGTTTAGATGTGATTTATTTTTAAACTTCAAGGCGCAGCGGCGGTTTATCTTTAATATCTTTCAAACCATAAGAGTTATGATCAATCGAAATAGATATTTCAGATGCACTAATTAGGCACTAATTTTGTGACGCAGAACGTGACCTCTCGCTATTGGTATTTCATTAGATCCGATTGGTGTCCGACCAGAAAAAGTAATTTCCAGCCGGACTACAATCATACCCTTGTTACTCGAAAAGCATAAGGCACAAATTCCTGGGATAAATAGAATATTAAGTGCCCAATAGGCACTAAATATTCATCAAAAAATAAACCACAAAAAGCCTTTTGTTTAGATGTGACTTATTTTTTTAAAGTTCAAGGCGCAGCGGCGGTTTATTTTCAATATATTTCAAACCATAAGAGTTATGATCAATCGAAATAGATATTTCAGATGCACTAATTAGGCACTAATTTTGTGACGCAGAACGTGACCTCTCGCTACTGGTATTTCATTAGATCCGATTGGTGTCCGACCAGAAAATGTAATTTCCTGCCGGACTACAATCATACCCTTGTTACTCGAAAAGCATAAGGCACAAATTCCTGGGATAAATAGAATATTAAGTGCCCAATAGGCACTAAATATTCATCAAAAAATAAACCACAAAAAGCCTTTTGTTTAGATGTAATTTTTTTTTAAACTTCAAGGCGCTGCGACGGTTCATCTTCAATATCTTTCAAACTATAAAAGTTATGATCAATCGAAATAGATATTTCAGATGCACTAATTAGGCACTAATTTTGTGACGTAGAACGTGACCTCTCGCTATTGGTATTTCATTAGATCCGATTGGGGTCCGACCAGAAAATGTAATTTCCAGCCGGACTACAATCATACCCTTGTTACTCGAAAAGCATAAGGCACAAATTCCTGGAATTAATAGGATATTTAGTGCCCAATAGGCACTAAATATTCATCAAAAAATAAACCACAAAAAGCCTTTTGTTTAGATGTGACTTATTTTTTTAAAGTTCAAGGCGCAGCGGCGGTTTATCTTCAATATCTTTCAAACCATAAGAGTTATGATCAATCGAAATAGATATTTCAGATGCACTAATTAGGCACTAATTTTGTGACGCAGAACGTGACCTCTCGCTATTGGTATTTCATTAGATCCGATTGGTGTCCGACCAGAAAAAGTAATTTCCAGCCGGACTACAATCATACCCTTGTTACTCGAAAAGCATAAGGCACAAATTCCTGGGATAAATAGAATATTAAGTGCCCAATAGGCACTAAATATTCATCAAAAAATAAACCACAAAAAGCCTTTTGTTTAGATGTAATTTTTTTTTAAACTTCAAGGCGCTGCGACGGTTCATCTTCAATATCTTTCAAACTATAAAAGTTATGATCAATCGAAATAGATATTTCAGATGCACTAATTAGGCACTAATTTTGTGACGTAGAACGTGACCTCTCGCTATTGGTATTTCATTAGATCCGATTGGGGTCCGACCAGAAAATGTAATTTCCAGCCGGACTACAATCATACCCTTGTTACTCGAAAAGCATAAGGCACAAATTCCTGGAATTAATAGGATATTTAGTGCCCAATAGGCACTAAATATTCATCAAAAAATAAACCACAAAAAGCCTTTTGTTTAGATGTGACTTATTTTTTTAAAGTTCAAGGCGCAGCGGCGGTTTATCTTCAATATCTTTCAAACCATAAGAGTTATGATCAATCGAAATAGATATTTCAGATGCACTAATTAGGCACTAATTTTGTGACGTAGAACGTGACCTCTCGCTACTGGTATTTCATTAGATCCGATTGGGGTCCGACTAGAAAATGTAATTTCCTGCCGGACCACAATCATACCCTTGTTACTCGAAAAGTATAAGGCACAAATTCCTGGGATAAATAGAATATTTAGTGCCTAATAGGCACTAAATATTCATGAAAAAATAAACCACAAAAAGCCTTTTGTTTAGATGTGACTTATTTTTTTAAAGTTCAAGGCGCAGCGGCGGTTTATCTTCAATATCTTTCAAACCATAAGAGTTATGATCAATCGAAATAGATATTTCAGATGCACTAATTAGGCACTAATTTTGTGACGCAGAACGTGACCTCTCGCTATTTGTATGTCATTAGATCCGATTGGTGTCCGACCAGAAAAAGTAATTTCCAGCCGGACTACAATCATACCCTTGTTACTCGAAAAGCATAAGGCACAAATTCCTGGAATTAAAAGAATATTTAGTGCCCAATAGGCACTAAATATTCATCATATAATAAACCACAAAAAACCTTTTGTTTAGATGTAATTTTTTTTTTAATCTTCAAAGTGCAGTGACGTGCTATCTTCAATATACATACTAAATACATATACATTTGTTGTGATCAATCAAAGTAGATATTCAGAGGCACAAATTTTTCGACATTGGTATGTCATTAGATTCGATTGGTGTCCGACCAGAAAAAGTAATTTTCAGCCGGACCACAATCATGCTCTTGTTATTCGCCGCATCATATTAGGCTCAAATACTTGGAATTCACAAAGCGGGAGCAGCCGCAGTCATAAAAAAACTTGGCCCCAGAAAAAAATCCTGGGTCCGCCCCTGGAACTTTGTATGGGGAATGAAAAAATAATAATTCCAAGTAAACCAAGTCACATGCAGCAACTAGTATAGTGTAAATATTTAGTGCCAAATAGGCACTAAATATTCATCAAAAAAGAAACCACGAAAAGCCTCCCGTTTAGATGTGAGAAGCTTTTTTCCATTTTCAAGGCGGCGGGATTTCTTCAATATCTTTTAAACCGAAAAATTTATGATTAATCGAACTTGATATTTCAGAGGCACTAATTAGGCACTAAATCTTGACATAGTACGCGACCTCCCACCATTAGTATTTCATGAGATCTGATTGTGGTCCGGCCAGGAATGGTCACTCCCAGCCGGACCACAATCATAGTCTTGTTACTCGAAAAGTATAAGGCACAAATTCCTGGGATAAGTGGCACTAATTGGCACAATTTAAATGATGAATTTGTGCCACAACAGAATCTGCGATTTCTGTCGTGGTCCGGCCAGGAATGATCACACCATTTTACTGAGAACCACACGCTCCAAAATTCGATTTAAATATCATTCTTCCTTCACTGGAAACAACATAATTTTGTTTCCAGTGTTGAACAATTTACAATATAAAAAAAAAAAAGGTAGCACTCCGGGAGTGCCGGCAGAAGTGAAAACTTCAATATTAACGTTGTGTTTAATTATAAGTATAAAAGTACTATCATTTATGAGGTAGAATACAATGTTTATTTATTGCGCTATCGTACACAAATATGACAATTTATATGTTGTTATTTATAATATTATATCGTTATTTATATATTACATTAAATTTTATCTCTCAGAAAAATCAACTTCCATCCATAATTTCGACGACTTTTACACCATCAACAGAGCAGCACACTCAGGCACGGTAGAAAGAGTGGGAGATACTAGTTCCTCTCCCTTCCCCTCGATCTTACGCTTTTTCGATCAGCATCACGTGACCCTGACGCGAGTTTTAAAGTTTTTACCCATACAAAAAAAGTGCTCAGCGCCGCTAAAGAAGTTTTCACTTCAAAAATGAAGAGTTGTCCTGTATATTGGGAAATAATTTCCCACTTAACTATATTTTGCGTTGGATGGGAAATAATTTCCCACCGCAAAAACCCCCTTTCTCCCCATTTTAAAAAATAAAGGAGCTTTTTTTCAAAACCGACAGACCCCACTTACCTAAAAACCAATATGAGTTATTTTTCTACGAAAAAAAAGTTGTTTGTTTAAGGGTTAACTGAAAAAAAACATTGTTTATTTGCCAGGCATTAGACAAAGAAGAGCGCAGTCAGAAGCACGCGTCCTATTTACTCTCTTTAGACGAACGCAAGCGTCCCTTTGTAGGGACGCTTACAAAGGCTGTGTGTGTGTGTTAGGGGCTGTGCTGTTGTCAGCATGACTGAAGTAAAGGCTCCCACTGAAGAGGAACTCGAGGCTTATCAGATGAAACGACGCAGGGAGGAGGATCCTATGAGCCAGTTCTTGTAGAAATTAATGTATCAATTATGGTGTAAATTACTGGAAACGAATTGTGCGTGTAAAATTGTATTATTTAAGAAATAAATTATAATTAGGTATGTAAGGATTTGTGTGTTTTATTGAAAACTAGCTGCGCCCCCCGGTTTTACCCGCTGTACTGTAGCCTGTGTGTTATTCCGGGGTCTTAGAAATAAGATTAGAAGGGTTGAACAATATTCGTCAAATCGGTCCTTCGTTTATTGTCTTTTGATCCACTGTGAGTAGGGCAGTAGAATAGAATATAATAGAATGATACTTTATTGCATACCAAAATACAAGAAATAGCTATGAACATAATATGACTAACATAATGTCTTATCGCATAAAGCAATCTTACAGACAACCTGGTTGGAAGAGAATATAGTACAGTAGATATTTTTAAAAGGATTTTTAGTAGTATATTCAGTTTGATACATTTAAAAATGACAATAGGTTTCCAATTTCCGTTTTAAAAATAACTTTGTTGTTATTTATATACAGCAAATACTTCAAAAAGTAATTAATATTATCTAGGGCGTTATCGAGAGACATTTTCTATCGGTAAATTCTACGAATATATTTTCAAAATTTGTCATGTCGTGCGAACGAGAACGAAACGTCTTCGAGATAAAAATAAATAAAAATACCATTGACATGATAGCAAATTTATTATCCTATTATATTATTATGATCGACATAATAAATAACCAATTAATGTGGTGTTCTTTGAGTACACAAGATGGTTTGTGACACCAATACAGTCACTCCGTTATCAGCATCACCGACTGATAACAACTAACGTAAAATAATCAACGCCAAACATAGTCCCGAATTTACATATTATATAGATCAATTAACTAGAACAAAAAATCGTATACAGTATCTTGCATAAAAGGGATACATCGTGTTTTTTATGCCAAGTTTTCTGAACATTCACTAGGTGGCAGCACCCGTTAGTTATAAAAATGTTTCCATTCTTAGAGCGTAAACGCCCATGCAATCATTTATCATTATTCCTTTTGAATCACGACAAATAATCAGCATGTGCGTTCACGTTCCTATACTGTATACGACTTTACAGTTTTTATTCTTTTATGTAGTGTCGCAGCTAACAAACATTGACCAAATACGTTTAGCCATTTTAAAATTCCAATAAATACAAATACACTTAACAAAATAAAATTACTCGATATTACATTAATAATGAGATTTATAAGGCATAATTATAGTTAAATAATAATGGCAATCCACTCATTTTTTATGGAACACCATGGACCGATATACATTAAAATTTTTAACAATTCCAATAATAAGTATTGCTTATAAACAATAACTATAATACATTACAGTTAACGGCAAAATACATCAAGTGTGTCACACAATGAAAGTATGGATTATTATAGATGTGCCATAATTTTGTCCGCAACTGTAATCAATATTTTTGTTCTAATATTTATTATGTGAATGATATTTGTTTATTATAAACAAAATATATTAAAAATATATTCCGTGGAATGGTGTTTTATCGTCTCAAGTTTGCAATTTATTTATTTATAGTTTAAAAATCTCAGAAAATTATTGCATATTGTGTTCTAAACTTAATATAAATGATATTAATTAATTTATTGATATTTCACAACTGCAATAACATTCAGGGTACTTTGATAATGTTATGTTTGTGAACTGTTTCTTAAACAATACTTGTTATAATACTTAATTTTCTATATAAAAAACATTTGTTTGCTGTTAATAGGCAAGCAATTAAAAATAGAAAACATACTGGCCTCTATCCAATTTGGTTACTAAGTTACAATTTAAAATCACTGGTGTATTGACGATTATAGGATAGTAATTTAAATGTTCAACATTATAAACATTTTAACAATAGTGTTATGGCTTGTACAACGAAAACTAACTGTCAGTGTTCACGTTAAATTCGATGGAAAATATCTCAACCATAGGTAGTTATGGACAATTTCAATGTCCTATCAGGAATTAAATATCTAGTTTCTTGTAAAGAATAGGCCTGATGATAATTTCCATATCTGTACAATATATATTTCTTTAATTCACTATAATTATAGTTTAACTATCTTTAATTTTTTTAATGCCAGTTACTTTCCTTTACACGAGACCGTATATATATGACCTATAGAATATGATAAATTAGATGTAGATGATAGATTTCTAAATATTGCCGATATTCATGTCCCTCTATTTTCCAATGGCCGGCTAACTTAATTATGACAAATTAACAATATTCAAGGGTCATGTGTTACAAGTAGGTTTGCAGTGCCAACTCGCGGTATCGTAACAGAATTCAGGTGGAATCTACATTAATATGAAACATATGTTTATGCCCTATAGTTCATATAGATTTTAGATAGTTCCTTCAGAGGAATTAATGGGACTTTTTCGAACTAATGAGAAGAAAAAGTCACATTAATTCTTAGAAGAAACTGTCTAAAGGAACTACTAGAAGCAGTAAACATGTTATAAGTGTTGCAAACAGTTCACAAACAAAACATTCAAAGCGTGCGCTGGGTTTACAAACATTATGTGTTCCGTATCTTGCCGGGGACGTAATTCTTGTCAATGTTGGCCTCCTGGAGGAACATGTGAAGGCACCGCTCGTTCTGAGCCAGCGGGTGGCCCGCTATCTTATTTATGAATACTTCTAGACCTGGAACAAGAACAAGTTTTTTTTATTAGATCACAATAAATACATATTTTGTTGCTCTATTTACATCACAATCTAGCCTATAACTTTGGTTAATAGGTTAATTTGCTAGGTAGATTTAAACTAAGAATGTGTCCATTCACATTTCTTTTTGTCTCTATTAAGAGAAGTCACTTTGTTCAAGTGACTTAATGCATTATCCAAAGAACAAGTGAAATTGTTAAAAAATTGAACCAACTTTAAGTCAGCCTAAAAGTACCACAAAGCGCGATAGATCTTGCGCAGTTGACCTTACAAAAATACGCGAGGACACATTTTAAAAACTTTCATTGCCCTAAGTTTAAGCCAATAAAAAATAAGGCTTATTCTAAATAACTATTAATAATTTAAATACAAGTGAATTAAATTAAAAATTTAAAAAAACCCCCAACGCAATACGTAATTCACCATTTTTTGATGGCGGCCATCTTGGATTTTAAATTTTATATAGTGGGCTGTATTCTACTCGTTAAGCCCTTTCATTTGATACCCATATTGAGGGGGTCGTGGAAGAAAAAAGTAATCCGCCATTTTGTAGCGGCGGCCATCTTGGACCGATTTTCACCAAACATGGCTAAGAACACTCTCGACTAACTCTACTTTCAAACAAAAAAAACTAAATCAAAATCCGTTCATCCGTTTGGGCGCTACGATGCCACAGACAGACACATACACACACACACACACACACACACACACACACACACACACACACACACACACACACACAGACAGACAGACAGACACGTCAAACTTATAACACCCCGTCGTTTTTGCGTCGGGGGTTAAAAATTTACAGTCAATAAAAAATTATCAGGTTGTGTAATCTAACCCCCCCTTATTGTCTATATGTGTCCGGTTTCATTCGTCAAGCAACAGCTACGGCTGGATTCGCTTGACGAATGGAATCAAAGGTATAAGGATGGGGCCACCGGGGCGGTGACGAAGATGTTCTTCCCCTGCGCTCTGAGGGCGTACAGGATTGTGAGGAAGTTTGCGCCATCTGGTGTCCGGACTCAGATCCTCACGGGACACGGTGGGCTTTCCGAGTATTTGCATCGGTTCAAGTGCAAGGAAAGACCATCGTGCACGTGTGACCCAGACGTGCGAGAAACGGTGGCTCACATCCTGTTTGAGTGCCAACCCTTCGAGCGTCAGAGGGAGGACCTTCGTCAGGAACTGGGAGTGGATGTGACGCATGAAAGTGTAGCGAGTGTTATAGGAGGAAAGAAAGTAGGAGTATTTTTGGAGTATGCTGAGAAGATTATGAAAGTTGTGATTGAGAGGAACAGCACGCGCGGAAGAAACGAAAGAAGATGAACGAAAATAGAATGCGTGAGAGACACGCAAGGTGAAGAAAGAAAGACCGAGAGGAAAATGCGTACCGAACGCCAATGTCCCTGTCACCACACACGGGGGACCAAGCATAGGAAAAAAAAAAAAAAAAAAAAAAAAAAAAAAAAAAAACCCCTTATTGTTTCCCCTATATTAAACTTAAGGCTATCCCACAGGATTTTTTTTAAAGAAGATTTTACTACAGGAACTGGTTTTCCTGCAACCTTGATGATCAATAATATGAGTATAGCCCCACAAGCGCGAAATAATATTATATTAGTCAATTATTAGTTATTATTTAATATTTAGTGTTAATTCCGCTCTAAATATGATTTAGAGCGGAATTAACACTAAATATTAAATAATAACTAATAATTGTTGTGATGGATTTCCGCAAAGTAACGCCTAGTTCAAAACACACAAACACATCAAATTTAAGCCCAATTACAGCAAAACAGATAACAAAAAAATACGCCCAAACTCGTATTCATATTATCAGTGGGATTTATTTCTATCTGTAATAACTCTACACAAAAATTGTCATTGAATTATAGTTAAAAGTTCAAAATTCAATGTATTTATTTATTATTAAAGTATTTTATCTCTGAGTCACCATTTCCGACGTGCATGAGGAAAATGGAGGACAACTGTCTGTTCGGAGGACACTGTACCGAAAATCAATGATAATAATGAGATAACTGTTCAATCTTACTAATATTATAAATGTCAAAGTTTGTAAGAATGGATGTCAGGATGTTTGTTACTCTTTCACGGCTAAACGGGTGGACCGGTTGAGCTGAAATTTTGTATAGCTTAGACCCTGGAATAACACATAGGCTACATAAGTACTGCGGGTAAAACGGCTGGGTGTACAATATATTATTAGTAAAAAGTAAGTAAAACCGTTTTTTTTTTTTATCTGAAAACTCCTTTTTCCTATACTTGAGGGCTTTTGTTGGTGATGAAATACATTACCCTATATTTCATCAAAGGTTTATAATAGTTATGTGAAAAATATACCTTTTCTGCGATCTTCAATGAATTCCTCCTCAAATATGCCATCGTCACCACGGAATGGGAGCTGTCTCTTCAATGCTTTGCCAGGTAAAGGGGGAACCACAATCTGTAAGAAAAAAAACTTTAGGACTCTCATTTTAGTTAAAAACTAATTAATCGTCAACTCCCTTAGTACATTGGATGCCATTTTTTGGTACATTTTGTCAGTTTAAAATTACTACTATATACTATATAGTAAGAGGTGAACGCAAGTAAAAATATTTATAATATTATATTTTAATATTTGTTGTGTTTTTGCTAAAAACAACATAAATAACATAAAAGATATTACCTAAATCTTCAGACGGAAGCATTTTCATAAAGCAAGGTAAATTTCAATTCTTTTTATTGCTTAGAATTTGTATGGAAATATTTGTTATGTGGGGGCAAAATGGCTCTATTCATTTCCTAAATTAAATGGTTTACAGTATATTTATTTGCACTAAAATAAGATAATATAGCAGATAGGTATTATATACATAATGTATCAAGTTAATCATACCATTACATAATTACATACATATAAAAACTCATATTTAATGTTCTTTGTTAAATGAAGGCTGAACAGATATTTATAAAACATGCATTATTCATAGTTTATTTTGCACAAAACGGGTTTAGACAAAGAAAAAGTTTTGTAGTGTTTTTATTGAAGTATTTTGTTATGATTCACTCAAGTTGGAAGGACAAATAGGCCAGGGTTCAAACTAGGTTTATTAATAAACATTCCATCAGTGTGAATAGTATTTGCCATGTTTATGTTATTGTTACTTTTTTAGTATTATATTAGTACATTGCCCTGCAGAGCTTAAAACACTGTATTTGAATTCCTGACATTTTTAGTCTATTCTACCTAGGGCAGTGGCCCAACATACTTCTGAATGTCCCACAGAAGGCAACAGATTCTACACAAGAAACAGAAAAAAAAATATTGTACCTTATATGAAACAAAGAACACGAATTTTGAGATTTTCCTCTTACTGCATTTTAAGTGCAGACAAAAAAGTATTAGATGTGTGTTCTTAAGAAACATAAAGCCAGTTTAGACAAGTGATAGTCCTATACCTTGCTGCATTTATGTTTAGCAACAGTTTCAGTGAAGAAAAAACTACAGCAAAGTTCGGACAGAGTATGTTTAGTCAGTTTGAATTTAGATAAGGGTTTCTAATGCTCCCTTTCTGGTTTGAACAAAAATACACATACTATATTATAGTACTTAATAGTTTGTTAACCTTGACATATGCATAACCCAATAATTTGCAATACAGCAATTAGAGGCTAATCAATATTCAACAGCAATATCACAGCGGTCATTCACGAAACGCACCCAATAGCAATTGTTTTCGTCCACAGATAACGCCGAATACAGTTTTTATCAGCGGTTGGGTTAATAACATAGGATTTGAGACTTACCTTACTATCTCGTTCCAATTCGTTTCTCAACCACTCGAAGTCACTGTACCGCCGTCTGACGCTGGATTCTTTCACTTTGAACACGGGGAGGTTCGTCTGGAACCCAAATATTACGGTTAATCACAGATAAAGCACCGAACGCATCCGCGGCGGAATCACATACGCCCACTGACCAAACTTGATTACGTACTATTTTACCACTTAATTTGATTATTACTTACTAATTATAGACCACTTTACATACCCTCATGCGAACTTCATAATCCGTATAGCGTTTTTTTCCTACACCCATGGACGTGACTGGGTTTACTACGTCGATTTCTAGGAAGTTTGCTGGCGCCGCGTAAGCGTCGTCCAGGGTCTGTTTCTTAACGTTTAGACGCCTAGTTGCGTCGGCTGTCGTATCCTCAGCCATCATAACGATTTATTTAGCGTAACTTATAGCAATTATAAATATTTTACGAATAGGACGGCCCACTCCAACTCAAAAATCCAAAAAGCTTGGCAAAATGACAAATGCCAAAGAAAAATGACTCATGACAATGACAACTTCTCAGTTGACAGTTGAATAGAATATGATTGTTCATTTCTTTTGTAAGTATCGCAAGATTAATCATTTGCTATTGTTGAAATTACCCTTGAAATTCAATAAGTCGACGGACGCGGCATTTTCAATTTTCATGATTGATGACAACGTCAAAATTATTTAACTTAAAATTTTATGTTTCAAAAATTATATACAGTTCCAACCCTTATTATAATAAAATTGTTCTAGTAAAATTATCAGTTTGTAAGAAAAATAATGCTCGCCAATATATTATAGTGTAATTATTATTGGCTTAGATATTGCACAATATGCCTACTTATAAAGTCTACTAACTCTAAGGACTTGCAGCACAAGAACGCCTATATAGTTAAAGGCATGGATAAAAATGCATCAACTGAAAGCAATATACAAGTAAAATTCAGGGAACTAGAAAAGGAATATAATGACTTAATATCTGAAAAGTCGATGGTAAAAGAAAACAGTAACGACGACTGTTTCGCAGACGAATTATTAAAAAGCCTAGACAAGACAGGTGCGGAAAAAACGCAGCAGTTCTTATCTGATGTGAAATCATCATTCTTTGTAATTTCTGTTGTTACAATAGCTCTGTGTTTTACATTTGCTACATGTTTTATGATTTGTTATTGGTACTTTTGTCAACCTAAGTCTCAATGTTAAATAATTTGTCTTTATTAATTTGCATGAGCAAAAAATAAGTAAATTTTAGGTATATATAAGTAGATAATATTATGCAGTATTTACACTATACGACGGAAACTGGCTCAAGTGTCACTTCGCGACAATCTGCTGCTTCGCCCAACTTCGCACTATAATAAATGAAAAGAATAAAATAATGAAAACCACTTTATTTCTATTTATTCAATTTGAACAAAATATTAAAATAGTTCATGTGAGATTCTCAGACGACTTGTTCTTGGGGAGTAGCCGTGACCGGTTCGACGCCGGTACCGAGTCATCTTGACGCCACAGCTTCTGTCCGCGGATCTCGATCTCTTCGTGCCAGGCTGCTTGAGTTTTCCTGCGAAAATTCAATTATCTATAGTTTATCTTTCTTTTCCCTCCTCACGACACATACAAGAATAAGTAGATATTGTGAATAATTTGCCCAGGCCCAGTGTAGCGTAATCTCTAGATGTATGTATGTAGATGGTTCCTTTTACATCGAGTCCCTGTATCCATAGGCGGATTTAGGGGGCCAGGGCCAGGGGGCCAAGGCCCCGCCCAGAAGCATTGTAGAGTTACGAATTTTGCACATAGTTCATGGTCAAGATTATAATTCTTTTTCTCGGCGATCGCAGCAAGCTGCTCGCGCACTTATTAAGGATACCTATTTGAACTTTCTAACTGTTCAGAGCGAACTAAACACAGGAACAGGTTGACGCTGCGCCGCCAGTCCATCATGTACCTGGGGTGGAGTCCATCACTAGTACCTGCAGTTGTCAGTGAGAGGCGCCGTGTTGGGGAACAGGTTCTGCAGCAGCAGCAGGCACGGCAGCACCACCACGGACAGGAACTGGATCTGTTCCGCCGGCTGGTTGACGCTGCGTCGCCGGTCCATCATGCTGAGGGGGTGGAGTCCATCACTAGTACCTGCAGTTGTCAGTGAGAGGCGCCGTGTTGGGGAACAGGTTCTGCAGCAGCAGCAGGCACGGCAGCACCACCACGGACAGGAACTGGATCTGTTCCGCCGGCTGGTTGACGCTGCGTCGCCGGTCCATCATGCTGAGGGGGGTGTAGCCCATCTCACGCTCGCGATCACCCTGGTTATACCACACTAATTTGAAGTTGCATTTGATTTTGTTGACGATTGCCAAGAGAGCAGTATGTGGTTTTGAATTCTAGCCCAGCCAGAGGTTTGAACAAGCCTTCATCTACTAAGCCCGTTTAACCGAAAAATCAGTCCCACTTCAAATATCGCTGATGATTAACAAAAATGAATCAAATTGAAATACTCTACTCTATCTACTTCAGCTAAAACAGCTACTTTACCTGATCATAGAATTCTTCGTAAACTGCTTCTGCTATAGCTTTGGAGACACCAAAGGGTTTGCAGCTTCCAGACAAATCACTTGTAGTCATTAATATGCCCTGAGGACATAGAAAGTCAAACTTGGGATCCAGAAAGTAATCTACAATCTACCTTAACTAGGTAGGTATAGAAAATATGAGGACATATTTTTAAGTGTCTCATAAAACTTCCTTCTAACGATGCTTGACCTTTAGAAATCTATAAGCAAAAAACCTAAACAAGCTTCCTTATTCAACTTCCAAGACCTCTTCTACCTCTATACCACCTTTACAAACTTTATACCTCAGATCTACTCCAAAGAATTTACCTTCAACATCCTCCGATGCGAAGGGTCAGCCCAATCGAACACATGGTCAGCAATTAATGGAGTAAGCTGGGCTCTCAGCTGGAAGTAAACCGCCAGATCGGTGCAGAGGATGTTGTACTTGATCTCTTTCATTATACGTTCGCGGTCCGATGTGGGAAGCTTGTGCAGGATCTTTTTGTCCTACGAGGGAAGAAGGGACCTTATCATTTGACAGACGGCGGGCTATTGCTATATTAACTTGTTACATGTTAGAGGTCTAATTTTTTGTAATACTAGAGGTATATTGAGAAAATAGGACATAAATACTACAGCTACAGTAATAAAGAATACTTGTATTAAGAACTGATTAGTTACACGCCCATCTACGGAAAAACCAAGTGCTCCAAAGCACAGATGTCAGATGGCAGCATGTCCAGAATGCTGGCAGCATTGCCAGAATTCTGAGCACGCTGTAGGTAGATGAAAGCAAAAAGAAACGTAAAGTTAACTACGAAAACATATTTATTTAATTAGAAAGAAGACATTGGTCATTGGACTAACTTCAATAATCTTCTTAGCCATGAAGTAATGATGGTACTCTAACATAGAGTTCCTGTACATGAGAGATAAAGGATGCTTGATGAGGGTAAGGAAGTTATTGTTGTACCCTGGATGGTCCAGATCGTGGCAAAGCCCGGATAGCATCAACGCTGCTGTCTGAAATACAACTTGTGAGTAAGTGGCTTTTACTTATAGCTATAGGTTTTTCATAATATATTTGGAAAAGTTGTTTTAGGTAGTTTAGTCAGGCAATATTATAGGTTTGAAGTTTCATATAATAACACAGTCTTTACCATAACTTCATTTAATAATATCATTAACTGCTTCAAAAGTTGAAGAAAAGTGTGTTAGGTACCAAAATTCGGACAACTTTGGTAAAATTCCGTATGGTTTGTTCCACTATTTTGAGCGAAGGCCTCCCTTCCCTCTCTCCATTCTTTTCGGCCAAAGGCTACAGTTGTCCAGCAATTAAAAACGTTTACTTACCTCAATATAATCAAAATACCCATTGTTATGAGTCAGAATACAGTACATAGTGTGAGTAAAGCAGAAAGCATGCTCCGCGTTATGGTAAGGGTTCTTTCTATAACACCTCAGTATAGTTAGAGCGAAGTCTGCTATGGAGCTTCTCTCGAAGTTTCTATCAGCAAATGTTTCCATGTACATGTAGCAGATCAATCCTGGCATATCCTCTTTACTGCTTTCACTGATGTGGTAGTCGAAACTAGGGAAAAATCTTTTATGATCTGATCTGATTATGAAAGAGCCAGGTCCAAAAAAAGAAGAAATTCTCTTTATAAATATATAATCCAAGTTCTGAAGATCTTGCATTCGCGCCTGATGGCGAAATGATTAAACAAGTGTAATTTAAAAAAAAAACTTTTTAAAAACAAGCTTTTATCAAGACGAAACAAATGAGCCCAAAATTGATGGGGTTGCGTCATTTAATTACGGAGTTCCTATGGCTACCTTCTAACTCCATCACCAGATCAGCTCGATGTCATAATAATATTGCATTGTCATCCGATTTATACATGCATGCAAAATTTCAGCTCAATCAGGAACCGGGAAGTAGATCAAATTAAACTTACAAGATTTGATTAAAGACGGACAGACAATAGACAAGTGAAAGTAAATAAAAGCTTGTAATGATAAAGCATTGCAAGATAAATCAGAAAGACAAACAGACAGAGATAAAAACAGTTCACAATCAACATAATCAATGGTGGTGTTGTCATCTTTGCTGTTTCTGCTTCATGAACCGTACCAGTGGAACTTCGTTGTAAGCTCTTATCTGGCTTACATAGCTAATTCTGACTTTGAAAAATCGAGCAAATTGAGTGAGTTAAGAATAAACCTTCTAAAATTAGGTGGAGGCAGCACAAGTCCGTTAGTTTCCATGAGCTCGTCCATGTCATGGCGGCACGGCTTCAGGTGGACGCTCATCAGGGTTGAGTACACGTGGTTGAGGTTCTCCTACGAATTTGCACATTTCGGTGTTATCGTGTTTTAGGTTGAAATTTACCCACCTACCACGTTAAAATTTGAGGACATCTTTCAGACTCTAGATTGAATGGCCTGGATTGAATAGGGTTGGGTAGGATCTACGTAGATAGGCAGGACAGGAAAAGTAATAGACAGTC
Organism: Hemithea aestivaria; assembly: GCA_947507615.1. NCBI lineage: Eukaryota > Metazoa > Arthropoda > Insecta > Lepidoptera > Geometridae > Hemithea > Hemithea aestivaria. Next base: position 16,529,362 of record OX382333.1, on the reverse strand, counting down.
GACAGAAGGAAGAAAAAGGCGTCCATACCTTATACCTATACCACTTTCTTATTTTATAAGACTTAAATTCTTTGTCGTATGACGAAATATTGTTAAACTTTTGATAAGGGAAACATAATATGCTAAACTCTTACATGATATATTTTCTTCTGCTGCATATTATAGAAGTGCACGATGAGCGAGCAATAGCTGACGAACACCTTGAATACCAGCTCGTCTTCACTGCTAAACGGCTGACCGCTGCGCTTGTTTGTTATTTGTACTACTCCTGGTAACACCCGGGATTATATAAATTAAAGATAACTAGCAAATAGTATTCTGCATAAGTAGATAACAAACCAAACAGTGTGTGGCACAAAAACGACCTAAATTGTGTCTTTGTTACAGACGAGAGAAAACAAAAGCTTTCATATCTCTAGCTGCTCTTGCTCTGTCTGAAGGCACATAACCTGGCAGCAGCATTTTCGACAGTAGATAATAAATCATTATTTTCTAAAACGTGAATGATATTAAAATGCACGAAGGGAAAGATACTTATGACACGTTATTGTATAACTTACATAATAAAATCAGAACAAATAACAAGTGAAATTTTAATAAAAAACTTTTTAAAAACAATCTTTTATTATTATTACCATCTAGCACCATAAAGTACTCGTCAAGACAAATCAAATGAGCCCAAACTCGAAGGGGTTGCGCCGTTTAATTACGGAGTTCCTATGGCCACCTTCCAGCTCCATGATCAGATCAGCTCGATGTCATAAAAATATTGCATTGTCATCCGATTTATACAGACATGCAAAATTTCAGCTTAATCGGACACCGGGAAGTGGGTCAAATTGAACTTGCAAGATTTGATTACAGACAGACAGACAGACAACAGACAGGTGAAAGTAAATAAAAGCTTGTAGAATATCATGTTGGCACAAAGAAGAATTGTGTTTCTAGTCAATCTAGAAGTGCTCCCGTTGGAAAAATAACTAAAACTCTAGACACAGTTGAAATAACGAAAACCACCTAGGTAGTAAATATGCATACTAACCAATAACTCCATTTTTGTCCTTAATAGGCGCCACCAAGCAAGACCTCACGACTGTGCCAGTTGTAGAGTCTATTTCCTTCACGAACCGCGGGTCTTTGTACGCGTCCCGAATGTTTAGGATCTCGCCGGTTTTGGTCACCAGACCCACTGGGGTTTGTTCCTGGTTTATACTAGGATAAAGAATAATTAAACTATGAATAATTCGTCCGTAACAAAATGAATTAAAACATTGACTAAGATATATTTGCAACGATCGCAGGAAGGGCCGGGATCCCCTCTGAGGGCCTATTGGCTATCGCCAAACGACATGTAAAACACTAGGATCCATAGACAATTTTGCGTACATTACTTGCTTAAACCTCCTCAATAATATAAGTAAAATAACAAACGCAGCAATGTACATTGAAGATGCCATCAATTAGAGTGGGTGAGAATTAACCAATAGGCCCTCAAGACGGAGATGCATGGTACAAAAGGGGCCCTTTGCCCAGCAGTGGTACGATATGGGCTGACAATGATGATGATGTAGAAATATGCGACAAGTGGTGAACAATAACGCTGCGCCTTTCTCACCGAATTCTAACCGAAGCAACTGACGATCAGCAGGGTTATTCACTTAGCCGTGAAAGAACCGAACCGAATACCGAATTGTCAGAAATGTATGAAATGACATAATTATGTAGATACAACTTGACAAGTCATGTCACGTCATTTCATACATTTTTGACAATTCGGTTCGGGTTCCTAACCGATAAGTGAATAGCCCTGCAGAGGTACCTACCTAACTAATAATCAAAAAAACCTTAATTTTAAAAAAGTCTGTAAAATAGGTTGATAAATGGTGCTTACTTGACTTTAGTCCGTTTTTTGGGCATGGTGGTCTTCTCAGCAGCCCAGCCGTCGTCCCACATGTCTGCCAGGAGCTGGTCTCCGACGTGCTCCTTGTCGAATATGTAGAAACTGCTGCGCATTGCGCCCATGAACGATTTCACTACCGCCTATCAGGACAATATACCAAACCACTATAGTTATCAAGAGAAATACAATACCTAGGTACTTTATACTGGTCACTGATTGATTGGTGGCTTCGCCCGTGGCTATGTTACCCCATCGGACAAAAGCGTGTCACCAAACGGTTATTATCACCCTGGTCCGGCGTGATGTTCAGATAAAGCCAGGAAGGGATTTATACCGCCTTCTGGGTTTAGTCTACTACCATCTACGGCCACCGTATCGTCACTTAATGACACGCGAGATCGTGGTCAAAGGCTCAACATATAATGAATAATGACTGAATGATTAGGCAAAGGTGTAGTAAATAAATCTGCACATATCACAGTATCATTATTTTCTTACATTATAATTTTCGCCTTCTTTATCCACTATTTGGATGACAGTAAATCAGTTGTAGGGGCCCACTTACCAACATATCAGTCAACATGGTGTCAATAGAAGCGAGATCGCAGAAGTAGTTCTGCAGCAGTTCCCTCAGCTCAGTGTTGAGATGTGCCGTCTTCTGCAGCGTGATGCGAGCCTGCGCCTGGTGCACCGCGGCGCCGGCCCAGCAAGCCACGCTCACGGCTGTGTACACTGTGTTCTAGGGAACAACAGTGTATTGATATTGTTGGTGTTTATTGTAGCGTCCGTAGCCTAGAGGTCGTACGTTGACCAGTCTTCTGCAGCGTGATGCGAGCCTGCGCCTGGTGCACCGCGGCGCCGGCCCAGCAAGCCACGCTCACGGCTGTGTACACTGTGTTCTAGGGAACAACAGTGTATTGATATTGTTGGTGTTTATTGTAGCGTCCGTAGCCTAGAGGTCGTACGTTGACCAGTCTTCTGCAGCGTGATGCGAGCCTGCGCCTGGTGCACCGCGGCGCCGGCCCAGCAAGCCACGCTCACGGCTGTGTACACTGTGTTCTAGGGAACAACAGTGTATTGATATTGTTGGTGTTTATTGTAGCGTCCGTAGCCTAGAGGTCGTACGTTGACCAGTCTTCTGCAGCGTGATGCGAGCCTGCGCCTGGTGCACCGCGGCGCCGGCCCAGCAAGCCACGCTCACGGCTGTGTACACTGTGTTCTAGGGAACAACAGTGTATTGATATTGTTGGTGTTTATTGTAGCGTCCGTAGCCTAGAGGTCGTACGTTGACCAGTCTTCTGCAGCGTGATGCGAGCCTGCGCCTGGTGCACCGCGGCGCCGGCACAGCAAGCCACGCTCACGGCTGTGTACACTGTGTTCTAGGGAACAACAGTGTATTGATATTGTTGGTGTTTATTGTAGCGTCCGTAGCCTAGAGGTCGTACGTTGACCAGTCTTCTGCAGCGTGATGCGAGCCTGCGCCTGGTGCACCGCGGCGCCGGCACAGCAAGCCACGCTCACGGCTGTGTACACTGTGTTCTAGGGAACAACAGTGTATTGATATTGTTGGTGTTTATTGTAGCGTCCGTAGCCTAGAGGTCGTACGTTGACCAGTCTTCTGCAGCGTGATGCGAGCCTGCGCCTGGTGCACCGCGGCGCCGGCCCAGCAAGCCACGCTCACGGCTGTGTACACTGTGTTCTAGGGAACAACAGTGTATTGATATTGTTGGTGTTTATTGTAGCGTCCGTAGCCTAGAGGTCGTACGTTGACCAGTCTTCTGCAGCGTGATGCGAGCCTGCGCCTGGTGCACCGCGGCGCCGGCCCAGCAAGCCACGCTCACGGCTCTGTACACTGTGTTCTAGGGAACAACAGTGTATTGATATTGTTGGTGTTTATTGTAGCGTCCGTGGCTTAGAGGTCGTAAGTCTGGTTTGTCAACCAAAGGCCCTGGGTTAAAACCTCGATGTGGCAAAAAGTTTCGCCTGGACGCTAGTGTGTTTCGGAAGGCACGTAAAACTGTAGGTCCCGGCTGTTTCCTATTAGATATGTACGAGGAAGTCGTTAGGACTTGTAGTAATCTCGGCGACCTGAAACTGCATTCTCTGCTCCAAAGGAAATTAAAGAAAAACATGAGTGCAGATGACAGAGTTTGAGAGCCTAAAAAGGAAGTTGATGCTTTACCGGCTGCGCACCGCTGTTACACTCGCGCAAGTCCCTTTTCGGTGGGAAAATCGGGATAAAAGTTTTTTCTGCGTTTCCAGCTATGTAGTAAGTAACATACCGAAATTCATTGCAATTGGTTCACTGGTTTTTGCATGTAAGAGCAACAAACATACACATTCACATAGTCACACGCCAACTTTCAACTTTAAAACATAACTTGGATAGTAAAGTCAGGATTCGGGATGCAAGAAAGAAGAACAACTAACAGGATCGTAAGGTTCATGATACGTCCTGTACAGTTCTAGAACAGCGTAGCAGTCTCCATCAGGTTTCACAACGGGCATGCAAAGCGCCACCTTGGCTTCCACCCACTTCAGACCTTCGGCGAACCTTCGATCGCGCTGCACGTCCTCCAGCAGCAGGTATTCCTTGGTGAACGCTGCGTGCGCTGCTGCTATCCTATCTGGCTCTAAATATATTTTGTAAATAAAACACGCATGCAAATTTTATACGCTGCTCTATTTCTTTTCAGAAAATATGTAACTAATATCAAAGACGCAGAAACTAATGACATGTTCTACGAAGAAGGGAGTAGGAATAATACTTGTTATGCCACAGCGCAGGTTGGAGAGTTAGGTGTGTACAAACATCTAATTTAAGTACACGCACTTAATATTAATGGGGTTCTGAAGTTTTGACGATGTTGTCAAATATGTCGGAGGGAACCTGATGACAGTGGCACAGGATCGGAAGGTGTAGCGCGACTATAAGGCCTATACCTAGCAGTGAGTAGATACGGGACGAGTATTTAGATAGAGGATTCAGGCCCTCCTCAAATGTATATCCATAGGAACAATTTTTTTGAGCTCTTCAATATTTATGCTAATTGCGTCAAAAAGGTTGTTTCCCCGCTTCCACCCTCAAAGGAAAATCCTGGATCCATTCTGGAATTTTCAGAAATTCTCTAGGTTTCCCTATTTACTTAGAATAAATTTAATAGCACATGAATGCTTTGACTAACCAATTGGTATGTTGACTTCATGACGTTCAGGGTTTTTAGTGTTATGAGCCATCAGCACTATTTCGTTTCTAGTCTGATCAACTATGTAAAGAAAGACGCCTGAAAACACAAGATAAAGATGAGAAAGAACCTACGTAATGCTTACCGACAACAAACACACGCAACGCGTCAAAATTACTGAATCGTCTGAGCTACAATAGTTATTATCCTACATTGATCTCTGAATTCTTTGTAAAAATAGGATCTAAATCTAGAGAAAATGGAAGAGTATCGCAGTGTGCAGAGAGCGTACTTGGGGCGGCCTAGTGGGCGACAAGTTGGACGTTCTAAGGAGCACTATACGTGGTCTAAAAGATGTGTGCGCAATATAACTCGAAGACTCGGAGAAGGTGGCACCACAAGGGAGGACAAATTCAGTGTGGGTTCACGCGCTAGGCTAGGTTGTAGGAATAACTCATAGGATCTCATCAGCAATAAAACTACGAAGAACCACTAGTAAAATGTCACTAACCAGAACTCACAGTGACAGTTTTCAGCACCATGGCTGTCTCGTACAATAACGACTCCAAATCAACAGTGTCTTCGAGGAACACATTGAACTTATTGATGTCTAGGTACCTAGCTGCCTTTTCTTCTTCCTCCTTAAGGCCTATAATATTATTAAGGACTATAAAGTCTAAAAAGTAGTTTTAATGGCTATGGGTTCAAAACCCTTACACCCCCATCAGAGGAGATTGAGTTTGATCCAACTGTTTGACGGTAGGTAGGTAATGGAATGTTATGCCTGCAGGTGCTCCATTACCGCCATACACAGTTACACAGCAAGAGGGCAAGTTGCTGGGGGTTTTAGTGGGTGCGAGTTCCACACTCCCCCGCCCCCCCTTCCCCTTTCTTCCCCGGATAGGGGGGATAGCGCGGTAGGCGTTCCCCCAGCATAAAAAAGGGGTTTAAAAACTTCTAATAAGTTCTGGAACCGCCCTTGCTTCCAAAATCCTATTCATGGCATGGAATTTGTTTATGTGGCATAGGACTTTGTGAACAACTAAAACTTACTTCGGCAGGTAAATCCTTAGGAAAGAAATATTAATATATAGAAATATTATTATATTAGGCAGTACTTACCTTTCCTTTCAATCTGGGCGTATGGCGCTATCACTCGTCTGGTCACCTTGTCCAACTTCTCAGAAGGCACCAAGAAGTGAGAATGTACTTTGGGGAGACTCTTTTTCTCCTCTTGGTTTAATGTGTCGAGGCGACTCTTTGTCGATTTCACGTTTTTAGGCGTCGGTTCGTACATTTTAGAAACTATTTTAAGCACAAAAGTAAATAAATTCCTGTAGATTGTTATGACATATTTTGTAATGTCAAGTCATTATGTATATTTTTTTCTATGATTTTTTAATGTGCCATTGCCAGGCTAAAGAGTCTCTATTTTTGATAATGAACCTTCTTCAACAGTAAAAAACATTTCATAGGGTGCTGGCACATCTATGCGCATCGACCGCGCCGAAAGAATTTTTGTACTTATAGGAAATCTTCATACGGTTTGGACAATTCGACTCTGGCAAGTGTGTGTTTAGTGTTTCATGACATTTCATATAAAGAATTCAAAATTCGATTCATTTGGCGCGGTCGATGCGAATGCCTGTGCGTTCACCATTACTATTTAACACAAATGGAGACAAATATTTAATGAGAATAAAGATTCTTTTGGGATCTTTAGGGATTTAACATCAGGAAAAACTGCTCATCTCGTCCACTTAAAAATATAATTCAAACCATTTTTATCTTTGAAACATTTACTTTTTAAAAATTCGTCCAATTTCATATTGATTATTTCATAAAAAAGAAATATTTTCCAATTTGAATGACTTAGTCACATACATAGGCGTACCCAGCTTCTGGTCTAGGGGGGGGGCAGGCAAGGGCGGATTCAGATTTTTTACTGAACTTGAACTTTGTGCCTTTTTTTTTTTTTTTTGACCCAGGAAAAATGCGTTACGCATCATCACCCCACGCCGGGGGGCGCGGGGCGGTATGTGGGACTCCCCCGCCAGAGATGGGAGCGGCGGGGATACCCACTAAAAACCTGGGGTGTTCCTGCGGGACGCCATAATGCCGGGGCAACGGGTACGCGTAATTTGCTGGCGTACGCGTATTTTGTGGGTAATTTGCTGCGAACGGTAGAAAAATTAAAATATACTTCCATTAAAAAGCGCGAGCAGCTTGCTGCGAGCGCCAAGAAAATTTTATATATTTGGCAAGGAAAAAAGTGCGGTTAACTTGCTCCGAGCGGTAGAAAAAATATAATATTCTTCCTTAAAATAGCGCAAAGATGCGCGAGAGAGCGCGAGAAGATTTTATATTATTGATAGCAAAAATACTGCAGTTAATTTGCTGCGAGCGGTAGAAAATTAAATTTATTTACATTGAAAAACGCGAGCAGCTTGCAGCGAGCGCCAAGACATTTTTTTATATTTGGCAAGATATAAAGTGTGGTTAACTTGCTCCGAGTGGTAGAAAAATAATAATATTCTTCCTTAAAATAGCGCGAGCAGCTTATTGCGAGCACCAAGAAAATTTTATTTCTTGTTCTACAGATACAGATATTATATAAGACATACGATTTCCAGGGGGGGCAGCTGCCCCCCCCTGCCCCCCCCTGGGTACGCCTATGGTCACATATGGATAAAATTAAAAGGTTTTGGCATGAACTACACATTTCACATTATATATGTACAATACAACATAGAATGTTAATTTCAGGATCAGGAGTTTCTATTTACTTGTGAAATGATAAATGGCGCAGGCAAAGCCACATTATAATCTAGTCACATAAACATAATAACTGTAATTCATATTATGTATTATTATGAATCCATAATACCAAATTTCTTCAATAAACACACTATAATATGTGTTTAACTCATAACTTATCTGCACAAAACACTTCTGTAATGTTTTATTTTATACCTACATAGTATAAAGGGCAAACACCACTTGTGATTTGCAATTGATTGTCAAACAATACAAAAATTATAATTTTGATAAAAGATAATTATCTTTTGAATGAGAATTTGACATTGCCCGATTGCACTCAGATTTAAATAAAAAGGGAAGAGAACAAGAACACAAACCTTTGTGTTCTCGTTACTAGCCAAGCCAAACTTGCGCCCGCTGTGTCAGCATGTGTATGTTGCTGTGTTGATTCGCGCCTAAATAAAATTGTGTGCATGAACCTAATTGGAGTGGTCCATTTGGGATATGATTGTACCATATCTTCCCTTTATATTTTAATCTAGGTATGTGCATGATTTTGTTAGTCGTATGCACCCTCACCGCTGGGCAAGGATCTCTACAGAGTGGGCACCACAAGACAGAAGGCGTCGTCGAGGCCGACCTAGAAAAAGGTGGCGAGACGATCTAGACGCGCACCAGACTGACTGGCCAGAGGTGGCGCAGGATAGAGACGCGTGGAGGGATTTGGGGGAGGTCTTTGCCCAGCAGTGAGACAGTATAGACTAGAAAAAAAAAAAAAAATGTGCATGATTTTTATGTCATCTCTAAAATATCTGAACAACATGTTTTATACAAAACATACTTGTCTTACAAATTACAAATAATGTGTAATATAGAAGTGTTCAGTAAGCTACCATCATTGAACTTATTTTAAAATATTACGAGTAACACAGGATACAAACACCCCATTTGATTCATCTATTCACGCAGCAGTCTCTCAGTCTTACGGCCAAGTTATTAACTTCCTTTCTTTCTTCGGAGGACTGCAATCTATGGTTGGAGTCATCTAGAAGGTAAAAAAAGGAAATTAAAACTTAACTATATTTTTGAGTGAATGTGGCAACTGGTAACCTTAATATTGCCCGGGCGACATGAGGCTAGTTTTTCAAGCTAGGATAGCAAGCTAGTGTTAGTAAGCTAGCAAGCTAGTACTTCTGGCTTCGTGTAGACAAAACTATCTTCATTTGTAAGCTAGCAAGCTAGTAAGCTAGTTTACAAGCCAGGACAGTTTTTAATAGGATGGAGTTCTATTTTCAGGCTAGTAGCGTCCCCCCACCACTGATTTTACTATCCTGGCTTGTTTACTAGCTTCATGTGACCAACGAAGATAGTTTGCAGTTGGCTAGTAAACAGGAACCATGCGTTTGGTTTGTTTTTTGGCTTTACCAGATACAACAGAATATCAAAAAAATCAGCAATTCGCAAAATACTCTTAAACTCTCCCAAATCTTTATTGCGAAATTCTTCCAAAAGTAAAGCAGATGATCCACGTTTATCTTTTCGTAAAATCCACGGTCTTGTCCACACCCGTTTTTGTAGTTCATCTTCTAGTTCGTCTAGCGCGAAATAGCACAGTTTTCGAAGCAACTGTTTTAGTCGAATAGTGTTTTTTTTGTATGCAGTTCGTTTTGGACGAATGGTTACCTTAGCACTCCAGTAAGTACTAGCTTAAAAAAATCTAGCCTCATGTAAACAGAACTAGCATGCTCCAAGCTAGGTCAGCAAGCCAGGACAGTTTGGTAAAAAACTAGCTTGCTATCCTAGCTTGAAAAACTAGCCTCGTGTCGCCCGGGCATATTATGATGCAAGTTGAGGAAGCGAAAGCTGTGTGTCAGGATCATACTAAGTGGAGGAAAGTAGTCTGCCTTTTTTTTCCCAGTAAAATGCGTTACGCATCGCCCAGCGCCGGGGGGCACAGGGTGGTATGTGAAACTCCCCCACCGAAGATGGGCGCGGCGGGGATGATGGGACCAGTCATGATTATATGTGTGTATGTTTTGAAGGCAAAAATTCCTTTAAACATAATATTTATAATAAATCAGTAGAAAGAGGAAGCTATTTATTTATTTTACTATTTAGCACAATGCTAGGACTAAGTAAAAGGTACATGTAGGCTAAGTGGTATCCCAAGATTTATGCCTATATAAATAAACAATTTACGTATTACTTACTGTATCAACAGACATTTTTCTCTTGTTATTATCCACATCCTTCCATCCATTATCAAGCTTTATCCTTTTTATGCACCCAGATAGGACGTCTGGTGGCGGTTTTAACCTCTCGCAGTTAGAATATGATACTTTTCTGCTTATTTGATTATTAATTACACTTAATCCCTCTAAATTGTGAATAGTTTCAAAGTTTGTTGTGATTTCTGGAGCTTTTTGAAGGCTTAGTCCTCGTGATTTATTGAGCACCTTTCCTCGACCGGAATCTCGATATTTCCTCTGCCCATGTGGTATACAAAAGTTTCTAAATAACTCTATCAACTCCTGCCGCGAAAACCTCTCTATATTCTCGATTCGCAAGTGTCTCTGTAAACAATAACAATCAAATTGTTATGCCGCCACAAACGCGCATGTTTATTTTATTTTTTATCACTGAACTGACCTCTTGTATGATGTGTATCAGCTCCTCGTTGCTTAAGAGTTCAGGGTATAGTAATCTCTCACATGGTACAGACATTTTTGAGATTAAATGGATATTTTATTTCATTTTATTTACAAAAAAAATTGAAGACATCATATTTTAGAAAATTCAGCTGCCTTCAGCTGTCAGCTGACAGTGACAAATTGAAAACAAGGTTTTTTGGCGGCAAGCCTTGATCATATCATTAGCTCCACGTCTTTTGCTTAATAATCGTGTAGAATTTGATTGTTAGCGTGTAATAATGGTGGAATATTGCGTGTTAAGTGTTTTTGAATGTGCACAGATGTAGGCAAGTGATATGGTGCTGAAATATGAATTTTGGTGCCCCCTCCAAAACTCCTCCGAACTTTCAGTAAAATTCCACCCATTTTACTGGAAGACTCACGTGACTAGACGAGCTATTAAGCTCACTCTGACTCTGACCTGACTAACTAACTTATTACTTAAAAAATAACATTTAACTTGACACTGGCAAAACACGAAAGTGGAGACCATAATTTAATATCCCGTGAACATTCACGAATTTTACTCGACACTGGCAAAATGCACATGTTGCCATATTATAAAAAGAAAAAAAAAAAAAAAAAATTGAAAACAAATCGCCATCACTGTCAGAACTGACAGCTGATTTTCAAACATAGACTACAGACGATGGCCGACTTACCAAATAAAAAAATGTTGTCTTGTCAATCAGTTGGCTATGGTTACTGTCATAGATCGGTCGTGTTTGGCGTTTCACATAATTTTGCGTGTGCTTTAATTATTTGCTTTTTTCCTATTTCCTAACATTTTAATTTCAATTCTTGGTGCGTTTTGATTTTTTAAATACTTTACATTATTTAGGCAAACGCGTAAGTTTAGTTTCCTTTGGTGGTGCTCGGCCCTCGCGATTTTTGTTTTATTTAGTGCCGCACTACCGTTTATTTTTGATAAGTTTTATGAAATAAACAGCTGGTGTAAATAAAAAATAGGCAGGCAAATGCGAATAGCGCACGGTTCATCGATGAGAGGAGTGTACGGGGTGTGTGCGAGACCGCGGTGGGACTATGTTGTTTGTGAGTGCCTTAGCGATCGGTATGATCACTGGTCTGCAGAATGTGACGACAGACGTGCCGGCGACCACTGACGTGACGGAGGCTGCGCCGCCTGCCGCCGCGGACATGGGCCTGGTGGAGCCCACGCGCCTCTCCGGCCACACGGGGGACTTCGTCAACGTTACGCTGCAGGAGCGACCTTCCATGTGGGACTTGTACCTGAACCACTGCCCGAGGTGGCGTCCAGTTAACCACATATTTTTCCAAGTGGCCAACATATTCTTCTTGTTTTCATTCCTGGCCCCACATACATCTAGTGGGCTGATATGGCTCCGTGCGATGCTGATGGTGGGATGTGCGTTTTATGGTCTCTGGGCGATGAGCATAGAATGTTTCCTGGACGCGGTGGTGTGGAACAGTGCATTTGTTGCTATAAACTTTATTTACTTTGCTGTGCAGTTGTATTTGATGAGACCCATCAAGTTTCACAAGGAGATTGAAGAGGTAAGGGTTTCAAACATTTATATTAAAGTTTAAAAATATTAGTTGCTCTGTATTATTTTAAAAATATCCAACAATGTATGCTGGGATCTCAGCAGAAATTTATTTGCAGCAGAAATTAATCAATTCAATAATATTTTTTGTTCGATTTCCACACATCCACTGATTACATTTTTAGGAAACTGTATAAAAACTTCAACCAACAGGAAAAACTACATTAAATGCAATTTTTGATAACAATATTATTACCTATCAACATGTTATCAGTAATCAATACAAATCTATATATAACCTAGGTACTAGGTAGAAGTACTACCTACTTGGTATGTCATAAAGTCAATAAAATACTCCAAACTTAAATGGGACTAGTCAAGAAAATGCATACACTACAAAAAAAAAGATTCCTTGGTATTTACCTACCTAATATTAAAATGAAATAGGTACTTATTAATGTAAATCAGTTAATAAACCCTGTAAGTTGATATCTAGATGAGTCAGAGCTTGTTAGTGCAAACAAAGGGGCTTGGGTCAAGTGGAGTAACCCTATACATGAACTTCATATGTGATAAATGTGGCTTAATTGATTGGAAGGGCTGTATACTGCTATATTTATTGTAATACTAGCTGGGTTCAGCTCTTTTATATGTTGTACTGTAGCCTATGTGTAATTCCAGGGTTTAAGCTATCTCTATACCAAATTTCAGCTCAATCGGTCCACACTTTTGGCCGTGAAAAAGTAACAAACTTACATTAGTAAGATTTAGTTTTAAAGGTATTTCAATGTATTTTTAAAGGTTACTAAATAAAAAATATGGAAAAATAATAATTATTAATAACTAGGTACCTGATCAGTGTATCATCCTCTGAGTCCATTAAAATAACATTTTACTGATTTCCACATACCAAATACACAGGATTTTTTTAAAATTTAGGTACTAAATATTAACATCATAGGTACCTATGACAGTATATAAATCTGTACATTGACTGTGAAAAACACAAAACCTGTGTTTTTAAAGTCTGTGATTTTTCCATACAAAATTAATTTATGGTCCCTGGTATCCCAGGGAAGAAATATCATTCTTTAACAGATTTAACACAATAATGCCAATGTGTTAAATCTGTTATGAAAAACCTCCTACATAATATACCTATAGGTACATTTTTATCTGTATTATGTAGGTACATTGTCTTGTCCACTTATTAACATAAAAAGATCTGAAGGTTGTCCAGCTGTTCACAACCTTATACAAACCTTGAAATCATTTAAAAGAATGCAAAATATAAAGTATGTAAATTTACATAATAATGACCCATTCATAGGTGGGTGATAAGTGATAAGCATTATCAGGGAATTATACCATGTGCCCTGACATTATGCTTGTCCTGATAACAAACCTAAGTAGGAGTAAAATAATAATAACAGTTGCATCAGATAAAAGACCTTGACTAAGGTTTTATTATTGTTAGATAAGTAGGTACTTAATTGTACTAAGTATGGTGCATTGTTAAACTACCTAGTAGTTTACTGAATTTGTAGGTGGGTACCAAATTTACCTGCTTGTTAAAGCATACTGACTTTAAATTATAGCAAGCTGACCATTGTAACTTCTTTATGATCTATATTTTATCATAAAAAAATATTTTATGATCTATATTCCCATACCTATCACATACTATTAATATTAATTATTATAATTGATTATGCCATATCGGAGATGTGCATACCACCTATACACTGTGACATTTTATTTGCTCTACATGTTGAGTGGTTGATCTTGTCAGACTATGAAAATAAATCATGTCAATATTTGTTACCTTTATTTAAAAACAAGGAAATATTTTTGTTGTTGTTATCATTTGATACACATTTACACATAATATTAGGTATCAAGTATCAATACACTTGATATCAATGTGATTTAAATGATAAGACACTTGAAACCAAGTGAATTTAAATCTGTGAGCTGTAATAGCACTATTAATAATTCTGTGTTAATGGCAGGTTGTTGTCAGGGCCTCACATCACCTTATCAAAGTTTAAAAAGTAAAATCAATACACCACAGCCCATAGTAACATTGCCAGTTGAGTTTTGCATCAAGAATGAATCATATTAGTTACGAAAGTCGATAGTTACTATACATGAGGCGGGTTGCTTGCAGTCGGGAACCCTGTATGGCTTAAACCATGGGAGATAGCGGTATTTAAAATAATGGATTGAGCTAATGCTGCAAGCAAGCTCTCCCACATGCGACAGAAACTCTCGGAGACAGAGAGTAATCGGAAAGCCGCGAAGACAACTTCACGATGTAGCGGCGACCATTTTATTACTCATTACAATAAATTCTGGTCGCCGGAGACCCGCAACAACTGCGGCACTGTAAAGAGATATAATATCTCTTTACCGTGATATATTATTTATAGGGGTTACCGTACCGTACCGGTGATGTCGTTGAGAATCGCTGTCGCCCAATGCGGGGACGGCCCTTAGAGGGCCCTCCTTCGACTAAGTGAGAAGTGCAGAGGTGAACCTACACGTTAAAATTTATTTTTAAAAACTTAACAAAGCCATATATATGGTTTAAGCCAATGTAAATAAGTAGGTACCTTTATCCATGAAAAAACTATTTTTGAAAGAAAAATATGAATATATTTTGGTCCCCGCGTTTGTTTGTCCCTTGGGCTCACAAATTACATGGGTGCCGCATTCAATCGCGAATCGCGACGTTGCATAACAAGACACCCACAATAATATTGTTTGCTGAAAATGGTACAATCGTCGTACTCTACCCACTAATTGGCATGCACCTACTTGATTATTCATTAACTGATAGTTAGGTAGAATATATACCTACGTTATTTTCGGCAGCCAATTAAAGTTATTTATTTCTTCAATTTTGATATACCTATAGTACCTAGGTAGGTACGAGGTACCACTCACACTGCTATAATAAAAACCAATTAAAAAAATTAAACGTTTTGTTTTGTGTGTAGTATAATTTAATAATAACATCTGAAATCTAAAGCCATTTGAGTATCTTTTTCATTCATAATTATTAAACTAATTTATCTCCTCGGAAATTATAATAAATTATGAAGAAACGAGACTCTGCTCTCGACGAAAAAATAATTGGCGTCAGAAGTTCAGAAGTCGCCGAAACTTCGCAATAAAAATTATAAGAGAGGGAGGACTAAGAATTTTCCTCGAAAATTGTATTAGGCTCAGCCTTGTTTATCTTGTTTTTGGAGGGTTTGACTTATTGCTATCTTTGCGTACATTTACAACTTAATTGGCATTTTCATAAATTATCAAAACATAACAAAACTAGGCCTTTCAATCCGAGAAAGTAAGGTAACATAACTTTGCTCAATATCCTGCCGAGTGCAGAGATTCGTTACGGTTGAATAGGTCAAGGAAATAGCCGACTTAATAACTCATGTCTCCGCTTGTGACGAACGCAGTGTTCCATAGGACTTAACATCGTAATCCTAGGTAACAATTGCCACTGTTATAGGCTTGTAATCGCTTAACGCACGACTTGATGCTCGTCTCGAACACTCACGTTCAAAATATTCTCAAAACATCGATTTAGAAGCTACTTGAATGTTTCAGCTGTTATGCCCTGATGTATGATGTAACCCATTTGATGTACGACCTGATACCTAGATTCAAACTTGCAAGGAACTTTGAATGAGGCATCATTTGAAATAGCGCGACTTGCAGTTCGGGTCAGTGGGGCAAGACGGGTTGAATGACCTTTCTGATGACGTCACCTCGCTTGCACCCCTATCGAGGGTGAAACATTAAACATCGGCTTCAAAGTTGGTAAAGGAAACTAGGTGTCTCGATGCATCTCATTGCAAATGTCTTTCCGCTGTTCGAACTTTATAAATGTGTTTCGTAGAGTTAACAACTTCGCTCACTGTTTATTACTCCGCTATTTTCCGAGATGTGGGTTAAGAGTTAAGATATAAAACGTCGTTGGAGGCCCTCGAGAAGAATAGTTTGGCATCTGGCGTAAACTAAATTGGATTACTTTGTCCCGAATTCAGTATATTTCCAGTTTGCGAGAAGGCAGTTTTTTGGCAATTAGCCGATTATGGCTCGGATGCCAACTGACCCGAGGCTGGTAACTGGTATACCACTAGCTGTTATTATATATAGACTGCGCTGTTATTAACAGCCACCCTTATAAATCACTGTCGGAGACCAAAGTTTAGTGGGGCGCTATTGATTTTATGCAAAGGTTTGCATAAACTGTATCCTAAACCTAAACTACCCATGCCTAAACTAATAGCAGTTGGATGATTGGTAGTCTCTTCGCCTCATATATATATAAGCGGGACATACAGTGATGCATAACGGTTATCCAAGTTCCATACGTCATAGCTGACTGTCACATACACAAGCTGTTTCAATAGTTACATCAATCATCATAAGTCATGCCGTTTTAGGCACAGTTACATAAACTGTTCCTCGTTTAAAAGCTCCAACATTTTCATAAAAGATCGTATCGTTTCCAATGTTAATGATTTCAGCCCAAACAATTTTCGCCAATCTCCACTAAGTACAGGCGCTTGACATTTCTGTCCTCGAGAAAAGTATTTCGCTCTAATTCAAAAGTTGTACAGCGTCGTTAGGATTTTATCTGAAATTGAATGCGGGAAAGTGGTTACGGGAACGAGTCAGCATCTATGGCACAAATATCTTATCTCTAGAAATAATTTTCGTTTGGTGGATAACAAAAATCGAGTCCATGAAGTGAAGTGGCTCAATCACTATTTTACATTCTGCTATTTTTGTAATTTCTCCAAAAGGTTTAATTTTTGGTCGTCCTTGTGGGTTCCTACTTTCCTACCTGGCCAATTTGATGCATTTTGAAAACCATTGTTATAAAGACGATGATTGTAAAACCACCGAATGTGACTTGAGCCTTTCTACACTATTGGTTGCACGAGCGTGCCATTTCCATTTTTTGTTACTACCTGTGGCCTCTTATGGTCCAAGTGGGCAAAGATTATATTATAAGAACTCATTATCTACACTCATTATTTTGTACCTATAAACTTTTATGGTAGTATCCTGTAATATGGCGTTGGCGGAATAGCCAATAGAACTTTTTCTGTATCATAAACAGTTATGGAGCCTCAAAAATATCCTTTGGGAACTTTTCTACCCTCATCTTCGGGCGGATAACTGTATATTCCTTGAGAAACGACATCGCTAACAGTGGCTATATCATAATTCCTTATTCACGTGGGGATAAAGGCCAAATTTTCTAAGCCGAGGTGATTTATTTCTGCCAAGACTTCGCCTTCATCGTAACTTACAGGTGCGAGACGTGACGCGTATAACTTGGTCTCACTGGATTTCACATGATATAAATGTTCATAAAGTAGGTAGTAGGTATAGATTGTGGATAGATTTTTTAAAATCCAGAATCAGTTTTTATTCCTTAATTGTAACCAATGATAACTTCGAATACGCAGTGCTACGCGATAGCAAATCACATCACACATCCCATGTAGAATTTACGTCTAGTCGCTACAGTGTTTCGGTAGCCGCAATAAACTGCGATCCCTGTCGTCTACGATAAAATATGTTGCTGCAGTTTTTATATTTCTGAGTTCTGAATATATGAGTTCTGGATATATGTACCTATATAATACCCATGTATACCTACTATCTACCTATCCACTTACCTACATTCATACATTATACTACCTATATCATGTAATAATATTTACCAACCTAGTTGGCTATTTCGTTCTGGTTTTGTAACTCCAATATTTGTTTTTATGACAGCAATGCAGTTGTAAGTTGTCTCATGTCTCACCCACTGGGACCTCAGCCAAGTCCCTCACTTTCAGATTCAGATGCTCATTTAAATTTCAATGCAATATAAGTAAAACACCGGTATAAATTCATTGTAAATGTAAACAGTTTTGTGCGGGTTCACGGCTTTCCCGATCGCTTTCCATTGTGTTCACGGCCGTGATATACTTTTTGCCAGTTTTCATTTACATTGCGAACAATTGAAGTTTAAAAGAAGCCACGATAACTGGCGATAATGATTGTAATTTTTGCGGTAGTATGGTTGTTGATATTGTTTCACAATACACGATCGCGAAGGTTTTCTGGACTGAATACTTAAGTCATTGTTGTTAACGTTTGTTCTCGATCGTTAAATTGAGATGAGACTTTTTACATCCTTCCTTAAGAGGATACTCTTGGGTAATGTCCCCAATTAGACTAGGATCAATGTTTCGAATCAGGTTGGATAAATCGGAACTATTTGTTTGTTTTACATTAACTTAAATTTTCTGCATCGAAGATAATTCGATTTCCACATAGATCTTAGAAGGTAGACTTGTACTTATTTCTGAAATTGTTTCACCTGTGTTATTAATTCCACAAACGTTTACACTCCACACCTTAACTTTGCAAAAACCACTAAATAATAATTGACCCATATAACCAAACCACACATGAAAACGGTAAGCGAATTCAGTATTAAACCTAATAAAAATTCTATCGAAAAGTGTATTGCAGGTGTTCGCAGAAAAACGAAACGTGTTCAGTTTTCATCGCCCCTCGGCTATGGAGACTGTCCCCATTTCGTGTACACTGTCTACGAAGTAAATAAACACTGATGATGGCGCTGCGCTGTCATCCATGTGCTTAAAGCTTTTGTACAGTGGCTAAACATTAGTACCAATTTTGCCCACATCCATTATAATCGTAGACAGAGTTTACCTACTTTAAATCTATCGACACCTAAAGTATATTGTAAGTCTATTTACTGTATTCGGTGTCATTACTTTGCAAAGTTGTTTGCTTTTGTTCGAGTCTGTGCAAACTTTGCCCTAGAATCTGGTTTGTTTAGCCAGGTGCATTAACAGATACTTTGTTCTTTATGGGGAATGCATTTTACGTTGTAAAGTTTGCAGTGATTTTATGTTTGGCGTGTCTACATGGAGTTTCATAATTTTGAAGTTTTTGATTGTGTACTACACACAGAAGGTCTATCGATGTAGGTGGGTACTACTGTAAGTGTAGATAATAATGATTTACCTATAAGTTTATATTATTTTGACAGAACAGGTTTATACGATTATATTGCTAGAACAAATACCTATATGGGTTACGACACAATCAACAATTTTCAAGTCCGAATTTTCTTCCAAAGACCTAACTACTGTAATTTTTTTTGAAGTGAAAACTTCTTTAGCGGCGCTGAGCACTTTTTTGTATGGGTAAAAACTTTCAAACTCGCGTCAGGGTCACGTGATGCTGATCGAAAAAGCGTAAGATCGAGGGGAAGGGAGAGGAACTAGTATCTCCCACTCTTTCTACCGTGCCTGAGTGTGCTGCTCTGTTTAGGCGGCAGAGGGGGCTTAGACAAGCGCGCGCCCGATATTTTTTTTTATATTTTATATTTTTATATTTTATTTTTGAAGTGAAAACTTCTTTAGCGGCGCTGAGCACTTTTTTGTATGGGTAAAAACTTTAAAACTCGCGTCAGGGTCACGTGATGCTGATCGAAAAAGCGTAAGATCGAGGGGAAGGGAGAGGAACTAGTATCTCTCACTCTTTCTACCGTGCCTGAGTGTGCTCTGCTCTGTTGATGGTGTAAAAGTCGTCGAAATTATGGATGGAAGTTGATTTTTCTGAGAGATAAAATTTAATGTAATATATAAATAACGATATAATATTATAAATAACAACATATAAATTGTCATATTTGTGTACGATAGCGCAATAAATAAACATTGTATTCTACCTCATAAATGATAGTACTTTTATACTTATAATTAAACACAATGTTAATATTGAAGTTTTCACTTCTGCCGGCACTCCCGGAGTGCTACCTTTTTTTTTTTTTATTAGACACTTAAATAGGTTCGAATCAAAACTGTTTGTTTCTTACTTAAGTTATCATAAACCAATTGTATCAGTTGTAAAAATTTGCGATGATGATTCTGATAATAACGATGGTGTAAAAGTCGTCGAAATTATGGATGGAAGTTGATTTTTCTGAGAGATAAAATTTAATGTTATATATAAATAACGATATAATATTATAAATAACAACATATAAATTGTCATATTTGTGTACGATAGCGCAATAAATAAACATTGTATTCTACCTCATAAATGATAGTATTTTTATACTTATAATTAAACACAACGTTAATATTGAAGTTTTCACTTCTGCCGGCACTCCCGGAGTGCTATTTTTTTTTTTTTTTTTTGTAATAGTACTTATTATGAAATAGTGAGTGTGGCTTTCGTACTACTTCTGAACTATGATCAATCCTAGATGACATATAGGGTCATCGTGCTTTTTATAGTTACCACTTTCAATCCGGGTAGAGCTTAGTGGCAGTTTTTCTCACCTACATTTGCACTTTGGTTGGAGTTGTTGCTCAGCACTCAGCTGGTTCAACTAAAAAAGGAAATATCGTCATCAGTCTATGCTTGTGCACTGCTGGACTTAGGCTTCAACTACTTATTATACCATTAGCTTGATCTTCTTACATCTAACAATTCCCAGCGATCTGACGTAGGTATCTATATCATCCGTTATACGTCACCCACGAGCACCCTTACTTTGCAGTCTGCAGCCAAATACTAATATTATGACTGTGTTTCCTGAATTCTCCAAAGTAAACATACCCGTCACAGCTCCAAGATGAATATTTTTCTGCAAAGCTCTCGCATCACATATACAATAGCTCAGAACAATATGGCGTCCTGAATTTCGCAGTTCTAAAAGGGTTCCATTGTTTTGCCTCTTTACCGTGGCAGCGCAGTTTAGCTGCGCTCTCGACGAGATTAGCTGGCGTGATTAAAGTGTTGCTATTATGTAGACTTTTAGTTGCCATTTCCGTTTAATCTTCATGTTAGACGATACTTGTTCTTTGCATGCCTTTATATGTTTTTACCCTTACTACTAGTATTCTTTTATCTGTGCCCTTAGCCCTTACATTATATCTCTTGGTGTATTTCTAGAGGTTATCCCAATTATGAGCCTTTACGTTCTGGGTTTAGTTTATTAGTGTTTTAATAAAAAGACTGGTAACCACAATAATTCTGGAAAGAAAGCAATGGAATTTGCGCTTGCTTGATTGGTCTTTTCGAGTTTACTTACTCTGTTACTCTTTAATATAAGATCAAAGCAAAGCTTATTTCAATAAAATTGTTAGTAAATTCTATCCAAATCTATTCAACATTCAGCATTGATCTCGTCTCGAATAAAATATAACTTGGTTTATCTATTTGTACCTACAAAATGTGAGCGAAAACATAATTGGTTCGATCGAAAGCTGAGATTATTTCATCGCCATTAGCGACCGTACCTAAAATAGAATTCTGTGGATGCTGCTTGTTTATTAATCCGTTTCCGAGAAATCAACCAGACTCGTGGACGCCTACATAGGAATGTAGCGAAGGATCGCTATATTTTCAACAACATAACAAACACCTGTTAACTTTGCTCCATGATTTTTTTTCATTGAAAAAAAAAAATTTACACAGAATTTATGGCATCGTCTAGTTAGCTATTATCATAAACATTATCATCTACACTACAGCATTCCACACCCTATTCATCATCTACACTACAACATCCCACTTTAACTATATTATCGTTCTTCCATCTATGTTATGAAGTTTTTATTTACCTAATAAATGTTATTTTTCGACTACTGCATCTTGCTAACTTCGTACATCGAATTTATATTCAACGGCTTCCTAGAAAAACCAACGTCTTACTGGTATTTGGTAAGAAGATGAAACATAGCTAAATTTCCGGATTTATAATATTAAATAGGTACCTCTATTATTTAGTAGCTTAAAAGTAAAGTAGGAATACATTCAGAAGTTCTGAGAACAATATATTAGTAGAATTGTCTTTCGTATATTCGGATTTGTTTTAAGTTTGAATGACGCCAGTCTACGTTAATGGAATCTAATATTACCTGATTCTAATTAAGAAAACCATTAGTGTTTTGTAACAAAATCTTTTAACTCTGAGTGGATACGTGAATGAAATACGAAATAAAAGTTGGTGTGCTAAATAAAATAAGCTTCGATACTTTGATCATCTAAATCAACTTTGTTACTCTTGAGTTTATTGGTTTTATCTGCGTTAAAGATTTATATTTCGACGAGTCAAGATTTTTGAATTACTTCTTCTTCGATTGTATCTATTTATTTTGAATTTTTAACTTATTTGACTTCACATCTACCTACTATATTATATATGTAAAAGTTTGTGTGGAGGCAGTTTCTTTTTACAAGCTTTATATTACTTTCACCTGTCTGTTGTCTGTCTGTCTGTCTGTCTGTCTGTCTGTCTGTCTGTCTTTCTGTAATCAAATCTTGCAAGTTTGATTTGACCCACTTCCCGGTTTCCAATTGAGCTGAAAATTTGCATGCGTGTGTAAATCGCATGACAATGCAATATTATTATGACATAGAGCTGATCTGATGATGGAGCTGGAGGGTGGCTACAGGAACTCTGTCATTAAACAACGCAACCCCATCGAGTTTGGGCTCATTTGATTCGTCTTGACGAGTACTATATGATGCAAGATGGTAATGATAATTAAAGCTTGTTTTTAAAAAGTATTTTTAAAATTTCACTTGTTCATATCAACTATTGAATCGAGCAGAAATTATGTTATAAAAAGCAACTTAGTCCTTTAAAGTATTATTCTGAGACCAACAACGACCGTCTAATTAAAAAACTTATATCCTAACCCTTTAACCGCCAGACTTAAAATCACTTGTCGTGCCCCTAGCGCCAGGCAAGTTTTTTGAATTATAAATACCTACAATAAAAGTGATGTCTAATATTTATTCTATTTGGGAGAGAAGCATAAAACCAACTGTAAATCATAACTTCATTCACTATTTATCTAATTACGAGTATAGTTTTATAAAATACAGTGTTATGACTTAAAAAATGTAGATTTAAAGTGCAGTCGGAAATATACGACTCGTCGGAAATATACGACTCTGGTGGTTACGTAACAGAACAGGCTTGTCGGATATATCCGACGGTGGCGGTTAAAGGGTTAATTTAAGGTACATCTCTGGAGCTTTTAAGCTCACAGTTGGTATCCTGATAAGCCAGTCATATTTAGTGTTTATCACTTGTTAACCAATTATTGAGCTATCAATCGTTTGTACAGCATTGTCCTTATTGTCCAATAGTTCCTTCCTTTTCCAAGGTTAACCTATCCATTGTTTTCAGGTGTACGTGGCCCTGTTCAAGCCCCTCCGAGTCTCCAGGCGGCAGTTCCGTCGGGTGCTAATGTGCATGCGCAACGTGCGACATCTCAAATGCCACGAGCTCTACGCGCATGAGAAGGTCACTAAAGTTGACAGTCTTTCGCTGGTGCTATCTGGAAAGTGAGTATGATGGTTTTTTTTTAACACTAAATGGGCTTTTGACTATAGTGATGTTGACAAAAAAATGTTTATCCATCAAATATCAACTAGATTAGGTAGCTATTAAGTTTTTTTCTTTATAAATTTGATAAAAATGTGTTGTGCTTGGTCGTGGTTGTAACTTTGGAGATAATAAACCTATTTGAACTCTCTTTCATTCCAAAGGAATAAATGTATAGGTAGTCTTGAGGTGTCTCTTACTTCGTAGCAATGCGTAATAAATCAGGTATCCAAAGGCGGTAACAACTGCTTTTAATAAGGCGTACAGCTTGTTTGCGAATATGGAAAATTGGAAACGTGTGATTTTGCACACAACACAGCACACCTTTCCAATGCCTTTTGATGAAACTGCTCTAGAAGAAATGAGGATATGGGTTCTAAAGATAGAAAATGAGACACATTATGAAGTTTCTTGAACTATATGATATTATTATACCTATTATACGTAGGTACTTGGCTTATTCGTAGCTCTTAATAAGTGCAAAAGTGCTGTTTATATGGCTTATTTGAATTTTGTTTTTTTTTTTTTAATTTAATTATGCTTTTTGGGATGGCAACATTTTGTAAACTTTTGCATTGTATTTGGGTGCACCTTAACATTTTAGCTTTCAAACCATTGTCGAAAATCACGTGAAGCTCCATTAAATCTATATCAATAGCGTGCTTAACGAATCGATTAGTCTCGTCCATACACGCAAAGAAGTTTGTACGAGTATTACAAGTAGCCCAGTCAATGAGTGCCCAAAAAGGGTATGTGGATCGAAAAGTCGAAAGCAGAAAAACCAACTTAAGAACTTTGTTTGGACTAGTTAGGAGATAAACATACTAAAAGTCCCCACCCCTCCGAGGTGAGCCCGAGGGGGGGAGGCCGAAGAAGGTCCCATTTTTAGGTTTTTTGCTTATATGTCAAAAACTGTGCGCTGTGCGATATTTTGTTGTACTACATTATTGAACCTCATAAAATTTTCTACAACTTTGGCCTTGACACTTTTTATCTATCTCCAATCGTTGTCCAGCTATGAGCTTCCAAACATGGTCTATTTTGAAGACGCTTAAATTAGTTTTCCATAGAAAGTCAGTAAAAAAATCTTACAAATAAAATTTGACCAACTTCTGGTTGTCGTATCATAATGAAACTTTGCAAATGTCTAGAAATCTGATGACAGTTTAATAATCTGGTACTACTCAGCTGATCTGATGATGGAGTCAGGAGGTGTCTAATAAAACTCTTCAATGGCTATTAGTAAACCCATCGAGTTTGGGCACATTACATTCGAATCGATGAGACTTTTTCATTACACTTGCTGTCGAGGGTCTGATAATGGACCAGCAGGTGCCAACGTCTCATCAATCCGAATGTAATGAGCCTAAACTTACTGGTTTTACTAATAGCCATTGAAGAGTTTCAGTAGACAGCTCCTGGCTCCATCATCAGATCAGCTCAATGATACCAGATTATTAAACTGTCATCAGATTTCTAGACATTTGCAAAGATTCATTATGATACGACAACCAGAAGTTGGTCAAATTTTATTTGTAAGATTTTTTTACCGACTTTGTATGGAAAACTAATTTAAGCGTCTTCAAAATAGACCATGTTTGGAAGCTCATAGCTGGACAACGATTGGAGATAGATAAAAAGTGTCAAGGCTGAAGTTGTAGAAAATTTTATGAGGTTTAATAGTGTAGTACAACAAAATATCGTACAACTCACAGTTTTTGACATATAAGCAAATAACCTAAAAATGGGACCTTCTTCGGCCTCCCCCCCCCTCGGGCTCACCTCGGAGGGGTGGGGACTTTTAGTATGTTTATCTCCTAACTAGTCCAAACAAAGTTACTAAGTTAGTTTTTCTGCTTTCGACTTTTCGATCCACATTTCTTCTTTTACTGGACTAAAGTGGCATTACTTGTAAGATAGAAAGATGACAGGAACAAATTACCAACTAGTTTGTTGAACTAAAACGAGTATGTTGCCAGAATCTGATGCCTTAGGCTTTCTTCAGCTTTTCTGTTCCATAAGCGACATAGTTTTATAACTAAATTTGAGTTAGCGCCAGATAAGGGCTCATGACAAGAATTTATTTAAAGGATTAGCTGTTACCGAAAACGGTAAGGAACAGATTATGGTTATCATATATTTACTATAACTGTAATAAGAAATTCGTGCTGACAAACAAGTTTACAGCTAGTTTGGTGTGGGGAAACAAACACGGAAATTATGAATGACTAGCTGCGCCCAGCCGTTTTACCCGCAGTTCAGTAGCCTATGTGATATTCCAGGGTCTGATTGAGCTTTCAGCTCACTGATTGAGCTTGAAGCTTTGAAGCACCCGTTTAGGCGTGAAAGAGTAACAACATATGTACATCTAGACATACATACACTTTCACGTTTATAATATGAGTTATGAGTAAGATTTTGAGAATTTGTTTATGTCTTTTGGTTAGACCATAAGGTGATTTAGGACTTTGTAGTCTGCATAGAATTCAGTCGCAGCATCAGTTCCTCGCAGTATGCTCGGCTTAGACCAGCTGAACTGGCTAAAACTTTTGTTCGAAACTACCCGGATGGCAACATTCGTAACAATGCGGCTCAACTGCTTGACTCACCCTAGATTAAACTCGAGCCTTGGACTTATCTAGATTCTAGATCAAGTTCTTTACTATAGTTACATCATACGCCTATTTATTTGGCTTGTAGCCTAAATGCTTTGATGGATTATGAGTACTTTGAGCTTTTTCTTTTATTTATTTTTTTTGCAAATATGTACAAGAAATATGTACAAACATGTATGTACTTTTTTGTTAATGTAATTTTTTAGGTCTTACATGTCTTAAGTGGGCTGGCATTGTTACATATTTTATTGGTATTATTCAATGTAAAAATATGGTCCGTATACAGTCGGTCAATGCGAACTTGTTTATGTAACTGACATGTAAAGTTCAATGTCGTATCAGCCCCTTAGGCCTTAGACAAGTGCAAACGCTTGTGACCGATGTTAAAAAAAATCTGAGATGAAAGTAGTCATTGTTCGTTTTTACAAGCTTTTATTTACTTTCACCTGTCTGTTGTCTGTCTGTCTGTCTGTCTGTAATCAAACCTTGCAAGTTTAATTTGACCCACTTCCCGGTTTCCAATTGAGCTGAAAATTTGCATGCGTGTGTAAATCGGATGACAATGCAATATTTTTATGACATCGAGCTGATCTGATGATGGAGCTGGAAGGTGGCCAAAGGAACTCTGTCATAAAACAACGCAACCCCATCGAGTTTGGGCTCATTTGATTCGTCTTGACGAGTACTTTATGATGAAAGATGATAACAATAATTAAAGCTTGTTTTTAAAAAGTATTTTTTAAATTTCACTTCTTATGACATGGAGCTGATCTGATGATGAAGCTGGAAGGTGGCATAGGAACTCCGTAATTAAACGAAACAAGCCCATCTTTTGGGCTCACTCTATTCGTCTTGACGAGTACTTTGGTGCTAGATGGTGATAATAATAAAAGTTTGTATTTTTAAGTTTTTTCACTTGTTCCACGAGTGTCATCCCAGTAGGTATATTTTTGCGTTATAGTTATTTGTTATTATTATTAATTTTCTGTAATTATATAGGTTCTGTCTTCTAACCTTCATTATTATAAAATATTAAATGTATTATAATTCATTCAAGAAAATTTATTATCTTTACCTAATTAACTGTACTTAATTGGATTTTTGTCGTCTTTAGATACGATGATTATACCTAATAGTTTGTAACACTACATTTTAATTATAATTAAACGATTTTCTTTACGGAAAAATGTTCACGTTCACTCGCTCGTTCATTTCGCGAAAATAATAGGAGAATAGGAAAAAGAGGCAATAAACATCAATTTAATAGTGATTTTCATTCAAAATTCACAGTCTAAAATTAATTCTACTTACTTGCTTCATCTGTACAGAGGTTGTTTTGATAGTTGATAAGAATAACTAGTATAATATCATGTAACATTGACGGCATATGGCGCGTTCATTAACGCTAGCGGAGGTCTTATGCTCGAATTGGACATATTATAATACTTATGTTATTTCATTAACAACTAGACTGTGCAAAAAGAAAAAAGTCGTGGCGTTCACGCGCGTGTTCAATTCCCACGTCTCTACAATATTTGTTCAGTCTCGATTCTCTATGTACTATGTGAGTTACCAAATCAATATGGGTCTCTCATTAGGCCGTTAGAATGAGCAATGAAAATAATAGATTGAGAATTTAATTTGAAGTTGAATAATAAATTGGGTCAAGGGTAATTTCGACCTGTTAACTAGTTCTTTAGTGTTAAATATCTTTTTTCGTTATATTATGTAGATTACAATTTTTTCTTTAAAAATGTAGCGTTATGGCTGAGCGGCATTTTCATCTTATTCTTCCACGCTAGGCGCTACATCAGTGGTACTGCTCCTTATTCATCATTCACGTCTAAAATAACGCTAAGTAATATTAAACTATAGGTCCTTGAAAGCCAGATTTGTATAGTATACCTAGTTAATAGGTCATGTTGAAGACATTTTGACAACATGAAAAGTGATGCATGTCAATCAATCTGAAGAGGATTGAACTGACACTGTAATCGGGGAAAGCCGACCTTGGGCATTGCCAAATCCATTATTATCATCATATTTTCAACAATCTTATCTCGATAAACCTAAACGTTTTTGTCGCGACCCAAATCCCAAAGTTACAGAAAGACGGTGTCATACATTAAACGATCGATCGAGTGAATGAAATGCCGAATGCCCATTGAAAGTCGGAGCACGTCCACAATGCGTAAACGATACTATACGCTAGGTACTGTCGCGCAAAGTTGTGTAATCCGCCAACGGTCAGCTGCCGGTTGCTTACACAAACCGACTCGCGACCTCTTTACCAATTTCGATAAATAATGCACGCTTTGTATTGAAAGACCTGGTTGAATGACTTGGGGATCATATGTCTCAGCGGGAATCTAAGTGGCATATAAGAGTCGATTTAATGCGTCGAGATCTTCAATGTGATACTCGGCTGTAACAAATCTATAGCCATAGCCGACGAAATTTCCCGATTTGCCATATGTGATCAGCAGATGTCTAAGCATGTGTTGCAAAGAAGACCCCAGGAAAAGAAGAGAAAATCCATATCTGAAGTTTCCCTTATTTTTGTCCGATTCATAGAAAAGCATTAAAATTCTCTTCGACTCATCTCCATCGGTGATTTTGTAAGATTTTCCATTTTCCTAACCAATAGCATTAACAAAAGCTTTCAGCGAATGAAATTCACGGTTGACTGGTAAACGATTCTACTATTCACGATTACAGAATCCTGTTTCACAGACACCATTTCGATGCTCAGACTATCGATCTGAGTTCCAAATCAAAAATGCCCATCCTCGGTGTTCACTGAGTCAAAACCTGTGAACCGCTGATAGATTCGTTTGATCCCTATTTCCCAGAATGTTTTAAACTGAGAAAATATGAATAAAGATCAAAGTACTTAACGGAAAGTGGCGAGCAATATGATTTTATCTAAGGCTTCAACTTTGAACGACTCGTGTTTAAAAGCCTTTTCTCTAGAAGCCAATATTGCTTAATTCTTAAGTGCGTGGTCTATAAGTTCTATAATATGTAATTAAGAAATGTGAACCCACACGCAGTCTGGTGCAGATTCGCCTTGAATTACGTTACTAGTTTTGGTTGATTGGCTGGTCTGTCCTTATTCGTATCGAGGTCGATGAAAACTCAAAATATTATTGGTTTGGTGACAATGTGCAAATGAATATAAGGATCAGATGCCTTTGGTCACATTCTCTAAATAGACATTGAAGAAAACATAGATTTTTATGGCAACAAAATGTTACTGTAGTAATATTGTCATCTTAAATCGTCTGCAATAGACGCAAAGGCCGCTGATGATGATGAATATTGTCATGATATCAAATCATCCTAGAAGAATAGCGTCAGTTTCCAATCGTCATAATAATACGTGTAACCAGTGACTTGTGTATATTAAATTTTCGCTATCGTCGGTTGGCATTTGAATGCCCTTTCACGTGATTTATTTCAGGCATTTTGTTATTCGGCGAATTTTCGCTTAAACATGAAAGTCTTGCGAAACCTTTTACCGACTTGGAACTTTGATCTTTGACGACCCATGAGGCCCACACATAATTGGGATCGATCATAAGCGCATCGACGTGGATTTGCCATCTGCCTCAGTATCTTGTTACCTCAGCGTCACACGGTTACATTAATACTAATCGTCACACCTACTTATAATGAGAGTACCTCATCGGTCTGGGACAAGTGCACAATGCATCGGTTATTTCTTCAAAATACTTTAAAAATTTACTAAAATAATCTTAACTTTCACGTTTAAAATAATATTATAAACGTGAAAGTTTGTAAGAATGAATGGATGTATGTTTGTTTGTTACTCTTTCACGCCTAAACGGGTGGACCGATTGAGCTGAAATTTGGTAAACCGCTGGGCGCAGCTGTAAATTTGCTAGATATTCCACATGAAAGATAGCGTCAATATAAGTTTTTCTAGATTTTTTAAAGTTCAATAAAAAAAAAAGTTTCTAGGGGACCTGTACAAATCTGTAAAAAACAAATAGCTAAATAAAAAGTACAGCTAACTTTACAACGTTGTTTTTTAAAGCCTTTTGAAGAAATATTCCTCGTCTTGATAAACATGGCCAAATATTATTGGTAGATCCTATTGAATTTAGGCACATCTAGTTTCTTAAACCTGTGCTAACAAAGTTCGATCGAGTTACTTACCTTATGTAAGCACTAAATATCTCGAATTACAGTACGTTCATGTAATAAAGTTAGTGTTTTAACAACACTTGCTCGATATTAACTATTTAAGTTATCACCTAGGCTTTAGACATACACGTTTGAACCTATAAAGGACTAGTTTAAGCTCACGACTTCGCTTGCTTTAAGAAATCACGGATGTGTTCGTCCTTCAAGTTATCTGTGAGCAAATTTAAATTCAATGGTTTGATAGATCAGAGGGCCTATTGGCCCTATCGCCCAACGGCATGTAAAACACTAGAATCGACAAAATTGCGTACATTACTTGCTTAAACCTTCGCATTTATATGAGTAAAATAACAAACGCAGCAATGTACATTGAAGTTGTCATCAATCATAGTGGGTGTGAATTAGCCAATCGCACCTCTGTTAATACGTTCACTAACTTTTTGTCTAGATTAAACGTCTTTATCGCAGACCCAGGATTGTTTAAAATAGGAGAGCTGTAGGAGTTGTAGGAGCGGGTTACTGCGAAGTTTCTTCTTTTTTGCACAGTAAATCTAGGTTCTCTTATATGAAGGCGTGTGGCGTACGATATTTATTATTATGACCGTGAGTTTTTATCTAGATTAGTAGGTACACGTGTAACCTAAGTCTGAGACTGAGGTGATAATAAAATCCGATTGGTTTATTATTTGTCTTGATAGGTAATCGTGGGTATCTTTATATTTGTATTTTTCCTGTATTAGCGATAACTGTGGGAGACAAAATGTTAAGCACATATCCCACTGATATTACAAAGATGATTATAGTTCCAAATTAGTAGTGAGGTCATTGCTTCGCTAAATAAACTAAATTAGGATGTATAGGTATATTTATAAGTAACGAGATGAATTTATGATACCAATTTTCTTTGATGGTCTTATTTTGTTAAAATGTGATATGTACTGTAATATCTCTACAAGATTATCATACTCAAGAAGTTCCAGAATTATTCTTTAAATTATTAATCATTACTTTTGGGGCAATAGTGACTAGAAAGACTTTAGAATCTTTATTGTAATTTTTTTAGCGCCAACATCTTAGTGTTGCTGTCTTTCTCACTGCATGCTGTTTTCTGAAGCTATTCGTATTTGCCTCATGACTATCACCAAAAATTATAATTTCTCTTGAATCTTGATCACAACAAATTATGTTCGATCTATCAAGTATGTGGTCCAATGTTAAAGAATTTGATAGCAAGGTGACTTCGACGGGCTTTTGTTTAACTAACCTTTTACAGGGCGCTTTTTGAAGGCGAAATGTTATGCTTAGGTTAATGAGTTTTGGATCACAATTGAAGCGCCCTGTGAAGGTCTTGGAGTGTCGACCTTTAGCGACTCGCCGATTATTCTGGAACTGGAGGGCTGAGGGCATCGAGGCAAGGGTAATGTCAAGGATCAAGATCGGATAACCGTTACTTGACAGCGTCGTTGTGCTGATGAATTTTAGGTGAATATTTTGATTTAAGAATGTGTGCCACTAAATTTACAGTCAAAGAACCTATAACGTCATAATATGTTGTATCATATTCGTAATTTTAAGTTGGTTGTGATTAAGATACACAGTGTTTCTACTTGACGCGCGGGCCCTAAACATGGCTATCCTTTGTCACTTACCATTATAGCATAAAATACAAACACAAGCAATCAGACAAAAATACTGTCTTAGGTTCATCAGTCATTAGTCCATACTAAAAATGTTTAATCAGAAAAATATCATAACCATATCAGGTTCAGAATTCAAGAACAGAGTTGTCCATAACAATACATTATAACCGTCCATCCAAATCCCTCAAGCCTTACATCATCATTAACCCAAAGG
The DNA here is from genome assembly GCA_947507615.1 of Hemithea aestivaria. NCBI lineage: Eukaryota > Metazoa > Arthropoda > Insecta > Lepidoptera > Geometridae > Hemithea > Hemithea aestivaria. The sequence continues at coordinate 16,497,192 of OX382333.1, read as the reverse complement.
CATTTAGAATTTTACAATCAAAAAAATAAATATCCCGCGTTATTATCCTGTCATAAAACATTCGGAATTCGGAGCAATTTGGACAATTTTAATGGTGAGTGCCGACACGTCTGCGTCGCCAGTCGTCCGGTTACGGACCTTTGACTCTGTGACCCATTACACGTTGATATTGTCCAGCTAAAGGACAAAGGTTGAGGCATTTTTGCTGGGGATTGAAAACGTGTCCAATATACTTAATTTTAGCACCTTACTTTTATCTATACTGGAAAAGATAACGCATTGATATTATAATTACAGTTCTTCAACACAACAAGTAACAACTATCTACAGTGATCGCCATAACTCATAGATCGACAGACTGCTTGTTATGATGATAGATACCTAACGATTGATAACTTAGAGTCAAAAATTTTAACTTACCTTTTAATGTGGCATATATCTCGATCACAATTTTACCATAACATATCGCATCAAAAGAACACAATTTTTCACGAAAACAATAGCTCCAAATAAGCATCTCAACAAATGTGTGGCCCTCGTGAAATTGCAAACCCATTACGAGAAAAAGCATCCCGGTGGGTACCTATGTCTTAAACTTGGCATAAAAATATGGGCTTGAATTCGGGGAACGTCATACGAGCTCCTGAATAAGGGTAAACGACCAAGAGCACCTAATTGCGCCCTCTGTCCCTTAGGCATGCGAATACGAGCACACATTTTAATTAGCGGCTTCTCGCCGTTCTGCCATGTTTGTAGACATTATTAAACTTCGCTTATTAAACTTCACCCTCCACGGTTTTTATTTACTGGAACTCTTGATGCGTGGGGCGGACGGCTTCATTATACTGCCTACATTATTTTTACGCCTCTGCGTAAACAGGATCTCTAGCTATCATCGATACATATTATACCCTAGTTGTTCTCACATCAAGTAAGTTTTATTCGGAATGTACCTACGAGTACATTACACCAGACAAGACTTATGTTTTTTGCATGCTTTTTGCTTTAGCTGATGCCACATACTGAAGCATTGAGAAGGATAACCTATCATTATAGGCAAAATGGGAAAAAGAACCGTGATATTCATAAGCGTTAAAGTTTTCCTTGAAATGATATGCCATCGCCTCAAAATAAATTACAAAACTGGTCAGAAAATAATAATCTAAGGAAACACAATGGTCCATTTATATTTTACTGAAAGTAATCTCATAGCAATCTTTAATCAATCAGTCAGCTGTGCGCTGCCGGACGCGTCGCATGCGTCATGGCTACGATGCGTTCACCCCCGAGCGCGCGTGTTACTAACGACGTAAATACGTCAAAATGTTCTGATTGTAACAAAATAATTATCAACGAACTATTTTAGCCTTTATCTGCAACAAAGTTGACACTCTGCCAGAAACTGGTATTATTAAGATTTGCCTAACTGCATACAAATCAGAAGAAATCGAAAACGCGAGAACAATTGTGTCTGCCCAGCTCGCACCTACGAAAAAGCTTCTCAGAAGAAAAGAGGGCTCAGAACAGAAGAGCTTGCAAGATATCATCAAGATTATTAAGGAGACTGAACCTACTTGCCTGCCGACGTTCGTAGCTCAGAATTTAAATAAGCTGCCCCCTGTGTCATTTGACTATATTGATATAACGACATTCCTTAAGGAATTGACTATTCTTAAAAATGATGTGGAAGGTATTAAATCCAAGTCATCTTCAGTTGAAGATAACGCAGCTTTGAGCACAGATTTAATTCAGATGAAAACAGAAATATCCGATATTAAACAATTAATAAAGGAACTGAGACAGGAACAGACTGCACAATCGGACGATCTACCTCTTAGGCCTTATCGTGAGGATAAGGATAGAAGAAGTACGCTAAATGAAACGCATAGCATTAATGCACTTTGTCCTGTCGCGAGCTCGAATAAGCCACGCGGCGATACGTTCGACACCGGTTCCGGGGCGATCGCGGCGAGGAGGCTGGCGCGGAGTGGAGAATCGCACGCGCACACACAGCTATCGAGTACTGGTGCACTACAGACCGCCGCTCCCGCGCCCGCGCACCCACTGTGCCCGCCCGTATCTACTACACAGCGCCAGCTGACAACGGCCACCACAACTGACGACTCTTATGCACCTAGCTATAGGGATATAGCTATTACGACGCGGAATGATACACATGTTAGCAATAATGACGACGGGTTTACTACTGTTACCCGGAAGAAACCTATGTCATATAGATATAGAAACACGAAAGGTACATTGCAGAATAGTACTAAGCTGCAAGCCGCCGAGTCGTTTGCGTATGTATATGTATCACGTACGCAGAAGAGCACTACTGAGGATGATATTAGAGAATATATAAAGGAAATGAAAGAAGAATGCGTAGAAGTAGAAAAATTGACTCAGGCGAAGGAAGTAAATTTTAATTCTTTTAAGATAAAAATATTGACAAGGAAATTGAACATTTTCTTAAAAAATGACTTTTGGCCTGAAGGATTAGTATTTAGGAAATACAGACAGCAGCATTCACTCAAGAATAGTACCGCAGTGCCTAACAAATAAATATGGATTTAAGAACACAACAATTAAGCAACCTTACATTAGTTTCTTTTAACTGTCATGGAATTAAAAGCTGCATTCCTACTGTGCGCGATATATGTACATATGCGGATGTGATTTGTATACAGGAGCATTGGCTGATGCCACATGACCTTGGGCTGATTAATAAAATTGATAGCGAGTTCAGCTGCTGCAGTAAATCCTCAGTGGACCCGACGGTGCTACTGCGAGGACGGCCATACGGCGGGACGGCGATACTATGGCGCACGAGTCTGTTCTCACGAGCCGAAGTCATCCCGTGTGATAGTGATCGCGTTATTGCCGTTAAGTTATCTCAGGGCGATCGTAGCCTTTTGGTGTTCTGTGTGTATATGCCGGTAGAAGACGCGGACAACCTGCCGGAGTTTACGGACTGCCTGGCGCAAGTGAGTGCGGTGATCGAGTGTGCGGATGTCGAATGTGTACTTGTTCTCGGTGATTTTAACGCGCATCCGAACACACTTTTTGGTAAAGAGTTAACGGATTATTGTGGCGAGCAATCACTAGTGTGCGTAGACATGGAGCGACTCGATGCGGATACGTTCACGTTTGTGAGCGGCGCGCACGGCTCGTGCCGCTGGCTCGACCACTGCCTCGCGTCGGACGCCGCGGCCCGGCTCGTCATCTCGCTGCGAGTCCGACACGATGTCATCACCTCCGATCATTTTCCTCTAGTCATTCATTGTAATTTTAACTCAATTAGTCGTAAGATATATAACTGTGATAATATTGCAAATAATAGAAAACACGTATGGGGTAATAATAGAGACCGGAATCAAATTTCATTGTATTCAGAATTATGTGATAAAAAGTTTTATGACCTTATATATAATTATGATAATATTTTTAACGAAATGGAATGTTGTACGACTGAATCACTATGTAATAATGACTCGCACCAGAAATGTATAGATGTTATTTACACGAATTTAGTTGATACGTTGCAGACGGCAGCAGAGCAAACCTTTAATGACACTTGTAGCCATCGTAAATCTAATAAAGTTATCGGATGGAATTTTCACGTCAGGCGTCATCATGTGAAGGCGAGAGAAATGTTTTGTCTCTGGGTTTTACACGGTAGGCCACGCTCGGGATACCATTATGACAACATGACTGCCTCCCGCAGGGAATTTAAAGCCGCGCATAAGTATGTACTTAAAAATCAGGATAAGATAAAAATGGACGTTTTAGCTAGACACAGATCAAATTGTAATTTTGTAGAATTCTGGAAGGAGACGAAGAAATTAGATCATAAAAGTAGTGTACCAGAGAGTATGGAAGGGGAAAATGATAAAAAAAAAATTACTAACTTATTTAGAAACCATTTTAACGTCAATCATGTTAACGGTAATAAGACGCATATACATAGAACAAGTTGTGGCGCGGAGACTGTCCGCGTCAACATAACACCGAAAAATATTGAAGACATTTTGAGGAGTATGAAGCGCGGGAAGTCTCCGGGCCACGATGGTCTTAGTATAGAGCATCTTTTATATTCAGGCCAGTATATTTGTGATGTTCTAGCGCGGCTTTTTAATCTATGCGTGAGGCACTCTTATCTGCCTGAAGAACTGATGCGCACTACAGTTGTGCCTATACCAAAGAACAAAACGGGCAACATTTCGAGTGTGTCCAATTATAGACCCATCTCTTTGGCGACGATTGTGGCCAAGGTACTGGAACGAGTTATTCATTCCCAACTTACGTTAGACATAGACGACGGTCAATTCGGTTTCCGTCCGCAACTCTCGACAGACATGGCTGTCTTTTCGCTTAAAGAAGTTGTGAGATATTACAATAAGAATGCGACCACAGTATATGCATGTTTCTTGGACCTTAGCCGTGCATTTGATACGATTAACCATGACACTCTGTGGACGAAAATGCACGGCTCAGGGGTCCCCTCTGAGGTTGTTGGTCTTTTGGCGTACTGGTACAGTCATCAGACCAACAGCGTCAGGTGGGACACTGAGGTCTCGGACAGTTACAGGCTGTCCTGCGGCGTACGTCAAGGCGGGGTGACCTCACCTGACCTCTTCAACTATTACGTTAATGACTTGATCGTGGAGCTGAGTAGCACCCCAGTCGGGCTTAGGTTGGATGACAGATACGTCAACAACCTGAGCTACGCCGACGATATGGTGCTTCTCAGTCCCACGATCAAGGGGCTGCGAAAACTCCTCGGAATTTGTGAGAGATATGCAAATGAGCATGATTTAACGTACAATAGTAAAAAAACGGAGATGGTCGTTTTTAAAGCAGGTAGGGGCCCCCAATTCGTGCCGGAATTATGTCTGAATGGACATGTCATCAAGATTGTGGAAAGTTTCAAGTACCTTGGCCACATCGTAACGTCTCAGCTGACGGATAATGAGGACATAGAACGCCAGAGGCGTGCTTTATGTGTAGTGGGCAACATGATTGCACGACGGTTTAACAATGCGGCGCCTGACGTGAAGATAACGCTCTTTAAATCTTTCTGCCAAACTTTTTACACATGTCAACTCTGGACAGAATACACACAGAAGGCACACAGCTCCATCAGGGTGGCGTATAATAACACCTTTCGTCAGCTGATGGGGTTACCGCGGAGCTGCAGTGCATCCGGGATGTTTTTTGACGCGTGCGTTGACACCTTTAACGCTATTCAACGAAAGCGAATCGCCGCATTCATGTCCAGGATTGACATGTGTAAAAACAGTATAATAAAAGGTCTGGCAGACCGTCTGCCTCGATCTGCAACGTATCAACGATGGCTGGCTATTGCTGCCTAATAATAGGACTATTTATTTTTATTTAATTTTAACTTTAACTTTTACTCTGTATTTGTATATGTGTAGTTTTTTAAACATTTTTGTACAATATGGATCTAATGAGTCTGAAATAAAGATTTATTATTATTATTATTATTTAAATATGGACGCTCCGAGGCGGCAGAAGAGCAAACAAAACTTTAATAAAGGTTGGATATTAATTTCGATGATGTTATTGAAAGACCGCAAGATAATGAAACCGATGTGAGTACTTGTGCCAAGTCTGCGTAAACAAAGTCTGGTGATCAGGTACCTGTCGGGGGTGGCTTTGTTTTCGTTTTGTGACCTTCAGATTTCAGAGATGAAAAAATGGCATCAGATAGGAAAAAAAAGTTGATCTAGAATCTAGAAATCACTGAAATTGTCTTCGCGGAGTTAAATTTCCTATCTGAAATTAGTAGGTAAACTTTGCGTTTGTGAGAGAGTGGGGAAAATGTATTTATTAGAGAAGTCGTGTTCTTCATTGAACAAGATGAAGAGTAGTAATGGAAGAATGAGTAAGTCGTAAGTTCTTGCTTCTCGTTCGCATAAAATGAACATCTTGTCGCTTCATCTACGCTAGAGATTCTTTCCAAAAAGTAGTTACTACGACTGGCCTTTTGCCATACCACACACTAGTCACTAGTCTCAAAAACCTAACATTTCTGCTTCCAAGCTGGCCTTTGGCTTAAGTAATTACTTTTCTCCTGTTTTTCTCAAGCTTGCTTTAACCGAAATTGCGCAGCCATTTAGGATGGTCAAATAGACTAATCTGATGAGATCACTTAGCCTTTGACGTAATTGGCGGAGTCTAATCGCCTTTTGGGTCTTCTTTTAAGTCTGGTAATAAATTATTACTTCTGGATAAACGCTCTTGAGTCTTAAGTATCTCACTAATGTAATAAATTTGTTTGTTACCTAAAACTATCGAAACTATTGGGCTGAAATTCTGTACGCAGGTTACTTGGATTCTATACATAGATTACCTAGGTATAGAGTCCACATAATATTACGGTAGGCACTATTATCTAATAAGGTAAAACAACTAGTTACACACTATACTGCTAGATACACATCTAAAATCTAAAGCCAAGAAAACATACAGTTCATCGTTTTGTTGGCTTGTTCCTTTGTAAATTTCATTAGCGTATTACCATACGACACATTTACCGTGACACAACATTAATCAATATCAGCCAGCTATCTAATAACACGCTGTTAATTATAATGTAAGCGAAGATTAACTTAATTTCCAAATAATTTTCTGGCAGTTGATCAGATTGATTGATTCTTGAAATACTGAATAGGCTGAGCGCTCAAGCATCGCTCTGGAGGCACGTTAATAATTCAACCAGTGATTCAGAATTTAGGCGACGATAAGTGGATCTGTCATGAATTTGGTTGGAATCGTCGGGCCGTGAGCCGTGAAGGTAAAACTTGGCGTAATTCGTATTTAAGCTTTTTCGTTTAGTGGTCTGAAATGTTGCGTATCCACTAAATATATTATTATGCTCAGTGCGGTAATCCTGTCGAGTGACATAAAAAGTCTAGACATATAAAATGTTTACATATACTTAACATTGTACCTACAGCCCAGCATCCAACACAAGGTTAATACACCACAAAAAATACAGAACGCTTCAGTTTTCGAAAGCACATTGAAATGTATTCTTTGGAGGAGCTGGACACTTTATACGTAATGGATGCAGCTACTAACCTATGTTGTCTTACGATAGCGAATTCTCTCGAAATAGCAAAATTATGTTTTATCCCATAATAGTGTGATCGAAGTCCTTCTATGGTGTTTCAGATTAGTGGTGTCACAGAATCAACGCGCGCTACACATAGTGTTTCCACATCATTTCCTCGACTCGCCGGAGTGGTTCGGCGTATCCACTGATGAGTTTTTTCAGGTAATACTTTATTTCTTGTTTCCTTTTGCACATACTCGCATACAAGTTTTCGCCTCCGCAAATGTCGGCTACAGTTATAGTAATGAAATGTAGACAAATTACATCTTGGGCCACTTGATACGAAATTGTTGTGTTCTTTCATTCATTCATCCTTTGATTGAATCATGCTTGTGTTAAATGGTGGTAAATAAATGCAGATGTAACCTAGAAGGGGCCGTACAAACTCTTCCCTAGGGTTTAATTTTTATTCAGTGATGAATAGCTGTAGGAGATGTAGCCCATAAAGTAGCCTGCGCGTCGTATACGGAAACACTTAACTAAGCAAAAGCTTTTGTTCTCCCACTATCTCTTAATGCACAGAAGACAATGAGAGCGGAAGTAGCGACAATAAAACGCTCGCAGACTCTCATATGACTTAATAGTTTAATACCCCAGTTTCCGGCGAACGTGGGCGGTGGCGAACTCTTGCGATATTATTCAACTAGCGGCCCGTCCTCGCTTCGCTTCGGGTGCCATTATGAATAAAAAAATAAAATTAAATAATAAGACTTACGCAATAAATATTTCAATGACAAATCTACAGATTTAGTATAATACCATTGCTAGAAATAGAAAATGATCACGAACATTAAATTCGCATCTTAACATGAATTTAGTCTTTTACAACTTGTGATCCTATTTATGATATTTCTATCTTAAAATATTCTAGTAGCTTCTGGTGCTTCGCCGGCCACTGCCGCGGCCTTTACAATGTTTGGAGATACTACAAAGATTTCAGGGAAATAAAAACTATCCTATGCTCTGTCCCAGGACTCAAATTGTGTTAAAACTTATTTCCCTAATTCGTTGGTTATAACCAAATGAAAGCTACGTCAGTTCGACGGATACTGATTCCTTATACAAACTCTTAAATGCCTGGTTTCCTCTCTGAAAGGGCGGTTTCGGGGATAAAAGCTATTTTGTGTCCTTCCTGGTACTTAAACTAACCTTTGTAGAAGTAAAAAAAAAGCTTAATTGGCCTAACGAATATAGATAACTCATACAAACTTCACCCCTGTTCCTGTTCCCCTTATAAAAGGGGATTTCTAAAATATAAAAACTATCCTATGTCCTATTTTGGTATACAAACTACCTTTATTATACTTACTAAATTTCAGGCCCAGCGGTATTAGAAATTTCAATACAACATTTGCCCCCACTTTTATAGGAGAAAAATGGCCCTCTTTTCCTCCTCTAAGAGGGAATATCTGAGATAAACACTTTTTCACATCCTCTCCTGGTACTTAAATGCCAAATTTCAACTCTATCAGTTCGGCAAAAAGATAATAAAAATATATATGTTTAGGTATTAAAAAGAACCTATAGGATAGGTATTCCAAATTTTATCATTCTAGGTTCAGGAGTTTCGTCTCTACTGTGATAATGATGAGTCAGTCAGATTACCCTACAGAGTTTAGTGTAGTCCTACATATTATGTTAATTAGGTTGGAAAGTATCCACAATGCGCAAATCGAGCGTACGAAGCGAGAATGAGGCGATGCGCTTGAGCTTGGGAATCAAACAACTTTGTTATACCAAATTTCAGCTTAATATTCCCGTTCCCATAGGAATATTGGAATGAATAAACAATCCATTATCGTTTCTTGGTAGTCAAACTACTATTACATCAAATTTCAAACTATTCAGCTCAGCGGTTACATTTTCCATATTAGTCCCGTTCCCGTGGGAATTTTGGATTGAAAACTATCTTGTATTCTTTTTTGGTAGCCAAACTACCTTTGCATTAAATTGCAGCTTAATTGGCCATGGTTACAAATTTCTATATCATACACGTTCCCGTGGGAATATTGGAATGAAAACTATTTGAACCCTTTCCTGATAGTCAAACTACCTTTATAGTAAATTTCAACGTTATAGGCTTAACGGTTACAGATTTCCATTTTGTTCCCGATCCCGTAAGAATTTTGGAATGAAAACTATCTTGAATCCATTCATGGTAGTCAAACTACCTTTACAACAAATTTCAGATTGATAGACTCAACGGTTACAGATTTTCATTTTATTCCCGTTCCCGTAGGAATTTCACAAAATCCCTTCTTATCGGTCGCCAACGTTACCTAAAAAACACGCTGTACAAATTTCAGGTCAATCGGTCCAGCGGTTTTATCTCTGCGATGATAATTCAGTTAGATTTCCACTTTAAATGTTGGCATGGATATAGATTGTTCCCATTTCCGTAAGAATTTTGGGTTGAAAACTATCTTGTACTTTCTTGGTAGCCAAACTACCTTTGCATTTAGTTTCAGCTTAATCGGCCAAGCGGTTACAGATTTTCATATTATTCCCGTTCCCGTGAAGAACCGTTGTGAATCCTTTCCTGACAGTCAAACTACCTTCCAAATTTCAGCGCTATAGGCGTTACCGCGATTTCCATTTTGTTCCCGTAAGAATTTTAAAATGAAAATGATCTTGAAACCATTCATGGTACCCCAACTACCTTTATACCAAATTTCAGCGTAATAGGCTAGAGGTTACAGATTTCCGTTTTGTTCCCGTTCCCGTAAGAATTTTGGAATGAAAACTATCCTAAATCTTTTCATGGTAGTCAAACTACCATTATACCAAATTTCTGCTTAATAGACTCAACGGTGACAGATTTCCATTTTCTCCCGTTCCCGTTGGAATTTCGCAAAATCCGTTCTTATCGGTCGCCTACGTTACCTAAAAAACACGCTGTTTAAATTTCAGCTCAATCAGTCCAGCGGATTTATCCCTGCGATGATGAATCAGTAGATTTCCACTTTAAATACATTAATAACATCCTTTTAATACATATTGGTATAGAGTATAGACATACTCGTAGATTGTTCCCGTTCCCGTGACATTTTGGGTTGAAAACTACCTTGAATCCAGTCATGGTAGTCAAACTACCTTTCAACTAAATTTCAACGTTATAGGCCTAGCGGTTACAGATTTTCAGTTTTGTTCCCGTTCCCGCAGGTATTTTGGAATGAAAACGATCTTGAATCCATTTATGGTAGACAAACTACCTTTATGCCAAACTTCAGATTTATAGGTTTAGCGGTTACAAATATCCATTTTGTTCCCGTTCCCGCAAGAATTTTGGAATGAAAACTATCTTTAATCCATTCATGGTAGTCAAACTACCTTTATACAAAATTTCAGATTAATAGGCCTAGCAGTTACAAATTTCCATTTTGTTCCCGTTCCCGTAGGAATTTTGAAATAAAAACTACTTTGAATTTTTCCATGGTAGTAAAACTACCTTTACACCAAATTTCAGCTTGATAGACTCAACGGTTACAGATTTCCATTTTGTTCCCGTTCCTGTGGGAATTTCGCAAAATCCCTTCTTATTACCTGCCTACGTTACCTAAAGAACACGCTGTCCAAATTTCAGCTCAATCGGTCCAGCGGTTTTGTCCCTGCGATGATGAGTCAGTCAGTTTTCTATTTTATATAATAGTATAGATGAAGAGGTTCAAGACGGAGTCGCATTTGCATACGGAATGGGAACCCACATGCAGAGATTCATGAGCAATAAATACGTTAAGGATAACAAATAATGTCTGAGATTCCAATGCCGTTGAGAGTTGATAAAGCGTGTTTCGAGTGCATTCAGTCAATGTATTTTTCTAGATTCTAGAAGATAATAAAACAAAAACTTTCCATTGGGAAATTCAGTATAACTGGATTTCCAAGGAAAGACTACTAAGTGTATTTTCGAATAAATTTATTTGCATATAATCCACATTCTTACTCTTCCTGTTACTTTGAGTACGAGTATAATACGTGTTACGAGCATTTCGATTCATAGCATTTTAACAAAAATACAATGTAATTTTATAAAACAGTATCTTTGTTCGTCTATTCCGAATTATTTAGACAGATAGCCAACAACATGGTATCTAAAATCCAATATTGATTTTATAAACCTTGTTCTAAAAGCATCTTTGATCAATGCCACTTTGTTCGCCTAAAGTAGAGCTTGCATCTCGATGTTCTAGATAGGCCACATTCGCTAGTATTTCGTTTAGTCATATTCTATTTATAGCAGTGGGGAGACTGCGCGATAGATAAGGAGATCTAACTTACATTCCTTTGTTGGGTTTCAAGACGAGGATGCTTCCTTAAATAGAACATGACTGAGGTACTGAAGCATGTTTGATGAAATTCGCTTAATTGTTAGCGACAAACAAATTGAGGTGTATACTACTAGGGTTGGTGTTATACTGGCTTTCACGAAAAGATCCGATCTATATATTGCCATTGTCCTAATTTTTGGCATAAATTTTATAACTCTTGATTGAAAAACGACATTACCATTGATGCATTCGAATTTGGATAAATCTTACTTAGTTGGCATGGATAACGTGAAGAAAGTCAATTATGAACTACGTAATACATATATCGAGATTTAAATGAATAGAAACAATACAATATAACACCTCCGCTCTCTCTTCACAAGTCTCCAATGACATACACTCGAATTTTCATGTAAACTTAGGGTAAAAATACCAACAATATGACTACCCATTGATTAACGTAGGAGACAATTACGGCTCGCAACATGTGATTTAACGCCAAAAAACTTGTATTCGGTTTCCACGAATCTTTCCAACAATAAGCCGTAATAAGATGTTATAAAATGAAGACGGTGCCGGCGCAGTGGAACGAGGCAATAATTTTACAATTGCAGGAAACATTTCCCGATTTCCGTCAGGTTTCCTTGGAAAGTTCGCGTGACAACCGTTGTGTGTATTGCTTACATTTCTCACACAATTATTGTAGGCGCGTGCCAATAATGTTCTTAAACTCAAAATCTGTTCGGCGCGTGTTATACGAGTAATTCATTTATCATGAATAATGGACTGCTACAACATTACAATAAATGTGATTTGTGAGTCGGTGAACGAAGTGAACAAATTGTAAAATCGGTTTATTACAAACGAATTTGGTTGAATTTGAAATGCGATAGCGTTGGTTTCTCGGAAATTTTACGCTGAATTCCTTTAGGATTTTTGTAACTGGTTCAAGGTTTTATTGCTTCATTATCGCTGAATTCTTTAAAGTTAAAAGTGAGTTTTTGTTACGGTTATCCTGGGGAGATATTATATCGAGTCTTTACTTTTCGGAAGGGGCTGCACTTCACATCGTGCCGCAATACCGCCCTAAGTTATTATGTTAGTGTTGCGTTCCGACACGATGTTGTATAAAGCCAGGGAGGGGTTTACCACTGACGTCTTTAGGAAACGGTAACCGTTTTATCAGGCCGATGATGATGATGATGATACTGGTACATTGCTGGGCAAAGTCCATTGCTCAAATTCCTCCAGACATCTTTATTAAGAAAAAATCTTATTTGTTAAATGAAATGTTCCAGGTATCAATAATGGCGATGGAAGAGTCTCGCGTGCTAGTCTGGCACCGTGATAAGCTCAAGCTGTCCATAATGTCGGACGCCTTCCTTCAGGCCGTGTTCGACCACATACTGGGGAGAGACGTGGTGCATAAACTGATGCAGGTCTGTTCCACTTGTCTCATTCACTCTAGGTATGGAGTCTAGCATGCTGGTATAACACGCTCACGCTGTACATAATGTCGGACGCCTTCCTGCAAGCCTTAATAACATAGGTTTTGTTAGAAATCAAAACTATTTAAATATGTATGTAGAGCGCTTCCGCTGTTCCGAATCGTCCTTTTAGCATTTCAAAATCTGACTCGGATCTTATACCGAATAGGTGTAATGTAATGTATAGTGCGAAAACCGAAATCATAATTCACCTAAATATTATTGATGCTCCAAATCATTAGTGAATTTTTTGTATCAATAAGGAAGTTGGTCATCATTTACATAAATTTAACCATCACATTGCAGGTGAGCGAGACGATGTCCGTGAGCAACGGGCACCTCCCGAACAGCTACGAGGAGGGTGAAGACAAGCCGATGCTGGTGGTGAAGAAGGCTGGAGACGGGCCCGGGATCACCGCGCTGCTCAACCGACAGCTGCAAGGTACGCTTGACTCTTCACTCATCATCAGACTAGAGGAGGGTGAAGACAAGCCGATGCTGGTGGTGAAGAAGGCTGGAGACGGGCCCGGGATCACCGCGCTGCTCAACCGACAGCTGCAAGGTACGCTTGACTCTTCACTCATCATCAGACTAGAGGAGGGTGAAGACAAGCCGATGCTGGTGGTGAAGAAGGCTGGAGACGGGCCCGGGATCACCGCGCTGCTCAACCGACAGCTGCAAGGTACGCTTGACTCTTCACTCATCATCAGACTAGAGGAGGGTGAAGACAAGCCGATGCTGGTGGTGAAGAAGGCTGGAGACGGGCCCGGGATCACCGCGCTGCTCAACCGACAGCTGCAAGGTACGCTTGACTCTTCACTCATCATCAGACTAGAGGAGGGTGAAGACAAGCCGATGCTGGTGGTGAAGAAGGCTGGAGACGGGCCCGGGATCACCGCGCTGCTCAACCGACAGCTGCAAGGTACGCTTGACTCTTCACTCATCATCAGACTAGAGGAGGGTGAAGACAAGCCGATGCTGGTGGTGAAGAAGGCTGGAGACGGGCCCGGGATCACCGCGCTGCTCAACCGACAGCTGCAAGGTACGCTTGACTCTTCACTCATCATCAGACTAGAGGAGGGTGAAGACAAGCCGATGCTGGTGGTGAAGAAGGCTGGAGACGGGCCCGGGATCACCGCGCTGCTCAACCGACAGCTGCAAGGTACGCTTGACTCTTCACTCATCATCAGACTAGAGGAGGGTGAAGACAAGCCGATGCTGGTGGTGAAGAAGGCTGGAGACGGGCCCGGGATCACCGCGCTGCTCAACCGACAGCTGCAAGGTACGCTTGACTCTTCACTCATCATCAGACTAGAGGAGGGTGAAGACAAGCCGATGCTGGTGGTGAAGAAGGCTGGAGACGGGCCCGGGATCACCGCGCTGCTCAACCGACAGCTGCAAGGTACGCTTGACTCTTCACTCATCATCAGACTAGAGGAGGGTGAAGACAAGCCGATGCTGGTGGTGAAGAAGGCTGGAGACGGGCCCGGGATCACCGCGCTGCTCAACCGACAGCTGCAAGGTACGCTTGACTCTTCACTCATCATCAGACTAGAGGAGGGTGAAGACAAGCCGATGCTGGTGGTGAAGAAGGCTGGAGACGGGCCCGGGATCACCGCGCTGCTCAACCGACAGCTGCAAGGTACGCTTGACTCTTCACTCATCATCAGACTAGAGGAGGGTGAAGACAAGCCGATGCTGGTGGTGAAGAAGGCTGGAGACGGGCCCGGGATCACCGCGCTGCTCAACCGACAGCTGCAAGGTACGCTTGACTCTTCACTCATCATCAGACTAGAGGAGGGTGAAGACAAGCCGATGCTGGTGGTGAAGAAGGCTGGAGACGGGCCCGGGATCACCGCGCTGCTCAACCGACAGCTGCAAGGTACGCTTGACTCTTCACTCATCATCAGACTAGAGGAGGGTGAAGACAAGCCGATGCTGGTGGTGAAGAAGGCTGGAGACGGGCCCGGGATCACCGCGCTGCTCAACCGACAGCTGCAAGGTACGCTTGACTCTTCACTCATCATCAGACTAGAGGAGGGTGAAGACAAGCCGATGCTGGTGGTGAAGAAGGCTGGAGACGGGCCCGGGATCACCGCGCTGCTCAACCGACAGCTGCAAGGTACGCTTGACTCTTCACTCATCATCAGACTAGAGGAGGGTGAAGACAAGCCGATGCTGGTGGTGAAGAAGGCTGGAGACGGGCCCGGGATCACCGCGCTGCTCAACCGACAGCTGCAAGGTACGCTTGACTCTTCACTCATCATCAGACTAGAGGAGGGTGAAGACAAGCCGATGCTGGTGGTGAAGAAGGCTGGAGACGGGCCCGGGATCACCGCGCTGCTCAACCGACAGCTGCAAGGTACGCTTGACTCTTCACTCATCATCAGCCTAGAGGAGGGTGAAGACAAGCCCATGCTGCTGGTTCTTCACTCATTATGCAATGGACGGTAGACGTAAGAGGCCCCTTCATATCATATTTTATATTATTGTTATTTTTACAAAAACATACCTATTAAAAACATCTCGCCGTTTCGGCTCAAGTTACATGAACCGTGGTCACGAGAGGATACATAGACCCTGATTATAATTGAGCCGAAACGTCGAGGTTAGTTGTATATGTTTTTGTAAGACTAACAATAAATGTCCCAACTTCAGCTGCAAGGTAACAATTTCACTATATTGATTCTATGTACTGGACGGCAGATTTGAGGGCCCCCTTTATAAATAATAAAATAATAATAATTGGGGTTTATACTCCAACAGAACAGGTTACCCTACTTACACTGTCAGAGTGAAATCACAATTCATATATTAGTCTAGTATCCGATCTCGGAATTATAGCAAATATGCTGGATCCTACATTTCAAGTCAATAGTAATATGATTTTATTGAATCTTAATTTCATAATTTACCATGGTATGCATAATACTCTAGTGATCGCTAAATTGCGATCATAAAAGTATTATGCTTTGATTTACACTTATGTATTTAGTGAGCGAGGATCTTGCGATGATGCGATCGAAAAATAAATAAAACTAAACTTAAAGAACCTCTTTTTTATTTTATTTATTTTAATAAGACTAATAATTATACAAACCATGTTTAAGCACATATACATTATTTTCATACTTGGGTTCCCTTTAAACGATTTATACTCATTTTCGTACAACATTCATTAAAGCAAAACTGAATGTCGTTTTTGATCAAATTTTATGTTATATGTATTTACTTTCATAGTTTGTTTGACCAGTATTTTAATGAACGTGGAATTAACATCATATATGTCTCAAAATTAAGAGCTCAGTGCAGTTTTGCGTAGGACTTCGTATTTAATACCTAGTTGCCTAGGTAACACTGCCACTGTAATAAGTTGGAGTTATTGCTTAATATTATCCGAGATCACTACACATAAGGAGAGCGTCGAGCTTATAAAGTATACGATAGACTATAGAGTAATATTTCTCTAAAAAATCTTAGTAATTTTTTTTATTTCGTTCGTTAAAATAATGGTCAATGTTACAGAAAGGTGTATCTACGTAGTAAAATATTATATAATCGAGGGCAAGACGCTCGTTTTAATTTATTTGTATATTAACATTTATAAATTAAGAGCCTTTACTCCTCTTAAAATGTGTGCAATAATATTATTGCACAGTGCTTCTCTTCGCTGAGGATTTTTCAAAATGTTAATTCTATACATTTATATTTTGAAATGTATGAAATAGTGCATGCGAAAGAGCGTCCAACGGAATAAAGGCTCTAAATTAATAAAATACAAGACATTAAAAAAAAATGTAACCGACTTTTATTAAAAAAAAGAGGAAGGTCGGGACAAAAACACAATTCATATTATGTTTGCGTACAGTCCTCGCCTCGCTACGATTTGTGTGTATATTTAGATTGTCTTTGACCTGAAGTGGTATAGTATCGGTGATTAGCTTGCAAAGTGACACAACACCTTTCTGTGGCTATTTGTATATGGTATCGCTGACGTGTGTGTTGTGGCGCAGACGAACACTCGCCGTTGCTTCGCGTCGCGCCCGCCTCACACGCCTGACTCGACTCGCCTACCCTTATCCTTGTCCTAAATAAAGTTATATTTCACAGTATTCTATCATATTTACGTACATTTTACGCGATCTTCCACCATTTTGAAGCGATTTCGCACCATTTTGACGAGATTTCGCAGCGTTTTGACGCGATCTTGCGTTGTTTTGACGCGATTTTTTGCACCATTTTGACGCGATCTCGCACCAATTTGCCGTGATCTGGCGCCGATTTGACGCGATCTCGCAAGTTTTCGGTTTCAATGTTATAGATTGATTTTTATTCTTGCCATTTAAATTAGAAACTTTTACATTTAAAAAAATATTCTTATATTACAGATCAAAATTGTTATTAAGTATCACAAACCTGAACTAATGATACATATCCTATCATTTAATCAAAACATTTTAAAAATGTTATAATTGTTATAGGTGACATAATCAGTACGTGTGAGCGGGTATGACTGCTTATTATGACTAAAACAACAATAAATATTAAAAGCTTTTCGCTTATTTCATGTAACTAAATAAGCTTTAAAAATCGTTTATTTTTTATGATATTGTGGTAGAATACTGTGAATTAAAATCCTCCTTACTAACAGTATTATTAACGCAAAGGAATAAGATGAAATAAAAATACAAAACGTTGGCAGATGCACTATAGTGGGTGCATTTTACTTAAAAAAACATAATTTGACAGACGAACGTATTTCGTTCGTTTCATTCTTCATTCAGTTTGAATGAACTGAATTGAATGAATGAATGATTCACATCACTATTTTAAAAGATTATTTATTTTTATTTCATCGAATTTTCTAGAAATTGATGCTTTATATTTAAAAACCGCCGTTTATTGCCATTCCTTTTCTGTAGAATATAATAAACTCTTGCGCATAAATTGTAGACAGAATATTCTCAGGTACTATTAATATTAGAATTGATTGAGTTTTAATTAATACATAATGCATGCATAAAAAAAATAACTTTAAAAAGATGTGCATAGTTTTAATATACATATAATAATAATACGTTTAAAAAAAATATTTTTTTCTTTTGTAACATATTTTTGAAATCTTTAAAAGATAGTTTTAGGCGAGGAAAAATATCTCATAATTTTCTTATAAATAATAATTTTATGAATAAATAAGTATTTAAACTAGTCCTTAACATGTTTCTCTTAAATTTAAAATATTGAATTATTATACAAAGATAAAAGGGCCTCGTATGCATTCGACAATTTAAACAATATTCACAAATATTTGGACCCGTGGTATACTTCGTATATGTTGTCTATTTGCGATGATAGTGTCTCAAAGAGCTTTATTTTACGAAAAGAACTTAGAATCTTTCATCACAACTGTGCGATATAGCCCTTAAGTGATCTTTAAAACATCACGAAATTAATCTATAAATGGTAGGTATCTAGGTTTAATTTAATTTAAACTTAATGTTAAATTGATATTCTTTGAAAAGTGATACGTATTTGGTGCTGGGAAACGCAATGAGTAAGAATGTATTGAAAATAATATCGCTTATTTGCTACATGAACGATGTAGGCCAGAGAGCTATTTAAACTTCCCTAATAAATTAGATCACTGTATCGAAAAAATCAAATGGTCTTAGAGACATGATTAAAACATTTCTTTATTTGTAGATAATTAATTTGTCGCATACTAAACGAGTTTTGATGTTTTATTATTTGATACAATTTATGGTTGTCAGCTTATAGTGATCTAGGCATTTTTCAATATTTTCCTTTTTTCTCACTTTTCAAATGGGTGCTAGAGTCTTAAAATTGAATATTATTGATTATCATGCAAGATGTCTTGCAAAAGTGCGTGTATTATTGTAACCAATTTTAATAAATGCATTTTGAGTTGATTTTTAAAAAGTCATGTTTTCTGACTTGTTTCGTTCTTGCTGCAAATGACCGATATTATATTAATTATATTATTAAAATAGAAATGAATGCTTTAAAATAGTTGTTACCTGTAACCCATAAGTATTAGTATTATCATAAGTATTTATTAGCATTAGCTTTACATAACATTTCCTTTCTATCCTTTGTTCCCATCCCAAGCATGTTTGGAAGATCAACTGTAAAAGGTAATTATTTTTGTTTGTTTGTTTTACACATGGACAGAGAAAACCACTGAATTGAGCATGCTGAAAAAGCATTGAGGCACTTATAGTAAGCCCACTTGATAGTGTTTTCGAGTCAACACACGCCTGCACACAGATACACCGCTGTAACACGTGTTTGGGTGCGTTCATAGGCGGATTTAGGGTCAAGATTATAATTTTTTTTCTCGGCGCTCGCGGCAAGCTGCTCGCGCACTTATTATTAAATATATTTTAACTTTCTTATTCTTAAGAGCGAGCTAAACACACACTGTTCGTAGTAAAAATTATAATATTTTTGCCTGTCTGCACCTTGGAACCCAGAACCAAATCCTGGATCCGCCCTTGGGTGCGTTTGTGTTAGAACAAGGGAGCCTAACTATGGATGCCTCATTTCTTTTTTCAGTAACTTCAGTCCTAGTTTTCTTTATCCATGGTTTCACTTCATACACATTATTTTGCAATCCTAATTTGTTGCTAAGCTTTCAACGCATTGTTTACCTTATGGCATACAAAATAGGGTTGATTATTGATTTTTACTAGTTCACATCCACACATTTTGCTTCTGTTAAAACCTCGCTTTGTGTTGTCCGTTGTTCATGGCCTTCGCATGATGTGCAATCTGGAAGTATGTGGTCAAATATGGAACTAAATGGTGGTATATGACAAAACGTTTTAGCACATAGAAGCTAGCGCCACAACTTACTTTTTTGATCATTTACAGACTAGAGAGTAAACGTAGCTTGGGTGTGATGTGCCTTGCACGGATTGTCCAGAGTCCAGGGTCATGTCTTGCTGTCAAGTAAAACTGTCAATGATCGTTTTCGGCAAACAAAGGGGTACATTGAAAACCAGCGTTAGGGGAACGTCTAAACTGTTGGATACTCTCCCAGACTCCCAGCACACGCTGAATGCACACCTATTGCTAAATTAACACTAAACACTAACTACTATACACTAACTAATTATTCACTAAAGTTATATATTTTTAAAATTGGGCAATAGATGGGTTTTTATATTATTTTTATGTATTTGATACATTGTACTTTTGAGAATGTATGAGATGGCTTGACAGGAAGATATTATTATGATCCCGGATACTCCGTGCCAGGCCCATCATTTCGTTGTTCGTGTTAGTCACTTGTTCTGTCTCTCAACATAGGATGAATGGACACAATTTCTCAGTGACAAAAGACGAATAATTACGCTTACGTGTACGCAACAATTGCAATTCGTGCGAAGGTTTTTGTACTTAAATATTGTGTACGCACCATTATTAATGTTAAAACACGCGTACCTTATATTAATTATAAACCTACAATGTTTTTAAAAACACGTTCAGTTTTGCTTGTGTGAATGTTGACTAGTGAAAACTGGGAGTATAACTGGTCCTAAAATGGTATCTATTTGAAAGTTTGCATGAAGAAAATAAACTTAACTGGACGGAACATCATGAGGAACAAAGCTTAGCTATTCTGTGCCTGTGCTATAAACCATAGTGTACACGAAATATTATGAAATCGCGCTCTCGACGTCTTAACGGCTGGGCCGATTGAGCTGAATTTTGGTATATAGGTAGCTTAAGTTTGGAAGAACACATAGTCTACTTTCAGCGAGTAAAACTACTGGGTGCAGCATAACACTGTATACTTTCGCTATTTTAACTCACATTAATTTGATTATTCAAGATTCAGGACTTATCGCGTATGTAGTTTTTACAAAAACACGGTTGGTTTTATAATGTTGTTTTTATAAAACCAGCATTAAATACGTACGCGATAAGTCCCTAATACGCAAATTGATAATATAAATATTCCATTATTTTAATTGTTTTTTTTTATTATAACGCAGCAACGGATCCGAACGCCTGGCGTCTCGGTAGGATAGAGGAGACCGACCACGAGACGCCCGTGTGAGGGCGCGCTTTGCACGTTGCCGTGCGACATTCGCGCGGGAAACGTGCACACAGATAGATTACATTACATTATGTTGTACACTATCTCGGTTTATATTTGGAACGTGCAACATTAACACTTGAACGGTTTCAGTGTAAAACAATTGCACGAAGGTGCGGAGTGGTTGCACGAACATGCATAGTAATTGCACGAATGTGCATAACAATTGTGCGTTGGTGCATAACAATTGCACGTAATTGGTAATATTTGCACGAATTAATTATTTAGTAAACGTGTTATATATTAGATACAGGAACGTAATGCGTTATCGATTGCCCTAATAAAATGAATATTATAAATAATTACACGTCTACGCTAAATAATTCGTGGATATACTATGTGCAAAATGTACGGGTTAACTACATATGATTTACTCAAAAAAAAAAAGTGCAACTATTTAGCCTTTGTGATCTATTCCAAGACTATAGGATTATATTATGTCAAAAACGTTCTTAATATAAGCCTTTATAGTGTATAAAAACATTTTATACTCGCTTGCTTCGTCACAAATGTGACGGAAATGTGAAAATGAGATGCCTAGTCATTTAACTAAGTTCGGATTCTCGAACAAAGGTTGTTGTATGTTGATCTTGAAACGGCTTCATATTATAACTGATCGTCTGTCACAATCCTAAACTGACACGCTTTAAAACATTTTTTCTTTAGACTACAATAAAAACGGCTTTAGGAAAGGAAGTCTTTGTTCAACAACTAAACTTGATTTAAAATTAAACCACTTTCCACCGGGCAAAGTCAAAGTGGTGTTTTCTATATTATTTAAATTCGAATGAACGTCTTTACTAACTATATTTACTGCTTATAATAAGATATTATATTTTATTGGTGTAGTAGAGCTTTAAATCGGTAGCCAGCCAGCGGTGTGGGTCAATTAAACAAACACGCACACGCCACGCAAGCAAATCTATGTGAAAAAAATCATATTGTAAGTTTAGTGTGTACAGTGTGTTTGTAAAGCGTTTATGTAAAAGGCAATTTACCTACTTTGACTCGTATATTTGTTCAGTTGGTTGTGACAGGTTTTCAGTTAAACAAACATTAAATTCTTATTACTTATTTATCAATATTTTTAATGCAAATTAGAAATGCAACTATGTTTGTAAAATAATATAAAATTATAATTAACTGAAATAAATTATTAACCCAGATTATGGTTAATCTAGATATCGTGGGTTCAAATCCTGATTCAAGAAAAATTTTCCTCTACATTTTCAAACTAAACAAAAATAGCCTTAGACCCCGAATATTATAAGAAATATATTAAAGAATAACGTAAAAGTATTATTTTGTGTACATTTATGAATAGATGAAAACATAATCAGATTTTTAGAACGAAAAGTTTATTCGAGATCAAAATTATAGAAGAAAAATAGATATATGTAATAGATATATGTACCTATCTTGTATATAAGAAAATGTATGTATGTTAAAAATTGTGTGTACAAAATAAATGAATAGAAAGTATGAATATATATAGAGAAAGAGACGTGGCCATATTGTCAGCAAAATATTATAAGAGTATCATGATACACATAATTCAAATATAATAATATTCATTAGAACCCCTGTTTTGGAATAATGATAAGTCTAATTAAGTAATTGTTAAGGTAATGTAAATTACTTAATTATGAAGACATTTTATCAACAGGTAGAAACGGAAAAAGTTTTAAACTCAATTATTTTTTGTTAGAATTTGGAGAAAATCATGTTTGGGTGATTAAAAAACATGGGGGATTTTCTATTCTATGTGAATCTTGCAATAAATTTTTAATTTAGTCACAAATTTTAAGTACCTGATCTCTTGAAGTGGATTGCAAAATATTGTTTTTACTGTCACAAAATGCCTTTATAAATTCAATAGAAATTAATTATGATATCCACAGGAGATATAGCAAATAATGTTACCATAATATTACAATAATTATAATAATCCGTATTATGACCATGTCATGATAAGAAATAGGCACCCAATATAAGCATAAAATTTTATAAAAAATAATCATAATGCAATTACATTTCGTTGACCTACATGAAATAACTCAAACATTTAGATGATTGAGCCTTGTCACTGAATATAATGTTGCAAGAATAAAGTGAAAGTGTGACCAAAAAGCTACGAATGATAATAAGTCCCAAAAAGTGACAAAACTCTTTTGTTATTTTGTATTTATCGGTCTAGTGACTTGTTGGATGTCCCAACATTTGATTCTGAACACTATTGCAACGATCTTGTAACAATAGTTCTTGTTTCTTGTAATTCATGAGAGCTTCGGGGTATAAATACATCTAATTCTACTTATTATTTACATATCGCCTAATTGCGATGACAGTGTGATATCTCAAAATAAGTAATTTTTGCAAAACATGTTTACCTAGTAGGTACTTTTTACCAATGTTAGTTTTCTGTAAAATGACACTTTGAGATGTTACATTGTGATCCCAAATAGGTGATATAATAATTATGTAGGTACTTGTTATCAAAATATGCAATCGCGATAAATAAAAGCCGCGTTCGTGATTTGAAGAATATTGTTTAAATACTATTCTGACTTCACTAGACTTGAAAACGGTGATAGGCATACTGCCGTGCAGAGACTAAACCGCAGTAAAATAATTTGTACAGTTTTATTTTCAACACACAAAATAAAGCTTACATTATTTTTGACATTTTACTTTTACTGCGGTTTAGTCTCTGCACGGCAGCATAGGCAAATTACGTTTATTTGATTGACTAACTGCAAAAGAGTAATTCATGCTAATTTTTAAAAATAATGTATATTTCCTTGATTTTTCATAGTGTGAATGTTTGTCAAATTAGATTGTTTGGATTTCACAAAAATACTGACATTCCTTTACTTTCCATTTTGGCTGTAAATTATGTTTAAGATTAATAAAAAATGCACTGCCAATGCAAACATGCATACATTGTAATCATTTGATTTAGGATCTCATATAATGTTGTATTCCATTTGTATGGGAGAAAAATATATTTGATTTGTAAAAAAATATATTGATAACCCCATTTTTATATTGTTATCTGGTAAAATAATAATTTATAGGAGTTATCAAATAAGTCTTACTAATATAAAAACATGTGCTTGGATTCACCTGCTGGAAAAGTTGTGTTATATTAAAATCTAAACATTTTAAGCTATTGCATAGCTTCTATCGCGGGCCTTGAGCGTGGGGACCGAATCCAGATATTCCGTAACGAAAAAAACCTAACACCCTCCTCTATATTTTTTTTCCTTTGTTTTTAAGCTATTGCATAGCTTCTATCGCCCCGCTCCGACCGGCACAGCGGTGATACTTTTTAGTTTTTCCATCTATAAATAAAAATGCTATGCAATAGCTTTACCGCGGCAGTCTCAGAGTGCCACACGTCTTTTTTTTTCTTTGATATTAATTCAAGTTACACTTTGAGCGTGGTGACCGATAAAAAAACAAATTTATTTATTATTTATTTAAAAAATAAATAAATAATTATAATTACATAAGTTGATAAAAAATGCTATGCAATAGCTTTACCGCGGCAGTCTCCGAGTGCCACACGTCTTTTTTTTATTTAAAAGTTCTCCTATCACTCTAATCAGTAAATAAATTATTTACAAGAGGTGGAAATTATGTTTATACAGTATAGATGTTTTTGTATCTACACAATTTGAACCAACCTCTAAAGCTGTGAGATCAATATTGAAATAGCAAATAATTCAATAAAACTTTTCATCAAGTGAAACTGTAGTGCACACATTAAACTATTACAAATATAATCTGTGAAGACCAGTATCAAAATTATTTGTCAGATAACATTAACCAGTGACTATAGGGGATAACAGAGGTTGTAAATTGTATATAATTGATGTATCTTGCCTTGTGTGTTGTGTGCAGAGCACTGAGTCAGGCGGAGTCTATAGCATGCCTTAATGCCATTTGTGATTGACTGTGAGAGCTATGTTCTTTGTAATTATAGTACATGTTGACATATAGAATAAAATAACAAATTGTGTATAAAAGTATTGTTTTATTTGTGCCGTCCAACGTATAAATAAATAAACAGTTTAACACTTTAACTGCAGAACCCTGTTTTGTGATGGTTGTTCTATCTCTTATAAATGCTGGGAATAATTTCATTTTGTCTAGGATGCATTTTTTGGTTATCTTTTTTTGTATTAAGATTTTGGAAAAACTACACAAATATTTTTACTAGAAGAGATATGCCATTTGCTGTGATATGAATAGGACATTTGGGGTTTTTCTATGACCATTGATTGTGTAGCATCTGATGTATTTTTTGATTATTTTATTAAGAATTTAAAGTTGAGCATCCTAGAATTTCTTGAAATATTCTGCAACTAAAGTGTTAAATAATGAGACAGATCTTATAATATCAATAAATAAACCACTAACTTACAATCATGAATCATCAAAAGTCATTCTTCCAACACCATGTTGTTTGATATACCTCCTATATTGCTTATATTTATTATTCTCTGCTAATGCTTTCTTAGCCTCTTCGTCCTTGATTTCCTTCCAAACACAGAAGTTCTCCTTTATCCACAGCTCTTCAGTTAAGAACTGCTCTCGTTCAGCATCTTCCAGAGCATTGAACTGATGCTGTCCAAGCTTCATATATTTTCTAATTAAGTACAATTTCTCCTCTGTGCCAAAAGGTTGCTTCAATATCGTAAATTTCCACAACCATCTCAAATACCAATAGATATACATGCACATTGTATAAGGCAGGATAATTAGCTGTACCCACAGTATGTCAATTATCTCTGGCTTAGCATAGGCACCCTTTATATCCATATTTTCCTCTATTACTCTTCTAATTATTTGATCCTGTTCTTCTTTTTGTTCCGCTTTACTCTTTTTGTTTTTTCGAGAGCTTGAATCTTTAATTTCAGCTTTAGCAATCTCTAAAGCTTTGTTCCTGTATTTTGGTACAGTCATGAAGTATTTAATTGCAGTGTCGTATTTAGACCACGCGCTATAGTATTGAATTATCGATATTATGGAGATCGTAACGGCGAGTACTATACGGACGTCGACTTTCGGCGCCATACGTCGACGATAATACCTGTAGTAGTGAGCATAGTACTCCTGAGGGTTGTCCAACATGTAATCATAGTCGCTTCTCTCTTCATCGTCTCGTAAAATCTCGTAAGCTGTAGCTATCTGCTTGAACTTTTCCTCGGCCACTTTTTTTTCTTCGGCTCCTCTGTGCAAGTCCGGGTGAAACTTTTTCGCTAGCTGTCTATAGCTTCTACCGATCTCATTTTTTGTAGCTTCTCTGGTGACTCCGAGAACCTCATAACAATTCTCTTTTCCACAATAAATACCTTCCAAAAGATGGTCGGCTGCAGAGACGGTAACACATAGCCATGTTAGGCAGATTATTGTATAATATCTGAGCCACGAAGACATTATTACACTAATTCATTGTATGCTAAATAAATGCAGATGTTTGTGACTAGCGACTACGTTAGTATTTTATCGGTTTTATACTAAAATATAAATTAAATTTCACGGACCACCACTGCCACGATTATACATACGAGTTGCTAAAGTGTCAACTGTCAATTGCGATCGACATTGACATTGACAACACCGATTTTTCAATTTTATATTCACAATATAATAGTTCTCTTCTAATCCTACGTGATACTATAATTGATTTGCCAGTATATTTTTTGCATCATTTATAATTTGTTGGCTCCACACGAGTCCACACGAGTGAGTTCAGGCTGAAGTTGGATGCACTCTGGACCATTATCTGGGGGCACGGTAGTGCCCCCGCCAAGTCGAGCGCGAAGCAAGCACTGCCGTACCATCCTTTACAGGAACCATTTCGCCGCATTTTCAGGCCCCTATTTGAGAACCTCTGGATAAGACCAGAACACAGAAATTTTCGTCATCCAATAAGCTATAATTACATACTTAAAATCCAAAATTTCAAGTCTGTAGGTCATTATGTTCCGAAGTTAAGCGAAAGCAAATTTTCGCATATACGACACTCACTCACTCACTCACTCACTCACTCATGATCATCAAAATAGAACTAGTACTTCCCATAAACTCAGAGAGCTGAAATTTGGTACATACTTAGACTTTATTGTATAAACCATAGGAAAACTAAAAAAACATGCAATTTCGGTCTCGTTTTCGAGATAATTAATCTGCATAAATAACTTTGTAATCTCATATAAATGTATAGGATTACAAAGTTACATTTGCAGTCAATGGTTAAAATTGTGTAATATCCAACTTATTAATTAAAAATATATATAATAGTATATGTGTGTGTGTGTATATGTGTCGTAAATCGTCAGTTATGATCAGGCGATATCTAGCGTGGTCTAAGGCTAACCTATAACGAATCTATCACAAGAGCCCAACCAAACTATTAGAAGAGATCGACATACCGCTTTTACTACAAGCTTTTATTTACTCGCTTTTACTACTTACTTTCACCTGTCGGTCTGTCTGTCTGTAATTAAATCTTGCAAGTTTAATTAGGCCCACTTCCCGGTATAATATTATAATGCATTGGACTAAGAGTGAACGCACACGTATCTAGATGGCGCTGACTATATTTTAAAACGCGCTTACGGTTTGTATTATATCTGATAACCTTATAATATAGAATATAGCGTTTCTACAAAAATAAGTGAAATCCCACCAAAAACATTCTGTAAAAAACTAGCCAAGTCTCGATGGAGCTGCTTGTTTATCTCTAAAAAGTAATGAAATCTAGACAAAGTCGTGCCAAGTATAAGGTTCCTTACTGCGATTTCTTTATTATTATAGTTAATGTTGTGTGACTTGGCCGTTGAAGGGTACACAAGGGCATTATACCAGGTGCTCCATGACACTATTGCACCAATCTGTCCGCTACCCATTCACGATAGAAAATTTCCACTTGGAAAACGTTGATTGAATAACCAGTCAATTATAGGCTTGATAAAGCTGCGTATTTCAATAATACTTATGTTTAGGCGATCCAAGTGTCATGGAGCATCTGGTTTTGTACCCTTGTGTACCCTTCAACGGCCAAGTCACACAACATTAACTATAATAATAAAGAAATCGCAGTAAGGAACCTTATACTTGGCACGACTTTGTCTAGATTTCATTATTTTTTAGAGATAAACAAGCAGCTCCATCGAGACTTGGCTAGTTTTTTACAGAATGTTTTTGGTGGGTTATTATTATTTCCAGAGGGATTTATTAATGGCTTGGGAACTATTGGGAATTTGCCAAGCATTATTTAAATCATGAAATATTTAACATTGGTAAATGCACTAATGTGTGTATTTGTATAATTATAATATTAAATTTCTGTTCTGTTGTAAATATTATGAGGGCTGCTGCGATGGAATCCTCTAAACAGTACAAGGCTAGAGTTAAGAAAAATAGATACGTTACAGGCTGGAATAAATACTGTAGAGAAGCGTATGGAAAAGCTCGGATTAGGTTTCAAGAATGGGTCGAATATGGTAAACCTTCCTCTGGATATATTTATCAGCAAATGCGGGAATCGCGGATGTTGTTTAAAAGTAAACTTAAATGGTGCAAAGATAACAAGAACCAAATAAAAATGGATATACTTGCGTCACAACATAAAGCGAAAAACTTCAGTAAATTTTGGAAGGAAACCAACAAACTGAACCCTAGGCCGAGTCTTCCTGTGAGCGTGGAGGGCTGTAGTGAGTCTAGCGAGATTGCCAACCTTTTTAAGGAGCATTTCAGGGTACGATCTCCGTTGGATCCGGCACAAAATGAGTTGAGTTTTGGGTCGGGTTCTAGGTCTCCAAAAGAAGGGGAACCTATTATAAGGGTCACAGCTAAGCAGGTTAATCGAGTGTTGAAGGACATGAAGCGGGGAAAATCCCCAGGCCATGACTTGCTCAGTATTGAGCACTTAAAGTATGCAGGTGCTCATCTGCCGAGGGTGCTCGCCATGCTCTTCACGTTCTGCATTGGCCATTCATACTTGCCCAAAGAGCTAATGAAAACCGTGGTTGTTCCCATAGTCAAAAATAAGACAGGAGACATGTCTAGTCGCGCTAATTACAGGCCCGTATCACTCGCAACAATTATCGCAAAGGTGCTGGACGGTTTGATTGATATTCAGTTGAGACAACACCTAAAGCTACATGACGCCCAGTTTGGATTTAGACCTGGGCTGTCAACCGAAATGGCTATCCTGAATCTTAAGCATACCGTTCAGTACTATACTGCTAGAAGCACGCCTGTCTACGCCTGCTTTTTGGACTTGTCCAAAGCATTTGATCTAGTAGCGTATGACAGGCTGTGGCAAAAGTTGTCGAGTGATACAGATCTTCCCTCAGAGTTTCTAATGCTCCTGAAGTACTGGTATGGCAATCAATTAAATGTGGTGAAGTGGTCGGGGGCACTTTCGAATGAATACAGGTTGGAGTGTGGTGTAAGGCAAGGTGGAATTACATCGCCGTCCCTCTTCAACTTGTATATAGATCGTCTGATTCGGGAACTCAGCAGTGCCCGTGTCGGCTGCTCAATTGATGGGGTTTCGGTAAACAACATTAGTTATGCGGACGACATGGTTCTGTTGTGTCCCTCTATCAGTGCCTTACGGAAGCTGATATCTATCTGCGAGAGGTATGCGGTTGCTCATGGACTCAAATACAATGCCATAAAGAGCGAGATGATGGTATTCAAAGCGGGCTCTAAAAGTTATGACACTATACCATTAGTTACATTAAATGGAAGCGTCCTGGAAAGAGTCTCGCAATTCAAATACTTAGGCCACTGGGTCACCGAAACACTCGCAGATGATGTCGACATGGAGAGGGAGCGTAGAGCGCTATCCATTAGAGCGAACATGCTGGCTCGGAGGTTTGCAAGGTGTACTGAACAGGTCAAGGTGACGTTATTCAGATCGTTCTGTCAGTCTTTTTATACCTGCAGCCTCTGGGTCAAGCACACAAAGAAGTCGTTCAACACCGTGCGCGTACAGTATAATAACGCCTTCAGAGCACTGATGCGCTTGCCTCGCTATTGCAGTGCGTCGGAAATGTTTGTAGAGGCGGAGGTAGACGGATTTACAACAATCCTGCGCAAGCGCATGGCATCTCTAATGCATCGGGTAAGAAGTAGGGTAAGAATCGGGTAAGGTACATGTGGAGCATACCGGAGCACAGCCCAAGTATAGATTAAGATAATATTATAATGGTGTTTTGTTTATTTTTAATCATTTAATAAAAATAAAAATTATGACATTTTGTATTGATATAATAAGTATTTTTATAATTTGACATCTTTTCTTTAGTTTTGTATAATTTTAATTTATTTGATATTTATCTATGTATGTAATTTGAGTTATTTAATTTGAATTTAATTGTGTTATTATGTGTGTTGTGGTATTTGGATATAAGTTTAAATTTCTAATTGTATTGTATGATGAGAATTATGGCTTTTAGCTGAAATAAATGATAATTTAATTTTTAAATTTGACAGTGACTATTGAAAATTATTGACTATTGAATATTAGTTGACATCTGACGTCTGTATCAACCATGTGCTACAAAAAATACTACAATAAAAATTGAAAATTTTGCGTAAATATGTTAGTAAATGGACTAGAAGGTTTTACTGAAAGTCTTTTTCAATTTCTTACCGGCAGTGTCCCTAGAGTGAAAGGTTTACTCGTGAAGAAACATGTGGAAAACCTCCAGACACACGGCGACTTCAGTTTCCCGGGTTCTGCAAAATCCTGGCATGAGTTTATGGATTTTGAGCAAAATTCTACCAATGTCGACGTAACATTACTTAAACTGATCGGAAAAAGTCCCGAAGATATCGTTGACGAGTCAATAAAATGGACTTTTCGGGTAAAAAATGTGACCGAAGAGAAGGGGCGTGTTTACTTGTTTTTAGAACGTTCTTGTGCTATACCAGCAGGTTTAAGAGAAGGCATTAAAAATGTAGCATTTGTGTCTCAAAAACTGCAAGAAAAGTTTTGTGATGTGAGGATAGATCCTCTTTGTGAACAAACCAATAGTTTAACTTATTTACGAGTGAAATACATTAGTAAAGTGATAGAAAATCTGTGTTCAATAAAGTTGGATCGCGAAAAGAGACCGCTAGAAATATTTGTGACGTCCAAATCTTCAAGTTCGCATGCAGGGTATAAAATACTCTGCAGTACAGTACTGAGTACTAAAACTGGATCAAAAGAAGGAGTTATAGGAGCTGATGAATTTATTAGGTGAGGTACTTAGTTGAAATATCATTCATGTTAAGTATTTTATATTTGTACAAAGCGACTGCTCACATTGTGGACTTTATGGCAAGACACGGGAGCAAAAACCGATGAAAGGCAATGTACAGCAGTCTTTGAACAATTTGCATTGCTGCAATTGAAGCAGTGATGATGATGATTATTATTATTATGAAGAAAACTTACATAATGTATTGTCATTCTGCCCTACAGTGCCTAAATAGCAGTAAAAGAAAAATGTTAAAACCAGTTATGTCGGGTATTAGGTTTTTTCTAAATAAGGCTGAATATCAAACTATGTATACAAAATTTAATACTGCGTTTTCAGCGCAGTATTGTATCTAAAGTCAATAAACTATTATTATTATCTTAGCTGTTTATGTCTCACTGCTGGGCAAAGGCCTCCCTTCCGTCACGCCATTCCGTCCTGTCCAGCGCTATATTTTAGCTTTTAAAGTCAATAAACTAGCTATGAATTTTCTAACATCTATTTTCCATCATTCCAGTATACGTCAAACAGAGATGGCGCTCATAGCTCAGCACAAGTACGGTGTGAGAGTTTCCACAGACTCCAAATGGCAGGAGTTCATCAAACATCTCGGAGAATCAGCTGCGGCATTTGAATTACTGCAGAACAAGCCCAGTTCTGTTGTTAAGATCAATTTTGATGTGGCCGCTGGATCTAGCAAAGGTAGGTAATTTATAAAAATTATGGCTTAATCATTAGCCCAACAGTTTAACACCCTCATACAAATTAATCACAATTTATCTTGCGTCTAATTGGTGTAGTGTTATGGTGCAAAGTAGGGGCGTAAATGACGAACACAGCTCTATTGTTCTGACTTATTTATTAAAATTAATTTAATTAATAGCTAACAAAGAGTTCTCTTATACTAATGGAAAGCCGTGAGTCAAAAGAAGAGACTCTTTATCATTGACAAATGCACCTTGCAGTTTTCCCCTCTAAGCCCTAAATTCTAAACCTACTTTAATTTGTATTGTTTTTTAGTAATCAGCCAAATATTTTTGTGCTTGTTATAATGTTATAGTTGTTATAATTTTTTAATTGCTGATAGTGTTATGCAAATAAACATCTTTCCTTCTTTAATTGATAAGTTTTTAAACTTTGTTTTCCATGTTACAGGGGCATCATTCATTCTGTACAACTGTGCGAGATTAGAAACCATTATAAGGACATACAATGACAAAGTTAATGAAGGTGAATACCCACCATTGCCTGATTTTGACAAAATTGACTTTACTGTGTTAACTCTAGAGGTACCTAAATTTTCAATTATTAAAGTAAGATAAAGATACGTAAAACTGTAGGTCCCGGCTGTTTCCTTTAAGATGTAGAAGGCAGTTGTTAGGTCATGTTGCCTTGTAGGAATCTCGGAAACCTAAAACTGCAACATATAGGTTGGCCACACAACCTATAAATTGTGATTTGACTCTGACAGTGTAAGTAGGGTAACCAGTTCTGTTGGAGTATATGATATAACACCAATTATTAATTATTTAAAGATAAATAACTCTTTATTGGTACAACATAATAAATTTAGATTTACAAACACAAAACTTAAGGCTAACAGTAGGTAATAGTACCAATTGCCGTCTTATCGCTCAGAGCTGTCTCTTCCAGGCAACCATGCAGGGAGAGGAATTTTACAATACTGGAAGGATGATGGTTGGTGGTTTTTACTCTACTCCACTCAAATAAGCTGAATTAATTTTATTCACAAATATTAAGCAAATTTTGAATACGCAAATTTCCAATTCTTAAAGTTTTTACAATAACTCTACAAATCCTACAAAATATTTGTAAAATAATATTTTACAATATAAATTTACTTAAGGCACTTTTCAGCAGGAAAATAGTTATTTTTGTGACATTATTAATAAAATATTTGTTTGCAGGACGAATGGAATTTGATATTTAACTACATAATGGGTTTCCCATACTTGATGGAAAATTGCATGGAACTGAAAGACAAAACATGTGAATTCAGACCTCACTACATCTGCAGTTACTTGAGTTCCATGGTCAGGGTCTTCAGCCAATACTATAGGAGGATCAGGATTTTGGTGGTAAGTACTTATTTTGTTATTTTTTTTCTGGAATTTGTTTTGTTAATGTTGGGTACACATACTCTGCATCGACCACGCTGATAGAAGTTTTATATAGGAAATCTTCTGATTCGGACGAGTTGACTCCGGCAAGTGTGAAAGGTTTAATGAGATTTTATATAAAGAATTCAAAATTCGATTTGTTCGGTGCGGTTGATGCAGATAGATGTGCGTTCACTGTAAGGGTTGAGATGATTCAATCACATGACGAAGAACAATAAATAGAAGAACACATTAGAAAAGTAATTCTTTGTCGTTTACTAGATATTTGAGTAATGTAATATTGATTACATACATATTATATGCATGACAAAACTAAAAGATCATGTTTTTTGCAATCCTGCTTCTTATGCTTAGATTTCATAGACATTTTACAGTCAGCTGTAGCCGGCCAATCGGCTGTCAGCATAATACAATTGTAATTGTGTCTATTAATACGAGTACAATTCAGAAATCAAAATTATAAATTAACAGAAGTTTATTTCAGTCTTTTTTGTTGAGTCATTTTATTAGTGCAGATATTGCTCATTTGCTGCTAGAAAAAAGTATCAAGTAGTTAACTATTTTTTTATATTATTATGTTACGGCTAAAGTCCGAAGTGAGGCTATGCCTAGGTTTAGCAGTTAAACCTAGGTGTAGCCGACCGCAGTCGGTTAAAGTTAGGTGTAGAAGATTTATTTTCGGCCTCACGCGTTTAACACATTAAACGCCATGGTGGTCACCGGTGAGCACCACTATACTTTCCTTAGGCGCCGGCGTCGATTAGCGATTTCGACAATTTTTACACAGTATATTTTATTGGCTCATATGATTGAAAATAGTCAAAAACCTCCGATCTAATTATTAGTTTTTTTATTTTATTAAAGAATTTACAAAATAAATGCTGTCGCTCACCAGTGCCCACCGCGGCGCACGGCGTTGCAAATCTGAATTTTCGAACCGCAGGGCCGCGGGGGTCACGACGCCGGCCACAACCGCCGCACCTCTCGGGGATTCCCGGAAGCGTTGCACTTGACTGCTTGACTTGCGACTTGCGTCAGTCGTCAGTAATATCTAATAATATCGCATGCAACGTCACGCGCATTTCATTACTAGTAAAATATTCGTGATCGATTGTTTTAGTAAAGTTTTCTATTTTACCTCTAAAGTGAAATAAATTGTGTCCTGTACCTGACTAGAGAGTAAAATTATGGATGGTTTTGAAGACTTTGAAATCACAAATGACGTTTTGACGCAGATTGAGAACATTGAATCTTCCTTGCTCAATAGTAGCTTTCAGCTAAGTTCGGAGTCTGAGGAAGAGTGTGACTTACAGCCACCTTTACGAAAGCGACGTCGACGAATTCTGTCCATTAGTGATACGAGCGACATTGAACCTGAAAATGCCGTACCAAGTACTTCTGGCCACACCTCCTCGCTTCCTGCACCATCTACCATGTGGCACCAACCTAAAGGTAACCAACGGCAAATTGTCCCGTACACAGAATTCCCCGGATTAGATTCACGAGTTGCAAGGGAAATGGTTGATAAGACTCCGGCAGATTTTTACCATCTTTTAGTACCAGACGAAGTATTTGTAATGGTGGCCAATCATACAAATAATTTTGCTATCAAAAAAATCACAGAGTCAGACCCAGCATCAAAATCTGCCCGAATTCGCCAGTGGATACCTACATCCTCAGCAGAGATGAAACGATTTTGCGGCCTAATTACTTTCATGGGAATCGTAAAACTGCCTAAAATATCCGACTACTGGTCAAAAGACCTTGTGCTTGGGCAGAATTTTCCTCGAACAATAATGAGTCGAAACCGATTTGAGCTACTGTTGCAAATGCTGCATTTTTCTGAGGAAGACGAAGAAAATAAATCTAACAGATAACAGAGAATAGAGAAATTACTCGAAGTAATAAACAGGAACTTCCAAAAAAACTTCACCCCCTCCAAAGAGATCTGCATAGATGAAAGCGTGGTGCCTTTTCGCGGTCGAATCATTTTTAGGCAATACAATAAACAAAAAAGGCACAAATATGGTATAAAAGAGTTCAAGTTATGCACTATACCTGGCCTATACATTTAAAATAAATGTATACGCAGGAAAGAATAATGATGAAACTAATACTACGCCATTGAACGTCGTTATGTCTCTATGCAGCGATCTTCTATACAAGGGGCATACTCTAGTGACCGATAACTGGTACACCAGTATAGATCTAGCCAAAAAACTTCTAGATGCCGAGACTCACCTCATAGGCACGATTCGGAAGAACCGAAAGCATCTTCCAAAGGATGTAGTAAATGCTAAACTGAAGCGAGGCGAATTCGTGGCAAAGGAAAGCAGTGAGGGCATCACTGTAATGAAGTGGAAGGATAAAAGAGATGTGCTATTGCTGTCGACAAAACACTCAGTCCGTTTCCAAAATGTCCGAAAGCGCAACAAAGTTATTTCCAAACCGAAAATAGTCATTGACTATAATAGCGCCAAAGGTGCTGTAGATCTGTCCGATCAAATGGCTGCTTATGCAACTCCGCTGAGAAAATCCATCAAATGGTACAAAAAGTATGCTATAAATCTTCTCCTGAACACCGCAGTAGTCAATGCACTCGTCTTGTATCAAAGCGTCACTCAGAAGAAAATACAAATGGCAGACTTCCGGCTGGCATTATTGAAGACGTTTTGCAGCCAAGAAGATTCTGATGTTCCAGTTACAAAAAACAGACTGCAACAAAAAGAAGGACAAGCCAGAACAAGTAGGCGAACATGTGTGAATTGCTACAAAAATAATGTAGCAACATACGGTAGAAAGTTGGCTAAAAACAAGACAAAAAAGTAACAACGTTTTGCCCACAGTGCCCCGAAAAGCCTTTTCTATGTTTAAATTGCTTCAATTTTTTACATCATTAACATTTTTTTAACATATGTGTGCTTTTTATGTGACTGGTTTCATTTATGCGCCAAAAATTCGTAATTTTGTGTTATTTTTTAAGTTTATTTACTTATTTCTTTATAGTTTTTTTATTTTTTATTACTAAGTTCAAAAGTAAATGATTGTCTTTATTATACTAAAGCGTTTTTGAACACTTTGTAATAAAAACATATCATTTGTAAACCTTCTTTTATTTTAGAACGACGTCTTGGTATACTTAGACAAAAATCGCCTAAGTCTTTTTTTGTACTCAATGTTGAAATGAGCTGGGATGCGTAAACTGTTCTCAAGGGCCACGCCGGGCACGCTCAGTATAGTTTTGTATCGAGACTATGTCCTCCAGCGAGAAAATTGAGTTTAAACACGAGCCCGTCGCGCGGTCACCGGTGAGCCCCACGGCTTGAACGGGTAGTATTGATGTCGCTCACCGGTGAGCCCCACGGCCCAAACAAAACAACCACTAAAATTTAATCGGCGTTTAATGTGTTAAAACGTGAGACAAGTTGTTATAAACATGTTTAATTTTTGTTGTATGGTGATCGTCATAAAATTAGCATTAAGTATTCCTTAAATGATGAATTGAGAACTCTGGAATAAGGGCAAGTCGGATCTGGGGCTTCGCCGCTGCTACCACAGCACGCTCGCTTCGCTCGCTCGGCTCGGACGTTGTAATCACTGTTCAAACCCAGCTGATGTCGGTCTGGCCTGAATTCGTAATAAAAAACAGTTTTTTTTATACACATTTTGTTCACATCTAACTTTAATCGACTGCGCTCGGCTACACCTAGTTTTAACTGGCTAAACTTAGGTGTAGCCGCACTTCGGACATTAGCCGTGACATATATGGTTGAACGTTGATTGAACAAGCGTCACTCAACGTCCAACTAGTTAGCTGATAAAAACAACTTGTTTTTAGTATAGAGTTTAGGGCAATCCGAAATCAGTTGGTTAGGAGCTAGGTTAGGTTTGAACAGTGACCACAATGCGCGAGCCGACCGAGCGAAGCGAGCATGTCGCGGCAGCGGCCGGCGAAGCGCCAGATACGTGTTGTTTTTTGATACCTGAATGATTTCTTATTGTCATCCTAACCAAACATTACAAAGTCGGCTATACATATCCCATTCAGCGACTATGCTAAATGTCGTTTAGTCAAGACGTTGAACTTTACAGTAAACAACTTGACGAGTGACGAGTTGTCCTTTAGTCATTTAGTTAAATGTCGTCACCCAATGAACGCGCTAGTCATACAATCAAACAGCAGATTCAACCAGATGACTGCGACACACGCTGTATTGGTGGTGGGCTTCGGCTGTGGCTAGTTACCACCCACTGGACAAAACCGTGTCGCCAAGCGGTCATTGTGACCGTGTTCCGGTATGATGTTCAGTGAAGCCAGGGGGGATTTATCCCGCGTATTTGTTACTCTTTCACGCCTAAACGGGTGGACCGATTGAGCTGAAATTTGGTACAGAAATAGCTTAGACCCTAGAATAACACATAGGTCTATCTTTCACTATAGCATCTTCCTAACATTTATGTCGTATTCCTTCATGATACCTATGTAGTATATTTTATAATGTTATATGTCTATTTATGTATGTATGTACGCGTGTATGTATGTATTTATGATTTATGTATGTATGTTTATGTAGCTAAATATGTTTTTACGTATTTGTGTAAATTACTTTTACTTATATTTCTTTTGAAGTTTTGTGAAACCACCGTCCTTCCAGTGTTGTATATTTCCTCTCCCTGCACGGTTGTCTGGAAGAGATCGCTTTGAGCGATAAGACCGCCAATTGATACACCCTTAGTTTTAATTTTATTGTTTGTAAAATTTACTTTATATGTGGATCAATAAAGAGTTTCTCATCTTATCTTATCTATGTATCAGCAGGTAAAACCGCTCAGCATAGCTAGTAATTAATATAGGATGTGTTACTTTAGGTATAATATATCTTGTTTGCAGGAAGCCAGACAGCATCTCCTGCCGACCATTCACGCCCGGATTCACTTGCTGTCCATACTCAATAATGTACTCAAAACATGCCTCACTATACTCAATATTAAAAGTGTCTCCCAAATGTGATTTATTATTTTATTTATTACACTAAAGGGCTCTATACTGGCTTAAGCACCTTTAACTCTCTCAACAAAATAACTATGTATTTATAATATCATGAAGCCATATGACTCGATAAGAAAAAGACTATTGTAAGAAGTATTTTTACGTTTTAATCAAATATGGGAAACTAAAATTAATAAGTAATTTTGAGAGTGGGTCATGTATTAATTTTGGTTTTCCTGATTAGATATGTTTATAATTTATTCGTATTCTAATTTACTTATGATTAGGCACGCGTGTATTTTTTATTGGAGAATGTTTTGGTGTTACACACATCTATTTTTAAATAAGTTTTTATCTGCATATTATGTAACTGTGTGGCATCTGCATATTATGTGGTGGCAATAGTTTTGTGCTGGATTGTCGACGCGTAGATTCTACAATAAGGTATGTCTCAATTTTATAATATAGCTACTTACTTTTATTAGGTTTCCAAAACTTATTATTAGCTATCAATGTAGCGATTATAATGAGAAATGGTGCGCTCATTTCCCATCCAAGTGCTCGGTACCGACACGCATTGATTAAAATTATTATTACACCAAATATGTACCTACCATTATAATTTTTGATCCACGTCGCGAGTGCACGTGAAAAAAAATGTTTTGTTTGAAAACAGTAAGTTGACGTGATTGACCCACGGTAGGTAGTAGGTACTCGTAGATAGATCGGGCGCGCGGATTGGCCGGCGGCGCGGCGCCGAGCGCGGCCGAGCGGCGCCGAGTCCGCCCGAGCGCGCGCCGAGCTCCGTCAGTGTGTTTTTGACATCGGCGAACGGCGTCGTGGCCCTCCGACCGCTCCCACACTTATTTATAGTTTGAATCGAACAGTCGCGTCCGTTCGTGATCACCTGTGCCACCTCGGATAATAAATATGAGTATTGCTGCTCTGCTCCAAGCCGCTGAATACCTCGAGAGGCGCGACAGAGGTGAATTGGATTCTCTTTGTTTGAATTGTCAATCGAGTGCAGTGTACGCGTCAACATGGCTCCCGTCTATTTTTGCCGTGCCGTAATCAGCTGATTTTGACGGTATGGCAGTGTTGTTTGTTGCAGAGGCGGAGCACGGGTACGCATCCAGTTTGCCGGCTTACGAGGAAGTGCGCGGTGGAATCAGGCGGCCGAAGACCAAGAAATCCCAGGGAAGCAGGTGAGTGCCGGCGTACGACAATCAGTGCAGTGAAACGTTACGTGCAGTGTCAGTGCCTCGGATACCGAACGTTTGCTTTCTGTTCCAGGACCACACACAACGAATTGGAAAAGAACAGGTGAGTGTTTTCAATGATTCGCTTCCAAATCGTAACCTTACTCGCATATGTGCTCCTTTTACGACTAGTTTAACTGTGTAATTTTGAACCCTTATCAGAGATGTAGGTAGGTAGGTAGGTACGGCTCCATAAAGATTGTAGTAGTAGCCGGCTCGCGGGTCGCGCGCGTGGCGCACTGACCTTGACAGTCGTCAGCCGCTGCATATAATACACGAGTACTCTCCGGAGATCAATTCTA
Source organism: Hemithea aestivaria (assembly GCA_947507615.1). Taxonomy (NCBI): domain Eukaryota; kingdom Metazoa; phylum Arthropoda; class Insecta; order Lepidoptera; family Geometridae; genus Hemithea; species Hemithea aestivaria. The sequence goes on along the minus strand of OX382333.1, from coordinate 16,457,208 downwards.
ACCCATTTGGCATCACACGCTGCCGTCGCTTCACGTTACGTGTCGCTCTAGTATTTTTGATTCATTGATTGAATTCCCTTGTGGCTTTCTCTCAAGCCCTATCAAATTAACTGCCGAAAATTCTCCCTCCGTCGTAACCGCTGTCGGGATTTAACGTCGAAGACCGTTCAATCAAAAAATCCTTTGTGTAGGAAGTCGGGCGGGTGAACGGGCGGGCCCTTAGGACTAGTCAAACAGTTAGTGACTAGAAATCACCCTTTCGAGTGATTCGTCCACACGAGGATAGGTAAGCACCGATGTTGATAGAAACGCTGTTTGGACAGGTCGAGTAGGAGAGGGCGTTTACGAAACAAAGGGACCCCACCCTGAACCTACTAGATTTACCTAGTAACAACATTTCTAAGGTATTTTTATACCGAGCAAAAACTTTCTTAATGTTTGTTAGGACCGGAAAATTCTGTCATACAACAAGGACAATTTTGTTTTAAGGAGAGTACCAAATACGTACATTTTCAATTTCTATTTGTTCCTAGCTTACATGGTCCTCTTATACAAAGTATATAATAATTTGTGCTGGAGCAGAGATTTGAAGCGTCTCGAGACTCGAGACACACCCTCTTTTGACCTCTTTGTTACATTGTAAACCTTCTTAGCCTTGTAAGTTGTGTGTCATTCCTCGATGTAAAAGCTGGCAAAGATAAATATGTTTGCTTTTTAAACAACGTAACGTGAAAAAGATTTTTAAGTTGGTTGTTTTATGCTTTTCTGAACTTCGCTATAATTCAGCCTATTTGAAAAGTCCTTTAATATTAGTTGGATTTATATAACATTTTCGTTCGTGCCTGCACGTATGTCCGAAGGCGATATTTTGATTTTTTATATTTAATATTCAATTCTAAAACACAACTCTTTAAACAAAGACATTATGCTAGGTCGCGTCTTCACACTAAATACTTAACGAGGACCTAAACATCCATTCAAAATTCCACACCCGGTGTGTAGGTACCTAGTGCCTATCTTCCCAACAGAACAATAGAATAATTTGCTGTTTGCGAAACAAAGCAGCTTAAAACTGAAACCTACATTCGGTCCTAGCAACAGAATTTTACTTGAATAGCTATGCTAAGCACCGCTAACTTGTCGGCTAGTTAACGCGTTTAACATTGAAGACTTGAAGATCCAACAGAGTCCTTAAACAATTGTGACAGATAACGACTGAACATTAATTTTAATCATTGAAGCCTACCTCAAGATCCACGTCTATAGACTTTGCGTAAGCCCTTTTCTTTTCCATGCTTTTATATTAGGGTTTTAAGCTAAATGGTGTATTTGTAGATTCTTATTTCAATCCAACTGTAACTCCTATAAGAGTAAACTACTTGCTTAATTTAGCTTTCTTTGTCTTACTCCTACGCACTTTTCTATTGTTGACCTCGTCATCGGGGGTCTCACACTTTCTCATATCCTCACACATATTTACACTGTGCTTTGGGTAATAAACTTGAATATCTAAATCTTAAAATGGTATTCCCAGTACCGATTAAGGGCTAGTCAGTCTAAACGTATCAAGTCCAAACTACAAGTGATAATAACTAACCTAATAAACCCAACATTTTCATCGGCCACTTAAAATGTAAAGTGTTCGTAATAACCCATGAGTATTCATTAGCTGTCATTCACACTTAAACAGCTGATTATTATACATAACTAGGCATAAAGATACTGTAGGCGATTACAGAATTATGATAAAAATTATTTACGACTTAAAATGAACGATATGCAAATTGCATTGACCTAGCCCTGTGATACCTATTTATATTTTATTCTAATCAACTCTTTCGCATATAGGAAAAATGAACGTTAAACATTTACCAATTGGAATGACACAAAGTTGTTCCTAAAAACGAAATCGAAAATTTGGGAATGAAAGTTGATTGAAGAAAAGAATATAATAATGATGCGAAAACACAACATGACAAATGATAGTTAAACCAAGCAATCAAGATATAATTGTAAAAGTTTACAAAATAGGTGTGGTCGATAGTTCAATAGATTAACCGAAACGAATTTCAATAGATTAACCGGACATAATTTGTCCAGTGACAATTCTCCAGATAGATAATCTTACATCAGGTTAGGCACTAAACACTGGATAACCTTACGATAACCTTGCTAACTAGAATGCTCTATCTAGCGGAGCCACGTGCATTGATTACATAACGCGTCTATTACGAAGCATCTGTACCTGTGCTATGTACCTATGTACAGCACAATTGAATTATTATATCTCAATGTAATTACCTTGGTAATGAGTGGTTACAGTGGCGAACTGAAGTGGCAATTGTCTGTCGCAAATGCCTTAAAATTCATAACCATTCAATTATTGAGTGGAAGAATCTATACAAATTACAAAACTGTGCACGAATTTTAAGAGACTATTGCGAGACAACAATCATAAAGAAAGTGTAATCCGCAATAGCAGCCAGGTCAATGCCGACGCCAGCATATCTACAGCAAATCAATTTATCGCCGACTACAATCTGGATCTGCTAATGCCATTTAATTAATATTGCAATTATCTTGCTAGGGCTTACAATGATCGTCGAACGTCGAGATTGGCGGAATATCGATACTCTGCCGACTTATTAATTAGTGGCAATCGACAAGATTATCGAAAAACTGTGGCTCGGAACTTGGGGCGTCGGCGGCGCAACCCTACCGAAAACTATTGATTTTTAGAAGCTTATGTTCTTTGTTCTATCTGCTATTTGGCACCTTTATGAATGCCAAAGCTAAACTTCGATTCAATGTAACCCAATTTAAAGTGGAATAATCGAATCAAATTAGAAATGGTGTTATTGTCATGGAACCGATGCATCCCTGCCTAACCTACGCGTAATTCATTATCATTACATGGCTTGCCTTGTCGAGGCACCCCATTGTTCTAATTCTAATAATAGGCATGCCCGTGACGGGTTTGATTTACTATCTAGATTCCCAACAATACCTTGATATCTAGGCATGTCTAACATCAGATTCTGCAATGTGTTCTTGTTAACATATTGTGTATACATTGTGCATACTTGAGTGTATTGCACAAACTGTTATTTTGCCAAGTGCCAGATGCAGATTGTCCATCATCATAAATTCAATTCGTTTGATAACAATATCTAATATGTGTTTTTCATATCTTTGATTTGTACTTTTGGCCAACAAAATATTGATTTAATTGTTATTAGTTCCTGGTGATTAAATGTCTCCTCCATTGTCATTTAATATCTACGCACATGTATCGTTTTTAGTGTTAATGATGAGCTTCAGAATGGCAGTGGGTACTAAACATTCTCCATAAACAGTGATTTAGTATATTGCTAGCGCCATAAGTGAGTAAGTCGTAAGATTTTAGTATTGAAAACGCGTTTGCCAATTTATTGTTGTTCAAACGTTCTCTGCCAATAAATTATACATAAGTATCCATTATTATGTTCAAAGTTTCATGACAGCCATTTTCTTGCCGTAACACTATCTGAAATTCTTGGAATCGTGATTTTCTTCATCTATCGTGAGACGTTACGCAAAACGTTACCATTTACGAATACAATTTTCACCATTTTCGAATACAATTTTCTTAGAACGACGCAAGTGTGAATAATATTCCTCCAATAGAGAATGGAGAGTCGAGACAATTTAAGTAACAAGTCAGTGATTTCAATCTTTCCCTTGTCGGAATATTGCTTCCTTTTAGTATAATTAATTGTGTTCTTCGCTCAAATGTAACAGAAATGAGCCGGAGAAATATAAAAGTCTCGGCGTCAATATTTCATGACAAAGCTAAAGGAAGAAAACCTTGCGCATTATAGTTCCTAAATGATTCCGTAAATTTGTTTATGGTAAGTAACGATCCATAGATTATTGACTCTGTAAGTACGCCCCACTCAGGTGGGATATTCCCTCGCACACGGAAAATGTTTTAAGATACATCCGCGCCGAAGAATTTTCTTATAACGGTTTAGGTAGAAATGTAAGCGTGATTGATGGACAGTTACATTACATAAATGCGCCATTGTATGATAAAATATTTTTTCTCTCCGCCAAAAAGGTTTTATCCGGACCACATGTGGTAATGCCTCGTTTATTTAGATTCTTTCATGCGGATACGCGGTACCCACTTAGCGTCGTGAGTTAGGATACCTGCCCGCCAGAATCCTTCGTGACGTATATATTCTTCCTTAAGAAAAACAGTGTTGTTTTCCTAGTTGTTCGGACGTGACTTTCGCTCGACGTGGCTCGTGTTAAATGAGTACAGGGCACATGTATCCCAGTTTTTGCTGAGGCTGGAACATTTGTTAGACCGCGCCCTGGAGGTAAATTACCGTAACGACCAGTAGGCCCGTTTGGCTCAAGGCGTGCGGCGGTTAAAACATTAATCTTCTCGCTTTCGTTTTCCCATCAAACAATGATCCAAATGCTTGTACATCGTTAAGGAATTCCTCACGCCCCGTTCTGAATCTCTCTCGCCTCTCGCTGTGCGTTCAGCGCTCGATGCGTTTGCGTGTACGCATGATCGCCTATGCGCGTTCTTGCGAAATAATGTTCTGCGTATCATGATTATTATTCTCCGGTATCAGGTATAGGGGGACGTCCACTCTCGTTTATTTAGGGTTGTAACGGTTCAACATTTACCAGTAAGTATATTTTTGATCATCGAGATACAAAATCGTGACTCGTGGTTTTCTAGTAAGGTAGAACGCGTCAGATTTGAACCTTATTTGTGTAGGTGGCGCGGCGCGGTGTGGTGTGGCGTTGCGTTGGCTTCCTCCATTTCGATATCGCCAAGCTTCGTTACTCCCGTTCACTGCGGCACAGAATAGTCAGCAGTAGCGCGAGATGGCTTACCAGTGTTTACATAATGGCCCTCACTGCTCCCGTGTGCTCGATAGGGTTGCCGCCGCAGCTCCCTGGAGACAAGTTTTTAGTTTCCGAGAGGAAACTGCCGCGGATTTTCCTGATGGAAATTACTGTCAAAGGTTTCCCTGTGACATCATTTGGAGAGATATTGGTTGCTACATATCCTCTATGAAAAACAACCAATCTAATATTGTTTATTTTATTGTTTAGGTATAAACACGAGAAACTTCGAGAAAGGACCCAGTGGTCGACCAACTGGTTTTCACGGAGCGCTGTGAATTGATAGTTTTGATGACCTTCATGTTCCTTGTAAGGGCATAACTCCAAGCGAGTTGTTTTGCCGCTGAACTGGACTATAAATTTTATGGCTCTAAAGGTGTCACTCGGAGGTATCACATTTGAAGACCTTTTTATTTTTTTGCCTAGAGAAGCTCGTCTGAGGTTTTATAGGATATCATGAACCTTAAAATACATATATGTAGGTAGCTATTTACTTAAAATCCTTCTGTGTTGGCTCGGGATCTCAAAAAATATTTATGCAAGTCCTAAGACAAACAGGCCTAAAGATATTATATTAGTGATACGTGCCCACCAATGATACCTACTATTAGGATAACTTAAATAAATCAGTTCTTCTCCACTCAGAGATTGTTTCTCGCACATTAATAAAGTAAACAGATAAAAGTGATCGCTAGGTAACCCTACGGTGCAAATGACGTGTCCGCGGCGGAGACAGCGATGCGCCCGCGCCGCTTTGCCTCGCACATGCGCGAGTAATTTTCCAATACACTACACAAGTTTTGCGACACCACGTACGTGGTAAACAGTACGTAAAGTTACGTAATTTCGTGAACGTGGCGCACTATGAACAACACAAAAACATTACTGAATCTTAGGTAACTTCTAATATTTTACGAGTTTCTGTGTAAAGTATTCTGTTGGGTCCATATTTATTGAAATCGTGATAGGAGATTTTCTGGTCGACACGCTTAAAAATAGCTGATTGATAAGACAGCAAAAACAATCAATGATCTACTCGTATATCGTGAAAAGAGAATTGCTACCGTGGAATATAATGATACCATCCCGCCACGTGTTTGTCGGCGCTGACTACATAAGTGCAATAATTAGGTATAATGGATAACACTTACGTTAGTTAACAAAGTCATACTTCTTCAGTCGACTGAAAGAGGTCGAGACTCGAGGCTGATGAGTATTTAAATATGTGTCTATCTGTGCCCAGCGGTTTTACCCGAATGTAGCCTATGTTATCTAGGGTCTAAGCTACCTACATAACAAATCAGTCACTGTAACAAACAGAAATAAATCCTTACTAACTCTCGCGTCTATAGTTCCTATTAGGATTGATGTACTTTACATAATTTGTAGTGTTCGGTGTTCGCACTTCCTCGCTTCACGAGCTCGAGCACGATGATTGCACTCCTCTCGTTTAGGAGTTGTTGCCAAGACGGTGATGCGTCATACACTGAAAATGACACTACACACTGACTTCCCTTTGCAAAATGTGTTCGATCAGTCTAATTGGTCCAACGCTACTTGGCGAAAATCATCGCGTGTGTCAAATTAATCATTCAAAAAGTGCTTTTCACATTTCTGTTTGAGAATTTGACATCTACCTTTACCTATGTGGTTTTTTAAAGTCAAGCTCTTTAAAGCAATCTGTTCGCGTATTTGATAGACTTGAAAAAGTGAAGAATTTCTCATTAACTTGTATTCTGGTATTAATGGCACCTCGATTAATACCTCAGACTCTCAGACTCTTGAATAAAGTATTTTTGTTAAAGTTTCTTACATTATTATCAAGGTCATATATAATAGCCTTCTAGACTCTACCAGTACCAGTTGGTAATTTAAACATCTATGAAACAAACCAACCATTATTCTTGTAGACGGTCCCTCAGGCTTACCCGCCGTTTCTTTATTACAATTATAATAGAATCAGTTACGTAATAAGGTATTGTATGACAAAGTAGGTGTAACTGGAACTGTTTACGTTTGTACCACAAGCCACTCAGTGGTCTGGAACGATTATAATGGTCCACTTATTGCATTAGAGTAACCTTCGATCTCAATGTGATTAGTGGATCACGTCATTTATGCTATGGCTATATGAAACTTTGTATATGTACCTACTAGCTGCGCCCAGCGATTTTACCCACTGTACGAAGTAGTACAAAGAGTTTTTTTTCATAATTCAGTAATTTAACAGTATCAAAAATTTTCTTCCTGCAAAAATCTTTTCGATATATAATTTGTTGACTATTTTCTGATTTAAAGTTGTCCAGTTGTTTTAAACTCTTTCAGGATAGTTTCCTTTCAAAATATAGACATTAACTCCGACCACAATATACCGTTGTCTATTTAAATGTTAGCCAACACTAACTAGATGTGAAATGATAACTACAATGAGCTCTTGCCTTTCACATCGCTGTCGTAACGTACCCATTGAACATTTTTGTTCTATCATCTATAGTGTTTAGTCATCTCACTGGATGCTGGCGCTAGTGTAGCTTACATGGCAGTTAAAACATCGTAGGTCCAATTTCTGCCACCTTGTCAGTTAATGTGTTAAGTTGGTGTTGTATTTAATACATAGTTTGCTGCCTGAACATGATCTAACAGCAAAACCATTAAATGTAAGATACAGACAGAAGATCATAGTATAAGTTCATTGCAGAGTCGTAAAAATCTAAGAAATGTAGCCGGAAATATCTCCGAGCCACGTGAACAAGGGCGAAGTCGCCAGTTTCCTCTAGTCTCAATATATTATTACCTACTTGTTTATTTGAGACGTGGGCGGCGACTAAGTATAAATGTTATTATTCGTTAACTGTGTCTAAATGACCCTGGTTTTGACTATGCTTCGCCTCGCATAGAGGTCAAAAATGCCTTTTACTTTCAACGCACTTATTACTCGTGCTCCATCTAATAGTCACTGAAATAAGCATATCTGAGATTAAGTAGAAAATCTCCAAGCATCCGCTAATGAAACTGAAATACTTTTTATTTTCGCATAAACCGTCGCGTCAGGGGGAGACGAAACAATTTGCGAGATCCCTCTCGACGTGAAAATAATCTCGTCTAAATTATGAAGCCTCCTTTCGGGTCCTTATCGATTTCCTACGAGATGGTAGCGACCAGTAGGTATAAACGGTTCCAGGAATCGTAAAAAGTGTCTAACTGAATGCGACACATGTCTGGTCGACCGTGGGCGTCGGCCACTTACCATGCCCGTTCACACGCCTACACTCTGCCTAAACAAAATAAACATTAACTCTCCGTGAGCACAGAATATAATAGCGCCCCTAAAAATGTGGCACAATAAATCCTGCAGCACTATCGTAAACTCTTACGAGCCTATCTAAGTAGGTTCTGTTAGAATCCTTTTGCTCCCGTTTGCAGAGTGGCCTCGGAAGGGCGTGCCCGCGCCCATTGCCCTTTACTCGTAGGCAGCGTTCTCTCGTACCATCTCTTCATTTATCTTGGAAATTGCTTACTTGTAGTTGTGCGAACTTTGTTTATAAAGGCATCTATTTTTTTCAACAAAATTGCTCTTGAGCTGCCGCTTTTTGTATAAAAACTTATTCTCGCAACACGTTAAGGTTATAATAACCTTGTTTCTTTGTAGCGGAGGTCTTGTAGTTTGAATGTTTAATGCTGGATTAACCGGCGCTTCTATGTATGTGTTTCATTTTGACTCAGTTGGCGGTTTACATCTATGTAGTTCATTCTTATAAGACATTGTGTGTGATATTGTGCTTTTGGCTTTCTTCGACCGCATCGTGGCTAAAGATCAGGCGAGATCATAGTCATACAGGTTAGGCCTTACCTGTAATTAATTACAAAAATAATGTGCACCGATAGTGAATTGACACATAAAGATTCATCGGATAGCTATGAACAAAGTTGTCATAGTGCACATATAATTGTACCATTTACCGGCGTCGCTATGTTATCAGCGATCTGATAGCGATCGAGCCGCATGTGTCGATCTGTCTGCCTCCGCCAACGCAGGGCTGTCACCTGTACACCCATAGGCGTACCCAGCTTCTGGCCTAGGGGGGGGCAGGCAAGGGCAGATTCAGATTTTTTTACTGAACTTGAACTTTATGTCTATGTTTTGTACCTGTATGTTTTAACGTTGAGCAGGTAAGACCTATTTAAAGGTATACCACTCTTTGATTTCGCCGCTAGAGCGGTAAGAAAATTAAAATAGTCATCCTTTAAATAGCGCGAGCAGCTTGCTGCGAGCCCCGAGAAAATTTTATATTTTCGGTAGCAAAAATACTATTGTTAATTTGATGCGAGCGGTAGAAAAATTAAAATATAGATACTTCCAAAAAAAAGCGCGAGCAGCTTGCTGCGAGCGCCAAGAATTTTTTTTAATTTGGTCTAGATAAACGTGCGGTTAACTTGCTCCAAGCGGTAGAAAATTTATAATATTCTTCCTTAAAATAGCGCGAGCAGCTTGCTGCGAGCGCCGAGAAAATTTTATATTTTTAGCAACGAAAAGAGTGCGGTTAACTTGCTCCGAGCGGTTGGAAAATAAAATTATTCTTATTTAAAACAGCGCGAGTAGTTTACGGCGGGCGCCGAGAAAATTTTATATTTTAGACTACGAAAAGAGTGATGTAATCTTTCACTGAGGGGTTAGAAATTTAAATATTCTGACATAATATAAGAGCGCATACAGCTTGCTGCGGGCCGTGCGGCGAGAAAATTTTATATTTTGGACAACGAAAAAAGCAGTTAATTTGCTTCGAGCAGTAGGAAAATTAAAATATTCTTCTGTAAAATTGCGCAAGCAGCTTGCTGCTATTGCCAAGAATATTATATATACATATTTGACAATGAAAAACGTGTGCAGTCTTTTTCTGAGCGTTTAGAAATCTGAGTATTTTTTATATTTCTGACTACGAAAGGTGAGCTTAGTTCGTTCCGAGCTGCAAGAAACTTGAATGTTCTTACTAATAAAGCGCAAGCAGTTTACTGCGAGCTGAGAAAATTTTAAATCTTGATTATGAAGAATGTGCGAACGGCTTATTTCGAGCCCCAAGAAAATATCCTATTTCTGACCACAAAAACAAAGTTACATGTAAGAGATGTACTACTACTGCCTCTATAGCTACCTACAACTTGGTGCAAGTGCCAAGAAATTTTATAAATATGATGACAAAAAGTGAGAATGTAGTAGTACGCTCCGAGTGTGAAGTGGTGAAAAAATGAAATATTGTTACTAAAAAGCTAAAAAATATATCATTCTGACTACGAAACGTGTGTGATCGCCTTATAAATTGCGCGCCAAGAAAATTTTATTTCTTATTTTACAGATATAATATAACACATTCGATTTCCAGGGGGGGGCAGCTGCCCCCCCCTGGACGCCCGGCCGCTGGTACGCCTATGTGTACACCACTCACTAGTTGCTAGTTGCCAGTTGCTAGTTGCCAGTTGCTAGTTGCCAGTTGCTAGTCGACTTGGGAGCTGTTGCGATCAATACTCGATTAAAGCTGTAGTAGCTATTTGATGAAGTTTTCAATGAAATCGTGAAAGACATGAGATTTTTAGCTAGAGTCTGAGTCTGACCAAATGGGATTTATAGCTAGGCAGATAGTGAAAGCCGGCTCCTTAGCTTAATCCTTACTACGAATCACTGCATTCATGACTGTCCTACTTTTCTTGCAACAAACCCAATCTATGGCTTAACTTCCGGGGGTAGACTTCCTTTGCAGGAGGTCGACATGGTGGGTACCCCAACAGTGCCAGTTATTTTACCGCCTGAGCAGTGATGTGCAAACATTACTGTGCTCCGGTAGGAGGGCACAAAAGCTAGTGAAATTACTGGGCTGAAGAGTCTTAACATCTACTCTCAAGTAAGAAGCGTTGGTGCAGTGCGTTCAGTAGCACTGTACTAATTATGGGCAGCGTTAACTCTTACCATCAGGAGAACGTCTTGCTCATCTTCTTACTTTGTTGTGTAAAAAAAACTTTTACGTTGATAATATTAATATTATAGAGATCAGTATTAGGTACCTGATACCCATAATGTAATTAGTAACTGTGCTGTCCACTTGTACACAAAATCGTCTTGTGCAAGTGTCATCTACTAGTTTACATTTCTACATATTGACATCCCTAACCTCCGCGATATGAACGCATGATCGGGCGATCGAGTGCCACATTTGAACCTCTTTTGTACAACTTTACACGTGTCTTATACACAATTGTATAACTTGGAGGAATATTTGTATAAGGTACATAGCATTATCTAGGGTCTATTGAACATTTGAATAGAATACTAGTACCTACCTACTTTGAGATTCAGGAGATGTCTTGTCGGTTATTTTAATCCTTTTGGTTGTTTTGGTTCGTTTATATTTATACATTTATTATTTTTTAGCATTTATTCTGTCTTAGAGATTTTGCTGTTATCCTTGCTTTTGTATTTTTGTGCATTTTTCTTTGAACTAATGTTTTATACGAATTTATAACTCTTAAGAATTGCATCAGTTCTTACTTCTTACCAAACATTATAAAATACATAGCTCTATAATGAATCTGGTAAAATGAAAGTTCATTTGATTTATGCATATTATAACAAAAAAAAAACAATATAGGTACCTATATTATGTAATTGGAGGTTGACGCGTAAGAATGGTGTGTAAAAAGCGTATTTTTGGAAAGTTGAGTAGTAGAAATCCCAAAATTTTAGGAAAGGGCGAGGCACAAAATATGTGAGCGTATTTCAAGTCCTAGAGTAAGAGTCACATACTTCCAGTCTTATTGGACTAAAGTTCAAACGTTTTATCGGTATTCAAAAATCAATTCGTTCACGCAATAAAATTTATTGATATCAATTATAACTTATAACAGAACGCGAATCATTGTAACTGTTAACACATAACACACATTTCCTTGCACATATTGTTATGAATCACAATAGGTATAAGGTACAACATTATTCAATTATAATTCATGGACAGGAAATGTTCCATAAATCGATTGATATCGGTCATTTACCAACGTAGGTATTGTAGTACATATATTTGTACTCTAGACTACCACGATCACGATTTGAATTCCACGTGTAGATAAGAAATGTGACGTCACTAGAGAAAAACTTGCTTCGCCTCCAGTGGCTCCTGTTTTTGTGAGGACTACTCGAAAACCTTTATTAGGATTCAATATTTTTTAAATTATCGAAGTATCAGAAATTATTAAGAGCTAAATTTGAAATTTACAAGAGCTTCGCAGACTCCAAATTTCAGCTTTCTAGACCTACCTACTTGGTAGTATTTATAGACCTTCCTTAGACTAACCATTTGGCTATTTAGCTTTTTTGAATTAATATTATATCGATTATAGTCCATAAAATATTACCTAAAGTAGGTGGAAATAAAATTAGCCGGCTGAGTTACGAAGACTATATTTTATACAACAAATGACAACATTATACGACAAAGTAACTAACAGCCCGCCTGATGGCATGTGGTAACCATAAAGCTTTCCATACACCCTACTTATTCAAAAATGCACACTCCAGTGAGAAATTCCGCGACAAAATTCAAAATTACCATTTCCCTTGAGTTTACGATAAACATGCTAAAAAGACAGTTCCTTCCACTTAAGCAATATTCGTATACTATCTAGTTAATCTATGTGACAACCCTTTGTAATACCACTTACTGAGTGGCGTTACTTTGTCTTATTAACATAGTCGTAAAAACGGGTGCATTGTTCGTCAACCTTTTTTTCTAAAGATAAGTAGAATTTTGGATAATGAACACTCGTAACTTATTACCAGCGGGATTTAGTACGTTTATGATTTTAAAAATGAAATTTGAATTGTAAAATTCTAATTTTAATAACTAATATCAGTGTTTGACTAATTGTAGAGTTGCGTAATTATATAAATCCAAGCTAAAATGTACTTATATCGTAATAATGGGATTCGTGCAATAAATATTTTTGGTTAAATCTAATATGTACTAGTTACGCAATGTTCTTAAACATTTCTCTAGAAAATTCAGGCCCTTAAGTGCTGAATGGCAAAATTGTGAGTCTAAAACAAGATAAATGTACTATAATTTCCAAGGTCTAGACTGGGATAGGCATAAATGGGTTCTGAGGATCACCTTACCATTCTCAGTGTAATATTTTTTGCATGAAGCCTGGCTGGTTGCAAATACCCTTATTTAGTTCGTACAAAGTAGGAGCTCCTTTAATATGGGATGATTATACGATCCCACAGGAGCTAATAGCTCTTTGTTCCACGTCAAAATGATGCCACTTTTAATCTCCACTACCTTACACTATAACGCTTAACGTTCAATAAAATTTATGTAACTACTTACTTTCTCTATTTACTGTACCCGTTATAGCTAAATGCCGGGATATAAACTCACAATAGCCCTATAAAATAAATGCCTACTCAACTAACTATGTTTTTATATCACATCTCGCTTCCTACAAGGCTCAAGATGGAGGCACACTTTTTTATATTATATCAGAGAAATCACCACGCAGTCGTAAATATGAGTTTTTTTACGATTCAGAATCATAAGAATGTTATTGTTATTTGGAATGAAGATATCATATTTTTCTGGATGGATTTTTTGATCAATCGCTTCGACGGACCGCTTCTGCGGAATATTAAGTTTGTTTTTGGTGCATGTGTCTTTAAACTTTATTAGTCGTACGTTATTTACATATGAAAGCTCTCAAAGCGTCCAATGTATAATATTCCTTACATTATGTATTTATTTTGATTGTAATAATAAATGTAAAACACTTTGCGTTGGAGTTGCACCCACGCCGCGTCTATTAATTAACTAATTGAGCTCATTAAGCAACCATGTCACAATTAAACATTCAGGATTTCATTGGCTTCCAAAAAAGAAAAAAAACATTTAATTATTGCAAACAAGTCTCAGGCTATAATATTTACTCAGTAATTTAATGCTTGAGTGAATATTAAGCAATACGTTTGTTATGACTAAACAAATGTTGTAGCGAGTTGAAACGAGTTCGTTTATCGTCGCAGATAGTGGTGCTCATAGTAAAATGAGTAATTATAACAATAATAGAGTGTAGGCAGACGCCTTCGAGGCGCACGCTGATAATGTTCCCTTGTAAACTGCTGAGCATGTATGTACGCACTCAGCACTCACATGATAATGCGAGTTGCGAGCTGTTTGTTCACTGTTTCGATATGGCTGCCTCAGGCCGCAACTAGTTAATTAAACACACATCGTTCAATAAATAAATATTACGATAAAGTTAATGCAAACGTACAAAATGCTCTCTCTCTGATTAAGATGGCAATAACGCATGCATGAAAACATGAATTTTAATGACGTAACACCATTAATCCCTCAAAATGGCCTCGCATTGTAATGAAATGTAGCGCAAAAACTAAATTGCGTTTTGTTAATTGAAAAATTTAAATTGACATCCCCAAAAAATTACTTCAGGTTTACCCGCAAAATATCTTGGCGTTTTCATCCGGCTGATGGCACATTGCGCCCTGATGCCGGCCTGCCTGCGTGAAACGACTCCATTGTAACTTATTTATGTGCGTGTGAGAACGCCCGTTGTGGCCTATTTACTGAATAAATGATTTGATTACTAAATTGCAAATGGGAAATGCACGGAGTAAAGTGCTCCTAGCGTATCGTGGGCGGCGGCGGGGGCTCGTGTTATGACCAAAACACAAAAGAATAAAATATTAAACGTTCGCTCTCTAGAAGCCAACTCCGTCACTTTATCATTTTATTGGTCGTCCGGTCCTTCGATGGCGCTTGTCGCGGTTTCATTATTATTTCCATATTTGTGTACGACGCGTTCGCTATGCGTAGACAACTTTCGAGATGATGCTTAACCTAGTAAAGCACTAGTACCGAGGCTCGGCCGATACGGCTCGCTTTACGCAAACACTCGCGCGGCTCGACTTCACACATCCATGACGGGCGCGGAGTGCGGACTGTGCGAGGCCCTCGCCCGTCGGCTGAGGAGTGAAGAATCGTGCGGTACACCAGAAACTGCATTCGCAGTTTGCGGTCGACGCATTGTTGACTCGAGCTTTGTTGTTGTGAAAACTCGACTCCGCAGACAGCTGTCGGCTCTTTGAAGAAAATTGTGCGGCGCGCAGTTTCACCGACCTGAATCGAGTTTGCATAGGGCGATCGTCACAGTCATTATTCGATGCGAACCGCCACGTGTCTATGACTAATTGACGTATCGATCGTGGAGAAGGCAAGCCTCGGCGAGGCGAGCTCCCTCGCTGCAGCGGACGGACGGAGCGGAGGTGCGCTAACAATCGCACGGCAAGTGCGCGACTCGCAATCTCAGTAAACACGACCGGTTCACCTTGACTTTTGGCGCGCTCTCGGTGTGGTGCGGAGTGCGGCGCACAGGCATCATTCTGTTTTTGTACCACCATCCAGACTGGTCGAAATCGCAAGTGAACGGACTGCAACGACTCACCGACGGCCGGCCTTGCTGACTTTTTTCTCTCATTACGATATTCGGCAAAGGAATGACGTAATTCGCTCCGGCGATCGTGCAAATTGATTCCACCTTTGCCGGCGAGAAGATTTGCAAATTGAATTTGGCTCGCGCATCGGAATCCTTGCGATTTGCGATGCACCCAGAGCCGAGCGGAGCCGCGTTCACGTTGCGCCGATGAGGCACATTCGTTATTTTGTCAGCGTCTGACGTAAACGCTACTTTGTTAGTCACGTTGTCTGCACACTGCAGTCCGTCACCTTGACTCGCTCCACTCCGCGCCGCCCTCTCTACGTACCTATACACTCCGCACACACCTACACATGTTTATGCGCATGCATACACCACGATATTTTAAGAATTTCTGACATAGAAACCAGATTATGCTTTAATTCGCTAAGTGCATTAATTTGCATTTGTCAACATTCAACACACCTTTGTTTAGCAAGTGACGTGGTTCGATTTCGACTGGTTATGCATTCGGTTCTGTTGCCGAGCGCCTAGTGCCTAGTGCGGGTTCGGCGTTGTTTGCGAGACTTGTTTATCGTTTGATTTTAAGTCGCGGGTGTTGGAAGTGGAAGCGAGCGGGCGCGGGCGGCGGCCGGGCGCGGTCGGTAATCACGCCGGCTCGCGGCTTGATTACTAGCATTGTCTTCGGGAAATCCTCGCTCCTCCACCAGCCTTTGTCCCGTTCTCCATTAATCCGAAAGAACGTTTAAAAACTGTGGAGATCCGACGTGATCGCCGGAATCGATGGAAGTTATTAACGCAACCCTCGATGGCGGATTGGATGTGCGATTGAATCGCAACATGACCCCTTTTAATTCGGTGTCGGGTGTTAGTTTGGAAGGCGGCGGCACGCGAAGGTTAAGCGGTGTGCGATCATCTGATACGTGTAGTGTAGCGCGGAATAATCTCCGGTCCCTGTGCAGGGATGTTAATTGAGTATTTGATGAGACGGACTGATTATACAGGGCTCACAGGGCTCCGGAAACGTCTCCCGTGTTTGATTTAGCAGCGTGTGTCTGTGTGGTTGGATATGTGTGGATGTATAATGTTACATTGTCGTCTGTAAGCGAATGTAATGTCCAGTTGGCAGCCGTATAGTGCACGTTTTGGGTCATCAATCAATACACGTAGCCGGTCCCGCCCGCACCTCGGCCGCCTCCCCTCCACCCACTAACTAAATAACAACCAGATAAAGGAAAACGCATTCGCTCGCTACTTGAATTTGATGTAACTTATCGGCTCCCGGGCAAGGCAGAGACCTCTCTGATTTCTCGCTTCCCGTTTCCTTATAACGCTTATTTATAGATGTTTTGTTTTCTCTATTATGTTTCGTCGAAACTTTTAATTAGGTATTACGGTCCGAGGTAAAAGGGAAGGCACAACAACATGTCAAGAGGGCTCCGTATCCCGTACCCCGTATTTCCTGCTTATTTTCCTTTAAAAACAATGTTATGTACGAAGCTTCTATGTAAAGCATTAATTTGCTCACGTTTCCTTCCAAATCGCGAAAAACATGAATATAAAATGGAAAGAAATTCTATTATAATCCTGTCCGACCTTCAAACGATGGAATATAAAACAGGTTTTTGATGTTTACTCGTATCCGTATCCTTAGTTTGTTATCGTGCATAATCTCAATTGTTTCACCTTTCACGATAATACCATAAAGGAATATTATATTCATTTGTGTTCTGGAATGGCACTATTAGGTGCTCGGGTTCTTTACATTTCTTCGTGTGCCTAATTTGGTTGAATCTCGTTTGTTATGATGATGCCTTGTAAGGTGAAGTCGGCGTCAGAGCGTGATCTCTCAAGTGGAGCCTTTGTTTCGAGAGCAATTTATTTCTCTTACATGTGTCTTGTGTATCCGTCGGTTTCGAATGGGCTTTGAGCCGTAGCCTTGATACTTGGATATTTTCTATAGCAAAACCTGTTTAAGTCAGGCTTCTCTCACGAGCTCTATTTAGCTCTGAATCATGTGGTGTTGATAAATGAGCTGGATTTGTTGTTATTGAACTTACTCGTACATTCATATTTGTGGTTTGAATAAGATTTACGTAACATTAAGTTTCATCAAGATTAAATCAACATAACTACTCGCACAAGCGAAGATTGTTATTGCCTTAAAAACTAAATTCCTTCATGAAGTCATAACACATGCTTTAAAAATACACTATACATCATCATTATACTTGGTGATGCCCGTGGTGATTCGATCTCAATTATGGTTTTCCATCGTCTATTCAACGATTATTATAATCGATTCATATCAAAAAATACTAAATAGCTGTTGGGTTTTGCGTCATTTTGTTGTCGCGTTATCGATTGTTGTCATTCAGTCATGATTGTAATCTGTATTTACATATACCTATCTAATGTACAATGTACAGATATTGAATTTATGTACTTTCGAAAACAATTATAATCATATTATCTGATTTTTGATTTGACTGCGATACAGGGATAGTGAGGATATTTTTAAATCTATTCAACTCTATAAATACAATACACATTTAAGAATATAAGTTAAAATTAAAAAGGCCAAAATATATTGATCTCACTAAGATCTTGCAAGAAATTTCCAAAGGAAGAGCTCTCCTATGGACTCCGAAAAACGTACGTGGTACGTTTTTTAATAGGTGAAACAACAACTATGTATTGCATAGAATCCAACCAACTAGCAGTTTAAGTTAATTTACACTGGAGGTAATTACTGTAGGCGTACTTAGTATAAATAAATAATACCTATACTTAGAGTATAGGTCCATATTGGCCTCCGGACTCTACTGAAGTAAAACCATACCTCTTAGTAGAGTTTCCTCACCGATCTCATAACACTATAAACGATCTAATTCAGTCGAAGCCAGGTGTGAGTTACTTGCTCGAGGCACAGATGATGTAGCAGTTACTGGGACTATTTTATCAAGGCAGATATCGCGCTACGGGACAATTCTGACACCGCATAGTTACTACTAATGGGTTATCCTGATCATCTGCGAATATTGTAGAGCAGGTTTCATATCATGTCCCAGTCAAATGTTCGTTTTTGACAGATTTAGACACTTTATGTGGCAAGTGGAGTGCTTGGGGTTCTAAGTTCCGACGTCACATTTCAAAATGTAAGGTTATAATGCCAAATTTTAACTATTGACGATCTTCAAAGTAGAGACAGCGAAGAGCAATACTTTCTAGATGTAAAAATTGCCAAATATGTGATGTCACAGTAGGGGAGTCACACAAATGTTATCAAATTAGTCTATTCCTCTAATACCGGCTTGTTGGTAATAGTACTAACAATTTAATACCTACCTTCGTTCACTTTAGTTTTAGGAGCGTGGTATCTGAATTTATTACTGTAGTGTGTGCAGTTACTATAGCTCCGGCTGCGACTTTACGGCTATGATTAACTGCCGCGGGTATTACTAGAGGGCTCACTGCCTAATGAATGGGCTTCGTTTGTTCCTAATCTTTTATTTGTCTCTGCATCTTCTTTATCCTGTGCCCATTCTTACTTTATTGAATAGAAAGTGTCTTTATTGATGGTATTAACATTTTTTTTTTAAATGACGAAAAAAGAAGAATTAAAGCTGTGATTGTAAAATACTTACAATCTAATATATAAAATTCTCGTGTCACAGTTTTCGTTGCCATACTCCTCCGAAACGGCTTGACCGATTTTGATGAAATTTTTTTTGCTTATCCGGTATCTATGAGAATCGACCAACATCTATTTTTCATCCCCCTAAATGTTAGGGGTAGTCCACCCCTAAATATTTTTTTTTATTTTTTAGACAAAATTTTTAATTTCTATTTTTTTATGATACAACATACAAAAATACATACAATCCTCAATTTTCATCCTTCTACGATCAACCCTTATTTTTTAATAGCCATTTTAGTAATTTAATCATTTTTCCTCTCCGGTCGAAAACTGATCAATCGTCATTTAATTAGTTATCCCCGCCAGATGTCTACAGGTGTCACTTCTGACCCAGTAAACAGCACGGAGTAGGGATGAGAACGAAGCCGGTCTCCTTTCTTTCTCACTCCCTACACAGTTGTCGGCCATCATTATTGTTTATACATCAAGTGTAGTAGTAACGTTGACAATTATTATTTTGCTATCTCAGTGTAACTCTCATATTAACTTTTAATCATTCCTATTTTATCAATAATAATTAAATTATCAATGTTGATTGTATTTTGCACGATTAGTTAATCAAGTGATTTTATAACCTCAAAAGTACTCAACACGTGACACGAGCTTTCAATAACAACGGATTTTGTGTTGTAAGTATACTTTTTTTATTTATATAGAAAATGTTGTTGATCTTATAAAAATGTAATTTTAATTTAATTTTATTAAAAAAATGTAATTGAATAATTAAGATTTTCATAGTTTCCAAAAAATCAATCATTATGAATCTTTATTTTGAAATGTCAATGGAAATATTGGTTGTATGAAAAAAATATAAGAGACAATGTTATCATAAAATTTAATTTTTTACTTTTGTTTGAAAAAATTTTCCATAAAAATAATGCTTATTTCACGCATATACCACATTCTTACATACATACATACTTCCAATAAGTAAGCTATTTTTTGTCTACACTAGAAATTAGTAGGAAATTATTTATATGGCAAAACAACGTTTGCCGGGTAAGCTAGTAATACTATAGAAATAATAAATACACTCTGTAAACATAAATATGTAACTCGTGTGAAATCGTGAACTTACATAAAAATCCACGGAACCTCATTTTTTGTGGCTTTCTGTATCTATAAGTATGTATTTACAAAAGAAAAGTATATAAGTATTATATCCGTTATCCTAACCACCATAACACAAGCATTAAGTTGCTTAGGGTTAGGTGGGGCGGTGTGTGAAATGTCCTGAAATATTTATTTTTAGTGTTAAGTTTCGCAAAAGGGATGATAGAAAAAGATGAAGATGATATTAGAAGTCGCTATTTTTATTAAAACCATTGAATAGAAAGCCTTTATTGGTGAAATTAAAATAGTTTTCTCTTTTATAAGTTTCGTATGTGCCCTTTACGTGTGGTTTTGCCTCTTCAAGCGTCGATGATGACGTCAGAACGAGCATAACTAATGCATTGAACATTTTATGTGAATTAGAAGTAATTTACGCTTATACGTAGCATAAGTGTTACGTACAGTCAAGTTAAAGTAAGTAGAGTAAGCTAATGTAAGAACGGTAATTTTTACCGACTATAAAAATAAAAGGAAGGTTTGAAATTTGTCGAATTACATTTGGGAACTTGGACCTATTTTGAATTGTTTTTTTTTGTTTCAAAGGTCTTCTTTAGCATTTCGCTGCGCCCCTTCAATGGTGATCTTTGTCTTGATGTCGGAATGTATCCTGTTTTTTTTACATATTTGTTTTTCTTTGTAATCGTCACCTTTACATATTATGAGCTAAATCCCGAATGCCCGAAATACGTATAGATGGTTAATTTAGTCTTAAAACAGGTTAAAAGGACCTATGACACTAACTTGTTTATTGAGAACGACTCGTTTCTTTCAACTGATCGCTGTAAAACCTGAAAATATCTTGGAGGCAAGTGAATTAAATAAAAAATTTAAGAAACCCCCAACGTAATACGTAATTCAAGTTTTTTTTATGGCGGCCATCTTGGATTTTAAATTTTATATAGTGGGCTGTATTCTACTTGTTAAGCCCTTTCATTTGATACCCATATCGATGGGGTCGTGGAAGAAAAAAGTAATCCGCCATTTTGTAGCGGCGGCCATCTTGGATCGATTTCCACCAAACATAGCTAGGAACACTCTGGACTAACTCTACTTTCAAACAAAAAAAACTAAATCAAAATCCGTTCATCCGTTTGGTTCAAACTTATAACACTCCGTCGTTTTTGCGTCGGGGGTTAAAAAGGTTTTTACACAAATCGTGATTCGCTATTTTTGCATACATCGCATCGTTGGAAATTATTTTCGTGCATTGATGACTAATTACTAAAACAAAGTCATTGTCATAGTTAAATGCGAACATAGCAGTTTTTGTTTCACGTGTTCAGTCTATTTACCTACATTGAGTCTATTTACCTACATTTTGATTATTTAATCTTCACATGTGCTTGCTTCGACATTGCAATCTTGCATTTTGTGTCACGTGTCTAGAAATTGTTAATTTCTTATCCAAAAGATGTGTCATTTAAATTGTAAAGCAATAAAAATTTGTAGGACGTAGCATCAGTGGCAAAGCTGATGTTAGAATGTCGTTATAAACAATACGCTACATGGAAATGAGTCACCAAATTCTAGTTAAGTGGATACATAACTGAGTATCAGAGTTTTTAAACTGCTATATCAACCCTTTATATAAATAGATATAAAACGTTACACGTGTAGTTTATTAGTAAACAACGCATATTTTATTCATTAAAGTAATGTAAATCGTTATGAAAGTTTTGTGCAGTCATGCCTCGTCATATTATATTTCACGGTCATTTTAAATGAGGAAAAGTGTGAGTGTTTCTGTGCTGATACTGTGTACTGGTTTTACAATAATATTATAATCTGAACCGAAGTAAACTAGTGATTAAATATGTGTTTTGGCTTAGCTTAGTTTTTGGCAGTGAAGCATAAGGTTAGAATACAAAATACTTCGTTAACTTCAAAATACTTATTAAAAGTCAGCCGCAAACTAGATGGCCCGCACCGCAATGCGTAAAAAATCCGCTTGAATTTATTTATATGAACTCACTTACGCTGCTCTACACCAGATTACAGGCGGGTAATAGTGCGACGCACCTAGTTTGTGCCTGCCTTCAAGTCGCCTTCAACTCAAATCATTGATTTAATTCGAACCCTAAGGCTCACACATCCTTTAGTTACAAAAGTATTTATCCTTATTCTGTATAATATTAAATCCTTCAGATTTCAGGTATTTAATAATTGCTAAGACAAAGCAATGATCATAATTGTGTATTTAACATCTCAATCTGAAAACTCGATCTAATCAAGATAAATTCGAGTTGTGCATGCATTGCATCGAAATCAACAAGATTTATCGACCGTGTATAGCGGACTTCATAACACTTTTTTGCTTGTTAAAACAATGTATGTTACAAGATACTTAGAGATGGGCCGAGTACTTTTACTACTCGGTACTCGTTGCATTCAGTGATCTTATAAATACTCGTACTTTACCGAGTAATTCGATCTTAATGTATACTCGTTTTTAATAAATGCGAACATAAAGCATTTCAATTATATTTTGTCCTCTACAATATCGTCGTAAAACCTCCAAATTTTGTTAACAGTCACTAATCAATATCTGCACACAAAAAATGAACTGAATTATACTGGGTAAAACTGCACTAAAATGGAGATGTGCATTTGTAATAAAATCCGAAGGCAAATAATAACCTCCTTTTTCTCTCATTCCGGCAATATATTACGCAACGATTTTGGAAAAAAAATTTAGACATGTGGCAGAAAACTGGTACTCTACTGGTCCCATCTCTACAATATACAATAGGATCGATGTAGTGTTTTTCCGCGATAGTTGGATCCGAATGCCGGAGCGAAGGCGCTACGGATCCGTAATATTTATGGCGCCATAAAATATTTAAAGCACCTGTGGTTATTTATGGGGGAGTAACCGTTCAAGTTTACACGTAAAACTGACGCGATGCCTGATCTGTATTGTGTGTGATTTTTATGGAAAATCAATTAATACTGCCGCGGGCAGCTCCTTGGTTTTGATACCTTTTGTCGTGGTTTAAGTTTGTTGTGTAGGTAAATGTAGACAGCAAAGGGCGAAGTATCGGATTACTTTGCGTGATTATAATTTTCTTGCCAGCAAGCCTTATGTATATCAGTACATATACCTAAATAAAATAAACTGTTAATGTCGGTGTATTCTCATTCACCCCCCACACTGATTGCCTCCAGGTGCCAGTTGCCATCGATTGGTGATCTACTACAACTTACAACTGTTTAAAGCGATTTTAAAGCGATTTAATGTGGAAACAGTAACTTCCCAGTTGGTGGTATTTAGATAATTAATCGAAGTAAGGGTAAATTAGCATTTACCGTTAGCATTAATTTAGTCCTAGCGTTGTGCTGAATAATAAAATAAAATAAATAAATGGGAATTGGTAATATAAAATATGCCTAAATGCCTGTCAATCAGTGGACGATAGAGCAATAGAGCTATAATTGCCAGACAAAACTGATTCTCGCTTCTCACTCAACGCTCTACTTTAATATAACTTCTAATCGACGCATAAAAAATATATTTTTTATTTAGTCTACTATTACCCACTGTTCCACTATTACAATAAGTATACTCATTAATATGTATGTAAATTAGTGAAATGTTAATATAGGGTCTCTCAATCTCGAATGTACTAAGTAGCCCATTATTCATGTAATGTAGCCATTTCGTACAGACATTACTGATAACGTGCTATCTTAATTGTTTTAATAATTAGTAGTGGTGGTTAGTAGGTAAGAATAATAAGTGACCACTGGACTCAGGGGCTTATATTCTATGTTACACCAAACTTTCTAAGTGTGTAATAATAATAGAGATAAACAAAAATAGAGATGAAAAAGTTTGTTAACATTTTTGGATGTTAATATTTACTATTTATTGGAAATTATCGCAGTGTCATAGAAATGTAAAATATTGTTAAATGTTTGTTCATTGAAGCCAGGGATGGATGTATCCCGCCTTCTTGGTTTACTCTGTTATCAAATACGTACGGCCGCTATTTATTTACTTTCTTCGCGAATCATTAATTGGATCTTACGGAAATGTCACATGATGCTTCATTTAGTGTAATTTTTTGACAAAAATAGAAATTTTTCGTGAATTTCTGACATCATTACATAGTAGCAAATAAAGTTACCATCCGCGTTGTCTGTCCCTATTCCCTATGTATGCTTATATCTTTAAAACTAAGCGACGGATTTTGACGCGGTTCTTTTAATAGATAGAGTGATTCAAGAGGAAGGTTTAATAGGTATAATACATGCATTTTATAGTAAAGGAGCACTGAAAACTTTCTTTTGGGCGCAACGAAGTGCGCGCATCACTAGTTCATAATAAATAATAATATTATAACAGCTATTTTCTAAATTGTAGCCGACTAGCCCACAAGAGAATATCGTAGCAATAACAATATTTCTCATTACCCGCCTCCTAAGTAGTTAAGCCTAACTCTGTTTACCGAATTAGTGATTCCGTCTGTGAGGCAGTATTTGGAGGTTCGAGTCTCGAGACCAGACGTCGTGACTGCGAATGGTTCATTAAGACTTCGGATTACTATCACGGCCATTCATATTTGTACCTGACGAAAATATCTAATTTGGACTTTAATTGGACCTAGTTATGTAATGCTAAGAATACAAATAATAAATTAGTGATAAAAAGTTTTGGGAGAGATTTTTCCCGCCTTCTTGGTTTAGTTTGCTATCGACTGGCATCATCGCTTAAGATTGTGGTCAAAACGTGGCGTGGTCGCGGTAAAGAATAAAAAAAATTGTAACAAAATGTTGTGAGCAAAATGTCTCCTCACATCTACCTAAAAAATATGACCCAATGAAATAAGAATTCCAAATCCTTTTGATATTATAATTCGGAAACTGTTGATGTATGTGGGTGTGGATGCGTGCTTATTACTACTTCACGCCTAAACCGATTGAGCTGGAATTTATATTATAGATAGTTTAGACCGTGGAATAACATTTTTATAGAGGTATATTGTATTATATAATACATGTGATGGAGAAATAATATTATTATTAAATAAATAAATAAACAAAAAGAAAGGGAATAAAGGGGGAAAGGGAATATTGGGGGGTAATAAACGGTATTTTTAGCGGGTAAAATCGCTGGACGTAGCTCGTTATCAGCATTTTATTATATATTGCATACAAACGTTTCTTGGGAATAATTCCCGTTCCGGTGGGAATTTTCCGAAATCGCTTCTTATCGGTCGCCTACGTCACCTAAAGAACACGCTGGCCAAATTTCAGCTCAATCGGTCCAGCGGTTTTGTCTGTACAATGAGTCAGTCAGTCAGATTACCTCTTTATATAATAGTATAGATTTACATGTATGAAGACGTACTTTCCTCCACGTGTAATTCTTATCTTTTTGTTAATAAGTTGATAGATATTTGGCATTTCTTAATGGTACCTATAATTTTTTGTGACTATTTAAGCCCATTACACACGGCGCTATACTATATCTTGCTATATGACTCCTGGTACCATATAGTATCGTATCGCAAGGCCTTGCTATACCTCGCTATGCCGTGCTATATTATTTTTAGTGATGGCCGGGTTACTGATCGGAACTATATTTTTTAATAGTTCATTCTTTGTGATTGAATCTTGAGTCGATCTTTGAAATAAAATCAAGTGACATTAACATTCCTTTTTTCACAAATCAAGTGATATTAATGACTACTTTTTTCCTCTTTACAAACGCACTCAAATATTTGGAATAACTTGTCAATGAATGCTTTGAGTGCTTTTAGAATAGGTTTATTAATACAAAAATAAAGAAAATTTATATTATTTCAAAATAAAAACAAACAAGTGCAAGTTGGACTTGCCACATACTTGTATGAAAAAATGTTATCAACATGTTGCGTATAAAATTACGTATAAAATATTATTATTCCAGAAATCTGCCCTTAAGGGGAAAAATACGGCGTTTAAATTGGAAATCTGTAACCGCTGCTCCTCTCTATCTCTCTTCTCTCTTAATATTAACGTGGTTCAGTCTTCAAAAAGGGCACAACAGTTTTTTTTTTCCTATGCGGGGTCTATTTTATGCACTTTCATATATGCACGCACGTTTGTGCTTAACAGACCACTTTTCATCAGTTAAAAGCTAGTTAATATTTTTTAGGAAGTAGGTACCAGGAGTACCAGAAGTAGGAACGGAGATTCAATCACTTGATTGCATATAGTTCCACAATGATTCCCCAACACTACTTAAACAAATGAATTTGACAATTTTTTCTACATAAAGGATGTTTCTTTTTTCCTTGATTTTGGTTTCGTTCCAGTCTGCTCCTGGTATAATTAAAAAAAAATGACGATTCAAACTACGTCAAGAAATCCAGAAAACTTTATTCGAAATTATCATCGTTTACTAAAAGTATGAGAGTTCATCGAATAAGATCGATTTGAGTTAGATTTGACCGACTTTATCAGAGAATTCTCGAGTACTTTGGCCAAATGGCATGGATGGAAATCTAGAGATGGTCATTGTTTCGGGCAAAATCAAAGGAAAGCGGTCCCAAGGCGGTCCGATGTGCTGGTCAGATCAGATCCGCACCACCCTCGAAGTTCCTGTTAAGATAAGATAAGATAAAAATATATTTATTATCAGTTCCAAAAAGTACATACATGAAAAATTATACACATAAATATAGTGACATGTTAGTATGAGATACGAACAGAAGATAATAAAACAACATAAACAATAGGTACCTACACTGATAAATGGAATAGGCTCAGCATAATGCTGGGCAGGGAGGTCCTGCACAGCGCTGATTTTCAGCCTGCCCCGTGCTCGACTAAGATGACGCTGTTGCTGTTGTTCTGTTGTCTCGTGGCTCCTGGCCATGAAAATCGCATCCAACCAACCCAGATAGCACTCCATCATCAGAAATCGAATCCTACAAAGGAGGGTCATGACTCCCAGTAATAGAGAATATGACAAGGACAAGGAGAAGAACTCCAAACGATCCATTTCCGAGCATAAATGTCGAAAAAAAACTAAAAATAATGATTTGTTTTTTTTTCTTTAGAGGTACCTACAAAACCCTTGAAACAATGTGTTTGCATTATTACAGTTTTAACTGACAATCACTTTTGTAAAAAAAAAACCATGGCAAACTCCTGGTACGTACTTTTTAAAAATGTGAAAAAAAGTCATGAATTTTTTCACACGTCCTGTATAAGACTCAAAATTGACATTGTCAACAGCCATGTTGCTGTAAAACCATACAATTTGGCAAATTCCATTTGAACTAGATAAAAAAAAAATGCGTAGCCATTTTGTAGCATGACTTAGCCGGTTAAGCGAAAGTCTACTGCAAGGTATTCAAAGCTTTCAGTTATTCGGACAAATAATCATTATGCATAATATGAGCATCTATTACAAGTAAATAGGAGGTGAAATTTAAAATACAAATTAAATTTATTTGTTTCGAAATACTAACACAAAGAACTGTAAACACAACAAAATATTTAATAAAAATAAAAAACATTTTTTTCTAATTTGTTACACAGCGGTAAAGCATTTGCTACTATTTAGTTTAATATATCGCGTAGGTAATATGAGTTTGTTTTCTTTTGTCTCCGTAATACAAAACGGCTTAGTCATTTTATCACCTAGTCAAAATGAAAAATGGCGGATTCTACGCATCAACTGTAAATTATAGCGCGATATAGCGCTATATGTCATTTATAGCTACGTGTGTGACGGATGCCGATTTGTACTGAAGCTATGCCGCGCTATGTGAAGCTATATAGCGCTATATAGCGACGTGTGAAATGGGCTTTATAATTACTCGTATATCAACTTGCACATTCATAAAGGTTACCTACGCGAAAATGTCAATTGTTTGACCACATACAATTATTACGAGTTGCTTTATTAATATTTTCTTTAGTTTATTATTTTCTATGAGATATTTTGAAACAATAGTAGCAACCAACGACCAAAAAGCTGGCTCTTACCTCGGCCAACGTATAAGCTTGGCCATCCAGAGAGGTAATGTAGCCAGCTTTTTAGGTACACTTCCTGCAGGTCATGACCTCAATGACGTTTTTTTATTTATAAGTAGGTTTTAAAATTGTATGATTGTTTAATATTATTATAATCGTAATTGAATATTTAATAAATATTTATAAACTACTATTTAAACTTTTTTGAAACACTATGTGGACAAGTGTAGTAAATACCTACACACACTGTAGCTAGTGAAATTACTGGGCTGGTGAGTCTTGACATCTTATGAGTTTCAAGTGAGAAGCGTTGGCGCACTGCACCCAGAATTTTACCTTTGTAAAACGTTTTAAGTTTGTGTTGTTTTGGGTAGCACTGTACTAAATATGAGCAGCGTTATTTCTTACCATCAGGAGAGCGTCTTGCTCGTCTGCTTACTTCGTTGTATAAAAAAGTAGTACTACATAATATGTACTACATATTATACCTAGTCAGGTCATAAGTATTGTCACACAGTAAAAACTTTTCTTTTAGAATGCTGGCCACAAAAAAGTTTATTGAATTCGAATTTCGAATTGTTCATGAAAATAAAAATGTATACTTTTTAGAATTTTACTCATTTTTAAATATGGAGTGGACGCTTAAAGAAGACCGTGTTGCAGTTATTGCGTTGCATCGTTGCGGTTACGCGCCAATTCAAATTTTTGACATACTGAAAAATTTGAATATAACCAAAAGATTCGTTTATCGTACCATCAAACGATACAATGAAGACTCTAGTGTAGATGACAGGTCAAGAAGTGGTCGCCCTCGGTCTGTTAGGACTCCAGCAGTGATAAAAGCTGTGAAGGCGCGAATTCAAAGAAATCCCAAACGTAAGCAGAAACTGTTGGCCCTTCAGATGGGGTTAAGCAGAACCACGGTGAAAAGGGTGTTAAATGAAGACTTAGGGCTTCGGGCATATCGAAGAAAAACAGGACATCGTTTAAATGCTCGTCTAATGGACCTGAGACTGAAGAGATGCCGCGCTTTGTTGAAGCGGTACGCGAGAAAAAAATATCGAGAAATTCTTTTTTCGGATGAAAAAATTTTTACCGGAGAAGAGAGCTACAACAAACAAAATGATAAGGTGTACGCACACAGTAGTGAAGAAGCGAGCAACCGTATTCCGCGTGTCCAACGAGGTCATTTTCCATCCTCGCTCATGGTATGGTTGGGAGTTTCTTATTGGGGCTTAACAGAGGTACATTTTTGTGAGAAAGGTGTAAAAACGAATGCAGTTGTGTATCAAAATACAGTCCTGACGAACCTTGTGGAACCTGTTTCTCATACCATGTTCAATAACAGGCACTGGGTATTCCAACAAGATTCGGCGCCAGCTCATAGAGCGAAGAGCACACAAGACTGGCTGGCGGCGCGTGAAATCGACTTCATCCGGCACGAAGACTGGCCCTCCTCCAGTCCAGATTTGAGTCCGTTAGATTACAAGATATGGCAACACTTGGAGGAAAAGGCGTGCTCAAAGCCTCATCCCAATTTGGAGTCACTCAAGACATCCTTGATTAAGGCAGCAGCCGATATTGACATGGACCTCGTTCGTGCTGCGATAGACGACTGGCCGCGCAGATTGAAGGCCTGTATTCAAAATCACGGAGGTCATTTTGAATAAACTTTATTGTCATAAGAATCTATGTTTTGTTAAGTTCATTTTGGTATATAAATGGTTACATAATAAATAAACTTGTTCCAATAATTTTATATTAAACATGTGACAGAATTTATGACCTGACTAGGTATACACTAATAATAGGATAGAAAATAAGACTAAGTACATAGGGTTAAGATAGATTTAAAAACAAGTGAACTATTTTCTTAAACAAGTTCGTAATTTCATTACTTTTAAAAAATAATTGAAATGTTAACCCTTTAACCGCCACCGTCGGATATATCCGACAAGCCTGTTCTGTTACGTAACCGCCAGAGTCGTATATTTCCGACGAGTCGTATTTTTCCGACTGCACTTTAAATCTACATTTTTTAAGTCATAACACTGTATTTTATAAAACTATACTCGTAATTAGATAAATAGTGAATAAAGTTATGATTTACAGTTGGTTTTATGCTTCTCTCCCAAATAGAATTAATATTAGACATCACTTTTATTGTAGGTATTTATAATTCAAAAAACTTGCCTGGCGCTAGGGGCACGACAAGTGATTTTAAGTCTGGCGGTTAAAGGGTTAACAAGTGAATTAAATTTAAAATTTAAAAAACCCCAACGCAATACCTAATTCACCATTTTGTGGTGGCGGCCATCTTGGATTTTAAATTTTATATAGTAGGTTGTATTCTACTAGTTCGGGACGTTCATCCGTTCGGGAGCTACGATGCCACAGACAGACACACACACACAGACAGACAGACACGTCAAACTTATAACACCCCGTCGTTTTTGCGTCGGGGGTTAAAAATAAAAGCTTGTATAAAATGCCCTGTTTACCATTTAGCAAAATAAAAGATAAGCTCTACAGGTTCTTAAAAATGATTATATTATATATTTGTCAGAGCATAGTTGTACTTAAAAGAGAATGTATAAACAATGACAATAAATTGATGTTCAGCGACTTTGTCTAGCACATTGTAATGTAACTTTATCTAAATAAAACAGTTTTGTTTTGATAAACCTTCCGGTCGGCACAATTGTGACTTAGTCATTTCTTAGAATAACCGTGAGATAGATTGATATTTATTTAACTCATTAGACAATTTTGAGGTTGCTATTTGTTTGGCATCAAAGCTAAACAACATGATGTGTTTATTGATCTACGCCCCAATAAAGTACATACTTCCATGGTTACTAATGCTCACCCACCAAATAGCCTAGCCTAGGTCTTGTCTCTAGGCTACCCACTCGCCTAGATACCAGACAGAATGTCCTACATAGTAATAATTACTTAGGCACCCATGTGTAAACTTAGTTTTCACTTGATTACTCACTCCAAATGGATTTACGAGTACGTTTGAATTGAATCACACGATTTAGGGTTCATTTGATTACTGTGTTCTTGCTCATTTGATAATTGTTTATGATTGTAATAATTTGGACGAAAATAGAATCGATGTACCTACTGGGCGGCCTCATACTTATTTTGTAGCGTCCGTGACCCAGTGGTTTTAATCCGGAACCCTGGGTTCAAATCTCAGTGTGGCAAAAACTTTTCATCTGGACGCTACCGCGAAGGCACGTAAAACTGTGGGTCCCGGCTGCTTCATATAAGCTAATATGTAGGAGACAGTCGTTAGGTCATGATGCAGGCCTTGTAAGAATCTCGGTGACCTGAAACTGCAACATATAGGCTTTGAAATATAACAATAAAAAAATTCATAATAATATTGTATCTAAGTGTAACAATTGGCGGTTTTATCGCTTATAGCGATGTCTTCCAGACCACCGCGTAGACAATTACATTTGGTCTAATTATATGAAAATTATAATGTCCTTTTACATAAAGTAAGAGAGAGAAGAGAAGATTTTTTTTAAATAATAAATACACTCTTTTGCAAAAAAAAACGGGCACCTAAGGAAACTTACTTTCTAAGGTAGATTTGTGTTAGTTTAAAAATATTTAATTGTTTGACACACTTTGTATACTTATACTCGTACCTAATCGTGTAATAATCATGTGAAATAAGCGTGAATTTTGGCAATTTTGTATTTAAATTGATGATTTTTTTCAAAACCGACGTACACGACCACACAATAACAAGTGGCCCGCAATAAAGACAAGATTTTTTTACTTTTTTATTTAAATAAATTTACAACTGTAAAAACCTAGTAACGAGTGTGACCTCCTCTTGCCAAAATCACAGCTTGAATCCTTCTGGGCATACTCTCTACGATGTTTTTAATTACGTTTTGAGGAATACGTTCCCACTCTTCAGCAATTACTCTTTTTAGCTCCCTGATGTTTTTTGGAGCAGGTTGCACTGATCTTACCCGCCTTTTTAGAACATCCCAGACTTGCTCGATTGGATTGAGGTCAGGACTGCGAGCTGGCCAATCTAAACGACGGATCCCAACTTCTTGCATGTAAGCTTCCACGTCACCAGAACGGTGCGGGCGGGCATTATCGTCCATAAAAATGGAATCTTCCCCAAGTGCAGTCAATGCGGGTTGTGCATGTGGAATTAGGACTTCCATTATGTACCGGTGTGCATTTAATGTTCCTTTTTCTAACAAAACTAACTCCGTACGCTTCGTCGAATTAATTGCTGCCCAAAACATAACGGAGCCTCCGCCATAAGGAGTGATTTGTTCGAAACACACTTCCGCATAGCGTTCCCGTGGTCTTCGCAGCACTCGCCGGCGTCGGTCCTCTCCACACAAAGAGATTCTAGCTTCATTAGAAAACAATACCTTATTCCAGTCCTCCATAGTCCATGAAGCACAGTTTCGAGCAAACTGAAGTCGAGCAACACGGTGCTCACGGAGTAATTTAGGGCCTCGAGCCGGGCGGTAACTTCTGATATTGGCAGCCAAAAGCCTCCTTCTAACCGTCCACAAGCTTACTTCTACTCCTCTTACTTCTTCAAGGTTTTTTTTCAGGTCCACACTTGACGCCTTACGATTCCGCAACGCCTGACTCACCAAAAAGCGGTCATCTCTTGGTTCAGTGCATCGTTTTCTTCCCGAGCCGGGTCTTCTTTTAACCGAACCGGTCTCTTGATATCGTTGCCATGTCCTCTGGACAGTTGAACGGCTCACATTTAGCCGTTGAGCTACGTAAGTTTGCGAACAACCTTCTTCAAGTAGGGCTATAATTTTACCGGCCCTTATCGCTTTATCGCTCATATCAAAAAGTGGTATTTATTGTGGAAAGAAAGAATAAATTGTTTAATTTGCAGAAAATACTCAAAAAGTTTTTAAATTGTAAAAAATTGTTACAGCAATTCGCATCAATTCGCGCCAAAAAGCAAAGCAATTTCACTATATAATCAGTATTTTTCTTTTATAATTTTAAATTTGGAACATTAATAATCATGCCAGGATGTTTATAAATGATAAGTCAATGCATCGTCAAATTAATAAAACCTCTTTCTTGTTCTTCTTCATTGAAGCAGAGAAATCATCAAAGTGCCCGTTTTTTTTTGCAAAAGAGTTTATATACTTTATATCTATCCAAGTGGGCTATTAAAATACTATTATTTACATCCCAAATCCTACTAATATTATAAACGCGAAAGTTTATAAGAATATATGGATGTATGTCCGTTATTCTTTCACGCCGGAACGAGTGGACCGATTGAGCTGAAATTTAGTGGAGCTAAGCTATCTAGCTTAGTCCCCTTTTTTTGACCCCGGAAAAATGCGTTACGCATCATCACCCACGCTGGGGGGCGCGGGGCGGTATGTGGGACTCCCCCGCCGAAGATGGGGGCAGCGGGGATACCCACTAAAAACCCTGGGAGTGTTCCTGCGGGACGCTATAATGCCGAAGCACTTATCCGCGGCTAATATAGCGTAGTCCCTGGAATGACATATAGGCTACACAACAGCGGGTAAAACCGCTGGGCCCAGCTAAGTCTATATAACTAGTCATCATCATCATCATCAGCCTATGTTCGTCCACTGCTGGACATAGGCCTCCCCCATGGCACGCCACTCAACTCGGTCCTCGGTCTTTCTCCTCCAACCACTCCCAGCGACCCTCCGGATATCATCACCCCATCTCGCCCAAGGACGCCCTACACTACGTTTGCCGAGACGCGGTCTCCACTCTAGAACACGTCACGTGTCTCTTTATATAACTAGTAGTAGTCTCCATATCGTCCTACATAACGTTGTCATCTTTTACACGGCGCGGTGCATTAAAAATGAATAGTTCGCGAGCGAGCAGTGAGTCGCTCAGGGAGCTGGAGGCTGAAAGCGCGCCTCTAGTGGCCACACTCGACGAACTACCGTGAAATCGTTGACGATAGTTCGCGGGAATACGACACGTGTTGCTTTGTGTAATTAAGAACCAATTATTTTTTAGTTTGTCTATGCTGTCCCACTGCTGGGCAAAGACCTCCCCCAGAACCAAATTACTTAAATAATTTGTATTACTTTTTTTTTTATGTGATTAAGTAGAAGACGAGCAAGACGCTCTCCTGATGTTAAGAGATAACGCTGCCCATAATCAGTACAGTGTTACCCAAGATTTCACAATTATGTGAAATTCTAGGAGCACTGCACCAACGCTTCTTACTCAAGAGTCATAAGATGTTAAGACTCTTTAGCCCAGGACTCTTTAGCTTTTTTTACTTTCAATCAGGTTGTCTGTAATATATTGCTTTATGCGATAAGACCACTCATTGTTTACCTTTAGTTATTAGAACTAGTCTTTGTAACTCGGTATTCGATAAAGTATTATTTTATTCTTTAATTTGTATTACAAAAGAATTTATTTAAGTTTTATTTATTTAATCTGATCAAAATTTTGTATTTTTTTAAAGGATTTAAGTGGAATATGAGCTGCGGCTTTATTATTCATTATAACGAAGTTTTTTAAAAGTTTTTAGACTAAAAAAAATGTAAAGTGCTTTTGGTACTGAAAAAACCGTAGGCTCTTCTGCGTGTGAACATAGAGTCCAGCGTTAAACTAGAGGTAGATAGGTACTCTACTATGTACAACACATAAAGTATTTAGACTTATAACTGTTTAATGAAAATAAAATGAAACAAGTCGCTAAATTCTACTTAGAGGGTATATATATCGAGTGACGACTCTCTCGCTCGCACAATTTGACAAATTTTGGGGCGATGTCGAAAAAAAAAAACTTTTTCGACATCGCTCCTCATCCCATTTTTTTATATATCTCACTGAAAACACTTTTAAAATGTGTGCAATAATATTATGCAGGAAATGTATAGAGGAATTTTCAATAAATTAATTCCTTGAATTTATATTTCAAAATTTGTCAAATTGTGCGAGCGAGAGACTCGTCACTCGATATATACCCTCTTAAACTAAAAACATGTATAAACCAACTTCATCAAGCTAACACATCCAATTCCACTCAGTTGCCGTGAAACTCTGAAATAATAATATTATTTGACTATTAAAGGAGATGGAAGTTGGAAGTCGGAGCCATTATTCATAATAAGACAGACGTCAGCAAACCGATGTAAGTTATCAAACCGCTAATGTATTCCAGCGCTTCGCAACCGCATCGGGGGATACACGGGAGATGTGGACCCACTTGGATTACTGTTTGCTGACAACTATAGAACTTAATCATAATTTAATTTATTCATTATAAAAATTAGGTACATGTCCAACAAATTAATTATAGAATAAAATATACTTTATTGTGACACCACAGTTATATACAAAAACTTAGAACTAAAACAATTTATAATATAAAGTGTAACAATTGGCGGCCTTATCGCTAAAAGCGATCTCTTCCAGACAACCAAACAGGGAAGGAAAATAAAATAAGGACGACGGTGGTTGCAAGAAATTTAGGCATGGAGATACATACGTACCAATAACTAACAATAACAATAAATAAATGAATGAATCATTAATAAAATAATCTTCTTCTATTCGAGTCGTATGGCTTTTTATGGTTTTTTTTTTAATTTAGGACTTAGAGTTGTTTGAGCCTGTATTGAGCCAGTTGTAATAAAATAATGATAACACAATAACTTACAATTTAAATTCCATAAATTACTTAAAGCTATAGAATGTTTGCTCAAGAAACCATTTATTTATTTTTATTTTAATACTTTGCACACTAGTGACTTTTACAATGTGCTCCGGTAACTTGTTATAAACCGCCCATCACATGCTTAATTAAACTTATTGATAGCAGTTACTGGGTTGGTGCGAGAACTCAAAGTGGGTTTTGGCCTCCGATAATAAGTTTCTACAATTCGGTCTGCCGCATGTCGGACGAGCTGTGGGCTAAACGCACCACTGAGTGGACACCCAGCACAGTTAGACGACGCCGCGGTAGGCCCAGGCGGAGATGGCGGGATGAGTTAGACTCTTTTTGCAAAAACTGGTCAGAAATAGCCCAAAACCGCAAAAAGTGGAAGGAAGGTAGGGAGGCCTTTGCCCTGCAGTGGGACGACCATGGCTAAAAATAAATAAATAACAATTCGGTCTGTACTGCGCCATTCAATATATATATAAAAAAAATAGTTTTTTTTTTAATTTTTACACTAAACGATTCGTGGGTATTTATAGATTCATCTTCTTTTTAATTTTTGTATTGTTATTTAAAAAATAGCAGTATCAAGCTTAAAATATGTAGAGTTATCTATCTATGAATTTGAAGCGGGGGTGGCCAAGAGGCTGTGGTGTAGATGAAATTCTGGATCACCGAGTTCTTATCCCGGCCCAGCACCAATGATTAAAATTAGTTGTGGCTGCAGATATATGCCTCTAACCACGATCTCGCGTGATGTTTCAGCGGTTTTACCCGCTGTACATAGCCTATGTGTTATTCCAGGGTCTAAGTTATCTCTACAAATTTCAGCTCAATCGCTCCACCCGTTTAGGCGTGAAAGAGTGACAAACATACATCCATACATTCTTACAAACTTTCACGTTTAAAATATTAGTATGATGTTATTACAATTAGCCGCAAAATATATGCCAATTGGGTACACAGTCATAAGTTCGTTTCACGGTAGCGCCGCGCCGTACAGCGCACTGCAACTTCGCTGAATTTATAATTGGTGTGCGGAGGCGCGGCGTGCCTATGTTACTCCCAGTCTTGCCGTAATTAGGCTGCTGTTATCGCTCGCTCGGACGGTTTCACAGTACACCACCAATTAAAGATTGTGGTGTCTGTCGTTGATAGAGTGAGCTTTGTTGAAGCTCCTTGTTTTATAACTGCGAGTACATAGACAAGAGAACCAAATAGACATCGCTTTCGTTATTTCCTGTGTGAAAACAAAATGGCCAGCCAAGGATTTCCTTCCAGCCAGGTTGTCTGTAACAGATTGCTGTAACAGATACCTTTAATTTTAAGTTTGTATTGTAGTCTTTTTCCAAGATACTTATCTTGGTATGCAATAAAGTGTTTTTCTATTCTATCGCCACAACAGGGCGGGCGTTGGCGTTGGATAGTTTTGATTGGTGCGTTCAAAGATATTTGACGTATATTACTTATTTATTTATGCAGTGTCAATGCGTATCATTGGCGACATCAATCCTCTACGGTAATGCGTACTCTATGGTTGAGTCCTCTATGGCAGAATAGTAAAGTCTACAGAATCTGAACTAGGAATCCGAGCGCTAGCGTCTTTTTGTTTCTATCTCTCTAAGATACATAGTATTGCTGAAAGTAAGTTCCGATTTTCACCACTTTTCGTGTGATCGTAGTACCTACTTCATGTTGGGAGTTAATAAGTTCGCTTTTCTTATTGTTTGGGTGACGATCAATGTTTAAATTAACTATTAAAAGTCCAAAAATATCCCTCAGTACCCACAAAAAGGTTCAGGTCAGGATATTTTCAGTAAGTAAAATTTTTAACCTGAACTTTTTCATAAATTCCTTTAGAGGAAAATGGTAAAGAGCGATGTTAGCAATGTAAAGGTTCCGTATAATATTTATTAACTGATAAAAATTTTAGTGAACAAAATAGTTTTTATTTTGTAGGAATTATCAAACCGCGTCTCGGCAAACGTAGTGTAGGGCGTCCTTGGGCGAGATGGGGCGATGACATCCGGAGGGTCGCTAGTCGCTAGTCGCTGGGAGTGGTTGGAGGAGAAAGACGGAGGAGTGGCGTGCCATGGGGGAGGCCTATGTCCAGCAGTGGACGAACATAGGCTGATGATGATGAGGAATTATCAAATAAAAATAATTTATTTTTACAAGTTACTGTGACGTCATCTCGTTACGTTTTCACGTCATCGTAAAGTATCGACATGCTGATAAACAAGGTTTCTTTGGCACGTGTTATGTACGGAACCCTAAAAACTATTATAAACTTGGAGTGTTTGAATGTTACTTCATAGTTCCACCGCTGTTTCATAACTTCGGCTTATTTCTCATGAATTAGTAATGTAACGAGCTTAGAAAATGGTATCTAAGGGAATATACATAAATAGCTGGAAACACGTGTTTTATTTTCCTTGTATAATCTACGTGTCACTAATAGTATGAATGTGAAAGCGGATATGAGTGTTACTTCTTCAAAACGTGTCAAATTTCAACGAAATTCGTTCAGCAGTTTAAACTTTGCGTTGATACGAGTCAGGTAGAGCAAAAGATGAGTCAGTCAATCAATCAGGCACGCTGTTCCTTTATATATCTCGTTTTTATACTATATATTTGATATATAAAAAATAGATTGAGAACGGTAGGTGTAGATTCTCGTACCATACTGACGAAAAAAACACGCCTTCTAGGTTTTGTCTGTTACCATCTAGATCATGGTCAACCTATAATATGAATAAAAAAGTAGAACTTATATATCTAAAGAAAAGTTTTCAATTTTCAAAAGTAGAACAAGAATTCGAGTGGTCATGTTGGCAACACATCTGCTAACGGTCGGCAATTATAGCCTGCCCTCAAACAACATTATAATGGTCGTCCAAAGCACAATGGAAATTATTTATCCATTACGCGCGAACATTACTTTTGCTATTTGGTCATAAAAAACTTTACATGCGGATCTAAAATTGACATATTCGAAGGAGCAATCATAATTAAATTAGTTACCTATTTATTTTATATTCATTATAGGTTAGCCTTTCACCACGATCTCGCGTGATTTTAAGTGACGATGCGTAGATTGGTAGAAGACTAAACCTAGAAGGTGGGATTAATCTCTTCCTGGTTTCACTGAACATCATGACGGAACAACTGGTATATGATGACTGCTTGGCGACACGGTTTTGTCCAAGTTTTTTAAGTTTGTTTTTATAAGAGGCAAGACGATCAGATCAAGGTGCTTGATGGAGCCCTTACAAAACTCTGTGCTCTCAATGTTTTGGGACACTGTGTCTAATATGAGTAATTATGATGCTTACAGGCACCAGATTTGCATCTTGTCACTCTGGTCATAAAAGTAAAGTTCTTAATGAAATTACCACAATAACTATTATTAATTTTAATAATGTAAATTTTCTCCAGGAACAGGTCAACTGGTAGAAAATGCTACT
Organism: Hemithea aestivaria; assembly: GCA_947507615.1. Taxonomy (NCBI): domain Eukaryota; kingdom Metazoa; phylum Arthropoda; class Insecta; order Lepidoptera; family Geometridae; genus Hemithea; species Hemithea aestivaria. Next base: position 16,417,859 of record OX382333.1, on the reverse strand, counting down.
TTAGCATTAAGTTACTCCTAGCGTTGTGCTGAAAAATATAATAGATAATGCAAATGTTAGATGTATGTGTGGGTATGGATGTTAGTAGACTACTCAACCAGCTATATCTTTGATACGCCTGTACAAACGTATTCAATATGAAGTCCTACATAAAACTGTAGGTACTGCACCCAGTTATTCCTCTAGTATCATCTACATATTCGACTACAATAGTTATTACTTAGCTATGAGTCAAGACACTTAAGTGACTTAAATTGGTATTATCGATGATTCAATTTGATCGTTGAAGTGGCACCAGTCACCAGAGAACCAGATTGATCCTAGAACTGTCAATTCAAGAGGAAAGGAATATAGTAGAGTAGGCAAGAAACTCACAGGAATTAATTTTCATTACTAGTCAAATTGGACTAAAATGTATACCTTGTTTTGTAGTGTAAAAGTTAAGTGACCACTCTGTTTTGCAAATGCGCGTGTACTTAGAAGGGCACACAAAGCCGATGGTCTCCAGTTTCCGTTTCCATAAATTACAAGGAACAACAAAACATTGCTGTTCCTAAACAACATGAATAATGCTGCAATGTTAATAAGACGTTTAAGAGGATTCCCGGCAAAATGAAAAGCTTTTCTAAGACTTAAGACGAGGAACACAATAAAGGCAGCAATTTCCTATCGGAATCTGATTCTCCGAGATGATGGCGAATAAACTATTTAGGTATCGCGTAGATATTAGATACGGGCACTTTTATGTTAGAAATTCTAGATAGTGGAATAAGTAGCTTCAAGCTAAATCTACGAGTAGGTTTCTGTGGTTCCTTTCGTGTGAAACCTGATAAAAGACTTTCACCGTTTTATGTTCACGTATTTTATATTTTCAACCGCAAAATTCTAGACTAGAAAGCAAAAACGTTTGTGAACCTAGTGGGGGATTACGCAACTGCACTTGACGTCGGGGCCGATCGCGTTTCGCAACCCCCAATTTGCTAACAAACTCCCGAAAGCATACTTCAACTGGCGATGTATCTAGTTACTGGCACGGCGCTGGTAGGTGCGCCTTCCGTCCATTATTTTCCAGCTTTGACGTTGATTTCAGGCACTCCGGTGCCAACAGTTGTTGGCGATCAGTCGGTTAGCGGCTCTGATGCCAAGTGTCACGCCTAGTGCACCGGCACGTCTTCATAATTCGTGCACGCGGTGTGGCTCCGCATCCTGGGCGGCGCGGCGCGTGGGTTCGCTTCGGCAAGCAGCGGTCGCCGACTCGAGCCCGGCGAGACGCCGCGGCGCATCTCTCGTGCCAGCGGGTGTCCCCGGCTACGTAGCACGGCCGCTAAGTTTCCCAAACCGTCCGCGGCATACCGTCACGCTCAATAAATCCTACGAATCCACCGTCGCGTCGCCTCGGTTAAGTGACAAAGAAATTTTGTGGTAGCAATAATGTTCTAATGATATCACGCGATACGCCTCAAATAACTAAAGCGCTAAATGCCCCTTCTCACGACACGTGAACAAAAACCGCCGCCACTCGCTACCCCTTCGCCGATTATATTGTCGCTCGAATTTGGTGTTAATTTTCGATAGTAATTACCTAAGTTTTTATAGGCGCGTGCGGTGTGCGTTCGTGACTCTATTACGGGATTATGTAATAGGTGTAGGCCGCGGGTCTGTGTGTGCCCGGGCCGCGGCGGCGAGGTCGGTCGCGGGCTAACGGTACGCACCGGTACCGCCGCCTCCGGTGCCCTTCTTTCACGGCGATACTCCGCACTATGACTCCTAGCTGAAACATTTATTATGCCCTGTTTCAACACTCTACATGTAAAATCATAACAGACAAAGAAGCCAGTGTCGTCGCAGCCTCCTAATTACCTTGTTCAAACAATCGTGGGTAAAAATTCTAACTCGTCGACACGAAAGTCAATTCTCGCGAATTTGCATAAAGCCCGTGCCGAGCTTTGACGTTTCGATTTTCGCTTAATTAACGCTCGTTGGGGGTTGACGCTCCTCGAAAGAAAGAGTTAGAATTTGCTATCGCTCCGTTCGTTTCCGGCGCCGGGTGCCCCGTCGTTTTGAGATTCGGGTCGGACTTCATTCCGAGGCAATAAATTGATGTCGTCGAAGTTTCACCCTTTTGATATTCGAATAATTTTATCTTCATCAGCGTTATTTGTTATCGCGGGTTAATGAAGACGTTCAGTGGGAAGATCGGGAGCGGTGTCTCGGTCGGGTTTGGCAAATATGAACGGTGTGGAGGTATCGAGTAAACAGTGGCGCGTGCCACAGCTCGGCAGGGCTCGGGGCGCGGAGTAGGGCCGCGCTCGAGACGTGCCGCGACGTACGTGACTGCCAGATGACCGACCAGCCCGACGACTATTTGCATAATAAGCCCGTCCGCCGCTCCGGGAGATTAAACTTTGGCGTATGACGTCCCGGCTGCAGCTCTCGTATAATTCAATAGTGGCAAACTGATTTCCAACTCAGCCAGCGCCGTCGCCCCGTGATTGCATGTGGCGATTTACGGAGGCCGCTCTCCGTGTTCTATACTCTACGTACGGGGGCAGAAGCGACAGTGTGCGACGCGTCGACAACCGTCCGTAACTTGTCGCCGGCGACGTGCATGCGAATATTGGAGGCGGAAATAATTAACCAATCTTTTCTGCTGTCATCGTGTATCTTTGTTGCGTCTGTGAGTTTCATTATTTGAATAGAATAGAATAGAATAGATTTTATTAACCTTAGCAATAACAATCGTCATCTTAGGCAAGTCAAGTACATTATGCATGAAATTATAATTATTCTTATTTTTTTGCGTACAACAACGAGACGAAGCCAGAAGACTCACGTGGTCTGCTGTTTAAAATCCCATTAAAATGTCACAGGCTTGATGTGGGTAAACTGTGTGTCCCGAGAGGGAGCGGCTAATTAATTATTTATAGTTCTTATAAACGAGGCTATCTCGGGCGGCATGTCGAGGAGAACTCTGCTCCCCGTCGCCGGAGGACGCTAAACGAGGGTAATAAGGAAAGACGGGTGCCTTGTCACGTGCTATGTACATTTCGTGATTAATTCCGGGAAGTGAAGAGCACTGAATTCTGGAGGACGATATATAATGTATGCGGTGAGGGTGACCGCTACCTGCTCCTCTCTCTGTCTGTGGACAATGTTCTTGGGTAGTTCGTGCGGCGGTCGGTCGCCGCTCGGCTATAAATGCGGTCCTGTCCGCTCCGACGTTTTACTTTTCTCAATTTCGTTGACCCCATTAACAGAGAGCGCTCCGTGCCGCTCGCAACCCTCCCGTGTGCCATCACACTGACGCGTTACTTCCACTGATAATTAAATATTTTCCGTGTGAAAAGATAGGAGGTTTGTAACCTTGAATTGGCCGTATCGAGTGCACGCGGGTAGAGTGCAGGATCGTGGAACTGTTCGTCGGTTGCAAGCGTTCTCGCGCCGTTTGAGACACTCGAGGTCCTCGAGCCGTCATGGAGGCGGGTAGTCTCGCGGGCCTCTCGAAACGCAATCCGATGCAGAGCTTGAAGCGCGTCAACGTCTAGACGGAACGATAACGACACGTTGATATCGATTATACAGTTAAGAGAAATTATGTAAGCGGGGAGAAGCGCGGAAAGCTCTCGGCTCCCCCTGGGACCGGCGGGACAAAGCGTGGCTCGCTTCTTAATTACTTGTGACGCTACAGATATCTTCCCTCGACTGCGGTAAAGGGTGATGCCTGACAGGCGAGCGGCGAGGTGAGGCCGCCTCCCGGTCCCTCGCACGCCGCGCCACGCCGCATCATACGTGTCAACTTATGAAAACATTATGATGCCGGGTTTCGCGCTCTGTTAATTACCGTGGAATTCGCTCGACTACATTATCTGAAGCGAACGAAAGCCTACGTATCGGTTTACGCGGCGGCGGCTCACGACGCGCGCGCTCATATGCGCCCCATCAATTAGTGCCGAGGTACATCCGATATATCGGAAAGCATTCGTTAACAATCGTATTCGTAAATTCGAGGGTTTCGTTCGCAACACAGTGAACTTTTACAATTCAATTTGAGTACTGCCGTTATGTAGTTCGAATTTGTAGATTGTTTTGTTCGCTGTAATAATAATTTATAAAGTTTCCGATGTCGGGCCGCCGCGGTCGGGTGGCGGCGGACACGAAATTCATTTAGAACCGAATACGAATAACAGAGAATGAATTTACATGGAAGCAATCAAAATAAGGGGTAGAGCGGTGCGCTCGCGGCAAACTTTGATTTAATTACCGTTCCTGCATAGTGCATAATTATGTTTGATTGCTCTTGTTTCTGGCACGCGCTGCGACAATGTAACTATGTGCAGTTTGTACTTCACACCGTGCATTCAAATATATTATCTTATTATAGCTTATAACAGAGAAACGTAATATACCTACAGTAAACAGTACAATCAGTAACAAATCTAATAATAGAACAAACGTAGCTTTCTCTCGTGTCGCATGGTAATCGCAGATCACGCGGCTAAAGGCAGGCCCAGAAGGCAACAAACAACATAACAACGCTTCCCATCTGAGCCCGACATGATAAAAACGTGACTCTATCTATCGCTGTTCCTAATCTAGCCAACTCTAACGCTACGTGTCCACTCGAACAGGAATATGAATTAGTTGAAAGCACGTACCGTAAGCCTACAACATTTGTTCACTCACATAAAGCTGCAGATAAAACGGAATCATTTATAAACTTACACAACGCGAAATTATAACATAATGTACATGTAAAGACAAAAACTACATTGTTACAAAGTTGGATAAAGCTAGTGTAAGTCCTAACAATGTTACAGACTTCATATATTATGAAATTTGAAACACGGAACCGCAATTTTGCGCTGTCGCTAAGAAAAACAGCACCATTCGTGTAAAAAGCAGAATTAAGTGCTTCTCCTTCCTGTCTGTCCGACCGCTTGTGAAGTTATTTTTCATTTGGGTTATTGTTCCAAATCCAAGTCATATTGCGAGTACGAAAGGATTAACCGTTGAAATAGTAAAATGATTTAACTTTTTTACGACTCGGACGAGGTCGAAACTAAGGGGTGGTATTTTAATGTGTACTTTCGCCGTAACTGCAAAGTAAGCAGCGGCTCGTAAAACTGTAGAATGTTGCGGTGGAAATAAAGTCGAGCATGTAGCTTATCTCTCAATTAAGGTCGGCCGTGGTGTTTAATAACGCGAGCTCGAAAACATCTCGACAATAAATCAAGCGGAAAGAATGAGCTCTAAACCGTGAGCATAAGAGTTGAGGACTTCATGATTTGAAATGAAAAAACTTCGGGGCGTGAGCGGAGAGGAGATTGGAACACATCGACCCTCGCACACGTATTCATGTATATGGATGGCGCTAATAAACCGGCAGTGGATAAGGGACCCTCGGTTCCGTCGAGTTGTCTATTACAGCCAGGGGGAGGGCATCGGCGGATTTTTTGTATATCAACACTGGTTGTATTTGCTACCCCACTCGTAGCGCCACGTGACGCGCCGTTTAGTAGCGGCCAGTTTAAGGAACTACGCGGGCCTCACGGAATATTCTCTTTAACAAAAAAATCACGACTTCTTATTTTTTTATAAAACTGTTTACCGTATTATTATATAATAAAGTATAACTGGGAACGCGTCTTCAGAATGCAAAAACGAGCCATACGAGCGTTGAGACGAATGCCACAAGACACACCAGCAAAGCCACTGTTTCAGTCGATGAGGATATTAACGGTCCCCTCATTGGTAATCCTCCAGGCCGCTCTCTACGCCAAGGGACACTTGGACGAGTACCGGAGAGTTGGCGATGGACACCGCTATCGTTTGAGGCGCGCGCACCATCTGCGCTCTGTAGTGCGAAAGCTAAATAAGACATCAAAACTGGTGCATGTCATGGCACCTGACGTTTATAATCGTCTACCTGACGAGATCCGGAACACAGACTCAGTGGATGGCTTCAAACGTAGTTTAAAAAAATGGCTTGTGGAGAAAGCTTTTTATAATTTTGACGAATTGTTTGGACATTTTAAATATTGAATTTTATTTATGAATTGAATTATTATAATTTTATTTATTATGAAAAATACAATTACTGTTTTTTGATATTCTTGAATACATTATGTATTTGTAATATTTTGTGACCTGTAACATTTGTTATCAATAAATGAATATGAATATGAATATGAATATACATATAAAATATCTAAATTTATTAAATCGATTTTAATATCCCCAGAAATGTAAAATAATCCTCAAAATTATGATTATTTTTTGTTCTAGCGAGGGATCAAGTTATACTGGTCAGGCAAATTGCCTCTCTTTCTAATAAAGCGTTTTCTCCAAATAGCTATCCTTGTCTAGTGACTCGTATTTAGCCAGTGTTGTGAATATTTTGACGATTGAATCGATGCATGATAATCGATTAGAGGACAAATAAATACATACCACATCTTCGACCAGGTCTAATTGCATGCTATCTTTAGGTACAACTAGCGCATAATATGTTTTGTAGGCCCATGTTGACGACAGTTTTATCCATTGAAAAGTACCTACTGTTACCTAATGTCAAGAGCCTAGAGAGACTTATAGAGCCTAAGCTACCTATTATACCAAATTTGATTAGTTCAGCTGTAAATATGTTAAAAATAGCTAATGTGTAATGTGTATGTTCATTAGAAAATATTCCAAAATAACATTGCAAGAAATGATTTTTAAGGGGTTTGCCCACTATACCGTACCATATGCCCGTTTGCATTTCTTCTTTCTCTCGTATTTTGCCCGTGTTCAAAACAGAATCTAATCACGAGAATATCAATATAATATGTTGCTTACATGTTCAAGCATCTTTAGGTGTTAACCTTTTTCGTTGAACTGGCAACAGATGAACTTAGATGAGTTTTCTTTATTAATAATGAAAATAAGTTTATATTATTATCTTTTTATCGGTCATCATTCGTGGCTATAAACCCGTACACTCACTGCATTCTGGTCCCCAGTCCCCACACGCAGTTGTTTGGCAACATCGCATGCCATGGATAGACCTGTCAGTATCAGCAACATATTCTCAGCGATATTTATTGTTAACGCTCCGTGCAAGGCTCGCAACGATGTTCTCTTACTTTTTAATACATACAATACTGCCGTGGTATATATATAGGTATATATAATATATAATGCGGTTATCTACCAAAACCTAATTTTAAGCTATGAGCAATAAATAAATGAAAATAAGGTTCATAATGGCATGGGCCAGATGTTTATCTTTGTAAATAAACGGCATAAACTCACTTGTATTTATTTCGGCTTTGTGCCGACCGGTTCGATCCTGTACGAGGATTTTCTTTAAGGAGTAGCTGCAGTCGGCACGAAGCCGAAATAAATACAAGTGAGTTTATGCCGTTTATTTACAAAGGTGAATACTCACGAATCGTTTAGTGTAAAAAGGGCCTGATGTTATTTTTCGGTTTGGCATGTTCCTAAGACAATTATTATTATTGTATGATACGGTATAATGGACAGTCGCCTTGAAGTCCATGTCATTTATAAGTTGACAACTAGAGCAGATGATTTTTTATAGTGGGTTATTCTCATAAAATTTTATCGTCACAATTTATTTTTTAACCCCCCACGGAAAAATACGGGGTGTTATAAGTATGACGTGTCTGTCTGTCTCTGTATTACGGATTTAATTTTTTGAGATTGTTTTTTTTGAAGTGAAAACTTCTTTAGCGGCGCTGAGCACTTTTTTTGTATGGGTAAAATCTTTCAAACTCGCGTCAGGGTCACGTGATGCTGATCGAAAAAGCGTAAGATCGAGGGGAAGGGAGAGGAACTAGTATCTCTCACTCTTTCTACCGTGCTTGAGTGTGCTGCTCTGTGAATTTGGTTTAACTATGTCAAATGATCGCAATTTTAGCACAACGTAATACAAAACTACTATTGATGCGGTCTTTATTAGACACTTAAATAGGTTCGAATCAAAACTGTTTGTTTCTTACTTCAGTTATCATAAACCAATTGTATCAGTTGTAAAAATTTGCGATGATGATTCTGATAATAACGATGGTGTAAAAGTCGTCGAAATTATGGATGGAAGTTGATTTTTCTGAGAGATAAAATTTAATGTAATGTATAAATAACGATATAATATTATAAATAACAACATATAAATTGTCATATTTGTGTACGATAGCGCAATAAATAAACATTGTATTCTACCTCATAAATGATAGTATTTTTATACTTATAATTAAACACAACGTTAATATTGAAGTTTTCACTTCTGCCGGCACTCCCGGAGTGCTACCTTTTTTTTTTTTAGGTAGAAATAGTCTAGAGTGTTCTTAGCCGCCATGAAATGGTGATTACATTTTTTTCCACAACTCCCTCAACATGGGAATTAAACGAAAAAGTTTGATTAGTAGAAAACTACAAACTATAATAAACAGATTTTAATAAACTAACATCTGAAAAACTAAAAGATTGTTGCAACCACAAAATTACATATTTTGAATGCGTTGGGGTTTTTTTTTAATTTTTAATTTAATTCACTTGTGTTGTAAAAATTGGGTAGTTCCCGTTTTCCTCACTATTCGTCCCACTAGTGGGGCAGGTGGAACTGTCAAATATTTTTTGCTTCTCACGCGCCCCACTGATTGCGTTTTAGTGTGGCGGGTGATAATATTAAAAAAGTACACTTCACGCGCCCCATCAGGGCGCTGTAACTCATGCAAAAATATAATTTATTGGGCACGACTAAATGATGAATGGTGTTATTAATGCAAATATTTTGCGAAGAACTAGGAGATCAGAAATTATAAGGAACTATTTACTATTTAGTAGACAAACAACACATAAGAAAATCATCCCATCTGATAATATATTATTAAAATCTCGTATTGCGGTGATTTTAGTCGCACTCTCCTGATTAATTCGAACTTTTATGTTTATTTATTTATTGCGTTCCATACATATGTGTTAAAACTTAAGATGTTAAAAAATATATAAAGTTACAGTATGGACCCTGTCGGGCATTGCATCAGTTTAGAAGAGAGGGAGAATAATAATATGTAATGATTGTAAAAATAATTGCAAATTGTAAATGAGATTATTCTGGATTCCGGCTAAAATAAATAATAAAAAAATTAATAATGTAATACAATTTAAAAATGTCAATTTAAGAATGAATAATAATAAATAATTTGAATGTCAATAAGTTCCATTAGAATATCTGAAAAAAAAATCTATAAGTACAGTAATTTGTTTTGTTCATGTACTTTTGTGTAATTTATATGAATGGGATAGCATGTGTTTTTTTCATTAATAGACGCAGGTACAGGCAAAGCAGTACAAGTCAACGAATACTCGTATGTAAGACTTCATTTCAATTATGATCTCCTGGTACCTTTTTCTTGTTATCTACCTTGCAAATATGTGATAGTGATGGAAGAAATGAAGGGTCTTGAGGAAATCTTCATTTCAAATGACAGCTATCAAAATTAAAATATCAATATCTCGGAAAGTTCTCGTAGTCTTAGGCTGATGGTGTCTTGGAAGAACCCGCCCCACCAAAACGCGATCAGTGGGGTGCGTGAGACACAAAAATTATTTGACAGTTTCACCTGCCCCACCAGTGGGGCGGATAGTGGGGCACGCGGGAACTACCCTAAAAAATTGATTTCAACGAAATTTTAACATAAATAAAAAGTACACGGATATTTTAGGATGTATATAAAACCTATGGCGAATGCGACAGACCACACCTATGGCATGCGAGTCAGACTTGCGCACAAAAAGCTACGTATCATTCATTATCTATACAACAGGGAGACACTTTTATAATATTATGTCTATTATTTATAATAATTTACAATATTATCATATAACCTCTTGTTTAGTCGCATCACGCGGCGCTGCGAGTAGGTTAGTGAAAACCTACAGTATTGATACAACTATAAAACATAAAATTTGCTAAAATATAAAAATGCTCCGATGCCATTCCCCTGTTTTTTTTTTTCAATCGAGATACCTACAAATTTAATATTTCCTTTTTTATGAGCGGATGAGAATATACCATCCACATCATGAAAACGTCATTTTTTGTTATAGACTAAAATAAGTTCCGAACAAGAAATGAAAACTCTTATTAAAAGTTATTCACCAAAAACATAAAAACCTTACCTCTTTTTAACCCCGAAGCAAAAACGACGGGGTGTTATAAGTTTGACGTGTCTGTCTGTCTGTCTGTGGCATCGTTGCTCATGTACTTTGTCTTACTTCTGGGTCCCGTACAGATGAACGGATTTTGATCTTGTTTTTTTGCTTGAAAGTAGAGTCGAAAGGTAGTCGAGAGTTTTCTTAGCCGTGTTTGGTGGAAATCGATTTAAGATGGCCGCCGCTACAATTTGGCGGATTATTTTTTTTCTTCACAACCTCGTCAAATGTAAGGGTATGAAATGAAAGGACTTGACTAGTAAAATATATGCATTACATTTAATACATTTAAAATCCAAGATGGCCGCCGCTAAAAATAGCTGATTAATTATTTTCTCCATAATCCCGTCAATGTGGACATCAAATGAAAGTTGAAAGGGCTTGACTAGTAGTAGTATGTAGTATACATATATTATTATTATGATAAATTTAAAATCAAAGATGGCCACCATCCACAAAATAGGTAATTTTGAAAGCGTTGCGTAGGGGGCAATTTTTTTTAAATTTAATTCACAAGCTTTTTTTTACATTCGCCTGTCCTGTTGTCTATAATCAAATCTTGCAAGTAAAATTTAATCTACTTCCCAGTTTTCAATTAAGCTTAAACTTTGCATGCATGTGCATAGGCGGATCCAGGATTTGGTTCTGGGGGGGGGGGGGGGACAAGGTGCAGAAAGGCAAGAATAATATCATTTTTACTAACAAAAAAGTGTATTTAGGTCACTCTGAACAGATAGAAAGTTCAAATATCCTTAATAATAAGTGCGCGAGCAGCTTGCTGCGAGCGGCGAGAAAAAAATTATAGTCTTGACCATGAAATATGTGCAAAATTCGTAACTCTACAATGCTTCAGGGGGGGGGGGCCTTGGCCCCCTGGTCCCCCCCTAAATCCGCCTATGTGCATGTGTATAAATCGGATGTCTTTAAGAATCTAAATTTATATATGGAAAGAGTGACTGACTTATTGACTGACTGATCTATCAACGCACAGCCTAAACCGATGGACGGATTGGGTTGAAATTTGGAATATTAATAGGGTTAATGACGTAGACCTCCACTAAGAAAGGATTTTGCCATGCGGGCAAAGCCGCGAGCATAAGCTAGTATTTTATATTTGCCTTGTTTAAAACTAAAACGCTATTTTTGCTATAAGATGAAATCGGAACTAATAAACTAAATAAATGTCTTTGGAAAGCAAAAGTCTTCCTTTATAATTTCCGACATTAACACCATTTAAAACAAAAGATCAGATTTGCAACCGTGCGTATGTTCTGCCTCTTAGTCAAAAATATTATATTATCGCTTTGTAATCGATTACTTGGCATAATCGAGTTTTAAATTGAAACTTTTTCGTTGCCCATCACTAAAACCAGCGTAGCCAATAGGAAAAGTGGGCGGAGTCGTCAAATTGTGAAAAAATTTATTTCAAGGAAAACTTTGTCTATTGCCCCTCTATTGGATATGTCCTCGATGATTACAGCGCTATTACCGAGGGAGCTGACTTGTCGCAACAAACTTATTGTTAAAGTGAGCGATTTCTATTCATGAAGACGAGCAGCCAGCCGCATATTGCGTACTGCGTACCTCGTTCTAAAGCCAGTGTGGAAGCTCAGAAAAATCGTATATTCTCTTGACTGCCGAGACAAATATTTCGGAAAATGAAATATGGATTCCTTAATACCTTCGTCTACATAGATATGGGGGTAGTCACGACTCTTGGAATAACTTTCAGGCGGTGGGCTGACTTCAGCAGATGTGAATCTTTGTTATGCTTTTGAAACATAGATCAAGATAGCTTATATTGCAGAGCTTTGCAGTACTTTGAAGCATTTATTAGTGTGATAAATTAGCGACTTTAGTGAATACAGGTGCAGAGCTGCGACCCAAATGTTCCTATAATTAGAAATGTAATGCTCTGTATGCATTTCTTTGAAATGTAAAGCGATGGATAAACCGTTCGGCAATCGTGTCAGTGAGTGATCAGCGAGTGCCATAAAGATAATCCGCCGTAGCGTTTGATGTCAAGCTCAACTACTGTGTGTACAATCTACATTTTGCTACAGAGTGCGTGTGCGTATGCCTCACTTGCCACTTGCCGGTTTTGTTCGCAGACAACTCGTAGCAAACTTGCTGATTTGACTTCAATACTTTCATATCTGGAACATTTTTCTTGTTTTTCGAATATCAAGCGCCAGACATTCTTATTCTACGAGGAAATATTCTCCCACTTAGCTTGTTTCTGTTTGGTATGAGGAACTCGTAGTCAGAGTTTGTAGAAAGCGTGCTCGGTAAAATGACTGCAATCGTAGATTTGCGTTGTAAAGCTTTGCATGTTGACAGAGAAAGTTCTAATAAGGAGGTTCTAACAAATTTGCGAACAATGTTGTATGTGACAGAGCTGAGCATCAAGCCTGCGACCCGGCTGACCCCGGCGCGTCGTGGAGTTTCTCGCGATTTACTTATGTGTGATTATAGAGCTCAATGTTCAGGGAATAGTGGCTCGCTCACGATGCTATTACATGACCTTTTGATATCTGTGGCCGCTGTGGCATTTCAAAGGGTACTTGAGTAATGAACCTGTGGTTTATTCTCAGCTATAAAGTAGCATGATTTGTGGTTATGCATTATCTTAACTGTGTGTATTCTACGATATCAACAAACCTATAGTTCTACTAATTATACTCGTGGATAGTATTTTGTGGTTGAAATTGAGCTGATTTGATGAAGCGGTGCGGTGTTATTCCGATATCAGCCACCTACCAAATTCAGGCTCGTGGACATTCCCGTCGGTATAAGACGGGTCCGGCAATAGACTTGCCCTCGGCGCGTAAATGGGTTGGTAGTGGTGGTATTATCGTCGCTCCGGCAAGTATCGGGCGCGAGGCAGCCGCGCCGCGCCGCTGTCCCTCCTGCGTCGGACGATTCTGATATATTGACGTGTTCCCGCAACCGTTTTGCTCTCCCAAAAAAGTAACGACCCCCGTTCTCTCCGGATCGCTGTTGTTTTCTGCCTCGGGAAAATGGAAAGATATTTTCCTCTCGGCGAGATTTTAGAATGAGACGAGATTCGAGACGACGTGAAATATGAAGCGTACGCCGTAATAAATGAAACACGGGACTTTTTCACGTGCACGTCCGATCAGATCGGAGCGCGCTCGATTTGATACATTTTTTTCACTGAGTGAACCGCAGAGCCAGTCGCTTATCTTTGTTTACTTTGTCGTCGTGTCGAAAGTGGAGCTCACACGTGCCGACGTCTCGTATCGCGACAACCGTAATAGGTGTATTATGGATTCTAAGTTTATATCGGATCAAAGACCCGTTGCGGTTTCGGTGAGGCTAACGACGTCTGGTGCCTATCGGGCACGGGGGCGCGGGCAGAGCTGGTCAGGAGATCGTGAATCACATTTGGCATGCAAATGATATCGCACCGGCGAGACGCGGCGCGTGTGCGCTCCGCGGGCGCGCATGTCGCGCTCGGGCGAAGCTATCGTGCGATTCGGTAATAGGTAGGAGGTGGCGGGGCCTATTCGACTGCGTAATTTCATCGCGAAAACAAACAGTGCGGCTCGCATTTATAATTAATCGTTTACACTTTAAACTCGTAGAGTCGGTAGAGTCAACGCACTTTTTATGGGCCCACCAATTGCGAATGTTGAATGTGTGCGATCGTAATCGCGGGCGGTGGCGAGTGCCGCGCCGAAGATTCACGGTTATGCAAGCTGTTTCTATCTGCTAATTAAGCTGTGGATTTCACAACGCACAGAGGCGTATGTAATTGATTGTGCCACTTCTTTATGGCAACAACACACGTGAAATCTGTTTGTAAACGGTAATACGTGTGCGTTTGGGTTTCACACGAGAGACGCGGCGTGAATGTGCGATACGAGGCGAGCTCGCGCCTCAAGTGCCTCTATTTATAAGCTTTTAATGATATTTGCAAGTGCCGCGAGTGCATTGCGAACGTCCACGGCGCCAGTTGTCCTGGAGACAGCGCAGGATGGAGCGGGTCGCGGATGTCCCGCTAGCTGGAGTGACGCCGTCACGTACGCCCCATTTGTCCGACAGTGAGCGCGCGGCTTTAGCTGCGCCCGTATGTTTATATGACATGAAATTCGTATGAGATAACTGGGTTCACGACCGGATATAAATTCACTTATGAATTTCCCTCCGTATTCTTCTAAATATTATTGCCGTCGTTTGTCACCGTCGCCGGGTGGAACAATACACAAAAAGCTAAATTATAGTTGGGTTGTGGAGTGGGTAACTCTCACTTCTTGACCGTAGTGGCTAATAAGTAGTGAGATAATAAATCATGAGTTCTAAAGTTAACGGTGCGTTGAGCAACGTTTAATTTGTAGTGCCGTAAAATGGCCGGTTCATAATTTTCGACATGTGTCCATTGGTTTACGGCAAATTGTTATTGTTCTATTGTCTGCCGCATTATGGCCACCGATTCGGCCATTTCGGACACTCGTTAAAGTCACTTCTAAGACTATTTGCGTAGATATATGCAAGTATTAGTTTATAACAGATTTATATTATGCTATTATAATACTAACAGCATAGAAAAGCGTTTGCTTAATACTCTGATGATTGTATTTTTTTTTCATAAGAAAGGAATTCGAATAGAAACTATAATTATGCGCTATAATTAAAATAATAATTATTATTCGAAATCAGTTCCGCTTAAAAAAATTGCACTAACGAGTATCATTTCACTTTTAAAATATTTTGTTTGAATAATTTTACAACATATTGTTTATCCACTGAAATTAAATCTAAATAAATTTATTTTAATAGGCTTTGTTGCCTATAGCATGTAACTATATTTACTTTTATACAGGAAAACATTGGTTTCACTCATATCATTGCCAATTAATTCGTTAATGGAATATATTCATATTTTTTGTTGATAATAACACCCTAATAAAGGCGAAAGTTGGTTTGTTTTTGTATTTGTTTCTTTACAGCTAAGCATATGGCTAAACTGGTTGATCTAAAATCTAAATGATATTAGGTATGTATTCTCAAAATAAAGAAATCAAAATAACTAAATAAAAAGGAGCTTCAACAAAGAAGCTCCTTTGCAAGTTATTTTTCCACTATTTAGTTCTATTTCAAGACTCTACCGTCCGTTTGGAAACACCTCTATGAGAAGAATGAGCAAGAAACTCTACAGGGATTTTTTGTGTTTATCTTGGTCACATAATTTATCTAAAGGTCGTTTGAGTGCCACCAACATAATATTATGTGTTATTTGAGAATACCTAATATCATTTAGATTTTAGATCAACCAGTTTACCCATATGCTTAGCTTCATAGGCGGATCCAGGATTTGTTTCGGGGGGGGGCCAAGGTGCAGAAAGGCAAGAATATTATCATTTTTACTAAGAAAAAAGTGTTTAGGTCGCTCGGAACAGTTAGAAAGATCAAATATCCTTAATAATAAGTGCGCGAGCAGCTTGCTGCGAGCGCCGAGAAAAAAATTATAGTTTTGACCATGAAATATGTGCAAAATTCGTAACTCTACAATGCTTCTGGGGGGGGCCTTGGCCCCCTGCCCCCCCTAAATCCGCCTATGCTTAGCTTTAAAGAAACAAAGCAACTTTCGCCTTTATTAGGGTGTTATTATCAACAAAAAATATGAATTATATTCCATTAACGAATTAATTGGCAATAATATGAGTGAAACCAATGTTTTCCTGTATAAAAGTCAATATTGTTACATGCTATATATAAATCACTGGCGATTGGAACACACGTGTAAGTTTGTGCACTCGTCTTGAACTGTAACTAATGGACATCATTAGGAAATAATAATACAAATACCTATACATAGGTACTATTGTTAATAACATACATACTTACTGGTTGCTCTCAACGGATTTACCCGTTGAAAATTAAGCTATATTATTTAGATCTCAGCAACCTACTTACAAAATTTCAGCATCAGCTCAATCGGTCCAGCCGCTTAGACGTGATAGTTTTATAAGTTATATTATATAATACCTATATATTTTTATATTACCTCTAGTAACTATCTTTCGTTCATTGAAAAGACAAAAAAGAGGTGTCTACGTCACAATATCTATGTAAGTTTAGGCTCTACATTGATTTGATTGATAGATCGGACAATCTTACTAATATTATAAACGTGAAAGTTTGTAAGAATGGATGTCTGGATGTATGTTTGTTACTCTTTCACGCCTAAACGGGTGGACCGATTGAGCTGAAATTTGGTATAGAGCTTAGACCCTGGAATAACACATAGGCTATGGTACAGCGGGTAAAACCGCTGGACGCAGCTAGTTTTATATATTTCGATAAGTTCTAGTTTGATGTCAATTTTTAACACGTCGTGTTTTCTCACTTCTTCACTAAATGCATGTACCATCAATAAATACTCATAGAAGTAACAAACAGTTTGAAAGTTGCGCACTTTCCGTGTGTGGTTAGAAGGCTTCCACGGTCTGCAGTCAGCTGTGCGGAGTGTAGGACTTCCTTCGTCATGAATTCCGGGATTAGGATCGACGTTGCGTTGCTGCTATTATTGTGCATAATCTGACGGCCTAGGCTATCGAGCTCTGGTGACTTTAAACACTAAACAAGTGAAATTTTAAAAAAACTTTTTAAACACAAGCTTTTATTATTATTACCATCTAGCACCATAAAGTACTCGTCAAGACGAATCAAATGAGCCCAAACTCGATGGGGTTACGTCGTTTAATAACGGAGTTCCTATGGCCACCTTCCAGTTCCATCAGATCAGCTCGATGTCATAAAAATATTGCATTGTCATCCGATTTATACAGGCATGCAAAATTTCAGCTTAATCGGACACCGGGAAGTGGGTCATATTAAACTTGCAAGATTTGATTACAGATAGACAACAGACAGGTGAAAGTAAATAAATGCTTGTAATAGGCCTACGATTATCCACAACCCACCTGGCACCTGGTGATGAAGATGCGGTCGATGATGAATCACGTAAGATTCTGAGAGTAACAAGTAAGAACGGTGATCTTTAAGATTCAATAATCTTCTATATTGTCTTATGCGGTAAAGTTATCCATACATATAATAAGAATGGAAATTTCTCCCCATTCATTGTGATCCTTTACTAAGATGAATCGTGAAAATACGCATATGAACAAAACGACGCGAAAAAGTCGCTTGCGCGATCTAATTCGTAAAACATTTTGTCAATTTTTCCAAGGGAAACGTAAAATAAAATGATAAAATAAATAATAATCATTTATATCGGACACATTGCCCCTAATTTACATCAAAAATTCTAAATAAAAGTAATAGAATATAAAGTAAACTCAATTCAAAAAAATATGGTGCGACAAACTGCGACAAACTAAAAATACGCCATCTATCGATGTGTTTGTAAACGAAACCTTTAATTTGGGCTAAATTTGTAAATAGTTTGTGTCACTGGTGTGGTTAAACAACACCACCGATTTGAATAAAATTTTCACTAATACGTTGCAGTTTTCTCTACTTGAACCTTAGTGTTGGTTTTAGTCAAATCGGTTCATAAATAAAAGAGTTATATCAATCTAAAGATTCGCATATAAAATGCTAATAAACAAGAAAGGTAGTCATAGGAACCGCGTAATCAAAAGACAAAACCTCATCGAGTTTGGGCTCATTTGATTCGTCTTGACGAGTACTTTGATACTATATAGTAACCAGGGTCCGATGACGGAGCTGGAAGGTGGCCATAGGAACTCCGTGATTAAAAGAAAAAACCCCATCGAGTTTGGGCTCATTTGATTCGTCTTGACGAGTACTTTGATGCTATATAGTAGCCAGGGTCTGTACATAGATAGGTATCATTTTGCACCTTATTTTTAATTTCTAAACCATGTAAAACCATCAGGAAACAAATTAGAATTCATTTAAATTAGTAAATGTGCGCATGATGCGTGTAAATATCAGTAATAAATATCTTTTTGCTGCTTATTTTTAATTTCTAAAACATGTAAAATCATCTGAAGATAAATAGAAAAATTCATTTAAAGTTCATTGTAAAAGTAAATTATTTTTCATACAAGCTAGCGCCACGGAAAATAACGGAACTAATGTCCTAAGAAAAAGAAATATCGTTTATTCTGCAAACAGTTTTAGAAAAGAGTCCCGCGTAACCTAGCGGAACTAAATAATAGATTTATAATTACTGTGAATACTTCATTTATTATATATTTTTTAATTGTTAGATTAATTAAATATTATGTACCTATTTAATTGAGAAATTAAATATGAGAAATTATGAATTGTTAAAAATCTGTAGATATTTTAACTTAAAATCACGTGATTGTGGCGCTCCATCTAGGGGGATCTTTTGTAAAAATCACTGGTTATCCGGAGACACACAGACATAAAATCTGTTCACACCCATTTAGGCATACATCCAGACACAAACTTTCACGTTTATAATGTTAGTAAAATTTTGCAATGATTATTATAGAACCTTTTATCTGTGTTATAGATAATCATAGGCGGATTTAGGGGGGGGGGGGGGCAAGGGGCCAAGCCCCCCCCCCCCCCGGAGTCATTAAGCAAGCTGCTCGCGCACATATTATAAAGGATGTTTAAGCTTTCTTACTGCTCAGAGCGAGTAGGCGGATTTAGGGGGGGGGGGGGCAGGGGGCCAAGGCACCCCCAGAAGCATTGTAGAGTTACAAATTTCGCACATATTTCATGGTAAAGATTAAATTTTTTTTTCGGCGCTCGCAGCTAGCTGACAAAGACAAGACTTGGACTCTTACTCACACACTTACTTGGTCTCTCACTTGCACTCTTACTCGGTCTCTTACTCGCACTCTTACTCAAACTCTTACTCGGGCTCTTACTCGCACTCTTACTCGGACTCTTACTCGCAGTCTTACTCGAATTCTTACTCAGATTCTTATTCGCATTCTTACTCGGACTCTTACTTGCAGTCTTACTCGAATTCTTACTCAGATTCTTACTCGCACTCTTACTCGGTCTCTTACTCGCACTCTTACTCGGACTCTTACTCGGAATCTTAATCGCACTCTTACTCGGACTATTACTCGCACTCTTACTCGGACACTTACACGCAGTCTTACTCGAATTCTTACTCAGTTTCTCACTTGCACTCTTACTCGGACTCTTACTTGGACTCTTACTTGGACTCTTACTCGGTCTCTTACTCGCACTCTTACTTCAGCAGAATACTTTTAAAAATAAAAAAAATAACTTCTTACTAACTTACCTCAAAAACAGCATAATATCGCATGCTATTTTTTTGACATTTTATATAATTTATTATATTATGTATACATACGTCAAAAGTAAATTACACTAAATACTTGCAAAAAACTATCGCGACGTCCGCCCGTCGCTGCGTGGCACCCGCTTCTGTTAGCAGTGGTCTACGTCATGAAACCTTTCTATTAGAGGTGTAGGAATCCGCATGTATTCGTTACTAAGATACGGGTACTCGACGGAGTACTCAGTAACGAATCGTTACTTGGGAATTCGTATCGGTACTGGGTACTGGAGACTCGAGTGTCACAGACTATAGTTTGATTCCTTCGTGATCAGTATTCGTATTTCTCATAGGGTTATTTATAAATTATTACCTATACATTACAATTATTCCATTTTATTTCTTTAAAATTAGCTATTAGAAATAATGCATGTTTTACTCAGTACTCAATACACACGCAATAATACGCATCTCGATGCGATATTAAACAAATGTCGATACGGTACAGTGTACTGAGTACTGTACCTACCCAATACGGTTTGATGCGATTAGTATCAAAAGTAACGATACGAAAGTAACGGGTACCGATTGCCGCACGTACGGGTACATACGGGTACAACTTTATTCGGTACTTTTACACCTCTACTTTCTATGTTCCAAATTTCAACCCAATCCAGCTAGCGGTTGAGGCTGTACGTTATACAGATACATCAGTCACTAGCTTATTCTCATGGCTTTGCCCGCATGGACGGGTTACGTTTCATAATACCTACGGTCGTTTCAACTACGGTCGATATAACTACGGTCGATTCGCATAAGTTCATTTCACATATTGGACGACTCGCTTACAGTGCAATTCGCCTGCGGTTGATTAAACTATGGGCATGTGAACTAATGGGCGATTCGGCCAATGTTCATTTGATATATTGGTTAATTCAACTATGGACGACTCACCTACGGTTTATAAATTCTTTGCTACGCGTGTTTTTAGTACAGTATTCAGGGCAAACCGAAATCTGTTGGTTAGGTTAGGTTTGAACAGTGACCACAATGCCAGATATTTTTCTTATTACTGAATTATTTATCCTGTGTCATGGCATCTTCAGGCATTTTGGCATCTTCTTTCATCTACCTCATCATGGCAAAGTGGCATAATAAGCTGTCTGCGCACCTACAGATAGAAATCATTCAGGTATCAAAAACAACACGTTTCTGAATTCTGTACTATAAACAAGTATTTTTTAGCTGTCATACCTGACTAGCAGCCGGAAACATGGTCTAAAAATACGTGAAACGTCCGTTAGTTCGGTCAAAAATAGGCAAATCGTCCAATAGTTTAATCAACCATAGCTCAATCGACCGTAGCTGAGTTAACCGTAGGCGAATCGTCCAATATTGATTTCAACCAATAGTTATTATGAACGTAGGCGAAACGTCCAATAGACATTTTGAATAGTAGGTGATTCGATCGTAGTTACATATTGGCAAGGTTTGCCAGCCTTTACTAATTCTACGCCCATTAAGTCGCAGAAAACCCGTGAATTTAATCCCTCTTTTCCGTGGAATTGGAAATCGAATTAAATGGTCTGTATCAAATTCATTAATATATGAATAATTTACTGTCACGCGCTACGAAGTGCGCGCGGGTCAGCTAGTAATAAATAAAAGGCATTTTTCAACTTTGTGATAGGTATAACCTACTAGCACGTTACACGACAATTTTAAGAAACGTTTTTAACTTTGACTGAAAACACTATTAATGTTGGTTAATTGTTATTGTCACCGGTGCGGTGTGCAATAGCCAATGGGCCTTCTGATATATTTTTTAATTAAGCTTTTTTTTTTTATAGCAGACTAATCAAGCGTTTGACCGCAATCTCACCTGTTGGTAAGTGACGATGCAGTCGAAGTTGTAGCACGCTTGTTTAGTAAGAACCTAGTCACTCTTGATTACTCTTGCTCTCTCATTTTACAATTTGAAAAATACCTTTAAGTGTTCTCGATGATAGATCGAAACGAGGGCCCAGAGGCGTCGATGTTTCGTAGAAATTTATACCACAACTAGATATTACCTCTGGGGAATCTAAGAAATACTTCCTAGAAACCAATATTCTATAAACTGTTCTGGCCTTGTTGCTATCTTTGATTCAGTTTGAAGGGAACTGCTTACAGCAATAAGACTGCCAAAAGTGACCTAATTGATTTATTTATGATGTGATAATATTACAAACGTTAGAAAATTTAATAATAGGACATAAAAGCTTGCTTGGGTTCTCTAACAATTTTCATTTATTTGATTATGAATTAATTTAAGCATTCCTGACATTAAATCTAACGGGGTGCACTTAAAAACTGGACAAGTTACTAAATTCGATGAATAGATTCCAATTGTCGCCTTAAAGTGACTTTAACGTCGCAAAAGTGACTAAATTAAACATTAAAAGATGATTGATGAATGATAATGAAAAAGGTCATAGAACAAACAACATTAACAACATTGTAACCGGCCCGTTCATGACCGAGCATGATTGTCCGACTAAATATAGAAAAAGAGGATTATATCCGTCTGTTTGTCCACGTACTTACCGCGGTTTTATAACTGGGAGCCCATTTAATACCATTGTTTGCGATATTAAGGTCTTCGGATCTTCTGTTAATGGTCCAACGAGGAAACACCGCGTTTCGTTTTTTTTACTTATTGGATTTCTATTTTAACTTTCCTCGTTCTTATCACTAGGTATCATTTTCTTTAATTTGACTATAACCTTCGTCATCTTTGCACTGACTCAGTTTTTACGTAATACATAAATTGTACCTATACTACTTCATTTTTTCCTCAATGTGACAGTTTTAATCTAGTCGAAAATGTTGCTCAGTAAATTCTTGCATTAAAATCCATTTCTGAGACATTATTCATTCTTATTACCTGTCGGCTTATCGCTCAGTCACAGTGAAACTGCAAAACTACACTTTTTATACTCATAAACAATTTTCTTCGTTTCAGGTAAGGCAAAACGACTGAGTCACCGTCTCAGCAATCGCCGCGGTAAAGTATTCCAATTCCAACATTATGTAAATACGGCGTACAATTAAATCGCGGTTACTCAACGTTGAACCGAGTCGATATTTGAAGTGGCACTCGGCAATAACTCTCAGAACTTGGACGTCATTCATTACCATATCTTACAAAAGTGGAGGCGACGGAGTCACTCGACCCGCGGCTCCGGAATACGCGGGGTTTGTAAATAGCGACCTCAAATTTAAATGAAGGGCCTCCAGTAGGTTCGAGTGGGAAGGATAAAGAGCTCTTTGTTCGACACCTACGTCACCGATCATCGTCCCCGCAGGACCGTACCCAGCGGCTCACGTCCCCGCAAACCATCTCGTTACTTGAAAAGAAATACCTCGCCCTTGAATGCTTACGCGCGCCGAACGTAAATGGGTCAAATGTTCGAATCGAGCCCGAACAAGCGACAGACCCAAAATAGAGAGCGTTGATAAACGAACTGTTATTCGGTTCCAGCGTGCGATACGAATTTATGTCACGTCCATACGCACACCGCCCGTAGTAGCGTCGCTGGTAAACGACACCGACGTCATTAATAAACTTATTACTGGTATATTAAGTCTTTTCTGGAGAAACCTCGAGATCGCTGACTCCAATAACGCCCTAATTAGTGTTGCTCCACGTATAGCACCTCCGTACATAATATCACATCTCCGCCTCGCCCAGGCGTGTCAGCTGTTCGCGAGGTCGTCGACCGGAGGGCTGGTGACGTCACGGCCCTGCCGCGCCCTCCGTCACCCCGCACCCCCCGCTGCGCACGCCCGCACCCCCCGCACCCTTCTGAAGGACAATTATTTGCAGGATACCATTCATCATTGTTACCGGCTTACAAAATCCCTTTGTTCTTATAAATTTTGGGCACGCTCGAAACACGTTTTTACGACGCGTTTAAAGGTGAAATAATGTGTGTCAGTGTTATAACGCCGTCCCGAGGCAGCCACTCGTTATTGCCGAGGGTTTTTAGATTTATTTGTAGATATAATTGAAGCGTTGCGTAATTATAGTTGTAATGGGTTCTTTGAATGGGATCATTTCGGTGGAACCGGCTCGTTAAGGTTACCTTTTGAAGATAGACATCACGTTGTGAAAACGCATTGTATTAATAGCAGTGAGTTCTCTTGTCGCAAAATGTTCCTTTCTCAAAAATATCCGTAACTCAGCGGATCAAGGTCGTAAGTAGTGCGTACACATGGGGTAGTGATGTTCGTAGTGCACCCTTCGAATATGACGCGTTACGCGCGTGGAATTTGCGCCTGAGGGCTCGGATTGGGGTAGGCCTCGTCAAACGAAATCATCTGCAGTGCAGCGGATGTACGCCCCGGGCACTACTGCTGTATTTTAACCAACTCTGTACAATAAAATACTGATATACAGGCATTTTAATTTGAAAACATGTGTGTTCTGCCATGTTTTGAAGGATCTACCTTTCCTCATATAATATTTGTACAATGTACAAGTATGTGATTAGAATTCGAAGAAAAACCAATTAATTAGCTTAGAAATTACTAATACTCTATCGTCTTGCAGTGGATTACCTCCTCCTCTAGCGCAAAATGTTACATAAAATCAATAGGTATGTTATGTCGCTCTTGTAAAGTCAAATTTTACATACAAATAAGATAATTTTGACGTAAAAATTAAAAATAAAGTCTTGCCTATAAAAAATCAGTGAAAAACAATATTACTATCGGCAAACTCCAGTGTTTCCCCAATATTAAAACACAAGAAAATGCCTTTAAAACAAATATAACCCATCTCATAGGAGGAACGTGTCAAAGTGTTGCGCGTCGGGTCTCAAGGTGGCTTCACCTCGCGTCGGAACAATTTGTCGTATCACTTGAAATTCTACGTCTTGAAATCTCTTTATTGGAATCGTCGGAGTTGTTTGTTGGCCGAGATAGATTCACTATCCAAAAGATGTGACATCAAGTTTCGTTCTTGGTGTGGCTTCTTTAACTGGGCGCCACAATTCTGCCAATGTCCGCATCTCCGCATCCTAAAAAAAGTCCGCACCTTAAAAAGCATGCACAAACACAAAACATAAACAAACAACAAAACACACAACAACTTAAACATAAACATTAAGTAACAGTTAAGTAACTGTTACTCTGCATAAACTTTGTGCTAGAAACGACTGGGATACTGGGATGAGACTCACCACCTACCCATGTAAATATCATTATTTCTCTCCCTGAAAGGTTGTCTGGAAGAGATCGCTTTTAGCGATAAGACCGCCAATTGTTACACTAATGTCGTGATTTTGTGTTATAGTTTTAAGTTTTCTGTATGTTTGTAGTGTTTCAATAAAGAGTTTTCTATTCTAATCTAATCTATGAGAATATGGCCGGTAATAATTATTACAGGGATTTCTTTCAACACAATATTATTTGTACGCAAAAAATGGGTTAAAATCTTTAAGACAAGTCATCTGTGACAATAAGAAATTATATAATATTAGGCTTAGTTGTTTTATCAGTAAGTCTAAGCTACGCGTACCTAACTACATACGTACCAAATTTCAGCTCAATAGATTAAAGCAGTTTAGTTGTGACAGAGAAACAAACACACATACACACTACAATATTAGTGTGATCGCTTATCGGGATAGACAGTCAACAAATTTCGTTTAACACATTGACTGCTGAAAACACAACAGGTGTGTTTATGAGGTCGGAACGCGAGTGCTGAAAAACACAAACGTTGCGTTCAAAGGATTTTAATTGTAATATATGTATATTTAAGAAAATTAATTATATTAATTATAATAGTTCTATAAAACGCCGCCACAGCCAATGTGTTAAGTAAATGCCTAGCTCAGTTGCTGAATGTGAGACCATTATGTCATGCCTCTAGTTAGTTTCTAGAATATTCCACCGTCCAGTTATTGCCTCCAGCGGTAAATATGGAATAGAAGCGACTTGTTTGCAATGCTGTTATTATTTAGACTTGCGGCTTGGACTCTGGGAGCACTGATATTAAATGTATAAAAGATTCTGCCACTGTAGAATTGAAATGATGTGAAATAAAATGTACTCGTTGGCTGTAAATGTTTCAAAGGATGAAATTATAATAACTATAACATTAAATAGACATTAAAGGATGAAAAGGCGGTATTTTGTACTTATGTACTTGTATTATATTAACGTAAACGAACGTCTTGCAGGTTATCTATGTGTAATTTTTCTAACCAATTTATATTATCAGATGCAAATGTTATTTCTTGATAAAGACATTTTGACGGCGTTTTGTTATTTTACTAGCTAATCTCCGCGAAGAAATCAATTCTTAATGGAGGTCTGCGTCATAAATCCTATCTGTATTACAAAATTTAAACCCGTTTCGTTCAGCAGTTTGAGTTGTGAGTTGATAGATCAGTCAATCAGTCACTCTTTCCTTTTTAATATTGAGATAAGTTACATCTTAAGCCACAAAATAAATGTTTATAGAACTTCAGCAGAGTTGTTCACTTATCCGTTAGGGGACCGAATTGTCAAAAATGTATGAAATGACGTATTATGACGACCCCATTATTATAATGTCATATGTCATTGCGTACATCACCGTAAGTCATGAATCTGTACAATGTACATTATTATGCTATCAATTAATCAAATGTCCTCATAAGATCCGAATACGGAGGGTGATTAACACAATCAAATCGAGAAAACACGTTTGAATAAATTAACTAAAGCATTTACATACGACCACAGAAAGTTTAAATAATTAGATGTAGTTTTACGGG
Source organism: Hemithea aestivaria (assembly GCA_947507615.1). NCBI lineage: Eukaryota > Metazoa > Arthropoda > Insecta > Lepidoptera > Geometridae > Hemithea > Hemithea aestivaria. The sequence continues at coordinate 16,391,585 of OX382333.1, read as the reverse complement.
ACAGAAATGAAGCATCTTCAGTATGCCAAATTGTTCGTAGATTATACGGGTATCTTACACTATGACTTATGTTACACAAAAACGGCGTGTTTTTGCTTTGACACACATCCACTTACATCTCAGATGGTCTTTTTTTGTGTGGTTGTATATTACAATTGTATGTTTCGGTGAACGTACCATTTGTTGTACATAGAAGAACGGTCCCTTTAGCCAAGTTGAGGACACACTTAAGGTACACTTGAGGTAAAAATGTAGCTAAAAAAATTTAGGTAGGTACTAAATTCTTCGACCTTCATCCCCATTCCCCATGCTTTTATTTTGCATTAGCCTCAAGCTCAAGGGCCTATATCTCAGGTACTCGTACAATCAAGTAAGCTTACTATAGGTGCGTCAATTATTGGTTTCGCAAGCTAAATCCAATAGTTTTTTTCATAAAACACCTTGCCTTTGTTAAGGTCCGATTGACGAAAACGTAGTTGGAAAATCAAACGTTTATAAATGGACAATGTATGCGCATACATTAGCTGGTGGCTTATAAAAATGGTGTTATTAATGAACACGATTCGCGAGTTCATTGGACACATTAATGCTTCACTTGTTATAGTTTAACTACTTACGATTGTATTGATATTAGAAATTGGAATTATGACAATTGGTATGTGACAAAAAAGTTGGCAAATTACAATTTCCACAACAAACCAACTTTTTCTAATGTGTAAAAAGAGACTGGATGTAGATATGGCTTACTCCAGACTCCAGGATCAAAACAGTTAGGGTAAAATTTATTCAAGTCATACTACAAACCGCTCTGCATTAAAGTAACAATTTTTCAGATAAGAATTTGTTCTCTATATCTTGAATTGATAGGTAAACATAATATTGTTAATGTTGCTGTATTCAAAATGTTGTCATAGTATACGAAAATTTACCCTCTTTTGATAATATAAGTGGCGTTCCTTATATTTTTCACAATTTTGATGCGAAGCACAACTGTTTCGTGTCTTTTTCAGTAATATTTTCCTCGTCCATGCTCTACATCTAATAAAATGCATCCATACTATTTTTTTTTTAATTTTCGTGGTAAAACATACATTGTTTAGCCTCACAAATCACATTTCAGAATCAACTTTCTTTTGAAATTAATTGCCACGTTCAAACTGTCTCAATATTGACGATTTGTAACATAAAAAGAGTTTACAACTCATTTAAAAACGGATTCAAACTCCAGCTAAATATATGTTTTATGCCCGAAGAGGTAACATTTATGATACCGGTTTTATGATAACTCGAATTGCTTCGATAACTCGTGAAAGTTTTTTTTATCAAAATTTGGAGTGACCTTGTGGAGTCAATCGGTCATAGATAAATGACATTCACCTTGATAACGTTGTTGTGACTACTTATCGGAGGGCTTACGTGATTGCCTTACGTAATTTGTATTGAACATTCTCTTATCATGTTTGGTAAACTGTAGAATTTCCAGGTCACCCTTGAAACTAACAAAAGTTACGAGTCACAAAAATTTTCCTGCATCACTTTAGTATATTTTATCCGCCTGTAGTGTGCATTAGTTCATATTTGTAAAAAGTACGCCGATGAATTATTTAATTGTTTTCCATCTCAGAGGAACTGTGGGCCTGGACTATCACTCAGTGGAGCCCACCTGTCCGGACACAACGACGTGGCAGGCCCAGAACCCGTTGGAGATACTAACTTGACTCCTATCTCAAAGATTAGAACCTTACCGCTACCCAGAGAAAGGAGTGGATAGAGAGAAGGGAGGCCTTTGCCCCGCAGTAGGACAGTATGGGCTAATAATAATAATTATTTCCTAGGAATCTGAAAGAGTTAGGTTTTTAGTAACGAATCAGGTATGCCTCTTGGATACTGAAACTGCCAATTGACTAAAACACTTAGTAACAAGTAACAAGGCAAGACAACATTTGATTATTTGAATTCTTTCTCTATAATTTCTTGATTTAACTACTTTTATTTCTGATAGTTCGTTTGCATTTTATTAATAGCATATTGAAGTTTAATTTGTAAAATATCCGCAGCAAATGTAATTAATGCATTGGTTCTTGGATTGTTAATTGCTGCAGCAATTTTACAATTTCAATTTAATCAAGCAATTTCATCAAGGCATGCATTAAAATATTATCAGAAACTAAAGTAATTGCGCCAGATAGCGCGGGAATAAAGACACTACGTTTTCCAGATCATCAATTAAGAACCTTCTATAGCTCTTTGCTTGGCTCAATATACGAGTATATTTGGGTACTGTTCATTGTTTTTTTGCCAACTTCAGCACGACTCGGGAATTTAACCTAATCATCTCTCAATTTTGCTTTATTATAATGAACGATATTGCGTTTATATTTATGTTGGCACCTCTCAGTCAACGTTTTCATCTTAGGCATGAAGGTACAGATTATGATACCTTGTCCTTCTTACCTTGATCATCATTTGACCCTTCTCTCCTCCATCTCCTAAGGTAGTATTTAAACGCTTCTCAACATTGTTTTTCGTCTCAATTAGAACCGTGTACCTATTATAATGTTTTAACTTTACGTTTGTGTAAAATGTATTTGAGAACAGTAGGTAGTAGTAGTATTACCTACATTCTGATCAGTTCAAACCTTGGGTGTCACATTTGGTTTGATTCGCGATATATTCGTTTATTACAATAATCTGTATATCATCTACAATACTCATAAATATTTCAATGTTTTTCTGTTCCTCTCAGATTGATATACAGCAATGTATGTTCGTTAAACGATGCGATTTTTGACGCTAATGATCTATGGTTCTGTGTAAATTAATGAAAGTTAATATGGAATTAATTACTTTGAATTTTTAATAGACGTTATTGCGACTCGATCTATAAATGTCATTTTCGCAAATTATAATTAACAGACATCCGAACTTTCTCATGTTAACATTAATAATTATGTCACAGAATTACTGGGTTGAGGATTTTAAATGATTTTTTTTATAATGATTAGTGACGACAAACAGATCAGGTGCATGATGATAAGCATCAAGATTGCTTATATCAGACCCAGTGGGTCCTTGTGTGTGGAAAAATAACTGCACGCGCCTGTCACTCTAAGATATCTGTTGTTGAAGTGCCCAGTAATGTCGCTGGTAACATTGCCCTTGAATCCGGAACACAGTGATGCCAGGATTACTGCTTGGCGGATGGAACTTCCCAGGCGACCTCTGCAATAGAAGTCTATCACTTATCACTACCAAAATATATACCAAAATATTAATCCTAGGTGACATTGTACTGATATTATGGGCAGCGTTATCTCTTAACATCAGGAGAGCTTCTTGCTCGTCTTCTTACTCTTCGCATATAAAAAAATACATTTCGTACATCTATTGAATACCTAGGTAACACTGTAACTGGAGATTCCAGTCACTGTACTAGGTATTCATAGGCGTTATCGCGGCAAACGTCGAGCTCACAAGCAATATTCAACCGAACATACCAAATTTATGTAGAAAGTAGTATTCTAGAAAGTAATTGATAAGATAAATCCTTGCATCACCTCGGCATGAGCGACTCGTGGCGCGAGCAGGCGCGGGCGCGTAACCTTGCGTACTATGATAAACAAGTGACGTCACAGCTATTTATACCAACAGCGGCGCGGGTCAATGAACTCGCCGCGTATCCGAGCACTGCGCGTATCGCGATTTGTGTAATATTCGTTGCGCCCGCGCATCACCTCGCCATATTGCCATATTGCCACTTCGGGACGCTCGGAGTGACTCAATCAAAGCTCTTTTTGTTCAATACTGAGTCATGAATATGGGCCCGATAATGAGATCCTTTGTGTTTGATAACACATATCTATTAGGAGTGAATGTTAATCTAGGTAGATGGTTCATTATTTCAGCAAACGCTATATCTGCATCACACTAGTATTTGAGTTTGAGTATATACCTGTGCGTAAGTTCAAGATTATGCCTTGACCTGATTATTTTTACTAAACATAAAACTGAATGAAAAATTATTATGATGAATTATTATTATTTTTATCGAAATAAATGCTTTGAATTTGAATAAAACAACTGTAGCGACTGAGTCCTGGAATAATGATTATAGGGATGCCTTTGTTTTTAGCTAGTAGTACAACTACAACCTACCTTACCAGACAATTTAAGCAGTGTCTGTTTGATTTGATTGGGCACTGGGTACTGGGTACTTCCGTTGTTGACATAGTATAAAACCAATCCTAGAGCAGCAGGGTAGACCACAAGTTGGGCAAATGTGTTTACTACTTAGACTTTTTCATTTATTATAACTCTACCGGATCACATTATTACGATCGGCCTTGATTGAATCAATCGTTCACCGACTCCACAAGTCTTGCCAAAAATGCCATCTAAACATTATCATCACTTCTCATCGATACCACGGCCAAATAACCGTGAAAGTGGAAAGTGGAAACTATTTCAGCTAACTGGCGAGCTTCAGTAAGCTGACTCTAAATTGGCATGTGAAACTGAACGCTTTGGAACTATACTAGTCTGAAGGTTGTTTTCGAAAGGTTGGTGTGAATATGTGAAAAGTGCTGCGAGATGACGCGTGATAGCACAGTGCACAGATATCCCAGTAGGTAGGTAACAGTGTACCTAGAAATTTGCATCATTGCGAAACCCTGGTTAACACTGTGCTGATTGTGGGCAGCCGTATCTCTTACCATCAGTTGAGCGTATTGTTCGTCTTCTTACTTCTCACGTTACGTTGTTAGACTAGAAATTGAGTGAAAATAATTGGCACTGAATGTTTGCAAAAAAATATTGGGTGAAGCTGATAAGATGACATGCCTCATATAATAGGTACGTTTACCAGTTTAAAATCGTAAGTTTTAACCACAATTTTTTTAAATAATGCTAGTAGCTTATTAATATTGTAGACATTATTGTACACATCTTTGAAATAATAGAAATTGATTCAGGCAAAGAATTGAAAAAAAAAAATCAGGTATGTAAGTATTGAAACGAAAGTAGTATTTATTGCAAAAGAAAGTTGTTAACATTTTCATTTATAAAATAGTTAAATGTGAAAGAGTACAAATAGTTATTTTATAAATGGAACTAAAACCGGAATAAGTGAATGCAAAATTAGACAGGTTATTCGTTATTTATTTCGATATAAAAGTTGGAAAAGAAAGGTATCAAAAGGCGCACAAAGATGCAAAGCAAAAAAATATGTCAATCCTATTTATACCCGGCTGAAAATCAGCGAACGGCATTTGGTATTCCAACAGAGTTCACGCATTTACATAATCACTGATTTTATTTTGGTTTTGTTAATTTTATTCTGCGATACAATTTATACAATAGGCATTTTGAAAATTCTATTTCCTATTGTTTAGTAAGTTGGTACCTGAGGTTGCTTTCTATCTTTATTTTCTTTGTTTTAGGAACAGTAGTTTAAGTAAAAGACGGTGGTTTTCATTATTGTATTTCTTCATTTTTTCATTTTTAACCCCCGACGCAAAAACGACGGGGTGTTATAAGTTTGACGTGTCTGTCTGTCTGTCTGTCTGTGTGTGTGTGTGTGTATGTGTCTGTCTGTGGCATCGTAGCGCCCAAACGGATGAACGGATTTTGATTTAGTTTTTTTTGTTTGAAAGTAGAGTTAGTCGAGAGTGTTCTTAGCCATGTTTGGTGAAAATCGGTCCAAGATGGCCGCCGCTACAAAATGGCAGATTACTTTTTTCTTCCACGACCCCCTCAATATGGGTATCAAATGAAAGAGCTTAACGAGTAGATTACAGCCCACTATATAAAATTTAAAATCCAAGATGGCCGCCATCAAAAAATGGTGAATTACGTATTGCGTTGGGGGTTTTTTTAAATTTTTAATTTAATTCACTTGTGTACTGTGTCATTTCCATATTGTCTGCAAGAAATCGCCTAGTGCGATTAGACCACCATTGTTAATGAATTTACGTTATCTGGCTCAGTAAGTTTGTTTTTAACTTTTTAGTATGCAATAAAGTAATATTCTATTATATTCTTTCTTCGTGCTAGAAAATTGTTTTAAATATAATATTTTTGGCAATATTATGCGCCTTTACATATTCAAAATTATTCCTTTAATAAAAAATCTCTGCAGTAGAAGCACAGAATATCAAACAGTAACATGAAGGTAGTAAGACTTTTCCTGTGTTCGTTCTACCTTCCTATTAGAGCAAAATGCTTTCAATTTGCCGGGACTTGTGAGTACCGAAGATCCAGCATAAAGGCAAAGGCATATCGTCCAGCCATCCGGTAATCCTTATTGTGCCTGAGCTTAGCCTTATGACGCTTTCAAAGGCGGAGGAGCGAACTGAAGCGCTAAAATACCTACGTCTAGCTACGTCCAGGTGTTTGTTAAAATATAATGATTTCTGACGGAATTGTGGCTATTTGAAATAGGTTTGCTCTGAGATAGAATCGAAAATGTCTTAATTGTATACCAAAAAACAAGAAATAGTTACAAATACAAGATAAAATTAAAACTAGAGGTAGGTACCTACCTAAATTATAATCGGTGGTCTGGGTAATTAATATTAGTTAGTATTATTTTGTGTAGTCTAGTATTTTCAGATTTAATTTCTCCTCAAGGTGTTTTCTTTTCAAATTAGAAAAGATTAATGAGCCTGACTCTACAATGTGATGTTTGTATCTAAATGTCATGAAAGTTAACTCAAAGAATTCGCGCCGTCACCCATGCTCTCGACGAGCCAAAGAATTTCAGCTTACGTCAAATTTTCGTTCCATTTATTTTCAACTAGAATTTAGATTGAACACGCTCCGAACGATGTTTCGAACACACTTGCAAATGATGCAATGAATATTCCAACGGGCACCATGCAATTCAAATCTAGAAAGTTCCATGTCCAGCCAAATTGGGTAGAGGACAAATTGCCACCTAATACGAATAGTGGTCATTAATTCGTCAGAAACAAGTGGTCGGAGATCACCGAGATTGGTTTGAGTGGAGATTGTTCGGGGGCAATGTCCCCCCATACCTACTGTTGGTCGAGGCGGCCTTGGAAATATGCACGGTCGTTTCCCACCGACCCGTGACGGATGCTGTTCGACGATTAAACTTATGTAAAACCTGCTTTGTAATGGCTGATAAAGTAACAACATGCTGCGTAAATGTACGGATTTTATATTGCTAGAGATTGGATTGAAAATCTGTTAAAGCTGTTTATAAATAGGTACACACACTGTTTGTTCTGTTAAATGGAAGCACATGATAACTGAGATGACCTTTGTAGATGATACTTATTTGGTATGTTTGATGGATCAAATTGTAAAAGTGGTTTTACTGGTAGAACGGATGGTTTTGATTGAAAAGTGCGGCTATAAATTTTGAAAACTGAAGTAACACAAATCGGCGATAAAAATTATTAAGTACTCTCAGATACTAGTATTCTTTTATCTGTGTCTCAGATAAGATACAAAGATTGAGAACTGAAATTGAGGATCAAACCAAAAGCGGTCATTATGTCCGTGTTCCGGCATGGTGTTCAATCACTTCAGCAATGACGGACACCACATCTCGGTGACACCACTGATGTTGCAGATTTTTTTATAGGCGACGGTAATAGCACTAGACAGGTCTGCTTGAGTGTCTGTCGGTCTAATAGAAAACAAAATGACAAAACATTACTTGAACAATTTGAACTAGATATCAACCAGAGTTTCATTCGTCGTACGAACGTCGCGTCCACTCTGTCTACCGACTATTTATACTTAGTTATGTGACAAGAGCGTGTTACGCAAGAACATATCAAAATATCCGAGTTACCAGGTCCATACGTCGTACCTTCGTCAGTGCCTTCCCGCGGCGGCCATCAGCCGGGACATTCCGCCTGAGTTGTTACCTCGATACCCCACCGTTGAATATTTACGCATCTTCGACCCCGACGTATGTTTTTATTTATATGAAAGTGACCGCTACCGTCATGTTTTATTTAGCTCGCTCTTAATTGGACCGGAAAATTGATGGTTCGCCCGAATTATACATACCTATTTGAATTTTTATCTAATAACTTTTTGCAGCTTGATCGATTTAATAACCCAGTAAACCTCTCTCGCAGAGTTACATTCTCCAGTCTCGTAAACTTTAGCATTATTCTACCGTGGTAGGTAATATTGGAAAAATATTTCCAAGTTAGTAACTTACTGAACCAACGACCGCGCCCTCAGTTTCACTCGAAAACTTTGAAAACTCCTCGCCCACCCCGCATAGGTACCTAATAATAGCTAATTTACTAGTATTGAAAAAAATTCACGGCCATTAGATCCCGAGATTCAGTGGAGGCGGGGTTTGTTTATAGGCCATACAGTTCCTTCGGTTTGTTATGTCGGTAGTTTATTCGCGGACTAGTTATTGATAATGATCGCATTTATTGGTTGTATAATAGCGCCTCTGCCTATAACTCTGCCGTTTTTACGGCCCTTTATGAGGCTCCGTCGATTGCTGATTTAAGTGCTTCGATGCTTCGGATTTTGGGTATTGCTTTCTTATTGATAAGCTCCATTAATTTTATATCTGCTACATTAACTGTGGGGCTTAATGATTTACTATTAATAAAGTCTTCTTCGTACAATATCTCGAGCGACTAATATATCAATCACTACATAATATAGCTGTCAAAATGCTGCCTTTTCACTTACGGAACATCACTTAGCTCGTACGTTATAATGATTTTGTTTCATTTCGAGTCCATTGTTAATTCAAAGTTTCTAATATTCTTCACGCACAGATAAACTTAACGGTTCTTTATCTTTGCTATTAAGAGAATTTACGCATATTATGATTTGTATACGGTGTTTTTGTGATGTAGCAATCGGATGGAATTAGACCGGCTAGGTTGACTTACTTAGCAATTGGTGGGCTGTGTGCCGATAGACCCATAGGTTTTATGGCAGCGATACGATGCTAACCTAATTCGCGTGCGACTTTCACCGTGTGCCACTGCTTGGAGACTTGGAGGTGAAACTAATAACGATCTAAATATAAACTGTTTACGAGATTCAGTTCAGGTTATACCTTTGGAATAAGATACAAAGAAATTGTTCTCGCATTAAACATAATAATATAGTGATTCTGTGTAGCTTAGGCATTCCACTTAACTTAGTAGGCTTACTTAAACTACCTACGTTTTAAGATTGTTTAATTTCCCTTACATTGTCTGTACTCTCATTGACCAGTATATTTCTCCAGTTCCGTGACATCTGGTAGAAGAAGTTGGTCCTTGCATTATGCAGAATGATAAATTAAATAACTATATAGGTACATTGTACTTATCTTTCCAATGATGATGTTACGCTTGCCAAATATAGTTGAATATAGTGTTATATCAGTAGGTTAGCCAAATAAGGGTCTAAAATACACAGCCGTGTTGGTAACATCATTGACGATTCAAGCGACGTCGTAAACCTTTTTACAATTTGATTCTATCCATAAAAGAAGAATCGATACCGATGTACGATAGCTCCGAGGATGCAGCTCGCCTTATCGTGATTCTATCCATTGGATGCTTATCGGATACCGTCCATTCTGGTACGTGATATATTAGTTTGGTCCTGATTTTAAAATTCTGTGGATACGCGACCACCGGCCGTGCAAACGTTGAACAATGTCTTAGCTAAGTGTACTCAATGTTAGTTATATATTTTACCTGTTGTACAGTAGCCTATATTATTGTTCCAGGGCCAGGGTCTAAGCCATCTCTCAACCATGTCGTCCCGATTAGGTGTAAAGAAAAACAAATAAAATATACAACCAGACACCCATATATATACCTAGTCAGGTCATAAGTATTGTCACACAGTAAAAACTTTTCTTTTAGAATGCTGGCCACAAAAAAGTTTATTGAATTCGAATTTCGAATTGTTCATGAAAATAAAAATGTATACTTTTTAGAATTTTACTCATTTTTAAATATGGAGTGGACGCTTAAAGAAGACCGTGTTGCAGTTATTGCGTTGCATCGTTGCGGTTACGCGCCAATTCAAATTTTTGACATACTGAAAAATTTGAATATAACCAAAAGATTCGTTTATCGTACCATCAAACGATACAATGAAGACTAGTGTAGATGACAGGTCAAGAAGTGGTCGCCCTCGGTCTGTTAGGACTCCAGCAGTGATAAAAGCTGTGAAGGCGCGAATTCAAAGAAATCCCAAACGTAAGCAGAAACTGTTGGCCCTTCAGATGGGGTTAAGCAGAACCACGGTGAAAAGGGTGTTAAATGAAGACTTAGGGCTTCGGGCATATCGAAGAAAAACAGGACATCGTTTAAATGCTCGTCTAATGGACCTGAGACTGAAGAGATGCCGCGCTTTGTTGAAGCGGTACGCGAGAAAAAAATATCGAGAAATTCTTTTTTCGGATGAAAAAATTTTTACCGTAGAAGAGAGCTACAACAAACAAAATGATAAGGTGTACGCACACAGTAGTGAAGAAGCGAGCAACCGTATTCCGCGTGTCCAACGAGGTCATTTTCCATCCTCGCTCATGGTATGGTTGGGAGTTTCTTATTGGGGCTTACCAGAGGTACATTTTTGTGAGAAAGGTGTAAAAACGAATGCAGTTGTATATCAAAATACAGTCCTGACGAACCTTGTGGAACCTGTTTCTCATACCATGTTCAATAACAGGCACTGGGTATTCCAACAAGATTCGGCGCCAGCTCATAGAGCGAAGAGCACACAAGACTGGCTAGCGGCGCGTGAAATCGACTTCATCCGGCACGAAGACTGGCCCTCCTCCAGTCCAGATTTGAGTCCGTTAGATTACAAGATATGGCAACACTTGGAGGAAAAGGCGTGCTCAAAGCCTCATCCCAATTTGGAGTCACTCAAGACATCCTTGATTAAGGCAGCAGCCGATATTGACATGGACCTCGTTCGTGCTGCGATAGACGACTGGCCGCGCAGATTGAAGGCCTGTATTCACAAGTGAATTAAATTAAAAATTTAAAAAACCCCCAACGCAATACGTATTTCACCATTTTTTGTATGGCGGCCATCTTGGATTTTAAATTTTATATAGGGGACTGTAATCTACTCGTTAAGCCCTTTCATTTGATACCCATATTGAGGGGGTCGTGGAAGAAAAAAGTAATCCGCCATTTTGTAGCGGCGGCCATCTTGGACCGATTTCCACCAAACATGGCTAAGAACACTCTCGACTAACTCTACTTTCAAACAAAAAAAACAAAATCAAAATCCGTTCATCCGTTTGGGAGCTACGATGCCACAGACAGACACATACACACACACACAGACAGACAGACAGACAGACAGACAGACAGACAGACAGACAGACAGACACGTCAAACTTATAACACCCCGTCGTTTTTGCGTCGGGGGTTAAAAATCACGGAGGTCATTTTGAATAAACTTTATTGTCATAAGAATCTATGTTTTGTTAAGTTCATTTTGGTATATAAATGGTTACATAATAAATAAACTTGTTCCAATAATTTTATATTAAACATGTGACAGAATTTATGACCTGACTATATGACTGATATAATATGACGGCTGCCGAACTTTAATTGGTGCAGTTTGTCAATATATGATCTGTTCTGTACTGTCTGAAGAGAAATTAACATCTAGTTGCCAGTGCTAGTTGCTGCGTTTACTGTCTACAAAACGCCTAAATTTCTTAATGGCATTCCTTTTGATTTTGCTATTCCCCAGTCAATTCTCCTCATGTGTGGCTTTAATTCAGTTTAATTAAGCTTCCCTTTCTTTGACTCGCCGATATTTTTATCTATATTCGAAGGGTTTTCTTTCATGTTTTCCGTACATTATTGTGGAGATTGTGTATTGTAACGTTAGTGGATTGAAGCAAGGTTGACGAGGGTCGCCGCTTGCTCAAGAAACCGTCGGAATAGCTCCTTCATCCGAATAAATCTAATAGTTAGTGCGTGATTGTAATTGGACGTTATTTTTGTACAAATACCTACGTCATTATTGAATTGATATACTTTATGAAAGTTAATTTTGCATGTTCTGTAACAATTTTAAGACTGTATTAAGAATAACGGTTTGGTGCCTTACTGTAATGTTATTTTATTAAGTAAATCAATATTTTTAGTAAGGAATATCAATAGTAGGGAATATAATAGACAACAGTTTATTGAACACCACAAATACAATAGAATAAGCTTTAAAAAAATACTCATCGGAGAAAAAAGATCATAGAGCATATTATGCAAGTTGTATGAAAACCACTGCGGTGTCGTTTTAAAATTCTAAAAATAATGTTTAATTCGAAATCACCGCAATTGGATCTATAGTGGTGGTATAGTGCGTGGTTTAAAATAAGATTTGTAGATTATGTTACATTATACCTTTTAAAAAATTCTCATGGGTGATGTTGTAGGTCTTGTACAAACTAAATAGTTATGTTTATGTCCTCTACAAATTACGAAACACATCAAATCTAGCTACAATACTAAAAGCGTACCATGGCTACGTAGCTTCGGTATTAAGCTATGGACTCGTACTTTGGGGCAATTCGACGGATAAGCAGAGAGCCTTCTTGGCTCAGAAAAAGTGTGTGAGAGCAATAGCCGGAATACCACCATGGGAATCGTGCAAGCCACTCTTCAAAAAGTATCGATTACTAACTCTACCTAGTATGTATATTCTGGAAACAGCTAAATTCGTGAAATTAAATCCTAATTTATTTACTAGAGCAAAGGATATTTTCCCCAGAAATACCAGAAACCGAAATAGAATTGTATCGTCATATGCAGCCAAAACAAAATTGATGTCAAACAGTTGTCATGCAATGTGTGGCAAAGTTTACAATGCTATCCCAAGAGACATACAAGAGTTACCTACCAATAGATTCACTCGGAAGCTCAGGTCGTGGCTCATAGATAAATGTTATTATTCTATCTCAGAATTAGTAAAATAATTTTATGTAGGTAATGTAGGCAACTCTTATCACTTATTGACATGTATTCTTTAATTTTTTCCTGAATTATAATTATTTAATAAGTTTATAAATTATGAGAAGATTTGCATGCCACAATGTGGCAAAATGTTATTGTACCTTTATAATAACACTAACATCTGTTATGCTACTAACACTTTAAGCAAATAAATGAATTATGAATTATTATGAATTATGTACGTATCTAGTAAACTTGGCGAACTGAACTGAAACTGCAACTTAACTGTTCTGTTGAAGTGTAAACTCCAATTCTTATATTCCTCTATTCTATGCAATCCAATATAATCCAATTGTTCTTCTATCTCTTTTCTATTCTTCTATCTTAGAGGGCATTCTACAGCCTGCATTTTATAGGTGCTTCAATATGCAACTGCTGCATGAAGGTAGAGTAGTCACATAAGGAAGCGGCGAGTTGTTTTGCGAACTACTTTCAGACGGTTTACTCGACGCATCCACCACTATTGGATGCGGCAGATGCTGCGTTATGTGGTAGCAATGATAGTGCTAGGATACACATCTCCTCTATTTTGAGAGAGGATCTTGAGCAGGCTATCAAATCACTTAAGCCCAAAAGATCTGTTGGCCCTGATGGAATCCCTCCGTTTGTAGTAAAGGATTGTGGAGTAGTCCTTTTATCCCCTTTACTGCATATTTTCCAACTCAGCTACAACAATACTGTCTATCCGGATTAGGGATTGCAATCCGGTGTCATTTTCAATCCGGCCGGATCCGGCCGGATTTCCATCAATCCGGCCGGATCCGACCGGATCCGGCCGGATTGATCAAATCAGGATGATTTTTGCTTTTTACTACAATAAGTGATTTAATCAAGTCACTACTCTCATATTACGTAATACTAGCTGCGCCCAGCGGTTTCACCCGCTGTACTGTAACCTATGTATTTAATATGTATTTTATAATATATTATTTATAATAATAATATGCATAATGTATGTATTATAAACTTTCTCACATAATTATTCTGTCACTAGATTGAGATATTGCACACCGCCGTCTATTATTGTATTTACAGTCCTGTTCCATTCCCAGGTTGTCTGTAAGAAATTGCCTAGTGCGATAAGACCGCCGATTGTTTACCTAGCATTAAGATATCTAGATCATTAAGCTTTTTTGTAATTGTTTGGTATGCAATAAAGTATTATTCTATTCTATTCTATTCTATGTGTTGTTCCAGGGTCTAAGCTATATCAAATTTCAGACCAATCGGTCCACTCATTTAGACGTAAAAGAGTAACAAACATACATCCAAACACCCATTCTTACAAACTTTCACGTTTATAATATTAGTAAGATGAAGGTAGTTAAAATCGACTTTATTACCTAACCAATGTTAAGACCGTTAAGACAAATAGATAAAAACATATTTTCATTCAGAACAATTAAAATTTAGTAGGTAGTAGGTAGTGTAGAATTAGACGACATTCTGAATTAGTCACGTCGAATTCCTCAGTATCTGAAAACCAGGCTTTACAACCAGAGGGCCTATTGGCTAATTCTCACCCACTACGATTGATGACAACTTCAATGTACATTGAGGAGGTTTAAGCAAGTATTGTACGCAATTTTGTCTATGGATTCTAGTGTTTTACATATCGTTTGACGATAGCCTTCAGTGCATCCTGCCCACCATGACATACGCCGCCGAGACATGGACGCTAACACATGAGGCTGTCTACCGCATCAAGGTAGCACAGAGAGCCATGGAGCGCGCCATGCTTGACATCAAACTTCAAGATCAAGTTCCAAACATCGAAATTAGGCGGAGAACAAAAGTTCAAGATGCCGGAACGAGAATAATAGGACTCAAATGGAGTTGGGCAGGTCACCTGGCTAGGCGAGGTGACGACAGGTGGAGTAAGATGTTGACTGAAGTTGAAAACCAAGGACAGGCAAACGCAGTGTCGGTCGTCCAGCAGTCAGATGGATGGACGATTTGGTAAAATTGGCGGGTCGCACATGGACTAGATTGGCACAGGACAGGGTTGACTGGCATAACCTGAGGAAGGTCTATTCCCAGTAGTGGGATGTAGAGGGCGGTGGATGATGATGACGAAGTAGAGTAGGTAATACTTATAATTTTACGAAGCAACGAGTAACTCAGTCTTTCTAGATTTCACTTTCACAGATTTATTTATAAGTAGGTAACAATATTAATTATTATGTAGTATTTAATAGATACAATAGTTATACCTTACTCTCGGTGACGAAAGACTCGCACGCATGAATACCACACGCATTAAAAGTACCTACGCATGCAACAGCTATATTATTTTGCCACAAACTACTAGCACCGGATCCGGTCTCCGGATCCGGTATATTTGTACCGGATCCGGTAACCGTTAAATGTGCCGGATCCGGCCGGATTACCGGATCCGATTTCCGGATTGCAATCCCTAATCCGGATTGTTGGAAGGTAACACGGGTAATACCAGTTCCTAAAATTACAGGCAAGGAAGTGAGTGATTATCGGCCGATAGCTATCCTGTCTGTCTTCGGAAAGCTGTTTGAGTCTGTACTACAGTGTCGAATTAGTAAACAAACAGAATGTCAATTAACTGACGCCCAACATGGGTTTAGACAAAATCGTTCCACCACGTCTAATTTGCTATGTTTTTGGTCGTTTGCCGTCAATAACGTAGATGCTGGACTGCAGGTAGATACGACTTATTTTGATTTTCGGAAAGCATTCGACACTGTGATAATGACGTTCTTCTCAGGAAGCTTTCAAAAGCTGGGTTCACCCCGCATTTGCTCAAATTCTTTGCTGAATATCTCCGTGACCGTCGACAATACGTTCAGTACAAAGGCTATGTATCTGAGAGGTACAGCACGTACTCAGGTGTAAGTCAAGGTACAAACCTTGGTCCTATGCTGTTTTCTCTAATGGTAAACGACTTGCCAGATAGTATCAGATCGGCTAAATGTCTATTGTTTGCTGACGATCTTAAACTTTTTATGAGGGTAGAAAGTTACGAAGACACTTTTTTGTTACAGTCCGACATAGACAATGTATTTCATTGGAGCGAATTGAATAAACTGTATTTTAATGAGACAAAATGCTCGGTTGTTACTTTTACGCGGATGAAAAATCCAATAGTTGCCCAATATCGCCTAAAAGATCACGTCTTGCCTAGAGTGAATCTAATAAAAGATCTAGGGGTCTGGATGAGAAGCGAATGTCCTTTAGCGTACACATAAGTAAGACGTGTACCCAAGCTTATAGGACTCTCGGGTTTGTTACTCGCCAGGCCCGGCATTTAGATTCTATACCAGCTGTTAAATTGCTCTACAATGCCTTCGTCAGGAGCAAATTAGAAAGCAATGCGATTATCTGAAGCCCGTACCAGGCAAAGTATACGCTGATGGTAGAGAAAATCCAAAGAAAGTTCCTGAGGTGGCTCTATCAAAAGCAGTATGGATATTATGTAAGGTATCCACACTTATATCCGTCCGATTTTATTTTGGGCATGACAGGCTACAATACCCTAGAAGTGAGACGAATTGTCTCTTTGGTGGAATATGTGGGACGCATAATTAAAGGAAAATTGTCTAACCCTCCTGTCCTAGAGGAAGTTAATATGCTGGTTCCGAATATTTCAGGATACTTTCGGTCTCGGCCTCATAAGCTATTTCAGGTGCCATTTTGTAGGACTGAATTAAGGCAGTTTGCGCCTTTGACTAGAGCTTTAAAAGCTCTTAATGCTCTGTCCTTGAACACAGATGTTGACTTGTTCGCAAGTGAGCTTCACGGAACGATACTAGATTTTGTATGGTCAAATGTTAATACTCTAAGAAAATAATTTAGTATTGCATGTTCTGTAATATTTTTAAGAATACTAAGAATAACGATTTGGTAAACACACTGTAATGTTATCTTAGTAAGCGAATAAATAAATATGCTTCAGTGATCGCCTTCACTCAGGAAGGTCGAATTCCTGTTTGTCATTCACAGAAAAACCCTTGCGTTCGTATGACATAATACCTTCGACCGAATTAAAATTACCTAGAATTGTTTATGCAAGTAGCTTTCACTAAAATAACCGTGGCCTTCGCGCTGGTTATTTATTTGGCATGCGTTCCCTGTCACACTGTGATATGCACAGCCTGTAGCAATACAGGTAGATACCGCGCTATAGAAACAGAAATGACGCCAAGTGCAATTTATAGGTTCCCTTGGTTTAGCAAAAACCTGCAGCAACGGTGACTGCTATCAATCGGAAAGTTCATATATGCCTATATGCCGCTATTCACTTTGAAGAAATACTCGTGTAGCAAAACATTTCCGATTTCCACCATCTGAAGACCTTATGGAAACTAGTATTACCACCTACCTACACTACATCTAATCAGAGTCCGATCCGAATTCTTAAAATGACGGTCCGTCGTAACCCTAGAAATTTTGTATGGTAAGCTACGCACTAAGTCTGTCCGAATTCTGTTAGTGGTTAATTTTTATAAATCTGATAAGAGAGAGAGAGAGAGCAATTGCACTGCGCGATATAAAATTTTTTTAGTACTAGTTATACGACTTTTCTTTTTAAACGGTTTTATTTTGTTTAAATAATAATTAGGTTTGTTTCACAAAGCGCGGTATCTGATTGTATTATTAAAGCCTGCATTGATATAATCTGAGTGACGCGACACGTGCGCTCCCAACGGTTTTCTGATCACTTTGATTAACTGACGACACACCGCCAAGATTACGGATCTTCCTCGATCCACGCAAACATCATGTTGACTCCTATTTTCAGTGGATTATGTAACTTAGATGTGTATTACTGAAATCTGAAAGAGTTCGTTAGCTCAACTGCTTTCTGATTGGGCTAGGTGCTTTATTATATGTCAGTGAGCGCCGAACCCTCGTCGCTGTTATGAGGGACGAACTCTCGTTGGCAACCGTGGTAAGAGTCGTGGTCTCTCACGCTCACCTATCTTCGGCGGGGGAATCCCACATACCGCGCCCCCCGGCGTGGGCTGATGATGTATAACGCATTTTTCCTGGGTAAAAAAAAAGTGAAATAGTAACAAACATACATCCAGACATCCTGACATCCGTACATTCTTACAAACTTTTACGTTTATAATACTAGTAAGAAGTAAGTTATGGAGTTTAGTTATGGAGAACACTCACGATAGTTTTTAAAAATCGTATAAGAAGTAAGTTGTCTACTACCTTATGATCGCGGCTTTGATAGGGCATCTCTTATCAGAGGTCTACGTCGTAAAACCAATCTGTTCCAAATTTCAACGCTATCCATTATCTATTTAGTTCTGTTACCAAATATGCCTATGTTTAACCACATCCCATCTAATGCAAAGTTAGTTTTTAGAGTTATTCTAGAATCTAAGCTATATTCCAAATTTCTCTTCTTTCATCTATCATTAGTCAACCGTTTAGGCGTTAATAAGTATACAGACAAACTTGTCTTTGTAATATTAGTCTGTTATGCAACAGTGCATTAAACTTAGTTTGTAAGAGACTTAGGAACAAACTGTGAGGAGCAACCCTGCGTCATAGAGATTGTAGATCGTGAACGCCTTGGGTGCAGTGTTAATCATCTCAGACATGCAGTCTTATAATGTAGGCAAATAAGATACTTGCAATGCTCCAATTGCTTGTTAAATGGTTATAGATAAATGTTGCAAAAAGATCATCACTAATAGGTACTGGGAATGGATCTATCTGTCAAAATTTGTAAAAGAATTGTAATGTAATAGCCAAAATCACAAAAAAAATTATACCTTTTATAATTTTAAAAAAATATATATCTTTTATAGCGATAAAAAATAGTCCTATATTTGACTTCTTATTCTAATATTTAAAATGTTTTTTTAGATAGTATACCTACTCAAACACAGACAAAGAAAATGTATCCAAGGTCTCCATACGACCTGTACTTAATATAAAAATAATTAGATATAGAGGTACATGCTCACCTCCTAAGTATACTTCTCCTTTTTGTATCACGTCATATCAAACCTACACGACTTAAAAAAGAAGCATTTAAAATGTTAAATACACAAACGCGTCAATTAAGATTAGATGAACCAAGTACAGTTTAATTAAAACTCGCCTCGCCCTTTAACACTGGGCACTGAGTGTAAGAACACACCAACATGCCCTAAACAAATAAACCGGATCCAATCTATCAACGGGCGTTGAAACAACTCCAACCCTGCGCTGTGTGCCTGGTACATATTGACGCTCTTTATTTAGCAGATAAATTATCTGCTTAAAAACCAAATTAAAGAAAGAGAAATATACAATACAAACTCATATAAAATACATATAAAAAATTGTATAGAAAATTTATTCAAGCAAGAAGACATTATTATAAAGGCTTAAAGAGCACCAACCAACTATGTTAGCGCCAAGCAGTAATGTACAAGCACAGTGTAGAATTTTGAGTTTCATAACCTTGAGTGATACCGAGTCTGATATGAGTAATCATGGTGTTTATCATCGGGCCGCTAGTTTGCTCATCTTGCCACTTGTTCTCATAAAAAAAGAAAAGCACTCAAAATTTAACTTCAAAAGATTTAGTCAAGTTGCACCGGTCAATAAGAGCCGGCAATCAATACGCGTGGACAGCGCAATCACGCGGTCCTAATGACCCGCGCCCTAACGACGAAACTCCGTGTTTGCTCGCGTGACGGCACATGACTGATGGCTCTTTGTACCGACCCACTCTGTCAACGGGTTAAGGTCTCCGAGATTGTGATAGGGGATGAGACACTCGTGGCTTATGGCTAAGTGTTTTCGGGAGTTCAAAACTGAGAATCTTACTAATATTATAAACGTGAAAGTTTGTAAGTATGGATGTCTGGATGTTTGTTACTCTTTCACGCCTAAACGGGTGGACCGATTGAGCTGAAATTTGGTATAGAGATAGCTTAGACCCTGAAATAACACATAGGCTATATTGTACAACGGGTAAAACCGCTGGGCGCAGCTAGTATAATATATTTAAGTAACTCGTAAGTAGCTGATGATATCGTTGGAGATATAGTTATTTGATTTTACAAAACATAAATACCTATCTTTATAACCATTCTTCTTTTATTACAAGCTTTATATTACTTTCACCTGTCTGTTGTCTGTCTGTCTGTCTGTAATCAAATCTTGCAAGTTTAATTTGACCCACTTCCCGGTTTCCAATTTAGCTGAAAATTTGCATGCGTGTGTAAATCGGATGACAATGCAATATTTTTATGACATCGAGCTGATCTGATGATGGAGCTGGAAGGTGGCCAAAGGAACTCTGTCATAAAACAACGCAACCCCATTGAGTTTGGGCTCATTTGATTCGTCTTGACGAGTACTTTATGATGCAAGATGATAACAATAATTAAAGCTTGTTTTTAAAAAGTATTTTTTAAAATTTCACTTGTAAACAAATTACCACGTCATTTATATGAAGAAGGACAATCGAAACTAAACTACATCATTGCCGGCGCTTCTACGGCTATTGGGTACTAGGCGTAGGCTTTGTGCTTGTGCTAATCTCCTTTGTACTCAGTTAATATAATTAGTCTCAGCATTTTTATTCTTTATTTAAAATCACGCCCTAAAATCAACGCAATTTGCGCAAAGAAAATAAACAGCCAGCTTATCCACACTATCTCCAAAGAGGACGTCGTTTGAAAAGGGAACTATCTCTGCATCAATATTAGGTATATCCAACGCATCCCCTCAGAGTACGTCTGTGGCTAAAAGCCAACTTATCAGGAACTTGGCGAGAGGGTTCACAAACTATCTGAACAAAACCTCGCGACATTGAAGGGCTCCGAGGGTTGGGCGTAATTATCTCCGATGTGGTTGCTGAGAGCTCGACTTCCGACACTGGTACGAGAATTTGAATTGTCATTACGAGTTTCTTGTCCTCGTTTTGTAAGTTGTGGTGGAGTGTTGCGTACGTCGTGAAATTACATGTTGTGTATCCAACGGGGAAATAGAAAATGATGTATGAGTAAATATGTATGTACTATATTGCACTACTTTCATATTGGTATCATGTCTCACACTTTCGCCACTCGCTATACTGCAAATTCTTCTTCCGCCGAAAAAGCAAATTAATAAGGCACATTAGGACCTTTCGATTTTCTTATTATAAAACCAAGAAAATGTTGAGCTTGTCATACAAACTTCAGTCCAATCGGTCCAGCCTTATGAACGTGTAAGAGTGTATAATTATTAATATCCATACATCTATAGGTAAACATACATTTATATACGTTTAGATGATTATTAGAATAATAGGATTAAGTTCTAAAATCACGATAAGCATTAAAGTACCGCTTGTCCCTTTAGTTGTTATTCGGTGCCATGCGTACCATGTAACGCACAGAGCGTTGCAAACTATGTACATTGTAAATAGAATTTAGACAATGCGATGGTGATGATTACGAGTAATTTTGAAACGGTTCTCACAATACCCTTTACAATTATAAAGGTTTCAATAGACTCTCATAACACCTTATAATTTAACTTTTTACCTTGTTAGGTATGCCCTTTTTATTGTATTTCTCAGCTAAATTGCCTTGGGAACTCAATATGTAACTTTGTATACTCAATATATAACAATATTGATTTGACTCTTCGAACATACAAAATCGTATACTTATATATACAGGCCTATTGGTACAAAAATATCTTGATCTGATTAAAGTATTACCTATTTAATATTTGAGATTGTCAATTTAAAATAACTCAGTATAATAGAAAAATTAGGTATTTAAAATTAGATTAGATATTAAAAAATGTTAGGAAGGTACACCTGAAGGTCTTAAAGTTAAAATATTCAAGACAATCAAGAATTCAAAAGGAAAAGTTATCTTTAGCCAAAAATACACATACGAGTACGTCTCGATTTTCCTTTAAGGCTTTACTCTGTCAATTAAACTCGCACGATCCAAGTTTCAGCGTAAGCTATTTCTGTATCGTGAAAGCCCAAGCCAAACAAAATTACAGCATCAATCCATCAAGCCACCCAACCTTACGTATAACATATCCCTTGAAGACTCGCATCGTACGCGATTGATCCAGCGGCACGCAATATAGGGCACCCTTCAATAATGACGCTACTTCCAATGGCTACCCTTACGCGGCCATGGAAATTAATATGCTCTTTAATCCTCCGGAACCCTTTGTTAAAGTTCATGACATAACTACTGTAATCACTTTGATAGTCGTCTTTTGTTATCAAGATAGTTTCGGATAGAGCCTCTTGGTTCGGATGAATTGAATTTGATAGTGTTTAACATTACTATCTGGGATCTATGCAAATGGTATTCTGACCCTGTCATTGTTTGTCAATCTTTGTTTAGGAAGATGGTTATCGGGTTGCGAATACGGTTCATTGTTTTGGTTTTGCTTTCTTTTTCTTTGGTATTACCATCTTTTGTTTTTGTACAGAGTACATACGTGATTAGAAATTATATCTTCATATGCTTAGCTCAGCATCTTTACGTATGCAGCTTTTGGGAGAGTGATGAGCATTTTAGAGTAGTACTATGTTTTTAAATTAATTAATGACAACTATTTATTGAAGCACCACAAAATATGCAGATAACTTTAAAACCATATCACAAAATAAATAATTCCAAATCGGTCTGAATAGCATGGTAACTGAACCTACTGTTACGAGAGGGCATTCTATTTCCCGCTTAGTGCTCCGCTTCAAACCCCCATTTGATTTATTCATTTTAATTGAAAATGGGTATTTCCATTGACAAATGTCAGAAACCCCTTTAAATCTGTCGTGGCACGGTCCACCTTAATCGGGAGTGACATAAATGTGTCACGAATTGCCCCAATCACTGGCCGGTGATGTTTAATATCCCGAGTCGAATCGATTTTGCAATCGATTCTGTCATTCGGCTCTGTTCGATGTCATTGGTATCGAATCGGTTACGCCTGCTTTTTGGGTTATTAATAGCAATATGGCTAATGCTATGTCGTTACCGATCAATCTACTCTATATATTTGGCCGTATTAACTGTGGACACAAAATTTTGTTAGATACAGAAGACAGGCTTCGTGTTATGAGCTAAAATACGTCGATCTAAGCTTATAGAAAATGTTCGAGGATTGGATGAACCCTACGTTAATAGACAAGTATTTCAACAGAAAATCTCGTATTAGGCTACTCTTCTATGTGTAAAATACTCATAGTACATCCCAGATTGCTTAGCAAGAATAGAAACAAGACGTTTGCGCGTTAGCTTAATTTTAAGTGATCAATCTTGTGTCTTTTATCGGTACTTATTTATTTTATTAATTTTCGGCCAGAGTCCATCCCCATTTTCCTTCCGTTTTTTACACCTACTTAAACTGCTAATCTCCTGTACCTCGTTATTTCATGCCCTACAATTACCAAGTAATTCTTCATGGGTTTTATCATTTGGTTCAAGAATCAACTATGTAACTAGTCAAAGTCTAACTTACCTATCGTGTGTATAATTTGTAAACGTGGGCGTCGCGATAAAATTATCGCGGCCGTACGATTCAATAGCTGCACTGCACGATGATAACTCGAAGTAATTTCGTAATTACGAACGTTTTTCCACTCTCGATGCGGATAGGAAATTATAGACGGCAACCAAGTGGCGGTAAGTGTGATTGCTTCTTTAATATGTTTTGATCTATACGGTGTTAGCTTCGCTTTAAAACAATCACGGTTTTGATATTGTTATTCGGAAACGATTTATAGTAGAGTTTAAAACAAGTACATAAGTAGGTACCTATATAGAATATAAAAATCTCCTCTCACAGAGTCACAGTGTTTGTTATCGAAGATATTCGACTATTTTTATATTATTGAGAATAAGTAATAAAGTTCCTCTATTTTTCTGAGTGCGCGACTCAGATAGTTTTCTAAAATACTGGGAAACAGAATACAGGAAACAGTGTTGTTCGGTCAAAAGAGTAGTAAAGACAAATCCAAAGTCTTTTACGATGCGTTGATTCATGCAAAAGCTTAATATTTTTTATCAGACTAGCTCGTTTGTTTTGATTTTTTTATGAACTACATGACTTTTGTCTATAATTTTGCGAAAATGTTATTTTTCTCATGGAATTTATTATAGGGGAAACTGGACAAGTGAGAATAAATTATAAAAAGTTAAGTTTGTAGTTGTAATTATCGTGAGTTCTTAATTATGAAGTCGTTAGCGCTGTGATGAGTTATTGAATAAGTTTTAATTACTAGTAAACCCGCGACTTTCAATATAAAGGGAATATTGATAAAACGGGACGCTGAAGATATTTCCAATATCGCCGCAAGTATGCGATAACATAAAACGATGGGTAACTTATGTCAAAATTATGCGTAATCACATACATCACTTTATAACATTAGATTGGCTATTATTATAATTTCATATTTAAATCGGAATAGGCGAGATGGGGCGACTAAATCCGGAGGGTCACTGGGAGTGGTTGGTGGAGGAAGACGTAGGGCCGAGTTGAGTGGCGTGCTATGTCCAGCAGTGAACGAATGTAGGCTGATGATGATGATTTGAATAAGCATCTTCGGTTTTGGCAAAGATAGAATATAAATTAACGTGCTCGACTGAGACAGCACTTTCAAACTGTATGCGATTATACTGTGGTTTGGATATAATCGCACTTTCAGTTGTCATTTATCCCGCCTACTTGTCTCACAGCGTGTCTATAATGTTGACACTGCGCCAGCAATACAACTAGTGGTATAGACGTCTACAGGCCACGCTAATCGCTCACCATCAAGCGGAACGTCTGTATACGGCTCTTACATAAGCAGTAAGAGCTAGAAGCTCTATCCTAAGCTTATCGCGGCTGTTCCTCTTGGTTATTCGTTCCGTGCGTAATCGGGTAACCAAGTGACGAAGAATGTGGGGTATCTATCACGATGGTGGTCACCGGTCACCGTTGACCGCTGTTATCTCGAACAAAGGACGAGCGGTGGGCGTGGCCCTTACGGCCAAGTCACGCTTACGTTCCATTCTTTATGTTTTTTTCGTGACCGCCGGCACGATACCTAATTTCACAAACATAATAGCGAGATTCCTGCTTGTGTAACTTGTTGCATATCTGGTGTGCGTGATACGGAACGTTCCATTGTTTCTGTTCGATGCTCATTTTGGACATGGAATTGTTTGTGGTCATTATGAGTGGTGGCGTTATCTGCATTCCTCGCGGGGGTCTTCGCAACGTGTGCTGGACGTTTCCGGACTCTGCCACGCCGCTATGGTGAGGAAGTGTGCGTTATTTTTGGGGCGAATATTTGGCTGTCAAATTTTACGAATACCTAAGTAGTTTGCATTCTTTGTGAGCGTAAATAAACTGACGTTCTGGAATGGAGCAATTATAATTCCTACGATCATCGTCATCATTTTATTAATTTGTATATTTGCAACCTCTTCAAGCCTGAACAGCTGAACCGATTGAGTTGAAATTTGGCTTGTTTTCAGCATATAAAACACGTAGATACAGCTAATAATAAATAATGAAAACTAAGCTAAAACTTAACCTTTTTTTTATCCCAGGAAAAATGCGTTACGCATCGTCACCCAGCGCCGGGGGGGGGGGGGGGGGTCATTCTCGGAGCCTAGATCTATCCTTTGGCTGTTTACAATTTTCATCTTGATCTAAGACATGTAGTACTAAGTTACTATAATAAGTATACATAATACATACATACTTGTTATTGCGATAGAGCCTAGTAATAGTTATAATTAAACGTCAATCGCCAATGCAGTCCAATAGCCGGCACCTTTGTGTCCTTTATGACAAAGGGCGTGCGTTGCATTGTCAGAGTATAGCCAAAGGGCAGGCTACGTTACCTAGTTACAGCGCCATAACAATGGCCTGTCAATGTGCACCTTTGTTTTGGAGGCTTTGACGGGAATTACTAATGGAACGAGGATTATATGTGCTGTGCTGCATTGTTGATGGAATACTAACGTAATGCTATTAATTATTAATGTGTGAATGAAAATATATTGTGAAAATTGAACATGGCTTGATAAATTTAACGATTTTATTAAAAAAAAATCACTTTTACGAGTAGGTATCATTAGTTTGTGTGACATGAAAATTTTAACTATAGATTAGACACGAACGGTTTAAAATTATTTCTCAAGTTACAAGAAATTTGCGGTTTTTCCACTCGCTATACTAGTAGTAGGCATAGGTTTCGGTCGTAGTTATCACCTACTGGACAAACGCGTGTCGCCAAGTGGCGGTCATTAAGATTGTGTTCAGAGGGCCTATTGGCTATCGCCAAACGACATGTAAAACTCTAGAATCCATATACAAAATTGCGTTCATTACTTGCTTAAACCTCTTCATTAATACGAGTAAAATAACTAACGCAGCAATGTACTCGTACATTGAAGTTGTCACCAATCGAAGTGGGTGGGAATTAGCCAATAGGCCCTCTGGCCTCCAGTACGATGTGCAGTGAAGTCAGGGTTAGTTCCCTGTACCGTCGGCAGTCGGCAATGACCTACACTGCATCACTATGTAACACGAAATTTATGTGTCGGAGATGTACATTATGGAGTTTCAATGGCTCAAAACCTGGTTCCTTATTAGGACTGTTTTCACAGCTCCATTCTTGTTCCTCCTGTAGTAGTCACTGTTGTCGATGGAACAATGGAGTAGCACGTCAGTATCGATCGTAAGCCAACGTGTTCAGCCCCGAATCCCGAACAATGGTATGGAACCACCTTATTCACTTGATTAGACGTCCGACTGGATACGACAATGTCAAGCGACCCCCGGTGCCAAAAAGAGATTGCCGGGCATAAAAATAGTTAATTTTATTAATGCAGACATATTTTAATAAAAAGTTTACAAACAACATTAAAATATGAACTAGTTAAGTCCCGATTAATAAAATTACATGAGTTCAAATCGCGAAAGTTCAAAGTGTTACATAAAATAGTTGTCAATACAGGTTATCCTGTGTGCGTATATTTTTGCCAGTAGATGACAATTTTGTCGTAGTAATGTTATCGACAATTCATTAGTGTGGTATCATTATTGGTGTGCGTTGGGCGTTGTCCCTTCCTCCGCAGAAACGGGCAGACTTTGCATAGATATTAGTAATGTAGCGAAATACTGGGCTGAAGAGTCTTAACATCTTATGACTCTAAGTAAGAAGCGTTGGCGCAGTGCACCCAGAATTTTACCTTTGTAAAATACGGGGTAGCACTGTACTAATTATGGGCAGCGTTATCTCTTACCATGAGGAGAGCGTCTTGCTCGTTTTCTTACTTCGTTGTATAAAAAAAAAAGTCTTCTTTTCCCGTGGTTAAATGTTCTAAGTTTAATTCAGTAGTGATCACTCGTTCTGGGGTGAGGACTGAGGGTGTTGTGTATACTTCTTTCCTGCCTTTGTAACTCTGCGAATCTTGGTTTAACCTGATCAATTAATTGGATCTCGCACGTACTGGCGACGAACTTTGTCTTTAGTCTTTGTTGTGGTAATCTTCTTTTTATCAGTTTTATTTTATATCACTCACCATGGCTATGGGATCAAATGAATTGAATTCGTAATTGAAATAAATGAATAAAAAGAACTACACTACTTCTACTACTACTACTTTTTACTACTACTACTTCTATTACTCGCTGCTAAACAAAGACCTAATAAAATCATTGCTGCTAAAGCTAAAATTAGCCTAATTGATTATAATCTACGACCTAGGATATAATGTATCTTCACAGGTACAGATCTAGGGTCCAGTCAAAGCTAGGTTAGATTTTTATATTCGTTGGCTTAGCCTATAGATCTGTTAGTAAGTGACGATGCAGTCTAAGTTGTAGCACGCTTGTTCAGTAAGAACCTATTCACTCTTGATTTGAACAAACCCACGTTATAGCATTCGGGAAATACTGAGAGTGGTAGCGAGTTCTATAACTTCGCCGTTCTCATAATGAAAGACGAAGCAAATCAACATGATTTTGTCCTGTGGTTTAAATAACGAAAGTAAAGACGTAAACTATCCAAAGAAGCACCCAGATTAAGCCTTAGGAATGATCATTCAAGCAGGCCGAGTTGCACAACCCTGGCGATCAATCAGGGCCGGACAAGCTACACGCTGCGATAGCGTCACTCACGGACCGAGATAGACTCGTGCTTCTGTTTTTTGCTTTATTTTGGTTTTTAATGCAGTTTATGAAAGTACTTATTTTTTTCGTTTTTACTCTTTTATTCATTGTAGGCTGGACTTTGACCACGATCTTGCCTGTTATTAAGCGATGATACGGGCGTAGGTGGTAGCAGGCTAAACCTCGAGGGTGGTATAAATCCCTCCCTGACTTCATTGAACATCATGACAGATGACAGAACACGGTCATTAATGATCGCTTGGCGATATGATTTTGTTCAGTAGGTGGTAACTAGCCACGATCAAAGCCTGCATCAGTATAGCGAGTGGAAAAGCCGTTCATAATTAATTATGATGAATGGTGCCTAAAAGGCGGGATAAATCCCTCTCTGGCTTCACTGAATCATGCCGGAACACCAATGGATCTGTGTGCAAAAAATGGCTTACCAGTTTTTTGTTTATACAACGAAGTAAGAAGACGAGCAAGACGCATTCCTGATGGTAAGAGATAACGCTGCCCATATTTAGTACAGTGCTACCCAGTGCACAGCGCCAACGCTTCGTACTTGAGAGTCATAAGATGTTAAGACTCTTCAGCCCAGTAACCAACCGGCCCAGTTACCTGTATATTGCATTGGCAAGACTACAATTTAGTGTTAAAAATTCAGTCACCCTAAAATAGTACGATAACATTAAAGGCGCAAATAGGGATTTCCATTTGAACCCTTCAAGTGAGAGCCGTGTTTACAAGTTGCTGTCGCGCCTCCAGCTATGCACAATGACTGGGCAGGGTGCACAATACCCGGCCACTCGTGGACTGGTTCCATTGGAAAACACGACACGGCATGTCATGATGGCGCCCTATTTAAGGGGGAAGACGCTATGTAGTAGGGCCTGCCCATGGAAAAAGTATGGGAGAATGGACGGCACTTTAATGGAAATACTTGTAGGGGTAGAGAAACAACCGCGCGTTATGCATTAGCCAGTACCGCGATTCGGTCCTTACGCCGCTGTGGTAGCCAGGGATCATGGGAGGTGGAGGGAAAATGTCATGATGATAGATGATACAATGTGACATGTCATTACAGCACACATCCCTGTGAGATTCTTGCCTGTTCTTCTAATGGAGGTACTTTCCTAATGAGCGGTAGAGTGTCTAATAGAATGAATTACTCTGTAAAATTGACTTACAATTTAATAAATGCTTTTTGAATTTAAAAATAATCACTAATAAACTATTTTAGTTACCAATGTAACTAACATCCCTCTTAACAGCGTCGACGACACGTAACGAAAATCGTCGCACGACTCTCGTGGCGTGGCTCATCGTCCCACGACTTCCGTGTCGTGCCGTGCAATGGACACCAAGCCAATGATTGCATTCTGCATCGACACTACCACTGCCCCCCTTGTTTACTCGTCGCAAGGTGAAATATTAAATGGCGCTATTGTTCTTCGGTGTGTTTTTCATTAGTGACATAGCTTTTGTCAAGGGAATTGTACGTTGTTTTTAGTTTTCACTTTTGTCCTTGCTCTAGATGGAGATTCTTTTAAAATAAGCCTTTTGGACTCTAACTTATATTCTATATCTACCTATTTAACTAGAAAGGTGCGCGAGTTTTTACTGTGTTACACACATAACCTGTAATTATTGTGATTTGAATCTGACAGTGTAATTAGTGTAACGTGTGCTGTTAAACTAAAAAAACACTTTGTTATTACAAAAAAGGTACTATGTTTTATAAACTATAGAAAGCGACCGAGAAAAAAAAGCAGCTAAGTACTAGATGCATTATATTTGCGCATTTATTCGCTTTGAGGTACTTTGCAAAAATAAACTTCTCTGGCTTAGGCCAGTCTATTTGGCTGAGTGTCATTTGGGACACGAAATTTTCGGACACTGTGTCCAAAATGACTACTTTATTTTTATAAATTACTAGCTTACCCGGCAAACGTTGTTTTGCCATATAAATAATTTCCTAGTAATTTCTAGTGTAGACAAAAAATAGCTTACTTTATTGGAAGTATGTATGTATTTTAGAATGTGTATATTGTATGTATGTAAGAATGTGATATATGCGTGAAATAAGCATTATTTTATCGAAAAAATTTTCAAACAAAACTAAAAAATTAAATTTTATGAAAACATTGTCTCTTATAATTTTTTCATACAACCAATATTTCCATTGACATTTCAAAATAAAGATTCATAATGATTGATTTTTTGGAAATTATGAAAATCTTAATTATTCAATTACATTTTTTTAATAAAATTAAATTAAAATTACATTTTTATAAGATCAACAACATTTTCGATATAAATAAAAAAAAGTATACTTACAACACAAAATCCGTTGTTATTGAAAGCTCGTGTCACGTGTTGAGTACTTTTGAGGTTATAAAATCACTTGTTTAATAACTAATCGTGCAAAATAAATAATTTCTCAAAATTGATAATTTAATTATTATTGATAAAATAGGAATGATTAAAAGTTAATATGAGAGTTACACTGAAATAGCAAAATAATAATTGTCAACGTTACTACTACCCTTGATGCATAAACAATAATGATGGCCGACAACTGTGTAGGGAGTGAGAAAGAAAGGAGACCGGCTTCGTTCTCATCCCTACTCCGTGCTGTTTACTGGGTCAGAAGTGACACCTGTAGACATCTGGCGGGGATAACTAATTAAATGACGATTGATCATTTTTCGACCGGAGAGGAAAAATGATTAAATTACTAAAATAGCTATTAAAAAATAAGGGTTGATCGTAGAAAGCTGAAAATTGAGGATTGTAGGTATTTTTGTATTTTGTATCATAAAAAAATAGAAATTAAAAATTTTGTCTAAAAAATAAATAAAAAAATTTAGGGGTGGACTACCCCTAACATTTAGGGGGATGAAAAATAGATGTTGGCCGATTCTCATAGATACCGGATAAGCACAAAAAATTTCATCAAAATCGGTCAAGCCGTTTCGGAGGAGTATGGCAACAAAAACTGTGACACGAGAATTTTATATATTAGATTTTAGTGACATTTGGGACACCATTGAAAAACAGTCAGTTAAAAACTCATCACTATTCACTATACAAAAGATCATCACAAAAGATCATTAGATAAATTAGGGTATTATAAAAGAAAGTGAGCATTATAAAATATTATTGAATTATTATAAAACGAATATTTTCGATTGAGGTGTAGCTTTCTAAAATTATTATGGCACGATCTTCTATTGTTTCTAGACTTCTACTTTACATTTATCCTCTAAAAAATACTAAAACTTCTTAAAAAGAAGTTGGAAAAGAGAAATAAAGCAGTCCATTTAAATACAAAGTAAGATTTAAGACCGTTGAAAAGTTAAAGGTAAGTGTGGAATGTTCACCGGTGTCTTGCCTCCGGATAAATTGCCCGCCGAGGTAGGTACCTACGCTGTGAATTGTTTAGGTACTAATTTCTACCCTAAATAGGATTATGTACATAAAGGTCCTAATTGTAAAGCCTACAAGAGGCAAAATAATAGCATTTTTTAAAATGTTATAGGGTGTAGTCGCAATCGAGCGTTTATAAGGATGTTTTTCTAAGTTTTTATTTTATTTGATAACATGTTCACCTGTTTTTTATATAATAACGCATATAACGCAATAACGCATAATGTTCTAATAAGTACTTATATAAAAAAAATCGTTCCAAATAGGCGGGCGCGGTCTTTGTATACATGTATACAAAGACCGCGCCCGCCGCCCGCCTACCGTAGCACGTTTTTAATCCGTAATCCGTACGTCGTCTCATACTATTTTCTTAACAAATTCACGAAGCTGGCATGCTGCTGGTATTCCGGCTCAACGTAGAGACGCCCTTAATAAAATCTTGCAAAAAAAAACTCGTAAAAAAGTTAAATGATAAAAGTTCATTATACGAGGGAATTGTTCAATTGCAAAGTGCAAAGTGGCCACGTGAGACGTTTCGTTACTTTCCTTGACAGCTGTTTCGATAACTATGTCAATACAACTGCCAGTTACAACGCTCCTGTCGTTCCCGCGGGAATATCGGGTGTCTCGCTTTATTTCTTACTCTTTTTCTAATGAAACTTTGTATTGGTTTCAGGTAAGGATGCGGAGATGACGTGAGTGAACTGAGTTTATTTGAAGATGGGAATTCTGGTACATTTTGATTGTCAATATCTTCATCGTTTCTAAGTAGGAGTCCGGAAATAGTTGATTATAATTGTAGATACTACTACTGCTGAAAATTTGTCGGCAAGACGAGTGTTGTGTTATCTGATCAAAGCAAAGTATTAGATTCCATACTCTAATCCATTCCCGGCCTCCTCGACGTGTGGTCATACAGCGCGGTTTCATCAGCTAAAAAATTTCTACCAGACTCTTTGCAAGTTTTTTTTACATTAGACTAAATAAGTATTAAACAACAATCTCACCTGCTGGTTAGTAATTATACGGTTTAATTGCAAGCTTGTGCAGTAAAAACCTATTCGCTCTTCATTTGGACAACTCCACGTTGTAGTTTCCTCATGCAGATGACTTAGGCTGACTTTTCTTTACGAGGAAAACACGCGTTGTTATCATAGGTTAATTTCATCTTTCCCATTCTCATTAACAATTTCCCACTGTCTAAGGCACAACCACAGTTATATACAAACGTAGTGTATGTATGTACATAGCAGAACCCTTACCGGTAGGTGTCGGCCGGTGGTCGGTAATATTTTATTTAGGAAGCACTCGGGACTCCGGCCCGAGCCATCTCGTACGTACCAGCAATGGAAACGCCTCTAGATCTCCTCTGCGGTGAAAAATGCGTCTCGCTGGGTTTTACCTTGGAATTTCCTACGTTTCCTATAGTAGTACATAGAAAATATCTCGTCAATTGCGAGCAAGAAGCAAGATAATCTCCATTTGATATTTGTTCTATGGATTATAAACTTTGAATGAAATCACTAGGTTGTAAATTAAACATAACGCGAGGTTCAGCCCAGTTGTCTCTTTAAAAGATCGTGTGATATTGTGTTAACCACAAAACACACAACTAACGACCGAGGTCGCCGCGTAAAAACATCATTAATAATACACGTGACATTTTCTCCGACCGTACGAGTGCTACAAAAGTTATTTAATAAGATTAGCTTCGGACCGAAACCGACCTTTTACAAAACGTAATCGCTGTTAATAATCGGCTTACAAAAAGGACGGATGGGTTAAAGCTACATGCGGTCTCGATACCTCGTGAATAAGCCCTCGCCCTTAATTCTACGGTTCCTCATCTCTAACTTTACTTACATTTGCAAGTCTCGTCCCAGGAAACTAAAGAAGTACGTAATACAATTTTTACCCCCTCGCGACACCAATGCGGGATCTCATAAACTTACCTCGAGGCATTCATACTGCTTATTATATGCTATATTATTCCTTGACGCAAATGTGCCGCTGCGAAACTTTGTGGAAATTTTCGCATCTCATATTTGGTGAAATAGGCGGAGCTGTACATTACGTTTTACACTAGGCGTTAGTGTAACAGGATCTCTGTGTTCGGTTGGCTTTTAGTGATTCTGACAACTGAGACCGAGTGCTTTCTACTTTAATTAATACTCCTTTATTGTTGCCTGGCTTACCACACTTTGTTACACTTTAAAGAAAGGATTTCTCTTGAAAATGCCTCGGAGTTGTTTCTGAAATTCTCTAACAGGCTTCGGCACTTAGTCGACAGGAATAATGGTTAAGTTGTGGTTTGTTCAATCAAAATTAATGAAATCCGGATTTTAAACACCACTAATTAGGTTTCTAATTAGTTTTTCTGTCTTCGTTGTGCAGCTTCTGAACAATAAATAACCGGCTTAATCGTATGCGAGCTTTATAGACTTTGCATTTATAATTTGTGCTGATATATAATTTATGCGCAACGGTGAGCGATGCGATGCCGAGAGAGCACGATAAAGCTTTTCTTCATGTCATTTATATCTTTTTTTTATTCGTAAAATATTGCGTAAACTCGACAACTCATAAACCTTTTGACTTAAGTGATAATGATTTATAACTAAGTGTACTCGTATATCGCAACTAAACCAACTAAAATAAAAAAATATCCCGAATCCAGTAAACCGAAGTAACCGAACTTCAAAGTTGTCAATAGCGAGTGCATCCTCGGCGAGTCTCAGCAGTCTCGTTAGTTGCCTCTCGACTCGTGTGTTCGCCAGCTGACCTTTTACACTGCCCACTCGTCTGGAAGGTTCGAGCCTCTGCACCGTCCACTTGTCTCAAATGTTTGAAAGCCTGGACTTATGTCACACACTCGGATAGAATCGAAGCTTGCCTTTATCCCGCGCACTCGCCTGGAATGATACACGAGTCCGGGCACACCAGCCTTGTGCGATGCATTCATGCCTGTACGAGCGTACCACACCGCCTGCCAACTAAGCAGATACGAGAAATGTACCCTAATTGCGATTGACGTGACTGTCATACAATTCCTTCATGAAACAGACCTGAGTCTACGTCCTGTGCCGCAATAGTCGTATGAAAGTGTCTATTATATTCAATGTACAACTGCCATATAGATAGCACGAGCGACATGCAACCTTGCAGATCGCCGCACAGAGTTCACGATACCGGGATATAATCACCATAGCTGTGGCACTTGACTCGCCATTTGAGCCGGTCCGCGTATGCGCCAGCGGCCACCAACTCGTGTGAAATGGTGCACGCGTAATGGGCGAAGTGTCCACTGCTGCACTGCATCGAGGCAAATACGATGGCACGCCAGTTTTGATCGCTCAGCTGGAAATCCGATTTGAATTCCAATTTCGGATGACATAAATTGCGATTTGCGACCAATGACACGTAATCTCGGGCCGGAAGCCGATATGCATAATGGTTATAACAGTCTATTTATAACGGACTAATTTAATGGAAGCTCTAACTCTCTAACAAACGTTGGCAAAACAATTGTGCCGTCTCTGTTGTAAGAGGCTAAAGCTGGATTTACATATTGAATGGAGGACGATGAGCGAGGCTCGTGGCTCGTGGACACATCGAGCTCGAGGGGCGGGGCGGGCGCCGAGGAACTCTCAGACGTCGAAACTAAGTAATTTATCTGGAGGTTCTCGGCAGATCACGTGTGCAGGGCTTTGGGAGTTTTCAGGCTTCAGCTCGTAAATCAGTGGAGCCTCAAGCGAGCGGTATTAATGTCTAGAGGCGACCACCTAGAGCACGTTTTATTACGAAATGCCCCTTCCGAGGGATAAGCCGTGGGCCGATTTAACCCCAGCGATTGCGGTCTACCGTTTTGATAATAATTAACCGTTTCCGTTTAATTGTTAGTTGGATGAACGTATTGAGGCGCTATCAGAGCGAGCGATCGCCGGCTATCGGCGCGCGCTCGTGGGGTGAAAACAAGATTCAGTTTATGTTTGTTCAAATATTGATATCATCCGAATTGTTTTCGACGTTTCACATTCAACAGAGTTAACGCAAAGGTTCATGATTTATGAATAAAAACACAGCATAATGGGGAAAACATGTCAAAACATTGTATTTTTTCCAATAGCATGTTTGTCGATGAGTATTTCAGAGTGCATTTATTTGAATTATTCTCTCCATGGATCCAATGCTCCATCGATCCGAACGTCGGCCATCGCTGTTTATTTTTTGCGGGTATTTCAATACTGTTGTACGGTTTCGGCGAATAGTCAGGGCTTAGTTTTGTTTGTGTTGCCTGTTCCGGCTCGCACGGGATTTTGCGAAGTTAGCGCCCCTGTTTACGTAACTACATTGCACAACTGTAGTGAATTTACGCTTCCTAATTACAATGCCGGTTGTTAATTACTTTTTCGATTAAATGAAACCACAAATCACCGAGTTTCGGTCGGTGGTGACACGTGAGATTAAAGTGTCAATTATTCTGTCGGAAAGTTATGAGGAATCGGCGATCGGTGGACATTTAGCGTCTGCTGATTTATGTGTCGGCGTTGCGACCGACGACCGCTAATCACAGAGTCGCGGAGTTGTATCGGAACTGCGACCGCTAGCGAGAGATGTGGACGTAAACAAGTTAGTGGTTGATTAAAGCCGGGAAAGGGGCCGGCGCAGCACAGGTGCTGAGTAATTGAGGTGCAGCCAGATATGACAGTGGCGGCGAGTCGGGAGCCCGCGCCGCGCCAGATTGCCTCGGACAGCTTCACGCGATGGATTATGCTCCTGATCGATAACGAACGCACTACACATGGATGGGATGGGAAATTTAAACACGAATTTCACACATAATGGAAAATAAAACTGAACTCAAAGATATTTTCTAAAGAATACCTTTAGTCATCGTACCTTACGTCAGCTTTATATATCTATTATGACTCAAATTACCGCAAAGTTTTAATAACTATTGTTACGATTGTTCGCAATCATTTCCTGCGGTTATAGAGCCTATAAATCATCGGCAATGCACGAATCTTCAATGTTTACTTTCAAATCTGCATTGTGGAAATGAACACGATGTACGTAGCGTGCAAAGTGTTTACCAATACCGATTCCGGTACGTGGAGAGTGCTCCACGCTCCAGGCCAGCCGTACGTTTCAGCGCTTGCCATGGTAAGCTCGCTACATGAGCACGCATAAAAAGGGCTTTTTGTGTGCCAACTAATGAATATGTATAAAACACACAGGGAAGTGTTTGAACGACTGAGCGACGGTTAATACGGATGAATGGATCTCTCTATACACAGATTGAGCTGTAGGCGTTTTTAGAATAGGGTTAGAACACTGAATGAATATATTGTGCGCGAGTATCACGAGTACTTTTCTAGTTCTCTTTTGAGTTTCATTAAAGTGAATAGGTACTTTGCTGTTACGGCGGTGAATAATTTGGGAAAAAACAACACAGCTTGAGGCGTACGGTATCATAACGTACCTATTATTTCCGCTGACAAGGTTGTTAAATTCAAATGTTTGTGACGAACGACCCCTTAATGACACCACGTTTGCGGCTTTTCGCCAATTTGCTTTTATCTTTACTGCAACAGAGGACGCATAATATTATACATTCTCAGAAATGCGCAAGCTTTTATTTGCGTTATTACACGTTGCGTTGCCGAGCGACCGCCGCCGTGTCCCTTCTATAGGTACTCTACGAGACTTCACTTACAAGAGACGAATGACACGCTCTACGATTACGAGCCCACATCAAAATAAAATTATTCTACGATGACTTATTGATGGGCGAGTTAAACGAGCTATATGATAAGTTATTCCCGGGCAACGCTGCGTTGCGTAATTTCGTCGAGCGAGGGTAGCGCCAGCGCAAAATGTCTACGTTAAATATTACGTCAGGATTCAATTTGCGGGTAGCGAGAGCGCGAGTGGGAGGCGTGTATTTGTACAGTGATAGCCCGGGGACACACCCGCGCGTCTCCGCCGAGGTGAAGGGTTCGATATGTGCGTTCCATGTGTGCACTCCTTTTGTCAGTTTAGGCAAGGCACTCGTACATCGAGCGGAGACGGAATACGTGCGGAACAATGAGCCACATGTGTTCCGGATCGCGCACAAGGTGACCCGTTCCATTGGCGCACGCACGTGATGAACGACCGAGGATCCTTCGGCGCCGAACTCTTTTCACAAAATGTAATCGCATCATCCCACGTTTCCCTCGCCATTGTCAATCATCTCATAAAGATGCTAAGTCTATGTGACTCCGTATTAAGGGTTTAAACATTATTCATCCCGGCGGATGCCTCGAAAGTCACTTTATTTTTATAGATGGCTTACGCCAGAACTGAGTTTACGCCGTGTTGAGTTGGGCAAAAAGTTATTACCGACGGAACCCGGAGCGAGTTTGCTCAAGTCCTTAGCGGATATGGGCCCTTGCAGAGGCGGAGGATTTGCGGATAATTACGCGTTTCTTATTAAGCCGACTGTAAATACTTTCTGTGCGGTAACGGAGAACGTTGCCTCTCCCGGACCCCTCCCTTCACTATGTTTTTAGTTGGAGCAATAGAGACGATCCCTCCTGATAGAATATGTGTATATTTCTTTTCCCGCAAGATGTTTATATGCTAGT
Organism: Hemithea aestivaria; assembly: GCA_947507615.1. Classification (NCBI taxonomy): domain Eukaryota; kingdom Metazoa; phylum Arthropoda; class Insecta; order Lepidoptera; family Geometridae; genus Hemithea; species Hemithea aestivaria. Next base: position 16,353,406 of record OX382333.1, on the reverse strand, counting down.
TTTGATATTGGTATTCTCTCGATACGGGAGCGTCACAGTTTCCACTCGGATAACATTTGTTTAGGGCGTGGTGAAATCTAGTCATATTCTCATATCGTCGTGCACGTCCTCGGGAACATTTTCCGAGACACTGTTTATTTATACAAGTCTTTCATATTTCAGTTTCCGAATCCACCCTTCGGTCGTATAAATCTCAATTTGCATAATATTTTTTTCTTCGCCGGTTTAAAGGTGTTGCGGGTTCTATAAGCTTAAGTTTTCCGCAAGAGGAGGCGAGCCATTGTGAACCCTGTGCGAGCGGTTCAAGGTTGAGAATGGGTTGCGGGCGCGGCTCCATGGTATAATCCCGGAGCTGATTGTATAAAACATCAACCTCATTTGTCATTCACCTGCGTACCCACATTTAATTTTCCCGGAGCCTTACGTCCTTCACGCCTCGGCGCGACACATCGATACCAAGAAAAGGCATTCGGAGTTTTTACGACCAATTTACGAAAACATTGTCAGTCATTAATTACCATGTAAGGCCACACACTGCCATACAATTTTAATAACGGCTAAACTTGTAATTATATCACCCAACATAGCCTCTTTATAAAAGTGTAAAATAGTTCGAGTTTTATTTCCATAGGTATCATTAGTTGGAAGTCTCGAGTGTATTGATTTATGTTCGAGCACAACTTATGTTATTAAAAGCGAACCTCGTTTCTCCACTCGATGTTTGTGGAGAAAGAAAAGATAGCGAGATACATTTGTAACATCGCTTCAAATAAAACACCAGGCGCGGCGCGGAGCGTCCCCGATGACTGACGTATTTATAGGTTTCATATATACGCCGACTGATGGAATTTGTTGTGATATATAGACTTTTGCCTCGACGAGACAACTCGACTTATTTCCACCGTAGATTGCTTCCGTGCCGAATGTCGCATTTTATGTGATGCGGAGTTTAAAGGCGGAATTGTAAATATGTTTGCGATAGTATCTGGGTCTGGCAGCGTATCGGAGGCTGCTCGCGTGGAGTCGTGCAGGCGAGGCCGGCGGCTAGCGGAGCCGTCGGTCGAGCCCTCGGCTCTCGGCCCTCGGACACAAACCCACCCTTGTTATAAAAAGCTTATCACGAATCCACCCGGCATAGTTACTGAACAAAATTGGATCCGATAAAAAGTTTCTGCCATTTTTTTTGTGACTCGTAAAAAGATATCTGGAGCATTCGCCTCGGGCGAATGTCATTGAATTTTCAACAACGATTTGAGAAGATTGTTGTGCCGTCTCCAGGGTGTTCCCGGCGCGATCTATTTACACAGAGTTAGGTCCGGGCCCTTGTAAAAACTAATTTTTACGGCTATTATGCCCGCTAAACATCGCGATCTACTTCCGCTCCGAACGGAAGCGTGTCAGACGACAGACTCTCGGGGAATTGGAATTCTCTTTCGATTTTGTTTAATATGGTTTGTATGGTAATGAAAGAATTTGCGTCAAATGATTTGCCTCTGAGAAGCTCCCCGACGGAGACCTGTGTGCCTAACCAAATATCAGAAAATGTAGATATTTATTTCGTTTGGAGCGCAGAGTCGAGCAAACGAAGCGAGATTCGAGAGTTGAACGACACCACGTCATATTACACATCGTATAAAAATCACTAGGGAACATAAAATTATAAGTGACACCGATGAAATCCCGAGGCGAATCCATCTCGACGGAAAAAGTAGATTTATGCTTATCGCGAGTCCGTCTCCATTATCATAACTTAAGAAAAGTAAGAGATAAAATATCGTTCCGTTTTATATCTGGACATATTTCCGGAATTATGTTAAACTCGCGGAAGAATAGTAATTTACTAATGGATATTCGAGAAGACGCATAAGTTACGCCGCCTCGCAGACATTCTGCCAACCTCTTTTATTTAGTTGAGTGATGTTCATGTTGCCGTTTCAGCACTCGGCACTCGCACTCAGGCCAGAGAACAGGACGCCTTGCTTCATTGTCTTTGCGAGATACTGTTGCGTTTGCTTTTACATTTTCTTTTAACATTTCATATACCACCAAACTTATGCTTGCGTCACTTTACACTTTTAAAAAGTTCTACTTAGTTTTATCATTAAAGTTGAAAAACAATTTTATAATGTTTATCGTCGCTACAAGTGCTTTATACATTTTTTATTTCATGTCTAGCACTCGATAATCATTGGTTTCTTTGTTATTCTATTTGTTGAGCAATTTAAGTGGTGTGTTCGTCCGTGGCTCTCGATTGACACAGCATGTGTTATCTACAACAAAATCAATAGGATTACTGTATCGCACACAACACACAGATAACAGTGGGTGTAAGCGTTCTACCACTAGGGTTACCATTTACTATCGCCTCGTGAGGAATATCCGCGTCCAAAAATATTGCCGAAATGTAATGTCTTAGAGATTTAAGTTATACTCGTAGTTATGGGAGTTAAGTTTTAATTAGTGATGATAATAGTGGCCATCATATTTTCTTAATAGTAAATAATGATTATTATTAGTCAAGTTTTAAAATTACAATACAATACACAACTCTTTATTGAAACTCCACATGAAAACAAAAACTTAAATTATAATTTGCATCTACTTCTCTAAAGCCATCAATGTTACCAAGAAATGAATGTTGGTAGTGCTCGTGGCTCGTGGCCTGCTTAGATTTATAAATCCTTTCTCAGCAGAGGTCTACATTATAAAACCTGTGTTCTAAATTTCAACACAATCCATTCTGCGGCTTAGCCTGGTCTCTGTGCGTTGATAGATGAGTCAATCAGTCATGTTTCCTTTTATATATTTAGATGCCGTTATCTTTCAGTTATCTGAAGATAGAAAACCTGAGCATAATTTCCGATGATAAAGTCCATAGAATCCAAGGTTCATGGTGTCTCACGATTGTTTGTTTCCACACTCGAACTTAAAGCGTCGGTAAGCTGCGAGCGGCGATGTTTGCGTTCCGTTTAGTACGTGTTTTCATTGTTTGTCGCTATCCACTTGTTCCATATCTATTTATGTTTCAATCGCGTGAATTCGTCGCGCAATGGAAACGTATTTGTTCTGTCAATTTGGGAATAAGAGTATGTGAACAGAACTTATACAGTGTGTTATCAATATCGATGTAAAGTTTTAATATTTTCTGTTCGCGAGTATCACTGTAGCTGTCGATCCACTTGACGCATATTATGTTCGCGTAAGTTATCAAATTAAAGTGCTTCGGATCTTTTGCTTTGTTTGAGAATTTGGCACTTGGAGCGATAATTTTCGCTGTGAAGTGATCATTTTTTAGCTTAGCATATTTCCTGGGATAAGAAAAAGCTTTAGCTAGCTTTGGTGATAGCAGCAACAGTAAGATATCTCAGATCAGCACCAACATATTTTTTCCGCTAAATTTTCAAACTAAAAACAAGAATTACCTCGTTTTAGTTTGAAACCGCGTTAAGCCTGTATCTAAGCATATCATTATGTCAGAATCTACATGCGTTCCTAGATTTTAAAACAGGATATAGAAATACAGAAGCTGTATCATTTCTAGGTCTCTCTGGATGAAGTAGATAAGAATGTTAATGCTCGAGGTTATTATCAAGTATTACAGGACCAGCCTTCAGATAACAAGATACTTTGCAAAGACCTGCCTTACAACATCTCGATAGCATATAAGGTGTTGATGTCCTCTTGAACAACCGGTTTCAAACACAATGACCTACACTATCACTGAACATCCACGCTGAACCTTATCCTCTCGATATAAGAGCGAAAGTTGCTCGAATCGATCAAGTTCTAAATCAAAATTGAGATGTTTTTACTAATTTCGTGTCGCTATGTGAAGATTCAGATTCAGAGGTAGTTGTAGGCCAAGAACCCCGGATCAGGCGCCTATGTACCTCGCTGAAGTGACGCAATTCTTACGCGTACCGGCGTCGAGTCATTGCCACGGCGACTGACAGGATCACGCCACGCCATCGCCAATTTATAGCAAAAACTATAAAATTAATAGGCAGTGTGGATTTAACTATCACTGTGAAAGATCGACGTGCCGCTCCTCAGCCAAACAAAAAGACAACGTCTCTCCTTTTATATTTTACCTCGGAATGTTATGCGTACACTTTCCACTTGACAACCGAATAAGTAGCAATAAAAAAGAAAATAACCGACATCTTCAATGTAAGAAATAACTCCATCAAATCAACATCAAAGAAATGGCTTTGTTCAAAGCTCAATTCAACTGCCATAACTTATTATGGCATTGCTTCGCAAACGGCAAAAAGTGGTTCGGGGCCCCGTTGCTATGGTTTCGGCTCGCGATCGACTTTCACTAGTGAAAATTAATTCATCTCGGTTTTTTGCTCCTCTCGAATAAGTGTAGCGATTATTCAATGGCATTAGGTATCGAGATAGCGTATAGGAAAATGAACAAGTCGCCGCGCTGACCGCGAGCCGTTGTTTACGTTCCGACCTCGAGGAATGTACACAATCATCGTTCATCTTCGGCGGATAGTAAAAATTTAATCTAAACTTTTCACACGGGGTTTTGGGATGTTCATCTAAATTTTTGTGTTAAAGTTGGACGGAAGGGAGCGCTTAAAGTGGTGAACGCTCAGGATGTTATGACATTAGACAAATAAATCGTAGTACTGTGAAGTTTCACATGGAGTTTGGTCGTAAAGTGGTAGCCGGTAACCACGTGGTTAGCGCGTGTGCGTTGCGTGTAGATTAGGTAAGAGTCGGTATTGTGTGCGTACTCGCGGCTGTCGGTAGCCGGGGTGAGTGAACGCTTCACAGCCACCTACCGTTAGTCCGCGGCGCAAGCGATGGACGTGGCGCTTGTATCCACTGCGCGCCGGATCAAACCAGTACTCGCAGGGATTAGCGACGACCAGGCGGCAGGCAGCACCCAGCCATCTCATTTATTCACCTAGACAGATGATTAATATCAATGAATTAATTCGAAAGATTTGAGATCGGTGTCAAAAACTTGCTTTGAATTATTCTGTCGAGCGTTGCAATTGATGATTTATTATCCGAGACATAATCTGTTGTAGTAATTTGTGTTTTGTAGGTCGAGTTTGAATCACATTAAATTGTAATTAAAGACGTATCGTTAGTGTAATACCGTACTGGATTATACCTACGCGTGTTTGAATTCAAATACATTTCAATGGGCCTTGAATAGGCACTTTTGCAAGTCAAGTTAATAGGCAGATGATTAATGACTGCTATTCGTTCGAAAGGTTTCTTTGAGAAGAACGTACTTGAAACTTGTGAAGAAACTGTATAATATTATGTTTTCTACAGATGATTTATTTAACTTTAGTTGTTTAGTTTAGATGACATCGTGGTTTGAAGGTTTGTCTCATTTGCCCTTTAGTGAACCTTTTTCCTATGACTTGCGCCGTCGTCAGGTGTCCGGATTAGTACCGGATAACAACAGCAGTAAGGATTACCCGCGACTCTGTGCGCGCATGCACCAAGCCTCTTTGTGCAGTAATTACTAAGGCTTTGCCTCCTTAAGGTTTTTATCGTAGCTTCGGCCTCGAGTGAAATTAAACACTTAACTCGGCTAGTACTTACGTCCACGGTTGCCAGCTTTATTGGATTTGTAATGCCGTTTTTCTTTTTTCTCTGTCGTATTTTTGTTATTTAGTTGGCCACCTACCGTTCTGCCGTCGGTAATTTCTATTTTATTTAGTGAAATTTATCTCGTAGAGTTAATTTACTGTAATTTCTGTCTTTTTAAACGGTTTTATTTAGCTCACTCTGTTTGTTTTTTTTTCTTGGGTCAAATTTAGTAATTGAAATTTCACCCTCTTCCTGTCAACCGATTGATCTGAAATTTGGTATACGCCTTTGGTTCTGGTGACAATACAATTATGTATATTCAATATTATTGTACGACCAAGATGGCCGCCGCTACAAAATGGCGGATAACGTATTATTTTTTAATCATATCAATATGGGTATCAAATGAAAGGGTTTGATAAGTAGAATACAGTGCACTATACAAAATCAAAATCCAAGATGGCCGCCGCTACAAAATGGCGGATAACCTATTTTTTCAATTTCATTAATATGGGTGTCAAATGAAAGGGCTTGACAAGTAGAATACAGTGTACTAAAAAGCCTAAAAATAAAAAAAGGTAAAAAAAAGTTTTTAAGTTAAACGGTTTTATTTTAAACATGTACTAAAAGCTAAAAAATAAAATCGTGAGGCACGTCAAATATCTACAATTGTCAGGGAAAATGTTCATTAGAGATTTAGATATTTGACGTGCCTCACGATTTTATTTTTTAGCTTTTAGTACATGTTTAAAATAAAACCGTTTAACTTAAAAACTTTTTTTTACCTTTTTTATCTATTTGTATCTCACTACCGATCTTAGTAAAAGATCCTCACAATGGATTCTACTAAAAGCATCCTACACTGATGAAATAGCTAGTGATTGATTGACCTTTACCTACCTTCAGGAATTCTCTTAGGAAAGAGCTGGATTAGATTTTTATAGGTTACCGGACATAAAAGAAAAGGTACAAGATAGTATGAAGTTGTCCTAAGCCCAAAGGGCAACACTACCGAAAATGCTGATACCGATGGCAAGCGACTATATAGCTAACAATCTTCGAATATTGCGTTAGTCTCCTCGTGGAGACATCCTGTCATATTATATGACAAAATGAGATAACATCGCAGAGCTGACCGCTGCGTTCGTTTCCCTCAAACCTCATCTAAACAATATAACATTCGTGCAATAAATAAAGCGAACATCCGATAAGTTATCAAGAGTTATGGACATAGAAGCGTCAACCATTTCCAGTGACGACTCGATAACATGATTTACCACCGCGCTGAGAGCTGTGATCTCGATGGTTTATTCAAAGGATATCACTGGCCACATAGAATATTGATTTAATAGTTCGCTGAACGAAGTATTTTATGTCCGATCCTTGAGATGGCATAAAGCGTAACGCTCTGAATATTTCAGCATCCATAAGGGAAAGTAACTGCTACTAGCCAATCGTAAAATGAACAGCCAAATGTGGAAAGTTGTTTTGGTTTCGATTGTATCCCCCCAGCAAGTTATTCGGGTTTAGTGCTGTATTTGACTAATTCCTAGGTTAATATTCCTTTCAGAATTAATTGTGTAGATGACCATGTTATTTTATTGGCCAGTTAATTGAACAATTCAGTGCTAAAGTAGCTCATAAAGAGTATGTACGGCTGCTGCATGCTTTTTGATCTTAATGGGTTTTTATGAGCGACATATAAGTTGATCACCTGGTTTGAGGAGATTGCAATGTGTGATAAGATCGCCATTGGTTTACTTTCATTTTATGTTCTTCTTTTATTATTTTCTTATTATATCAGCAAATAAGCAAACAAACAATAGTCAATCAAAATTTTTCTTCAAGTTATGTTTTTTTTTCAAGGGCAGCGAGCCATATCGTCCAATCCGTGGATAAAGTATTACGGTAATTACTTACAAGGCTGTTTAAAAATACAGTCACACGGGTCACGTCGTACATAAATCAGTCGGCGCGGCCACCTGAGCGCCAAAACCATTATTTACCGATTCGGTGGCGATTGCTCCACGGCCGAAGACCTCTATCAAGACAACGGTATTGTCTCCTCGCTGATAGAGCAGTTGCTATGGACTGTCATAGATTAGATGATAGTTTGTAGGCCGTAATCGCGCCTACGCTACGCCGGGAATGGGCATAGACCTCTGCAAGTACCTTAATCTTGGAATCTTCTCGCGAATGGGCTTTATTTTTTGGCTATTGTGAGTTGCTTGGCATTTTTAAACGTTTATTGTATAATTATATTGACTCTCTATTGGTGGGAGACGACCGCGTAAATAGGCTCGCAAGCGAGTTGGTTCAAAGAGAGCAAAAATCGCAGGAGTGCGTTGGAGATGATTCGAAAATGACTTTTAAGTAGCCTCAGCAGTAGACTTAATATTTGAAATTAAACTTATTATTATGATGATCTAGCTTGTAGTTCAGTGAATTTACCCTACCTACTTGACAGGAAACTCGTCGGCAATGTCCAACACCGCGTCTGTAACAGTGCAGTGGTGTTGCAGACGTCAATAGGCAATGGTGACCGCTTACCATCAGGCGGGCCGTCTTCTTGTGTCAGTATCTAATGTAAAAAATATTATACAGACGATGATTAAAATGTTCCAGTGCATTACTAATTTTATTATCCAGGTCAAGATAATGATACATTTCTAAAGAACGAGCTACAAAACTAGTTCATCTAAAAACAGGCGCCTATCTATCGTGGTCACGGCGCCATGCACAAAAAATACATTATAAATCCAACACTCGAATCTGACATACTGACAACTGCATAAATTAAATCGTTAAAATAAAATCGAATATTCATCGCGACGAAAACATGCTGTGTTTCTAAACTATTTTGATTCAATAAGCTGAGATTACACGTTGTTGACAACGCGATCATTATTATTAGTTGTCGACGGTTGTGTAATTACATGTTGTCAACAACGTTCATTTGTTGTGTTGTTTCTAAATGCTCAAGATGGTGCAGACTTATATCATATTCAAACTTGAATTTTATTTAGTTTCTGATTAATTCTATATCTTCTATAATTTAATCAGCCCTTGTGTACTATAAGGTATGTATGGTAGGGTGCAAGCCGCATGCAGGTTTTTGCAAACATATTTGACTTTATCGGATATCGGGCTGATGATCCTTGAGTTCGATAGATTAGTCCACTTTAATCTAGTAGTATATGTCAACTACATGAGCTCATACGTTTTCATTTAATTTCGAACTCGGGAATGTAGCTTAGAAAGAACAGATCAAAGTTAACCGAATCTTATCTACAGCTAATCCTATTCAATTATTTTATAGTCCACTGAGAAGACTCAAACGAAGAAGTGATGACAAATAAAAATTGAGTCATTATTAATTTTGCTGATCCCACTGGAGTTTTCATACCAAGCCTACGCTGAGTCGCGCCACGGCATTGTAGTCAACAACTCTGACGTAGGCATTAGGCATCCCGATTTACCACAACCACGGTAAAGAGATATACAGTAGTTTGACTCCCTAGAAGAGGTTGAACTCAAGGTCGCGCGTGTTTGCAACAATTTGGGTAGTGTTCGGTAAGCAGCGAGGTGCCGAATTGACGTTTTTATGCAGTAAGCTTCCGAATAATGGTTGTGAATTAGTAAAAATATCACAAATTATTTTATTCTTTATGATATCTTGGGTAATTCACAATAATAACGCCCATTCGGCACCTCGCTGCCTAGCGAACCCTACCCAAATTGTTGCAAACCCGCGCGACCTTGATTTCAACCGCTTTTAGGGAGTCAAACTACTGTATATCTCTTTACCGTGCCACAACTCTTGATATCCGAAGAATTCGAAAAACAACATTAAAATTCTCTCGTGTTATAAAATGCACTCATTGCGCCCAAACGGCTTGTTGCGAATGCGTTTAAATGATGCCCGTGGTAAATGTGCACTTATTTTGAAACGGTGTTTATGTTTCGTTAATCTCATTTTAATGATTCCGAATATTGAGGAGACTCGAACTTTACGTGCTCAGTGTTCTCGTAAAACTGACATCATCATTTTAATGCTCGTCACCAATTATTTCCGTTGCAATCATATTTATTTCTGGTTTACCTGTAATTTCTTCATCATAATATTTTCAACCAACTGCATTAAAAATCACTTATTTAAATTTGCTTTGGAAAATATCTTTGCAATTTAATGTTTATTGACCTTACCATCCGTTTGTGCGAAGTACCTACACCTACAAGATGATTTGGTTTTGTTTTGTTTTATAGTTACTTCAAGATAGTTACTGTTATCCAGAAGCACAGTCATCTTTGTCTTACAGAAGACACCCTTCCCTTTTTTATCCGTTATAGCCTTGTACCACGATCTCGCGTGATGTTAAGCGACGATGCTTCCCTAGATGGTAGCATAACCCTTTATAATAATTCAGCGTTATTCAACAAACTAGATTGTAAATCCAATATGAAAACCTATAGTAACATTAAAACGGAGTCAGTCATTACTCACCTGCATGAAATCTGTTTTGACGTAGCTATTTCTAGTTCTGAATATCCGAGATTCAATCGCGTAATGCTTTTGAAAAATAATGTGTATTTTGGCCACTTTCCCCGATTCTAATCAATCTGTTTGCTTGGTATTTAATTATGTATGCAATACGACAGCTGCATTCACTAACCTACGTTAATTTCGAGTGGTGTGAGCCAGGCGGTTTATTTTTGATGTTGCTACAGATTTTATGCAATTTTTAATGTCCGAATATTAAGAGCTGAATTTTGCACGGATTATAAAAACTAGGTGACTTACACTAGGTATTATGTCTTGGCATTATGCCTGGGATGTGTGTAAACAGGTACAACCGCGGTCAAAGTGGTTAATATCTAGCAAGTCTAGACTAAATGCACACGCTTACTGCTTACTACAGTGCTGCTTAGTACAGTGTGCGCAATATGTAATCTATTTCAACTTTAGATTGTCTTTGAAAAAGTACTTGTTTTTACGATAACAATTACTAAACAAAGTCCTGAGGTTTACTGTGAGAGTCCTTAGCGCTATGTAAGAGCAATTTAAGTTACATCTGAAAGATCTCTACATTATAGGATAGCGATTTGTAGATTGACTTGGTACAGAATTTGCCCTAACATTTTTAACCCACATACATATTATATGTCTTACTCCTGGCTAAAAAATAGCAAATGAAACTTTAAATGACTCCTGTTTAAAGCTTCTTTAGATGTAACTTTGTTCTTCGGATAAGTCGGTTCGGATATTTAGCAATTTAAAAAATGAGTTCTCAATAATTCTCAGCTTTAGTGCTGTAAATTTGTTCACGTGCCTTCATGACCTCTAGTTCTTTACAAAGCAAGTCAAGTTCGAGGTCGCAGTGCGTCGGGCAGGTGTGTCCAATGGAACGAGCTACGATGCGATCGATTCGATGCTTGATGGCCTTTACGCTAACATTGTCCTCTGTTGTCAATTGTATTGATACGAAAACATTTTAGTCTACATTTCTAAATTAATGTAGGGCAGACAATGTATTTGCACTAAGTTAATTTGACGGCAGATTTAATGCAGAAATGTTAGTTCTAATTTTGGGCACAGGTTTTAAGAATTCTGTGCGTTGTTATTTTAATGGATTTATAGGCTGATATGACGACGCGATTTTCGTCAGAATGAAGAACCATTAAATATCGGCGAAACCAAAGTCAGCTGAACCAAACATTGAATCTGCTTTCTCTACCGTGCCATCTACTTTCATATATAAATAGCCTCTTTTTGACCCTATGTTTGTTTTAGGATCTTGAAATTTGTGTACCATTACTTAAGTTACCTACTAATTCAGCGTCATCATTAGCAGCCCGTTCACTGCCGGATATCGGCCTCTCCCAATATGTACCACTGAGCCGGATCCTCAGCTCTCCTCATGCACCTTCTGCCAGCCGTCTTCCTCAGGTTGTCACTCCAGCTGATCGCAGGGCGTCCTACATTACGTTTACCTAAACATGGTCTTTACTCCAAAACTCTTCCTTCTTACTAATTACTTTGACCTAAATATTTAATAACATAATAATTATATTACCCACATAATCGTCAGACATATTTGTACCTAACAAAAGCTGTAACAAAAGCTCCACTCTAAAATTAATGACACAAAACATAAAACTTTTTCATCCAGTCCATAATTACATTAGCGTCTAACAATAGCACAATGATCTATCATAATCTATGTAATAATCTAATTCATCCATGCGCATGATTCGGCGGCGCGGCCATGTTTACTCCGCTACCAATGTCAAGGTTGACTTGCTGAGCCGAAATAGCGCACCACAAATAGCTTCCAAATAGTTACCGACTGGAAATAGTGGATGCAGTGTTGAATAACTGAGTTTTGTTACGTAATACATAGATGATTAGAATAGAATTGAAAATTATTATTGAATATCACAAATTCAATAGAAATTCTTTAAAAATATTACACGTCAGAGAAAAAGTGTTACAATTCGCGGTCTTATCTCTACACATTTTGTGAATATTACTTATCAATTGTAAGGGGGTGCAAAATTTCGAATTTGCCATGTACACAACACGGTTTTGTCAGTTACGAAGTGACAACGTACATACATGTGACCGTAATTAATAGTTTCTATTCTTTGGTATGACCATCGATATTCATTTTTCTCTCAACTTTGTTGCTTTCAGATGGCTGTCCATGCAAGAAGATGAACTTGTTATCGACTGTACATACCTAATAATGAATAGGTGCCCATAATTTCTTGGTGTCAACCAAAGATTCTACACATTAATGTAGAGATCGTTGGTGTCAAGTCAAACACATTACAATAGCTGTATTTCTTATCTAAATATTAAATTATCCAGAAACTTAAGTTTTAGTCAAAAAAGTCTCATGAAACCTTTTGTTTATACACGGCATTGTTTTGTGCCAGTGTCACCCCAATTTAAATTAGCATTATAGCGATATCAGTATTGATATGAAAATGTTATATAAATTAGTAGAAAAAATGCATTATTATTCTATTATACGTAATTAAAATAAAGGTCACCACTGCATACTATATATTATGATAATATAGTACCTAATTAAATGAAAAATATTGCAATCAATGCAAACACTGCAATTTATTTTAATTATAGTAACCTCAACATTTAATATTACAGATTAGATAAAAAATAAACACATACATATGTATTTTAGGATAAAATATAATAAGGATATTTACGTTAAATCACACAATATTGAGGTATTAGTGCTTTTAAACGGCTGAATCGTTTAAGCTGAAATGTTGTATATGTACTTTAGATTCTAGAATAAATACATGGGCTACATGTGCTATTTTTGAACGATTAAAACATGTTTGTAAACGAAACTAAATTCGGCTGAACTACAAAGTGAATCTGCTGTCTCTATCGTATCTACCCTCTTCTCCGAAATACATATAGTCTCTTTTTGACCCTATGTTTGTTTTAGGTCCGTTTGATTTACCTCAAATTTTATATGCACTGTACTTAGAGCCTAGAATAATTATGACACATAGGTTACTTTACAGCGGTTAAAACCGCTGAGCGTACTTGGTTACATTTCGTTAACGGTTTTTTACATAAAATAATCCTCAAGGGGATCGTCAATGAGAAATAATGTAATGGAAAATCCGTGTAAATTGATAATTGTAGGTAGCTCATGTGCCAATGACTAATCCATGTTCATTGGAGAAAACCTACGCATTGACTTAATTATTATATAGCTCTAATTATTATAATACAAAAATTCTTTTACAGTTTTTAGTTCAGCATTAATTATTACTTTGTAACTATAACTACGACCAGCTTTGCTTGTCCAGCAGTTCCTGCTTTTTTAAATTTTATCATCGTTTATGGGAGCATAATATTATGTTGACTCTTTGATAAAACTGTTAAACTAAGGGTAGTAAAACCTTTAGGTATACTTTCCATAAATTAAGGTGATAATTTACAATGAGATATACGAGTTTGTTTAAAAGATAAGTTTAAAACAAACTAACCTACTCGATCGCTGGTAACTGACGTTGTCGCGACTGATGCCAGAGTCTGCTTTTTGGGTGATTCTCTTCCATTTCTTAGTCTTCAAACTCTATTATCTAACAAAAATAGGCGATAGGCAACTCTAGATATCAAAAAAGGTAAATCAAACAAATTATTATACCGATTTCAACTTATTTTAAATTCGATATCTTGAAATTAGCTGAAATAATTGTGATAAAACTGGCTCTGTGCTCTATGTTGTATTAAATGTACGCCAGTAAATGTTTGTCCAAAATCCAATCAATTCTTTTAGAGAGATTCGAGTTCAAACACATAAACCAACATTTCTGATATTTTTTGTACCTATATATTACTTAAGAAACATTTCTAAAAATATTCAGTTAAAATAATACTTCCTAATAAAGGTACGTACTCGAATTGATAAGTTCCTTTTTTGAAGTAAGAACGTTTACTTTCCCCTAGTATACCACATGAGAAAATTATGAAACAAAACTTAAATTGTAAACGGACCGCACAATGCGGACACGAACAATTCACTCAATCGAATATTTTTCTATGTAAATGTATAATTCAGTGATAAGTGGCAGTAAATTTAAATATTCATAGTAAAGAGTAATAAACACCGGACTTTACGCGCCGTTGGTTTAGTAAAGAGTAACTATATGTCAATGACATGTAATGTTGGGAGACACCACGCTTGAAAGACATATGTGAGGCCGTGTAGTAAGTACCAAAGAATGAAGAAAGAAGAATACTAAAGAATGAAATTTTCCTGATGTCCTGATATCTCTGCTTTACTTTCCTATCACTAACACGTATAAAATGTAGCTATTTTGTTACTTACAGCTCAAATAAGATCGCATTGTTCGGGAAAATCTTAAGATCAATTCACACATCACACAACGTCACAACTGTTTTTTCAAGCACGAAAATTTACATACCTAGGCGTCATTACGGTCTTTTAGAGAGCGTTTTTTGCATTCATTTTTATGTTTTCTTATTGGCAGAAAGAGTTTATTGTACTCGCAGTATTGAAAGATGTTTTTATTTAAAAAAACGCAATCCCCATGAGTTTCTTGTTCGTTCTTCTCATAGAGGTGGCTTGCAAACGAGCGGTAGAGTATTAAAATAAAATATAAATATAACTTGCAAAAATGCTCCATTGTAGCCTATTTGAATAATTGAATTTTGAGTTTGAGTTTCGTTAGTTGGATTCAGCGTTATCTGCGATTATGTTCATTATATGTAACCTACATATACACACTTTCCGGCTTTGTAGTGTACCGGCTAATTTCAACAGTCGTGGTCGAACATGTGTATTGTAATTTAGTTAATTAAAGTAGATCTGTTTGTCATGTTACGCCATAGATCACGGTGGAAACGGTAATGTTGTGTGTAATGCAGTACTTTATCTTTATCTTTTAATTGTTATTACTTTGTTACCATATTTTGTTTTTAATTTAAATTAGTAACAAAAAAATTTAACGCTCTAAATTCGTTTTAGATATCTCTATCCTGACCTAGACTATGCCTAGATACCTAAATAGTAGAGGAACTGCAGCATATTTGGGATACTGCAAGTAATTTGGAATACTTCGATATCTAAATTAATATAAACGCCATCTGTTTTTTTTATGCCGTAAACATAACGTCACACGACACACAAAACCATTAAGTATTAATATCAGGACGCCATCTTGCCATTCCGGCTGCCAGCCTCAAGAAAGCGAGACGTCTGCTTTGAAAACTTTTTCGGTAAGAATCTAATTTGTGATACATTTACTGTAATACTTTAAATCTTCTTTATAATTATTTAAGATGTTAAGTGACCTTGTTAGCTTATAATGTTAATATGATTTTGTGGATATTTCTAAAATTAAAAACGTGACATGGAATTTTAGGTTAGGATGGTATGTTGTTAATTTGGAATACCGATAGTGAACATGAATGGGTACAGTGCCTAATGTGCGAATTGTGGGTTCACGGTGCTTGTAGTGGTTATGAAACCGGTGTGTATATTTGCGAATACTGCAAGATTTTGTAACTAAGTCTAGTAGATCTAGATCTGTGATTCTGATTATTAAGACTTGATTACTTAATAATTTAATGTTATTTTAGTATATTTTTTTCAAAAGATTGATTACCTACATAACTAAAGATTAGAAAGCTATTACAGATAAGAAATCTATTAGTTTGTAAGAAAAAGTGTT
Source organism: Hemithea aestivaria (assembly GCA_947507615.1). NCBI lineage: Eukaryota > Metazoa > Arthropoda > Insecta > Lepidoptera > Geometridae > Hemithea > Hemithea aestivaria. The sequence continues at coordinate 16,337,599 of OX382333.1, read as the reverse complement.
AGCTATTGTTAAAGAAAAAAAATGAATATAATTTGGAATACTATATTCCAAATTACCTGCACTCCGTGTCAAATGACGTTTTTGGAGATTTTTTGTTTGACTACCATTTTGATAAGGTTGTTTGTTTTTGTTATAGTTGATTATTTTTATTATTAAAGTTAAATAATTTGTCAACAATTTAACGTATTTTTTATTGAGCTATCCCGTTTCTCTTTAATTTTATTCTCAAAAAACAAACTAGTATTCCAAATATGCTGCAGTTCCTCTACTAATATACACCTCAGATCATATTATATATGTTATTGTAAGTATGTATTTACAAAAGAAAAGTATATAAGTATTATATTATCCGTTACCCTAACCATCATATTAGTACAAGCATTAAGTTGCTTAGTTTGGGCACGGTAAAGAGATATACAGTAGTTTGACTGAGCGTGATTTTTGACATAAATACCTACAGTCTCGCGGTACATGCGCAAGTCATAGGGCTGCCGGGCAGCCGCTGCCCGCATACAGTAGGTACCTACCTATTTCATATCATCTACTTACTTAAGCTACTATCTAGACAAGAAAAGAGACAAGACAAGAGACAAGACTTGGACTCTTACTCGCACTCTTACTCAAACTCTTAATCGAACTCTTACTCGCACTCTTACTCGAACTCTTACTCGGACTCTTACTCGGACTCTTACTCAAACTCTTACTCGAACTCTTACTCAGAATCTACCTCTTATTCGCACTCTTACTCGGTCTCTTACTCGGAATCTTAATCACACTCTTACTCTGACTATTACTCGCACTCTTACTCGGACACTTACACGCATCCTTACTCAGTTTCTTACTTGCACTCATATCGGACTCTTACTCGGTCTCTTACTCGCACTCTTACTTCAGCAGAATACTTTTAAAAATAAAAAATAAATATTATAATAACTTCATACTAACTTACCTCAAAAACAGCATAATATCGAATGCTATTTTTTGTCATTTTATATAATTTATTATATTATGTATACATACGTCCAAAGTAAATAACGTAAATTACACTAAATACTTGCAAAAAACTATCGCGACGTCCGCCCGTCGCTGCGTGGCACCCGCTTCTGGATTATATACCCACTTCTACCCACATCTGCCCACATCTACTCACTCCCAAATTCCGGCCGTTTCTATGGAGTCAAACTACTGTATATCTCTTTACCATGGTTTGGGGTTAGGTGGCGCTGTGTGAAATGTCCTGAAATATTTATTATTTATTTGTTATGATTAATTATAATTTATTCTAAGCTACCTATGACCTATATTAACCAATTTTCAACTCAATCGATTCAGCCGTTTAGGCATGAAGGAGTAACAAACATCCATTCATCCATACATGTTAACGTCCATACAAAACTTTTGCGTTTATAAGTAGGATTAAAAAACAAGTGCAATGCGGTCACCCCATTCACTGGTAGATATATCCACGGCGAAGGGTGTGACAGGCGACCACCGTACCCTATCTAGATCTATAAATTACAAGTGGACCTATTGTCCACTGTACCCTGTCATTTGACACCCTTTAAGGGTCAAGGGAACAAAATATTTTGTCTTTCCTGACTTACCCTAAGCACAAAATATTTTAATTAATCGACCGTTATCTCTACAGATGTTATTGTTACAATTGATTTATTCCAAAACTGGATCCGTGGTTCAACGTTTTCTCATATCTTGGCCATTTATCATGCACCAGAGAAGGGTTCCTTCGTTGGAACAAACAGTCAACTAGAATTTTAAACTTCTCATATGTTCGCGTCAACAAACGAGCTACGTAACTGAATAATGATCCCCTTCACGTTTCACTTTTTACATAACTAAGCACTTCATCATATTAAACATGTATCAACTGAGATGCCTCCATCTCGTTACCTAAACCCTGACAGGAACTAACCTTATTCCGATCGCTCAATCGAGTTACGATTTCCAAACCTTTTTGCCGAAGATTCTCGAATATGTATATTAGTAAAATTGTCTTTTACTGGGGGAGAGTGAGTCGATCATCCGATCGGCCCCACATTTCTTCCTATCGAGGCGATATTTCGTTGAAGTGACTTGTGTTATTATCGAGCGGCAGTAACAATACAATAAATATTTGGCCCAGCGTTATAATAGTAGATCGTTGTAATAGTTCACTTGAAGCGTGTCGAACGACTCCAGAGTTCCCCAATAACCATTAGGATAGACAATCACAGGCCAGTTCCGAATAAAAATCCTCGTGACGAGCTATTCTGTTATTTTTATTAGCAGCTACAAAGAAACGGTATCGCCTCGCATTTCCACTAACAATAAAAATCGTTTCTGATAAATCGCTCCGGTTACAAAATAAAACATTGTCTGACAAAGGAACAGGGAACGTTCATTAATACCATTTCCTATGAGGGAGAGGTGGAAATATCTGTTCCGGTGATACGTCAGTAGTTGCCCTACGTCTACGCGTATAAACATTTGCAGGTATTTTAGTTGGTGCGCTGTTGCATAAACCGTTTCCTATGGTAAAGACGATCACTGATATTGCACCAATATGTAGTATGCATATGAAGAATTTTATTTATTTTAGAATTAGAAAGGGCAAAGCTGTAGGTATATGTATCTTTTACCAAAATTAATTTACCACCACCACCACCTACCAGTTTCTGCCATATTATGTTACTCCCTCCCTGCACGGTTGTCTGGAAGAGATCGCTTTTAGCGATAAGACCGCCGGTTGCAACATCTTTGTTTTGTTTGTTATCTACTGTTGTAAATTGTTAATTTTCATGTGGTGTTACAATAAAGTATTAATAAATAAATAAATAAATTTTGACGTATTTTATGTCAGCATAAAAACAAGATGAACTTGAACGTTACCTGAAATAAAAATCTTTCCTTAGCTTTTCCCAGTAGTGGGACAAATTCGCCCAAAAAATAATATCTTGCGCGTCCCATATAGAATAACGAGAGTAATATATTAAGTAGATGCCCCAACATTAGCTCGCCTTATCTCCCGGCTGCGCTCATTTGGCCGTGATACGAAAGTTTCCGTAAATTATAACCTTACATTATTATGGCACTCTGTATATGTCAATGTATAAGAACCTACAGTATTTGATTTATCTGCTGTTATGATTTTCTACCGGGGGTTGATATGTAGGGCACCTAAAGTATGTATGTAACTTACATAATATATAAAGGTAATAATATAAAGTTTAGTTGCGTTATTAACTAAAATCCAGTTAATTCTCATCAAGACTAAACGGTAAATGTGAAATATTGTGTAAAAAAATGTGTATTATTGTAAAACAATAATTTTATAATGCGAGTGTGCTATTATATAAGTGTACCTACAGTTGTCATAATCTTCTAATTTTATAATAAAGCCCATCCCACATTGGGTGACAGCGACTCTAGCTGCTGACTAAAGTCGTCGGAGAGTAATTGTCGCCTAATGTGGTCTTAGGTCTTATTTCTATTTATTATATAATTTTCAAAAACTAATTCAATCTTTTCTTCTTTTACAGGTAATTTTCTTGACTCACCTAACAAAGAAAAAGGTATTGTTGGTACACTTTACAGGGCCCCGTGAACTTAAAAGTGCGTTATTATATCGAAATTGGTTCCGCGTTTTTGGAATGTCTGTTCATCTACATACCACGCTCCTAGATGAATACTCCGGTAATTCAAAAGTTAATTTTTATAATTAGAATCTTCAATAGGTAGAGATAAATTTGTGATTGTAAAACTTGCTTTCTGAGTAAAGCTAGTGGTTTATTAGGTGTGCGTTGTGCGATATTACCCGCCCAGCGGTTTTACCCGCTGTACTGTAGCCTATGTGTATCAGGTACTAAGCTATCTCTATACCAAATTTTAGCTCAATCGGACCACACGTTTAGACGTGAAGAAGTAACAAGCATACATACTCACTCACTTTCGCATTTATAATATTAGTACTTTACCAAACTTTCTAGTCACCTTGATCCTCTTAGTCTCCGTAGAGACGTAGGGTCACTCTGTATTTTCTATAGACTCTACAATGGGGAGTGTTCCACCGCACATCACGCATCCGTGCAAAGGCCCATCCCGACAACTTGCAGACCTGGAGTTCGCATACAGTGCGGTTTTCGAACTCGTTTATACCGCGTACATGCAAGATGTGGAATGACCTCCCACGATGGGTCTTCCCAGAGTCCTTTAACCTCGATGCATTTAAGAAGGGTATATACAAATTCTTAAAGGGCCGGCAACGCTCTGATAGCACCTCTAGTGTTAGAAGGGTCAATAGGCGGCGGTAACCGCTCAACATCAGGCGGGCCGTCTGCTTGCTTGCCGCTCAATTTATATAAAAAAAAAATGTATTATGCAGGACCACACGACAGTTTTGCACAACTTAAATCGAACGAGGTTAAGTTAAAAGGGTCTAGCAAACGCAAGCAGTATCTAGTCAGTTTCACTCGTTCCGACGACTGCATTCGAAAGCGAAGCATCATTTGCACAGCACACACCACCTACCTAGCCGGGTCTCACCGGTGACTCACTAAGAAAGTCGCGCAACTAATTCTTATGAATATACACTGAATTGTACTCATTAAACTATGACTTCTAGGTGTGACTTGCACTGTCATTATAAATTACTGTATCATCGTATAAAATATCGTACATATAATTTATATATCATATAAATCATTGATGGGAAGAGTGCTCGAGTGGAGACCACGGACTAGCAAACGCAGCGTAGGACGTCCACCCACAAGGTGGACAGACGACCTTAAAAAGGTCGCCGGAAGACGCTGGATGCAGGTCGCTTCCAACCGGTACATATGGAAGTCCAAAGGGGAGGCCTATGTTCAGCAGTGGACGTCTTACGGCTGAAATGATGATGATGAATTTATATATCGTAATATCTGTGAAAACTTGTAATTAGCCTTCCATATTTTGTATTTTTAATATGTATGTATGGTTAGCTGTAAGTTTTCCTTTTAAAATAAATAAAATAAAATAGGACAAAGTCGCTTCTCGTGTCTGTCTGTCTCGAGTCTCGAGTATGCTTGGATCTGTAAAACTACGCAACGGATTTTGATGCGGTTTCTTTAAATTAATAGATAGAATGATTCAAGAGGAAGCGAGTATAATACATTAATATTATAGTAAAGCAACACTGATCATTTTCTTTTAGGCGATACGAAGTGCGCGCTCCCTTTTATAATTTTAATAAAGCCATATGCGTAAAGCGTACGCGGTCAGCAACATCACAAAAGATTGTTAAAAGAAAGACCCGAGGGGCTATTAGCTAATTCTCACCCACTACGCTTGATGGCAACTTCAATGTACATTGCTGCTTTTGTTACTCTACTCATATAAATGAGTAGGTTTAAGCACGTAATGTACGCAAAACTGTCTATGGATTCTAGTGTTTTACATGTCGTTTTGCGATAGCCAATAGGCGCTCTGGTCGCTTACCGCTGTGTATTTTCAGCTTAAAAGGTATAATATAAACGCAATACGAGCTGAAATATGTTATAAAAGTAGTTTAAACCCTAGGTTTACACATGGCGTAATTCTACTGACTGACTACAACTGCTAGACTAACCCAACTAACCTAATATACAATTTGTATTCTCCAATTATTGTCACGTGTATAAACAAACCATCGTGTTTTTCAAACTCCAATATTACTATATCATGTGCACAATTGATAGCAAATTAAATTAGCCATAATTATAATCATGGCTCGCTAGCACGATCGTGTGGCGCCATTAATCAACTTGTTTTAAATAAAAAAATAAAAATTATAGCGCGGGAGCTGGGTGGGCGTTCCTATGAGGTGTGTGGAACTGCTTTATTTTGTGGGCAGGTTTTTCGTTCGTGCTACATGCATAATTAAATTTTATTAACCATTTTATGTGCTACTAATAGCAGCTGTTTGTTATTTTGCTTTGTAAATTATCAAAAAATGCATAATGACCAATTACGTGACCCAGTTTTGACAGCTTTTTACTTCATTCTCTCACCTTGGTAAACAGTGACTATCTATAGGATATTAGAAGATACCTTTTCCCACCTAGTTTATGTAAGGAAAGTAGGTAGGTTTTCTTATATCTACTCAACCAAATACTTACATAGCAATATTATGTTACCTCGTTTTTTTTTAGTTTTGGTAGTAGACGCACAATGGGTACCTAAAACTGAACTAAATGTTTTTTTACATGCATTAAAATATTTAAAATAACCAATAAATTATTCATAGCATGATTGTTTATCATATCACTTGCTCTATGTTTCAATTATTACCTATGGAAATAAAACTCCTTACTCAAAATGTCGCACATCTCTTCCTAACATTATTATTTTTTCTGTTTTCGCTCAGCTCGGTCTAAAGGGTCCGTTTCGTATTAATTAAGGCCGGCCATTCACGTGTCGTGCGTACGATCTTAATTAACTTCATATTCTCTATAGTTCATAATATTTTATCTATGGTTTATACTCTATTCTCTATGCCAATCACTCGTGCACCGTCCAATGAGAATGTATCCCGTAATGAAACCATTTTGTTTATCTCGCATCTCATTTAATTGGTTTTGACTTAACGTTATTGTATTGTAAAATTTTAATCATGTTCAGAGGCCGAGCTCTAACCGCTTTTTGAAATGAGTATGCTTTGGAATAAGTGTTTCTTAAGACCTCTAGAAATATAATAATATTATATAGGTAGATATACCTAAATAGTTGTGCGGTTTTACCCGAAGAAGTAGCCTATATTGTTATTTCAGGTTCTAACTTGTATACGAAATGCTAACCCAATCCATATAGCCATTTAGATAAAGAGGTAACTCACATTTTCGCATTTTTTAAGTTATTTGTTGTTTGTTTTAGTTATTTTAGTAGGACTTTATTTATTTTTATTAGATTTGAAGTAAAAGAATCGATGCAGCAGCGTTAATAGTCGCATATTCTCTCGTTAAAATGTTAATTTTTGAAGTTTATTTACACCTTACATTAATATATTATGTTCCTCTGTATACTTGTATTATATCAAATATTAATCAATATTCGTACTCATTCCATTCTGTAACAATCAATATATTCTTTCCTTTTCTTTGCTAGAACATATATTTGTCTTACTGTATCTTATAGATATATTATTATTATTATATCTGTAAGACAGATATGGCTGGCTTTATTAAACTTTGATGCGCCTTAAAAATTATTGACTTTCACCGGATACCTCCAGATTTGACTCGTATTGATTGAGTAAAGATTGATTTTTGAGACGTCTCAGCTCCGGACATCCGGATACCGAAAACATCTTCAAATAAAACCGGTGCTCGCGGCATACTTATCTAGAAATAGATGGTTTATCAGGATAGATGCCCTAAGTTCATCTATTGACTGATTTTTGAGATGTCTTATATCAAGGACATCCGGATACTGAAGACATCTTCAAACAATACCGGTGCCCGCGGCATACTTATTCAAACATAGATGGTTTATCAGGATAGATGCCCTAAGTTTATTGATTAACTGAGCTTTGAGACGTACATCACGGTATGAAAAAAAATGAAAATGTTTATTTGACATAATTTTGCACATACAACATTAGTGTTTACTGTGTTCCTCACACTAGACGTGAGCCTGTGTCGTGAAGGCCAATACATGAGGTTTACATTTTAATTGTAGTTTAGTGCTTAGTTGGCCTATACATTTTTATAATTACAATAAAAATGGATATTCATGCTACATATTTCAGTAAAAAATGCAACCTAGGAATTTAAGTATAGATGTAGTAGTAGTAGTTTTAGTATTTCAACCAAATTTTGAAATTACGATATTATATATAAATGAAAAAATCCAAGGACATCCGGAAATATCAGTTCAAGCCAGCACCGTGCCCGTGGCGTACTAATCTAAATATAGTTATTTATAATAAATCTAGATATAGAATTAGTTATAACTGTGAAACACTAAAAAACTATAAACCGATTCTTTGACCTCAATGTAACATTAAAAGTAAAATAATATTTATAACGTGACTTGCTTGATTTTCAAACATATTGATACTAAGGCATCTATTCTCTTATGTAATCTACGCATCTAGCTCAAACAAATATTTGTGTTGGCACAGGATTCGAACCGGCGTATTGGGGCTCAAAACCGATGCTTAATTCATTAGTTTAAAATGATATCGGTATATTTTATGGTTTGTTTTCTTTGAAAATTAATTCATTTATACCTATATATTTACACTTCTTTTTTACAGATTTTGAGAATGTCTTCTACGATTTAGGGTTTTTTTAGGGGTTTAATAAAAAGTTTTAGATTTGTTTATGCATTTTATAGCTATTCTAAGGTTTTTACTCCAATAGTGACAGAAGTTTGTTTATGCTACAAGTGGCAAGCAAGCAGATCATCCGCCTGATGATGAGCCTGTAACTCGGTTAAAAAACAATGAGATACTCGTTCTATATCTATTAAAAAGAAAACTACAATAAATCAAGTACAAAAGATAATAAAAAATTTAAATACACTTAAGCATCGAAAATCTAACTTTTAAAGCTAACACGAATTCTAGTACATAATTGTGACATGCACGCCAAGACCGCATGCGATATGCCCGTCCATCATGTGAGCGTTGTTTAACACATATTGAATCAATAAGTCTGCGATCGTGCCACGTAATGTATGCTGATAATGCACGTTGGACGCGACGTGAATGGGATGCTTTTATAAATGTAGGCTACGACACTGATTCTTTACATTTGCTTAATTAATAACATTTTTTTTTTAATTGTTGTTCAGTTGTAATTTATAAGTCAGTGGGGAAACCGAGCAACCTACAATGTGCGATTCGAGCATTATGTTGGTGAGAAAAGAAAACAGCAATGCAATATTTCAATACAACTTGTTATGGACACAAAACTACTTATACTTAAATTAGCTCTAATATAATTATTCTAGTGTCTATGGTGCCTACGAGTACATACTACAGCTCAGACATTTAGGCGTGAAAGTCGCGATATTAGTAGGATTTATTCATCTCTGAGTGTATTTTTCAATTTAAAAGATTTTGACGCATTGATTTTACATGAAACTATTCAAATACACCTATAATTACGTAATATCCTAGTTAACCATAGTAACAGACACAAAATATAGTGTGATATTCTATTTACTCGTCCGCACAATGCGTCACAATGGACTGATGGAACATGCATTGTCCTATCGTTTTGAAATCGTTCCGTGAATAGATAGCCTATAATTACTGCCCACATATCATTATGTCGTTTCAATAGCTTATTGTCTATTAATTAATAATGCGACAGCCATTTTAATTATTGCTTGGAAAATAAATAGTGACACTTCAAAAAATGGTGAATAGGTTTAGTGATCAACGTTTTTTAACTATTGAAAAGCTTTTACAATGCGTCAGATTTTTTTTTTCAATGTATGTGTAATGTGTAATACTATATATAGGAGACGATCTTGAAGTTGGGTTTTTATTATAATTTTAATTATATAAAAGTTTTAATATTTTTTCACATGAGCATTTATAGGCACTTCTATATGATATCACACTAATGTTATAATAGATTCATCACGTCTGAGTGATCTGTTTTGGATGAAATTTGCTTGGTAGGTGATATCTAAAAAAAATAATGTTATTAAAAGGCCTAATCTTTTAATAACATTATCTATTTCTTAGTAAAACCGCTTGCGATACCTTTAATTTTCTTCCCGTGAGAATATTGAAAATTGTTTCTTAATACACATCTTAAGAACTCGCACTTCCTCCTCTAATTCACAATTACCGGTTTTACCTTTTAACAAAAAGTTAAATAAAAATTAATGATCGTGTGCGTAACATAGACTAGACTATAAAGGTAGCCTAATAAAATCATAGACTACACTTACCTAGTATCTATTATTTCCCATACTTTTTTATGTACTTTTAATTGTTTTCCAACTAAATACATACTTGTAGCAGCTGTCAAAAAGAAAATGAATGACTATTGTACTATAATAGGGGTTATATTAAAGAAAAGGCCTCAAAAAAACGCTTTTTAATCCCTTAATTTTATACATTAACCTGGCAACATTGTATTTTTTTTCTAAAATTCGTGCATTTTACACGTGTCTGAATAAATTAAGGTGGTTGCACACTACCGATAGGTGGGTGATAGCGAGCCGACCGACATGCCCATAATTGGTCGTTCTAGTTCACGTGCCACGGAACAATGCATGGATTTTAATGCATTTGCATAATTGCCGAGCCGCTTTCGTGTTTATCTGGCGAGCGCAGTTTTTGTGCGCCAAGCCTAATGTGGTCGATGCTTCGCTTATCTATTCGAAATTCGATTATATGGGCAACATTTTTTACATAGCTATTTGTATTTTTGTACAGTCAACTACAAAGAGATGTATCCATGTTAGGCTTACAAAATGAAGTAAATTTTCATTTGCCACAATGGTTTGTGACATTTCTAGTAGCAATCAAACTATATTATCATCGACTCGTTTAATATGCAACAATGATGTATCCCACTACTTTTCCTTAGGTATACATAATAATAGCATTTAAAATGATTCGAATATAGTATAAAATTTGGTGGATACTGAAAATGTCACGAAGTAAGGGTAAATAATTTTTGCATACTAAAAGTTTCTTCATTTTGTAAGACTAACATGGATACATCTCTTTGTAGTTGACTGTACTAGGTATACTTTTAAATAATTAATACTTTAACTCTCGCGATTTGAACTCATGTTAATTTTCTCAATCGGCGTAATTTTTTTAATGTTAGTTTTATAAAAACATTATAAAACCAACCTCGACGTTTCGGCTCAGTTACATGAGCCGTCTAACATTAAAATAATTACGCGATAAGTCCCGATTAATAAAATTAACATACGTTTGTAGATATGTGCTATATTTGACCATTAATAGCCATATTTAGATATGGTCCATTTCATTCATCTTTATTCGAAATTTGATTGGGCAACCATCTTACTTATAGTCCAGTCAATTTAGACATTCGAAGTTACATAAAGTCCCAACAAGCTGAATTTCTGTGAAGTTGTTCAAAACATAATTATAAACAATGTCTAGAAGTTCCCCATCATTCCCCTGTAAGGAAAAAAATTAATTCAAGATCAAAGGTCAAAACAATGAGTTTTTCGCGATTTTCAGCAAAACGGTAAGTTTTATCATAAAAACATCTTAGACAAAATTGTAGATCATAAAATTGTCTACAAAAAATTAGGCTCAAACTATGTCTAAACCAAATTGTAGCTTAATGGGGTCATTAGTTACTGATTTCGTATTCAAACATTGACCTCCTTTATCCCGCCTTAGAGGTTGATTTTTGGAATAAAAAGTATCCCATATCATTTTTTAGGACTTGGTCTACCTTTGTACCAAATTTCAGCTCAATAGGGCCAGTGGTTCTAAATTTACCATACAAACTTTGGGTCCTAAAGGGGGGTCCCTTACCCCCTCTTTAAAGTTAAATTGTGTCATAAAAACTATTCAATGTTCCTCAACACAATCCCAACAATCGTTTTACAAAATTTCAGCTCAATCGGGTAAACGGTTACGGATTTGCATACAAACGTTTTTCGGGAATAATTCCTTTTCCTGAGGGAATTTCAAAAAATCGCTTCTTATTGCACGATGAAATCTTCCAAGGAATACGCTGTCCAAATTTCAGCTCAATCCGTCCGGCCGTTTGGACTGTGCGTCGTAGCACGAAAGTGTACGAACGATTTTATATAAGAGATTACAACTTTTTGAATCGTTATATCTCAAAAACGGTGGCTCGTAGAAAAAAAAGTATTAAATATTTTTTTGTAGACAATTTTATGATCTACAATTTTGTCTAAGATATTTTTAAGATAAAACTTACCGTTTTGCTGAAAATCGCGAAAAACTCATTTTTTTACCTTTGACCTTGAATTAATTTTTTTCCTTACAGGGGAATGATGGGGAACTTCTAGACATTGTTTATAATTATGTTTTGAACAACTTTACAAAAATTCAGCTTGTTGGGACTTTATGTAACTTCACTCTCATTTTTTGGTCTAAATTGACCGGACTATTAGCTAGTTTTAGTTTTGTAATACGTAATTTAAATTAACGTGCTATTTTCGATCTCTAGAAGCCAGTAAAATGGCTATAAAAATTAGACTATCAAAGAATTCGAAAGCAAACAAAAAATACTGGCAGCTAACAAAAAATGTAAAAGTCCCTACCGTTACGTAATTAAGAATAATTTCCAGACCAAAATCTCCAGTGAAAAACGGCTGAATTGAAAACAAAAGCGCTTCAAGCGCTGCCAGTCCCCAGGTAGTTGATAGTTGGGAAGTTTGTTAACAACTTGAAAAACTAACAAGGTAGCGACAAAGCGACTATTTTATTAATACTCTCATTAAAAGTATCAAATCCACCGCAAGTTGCGGCGAAACAGGAACAACTTGAAGCTGTTTTTCGTCTTTATTTTCTTTTGAACTTTGGTAATGAAGCGTATTTAGCAATCAGTTGAAGGGGAAACATTTATTGGGAAGCCTGGTCTATTGACTTAGTTGGTAGAAACTAGAATCATTGCTTTAAATACGCAGCACACGTGATTTTATCATGAATGTTATTTCTACCATTGTATTTCTATTTCATTGTATTTCTTACATGTTATTTCTTATCATTTTTGGCTGATAGGTGCAATTAAAAAATGAATCTACTACCTTATACTGGCTCATTACATTGACAAAGTGTTTGGATAGGAACATGGTAGCAGGCTGAAAATCAGTAGTCAGGTTAGCCCTAGGGTTAATCTGACGAAACGCTGAGCCTGTTCCCATTGCGAGTACATTACATTTTTACATACTATGTAAGCTTAAACTAAAAGATAGAGCTAATGAAAAATTATTTCCATTTCATTTCTCATCATAATGGTGTTCTGACTCAAGGCTTGTAACTATCCCAGAAATTTTGTGTACTAGGCACATGTACTTATTTTGCTTCTTAATCTAAATGATCTCCGTTATATGTAGATGTTTAGTAAAAGAATTAGATACCAACTAAATATTAGGTACACAGTGAGGTCAAAAAATACGAATTATTTAGAGGTAACGCTTCAATAAGTTCGCGTCGTGTTTCCCTTCAGAAATATTTCATTTCTTTTGTTAAATGTGTCATTCAGGGTCGGTGGGTACAGCCCGTAACAGACTGTCGGAGTATAATGGAGTATTGAAAAAATTGGAATTCTTTATCTCAGATGAGCGGGCAGAAATAATTGAGCCGACTTCCACGGCAACAAAGGACGGTGCGTGGGTGCCTTTATAGAATAACGAGAATAACTGTGGAGGGTTCCGCGTTTTATTTAATTGATCAAAATATAAGAATAATATAAATCGACATCAATAAAACCCAATTCGTTTGATTTTCCGATGTCTAAAATCTAAACATATAAAAGGAAAGAGTGATTGATTGACTGATTAATCTACAAACAACAGCCTAAACCACTGGACGGATTGGGCTAAAAATTGGAACACGGATAGGTTTTATGACGTAGACCACCGCTAAGAAAGGATTTCTCCATGCGGGCAAAGCCGCGAGCATAAGCTTGTAAATTATAAGATATTATATTAATTTATTCGATAAACGGCTGTTGGTCTTCGTAGAACATTTTTTTATGACAAATTAAATCAGCAATCATCAATGATCTAAAAAGTATTATAACAACTATAGAAAAATAAAAAATAAATATAAAACAATGATAATTAAAATAGGTATAATATTATAACTTTCTAATCAAAAGGAAATTGATCAAGTGAGATTTCGTTTAGCATTTTCATCGCAAAATTTCCTAAAGGTTTCTAGAAACTGTACGGAACTCTAAAATTCGAACAAATTGATTAGATATTTCTGTACATCGATAGACATCAAAGACAGTGAATATTCACCTAAATTATCATAACAAAGTGTGAACCTATCGAAGGGCTTTATTATCTGGAATAGTTCAGCATTATGCAAGACGGCATCTCGTCGATTCTTGTGTAGAATAGAAGTAGCTCGATTCAATAACTTTCGTGTTTTTATTACTAGTTCATGTTGGGGATAATAGAAAATAAAAATATAGATTGGGCTACGAATGAATGGATGATTTATTTACGAAAGGATTTTGTTGAAAAACTTGCCTGATTGAAAGGTGGCACGGATTTAGTTCCCTAAAACATAGTTCTCGGTGCATAAAAATAAACAGTTAGGGCGACTTTTATAGTCAAAATTTTAATTTTTGCTATATTTTTTAATTTCCTCCTATTTTATAACGTTTATTTTCTTGCCTCCAGTCTCAAATGTTCTTGAAACATCCGTGCTTGACCAGCTGATACAAATAGTTTGAGGTCAAATGGTAACTACCATTTAAGCAATTGATATTTTGATAGACTTTTTGTTTAAGGATTTTTACCTTCAAGGGCTATGTTTCAGTATAGTAAACAGTAATAAGTTTATTTATACTGAGTATAGTTATAGTTTAAAGTTAGATATTCTGTTATTCTGTTTCTTTGTGTGTATTAATTTATCGTTTTTTGCCGTGAAAAAAGTGTTTTCTATTCTATTATAAAGATAGAAATATATACTAGCTACCGCGTATTGCTTTGCATAAAACGTCGTGCTGATCTCATTTGCCCATTTCCCTATAAATGTTATGGCGCCGAACGATTTGTGCATTTGCCAGTGGCATGTAAATGAATGCTCACAAGCACATGTAAATGTACAAGTAAGAACAAAAGTGCAATGTGGGACAAATGAAATATGATGCGCCGTGGAAACCGCTCCATGGTCGCCACGCCGTCTGGGTTTGCAGTTAGACTATGTTACATGAACCACTTTTAAATCACACGTAGCTTCCTAAGAAGAAGGGAACATTTTGTAACGTTGACAAGTGTAATTTAAAAATAGGTTGAACTCTACCTGTTTTACTTATAGAGGACTAGCAGCCAGCGGTTTTATGCCCTAAAAAGTAACCTATGTTTTATTCTAGTGTCTGAGCCTACATATCAATCATCTATTTAGACGTGAAGAGGACATTAATCTATCTTTATAAAAGAGAATACTTTCGCATTTATAATATTAGTAGTATAATTTTATTTATTTCATAAAAATTACAGTATTGCATGTTTGGAGTCCACTAGCCCCCACACTAGGATACCCTGTGTCGTGGGGGATTCTTATTCTAAATTAGCCATTATTAGCTTATTTTACTGTATTTATGGTGTGCAATAAAAAAAAAGCGTTTTCTATTCTACCCTATCCTATTTTTTAAGATTAGATGTAATACATACCTACTTAGATTAAAATATTTTATATTATAGCAAGGTAAGGTTTTATATTATAGCACTTGAATAAGAAACGTACTAGCAATATTGCAAGCCTTAGTAAAGCTAAGGTACACTCGCGTACAACAGTGTAAATGTGATGCAGGAAGGCGCGACGCCAAGCGGTCTGGAGCGCCGTCTACCGCCACAGAATATCTAATACTACCTTAGTACTTACGGCCACTTTCGAATTACGTTCGTGATTGTACTTGTAATATGAACACGTCACTGGCTGGAGAATTTTACAGCGATTTTAGAAGAATATTCTTCGGGAATAAAATGAAGATTTTGTTTGAAAATGGAAGACTATTTTTGTCGCATTATTTTAGCGGAATCAGTATAGCTTCTAACACATTGTGGTTACTAATAATATCTTTATTTTTGGCACAAATTCTAAAGATAAAAGTTACTAAGGTGGTTTAAGATTTTTTTGTGATTAAGACCGCCAATTGTAGCACTTTGATATCATTATATCTATGTATTTAATGTTAATTGTTTTGTAATTCTTGTTTACAATAATGAGTCATCTGATTTAACAGCATAGCCATAAAATGTCAAGCAAAGTAGGTATGGGATTAGTACCGTCGCCCAAAAAGATCACAGACGCAGACTACGTGTAATACAAGTTATTGAATTTGAATCAACAGTAATTGAGAACAGTGTATGTAAACGATAGATTATGTGTAATGACATGTATATTTCCATAAACACACGTCGCACATAGGTAATAAGTGAGTCAACAGCGAGTGCAATAGTTGCTATGTGCGGAAACCTTACGAGCTGCGTCGGGGTGGCGTGACATGACGTCACGCGGCCTTGCCGACTAGATGGGTAACCGCAGGTCAGGTAGACGACCGCTCTTTAATTGCACGTCTTAACTATAGACGTGACGTACATTATGTTTAGCTAGCAGATGTAATTTATAATGGTCAACAGATGAATCCTTGATGACGGAAAGATAGTTCAAAATTTAAAAAGGTAGTTAAAGTTATTTAGTACACTCATGTATTTTAGCCGTGTCCTCTACCCTTCTACTCTACCTGGCATCATAGTAACTTTCGACTTTTTTTAAAAAATTAAAATACCGTTTTTCTTGTAAAACGTTAAGTCGAGTTAAGTACTCGGTTCGTTATCAAACTTTTTTTGTGTTTATTTCAGTAGGTCTAAAGATAGGTCCTAAGCTATTTTCAACCTACACGCAGATGTAGTTTTTAAGAAGTCAGCTAATCACACAAATACATTTCTATATTTTCCTGTTCCCCTCTTTAAATGTTTTGGCATCGCTAATACCAAACAAAAATACAAACGATATCAAACCGATAAGCCGCGCAATCGTTATCACTTATCTGAAAGTATCAACTTTCACTGATAGCTGTTATCAGTATAGTGGTCTGTTACCATTTACCGGCGATCGAGTGCAGTTGCCAATAGCAATAACTTGATCTTATCGGTGCATGTGCATAACATGTGGTCTTTGGATTGCTTAATGACACTTGTTTTTATTAGTTTTTATTGTATCACTATCAGCGGTTTTGCTCGCTGTTCACATAAGTGTTATTCCAGGGTTTTAGCTACATCTACATACCAAAGTTCAGTTCAATCGGTCCACTGGTTAGAAGTAGAGTAACAAAAATATTAAAGAGGTAGGGGAGACCGGGGACAAACGTAACATTTTGTACATTGACCATTGTTTCTAGCTAGGTGTTATACTTATAACATAATGAATATAAATATATGTAAATTTGGTTCATGCTCTTTACATTATCAACTTAATTTAACTTAATATTGAATTTTTTAAATGAAAATTAGGGACTTGAAAAAAAATCGTCTCTTGTTACTTTCGCCCACGTTGGCAGGTCGGAAGTAACACGGCGTGGGTCGAAAGTAACAGGACATGGTGGGCCTCTAATTTAATTAATAAAAACATAATATATATAAAAAATATTTATTAGGGACTACATTAATAGCAAAAAGTTAACATTTGTATTACAAATGCACATCACTTACGTTTAACAAAACAAACCAACATTATTAAAGTCGCTTTCTAACTATTTTTATTTTATGTATCTAATGAGATCTAATCTGATCTGATCTGATGATGATTAAAAAATCATCATCATCTCAGCCATAGGACGTCTACTGCTGAACATAGGCCTCCCTTTTGGACTTCCATATGTACCGGTTCGAAGCGACCTGCATCTAGCGTCTTCCGGCGATCTTTATAAAGTCGTCTGTCCACCTTGTGGGTGGACGTCCTACGCTTCGTTTGCTAGTCCGTGGTCTCCACTCGAGAACTTTTCGATCCCATTGGCCATCTGCTCTGCATGCTATGTGGCCTGCCCATTTCCACTTCAACTTGCTAATCCGCTGGGCTATGACGGTGACTTTAGTTCTACTACTACTACTTTACTTTTTACTTGTACTTTGGTTGATCTTTTAATGATCCGGGATAATAGGACTATGCAATTTCAGTCTCTTATACACAATTACTCATAATTATTATGACGCACATAATTTCTCTCGTCATTGATGCATTTAGCATGTGACTTTTTTATCCATTGCTCATTTAGTCAACTATTGCCAAAACTTTCTAAGCAAACAAGACAGAAGAAATCCTCGTCGTATGACTTATTTTACTTCTCTTCATCTGTCTACTTTGTTTTTTATTTTCGTTTTCCCTTTCCTTTCGTTTTTTTCTTGTCCTGTGACCATTGTCAGGTGGTAAAACTTTCTTCTTGTTTTTATTTCTTTTGCAGCTTTTCGATACACTTCCATGTCAGTAGTCCCTCGTGTGGTGGTTGGTTCTTATGCGTTGTCGCGGCATTCTGTAGAAGTAACGATATTCAAAAATAATTTGAGTTAATAAATCCAAACGGGCACAAAAGTAACATGTTACTTGTGTACCCATATAGCTATGTTACTTTTGTACCCTACCTCATTTTTGTTAAAATATGAAATATAACCTTAAAACGAAACGTGCTAGACAAAAACGAATTAAAACACTCAACGATCAATTTTATCCAGAAACTATATGCAAATATTCATTTTGAAATCATTATTTTAACTATACGTAAACATAAATTACGTAAATGTCAAAAAACTTACTTTGGAGTTGTAAATTCACATATTGTCCTCTCGTACGAATGAACAGCGCGTGGCGTGCACAGCAACTGTTTGCAAGGGAGGAGGGTGTACCCGAGTATCACGTGACTGCAGTGACGTGATGTTTTGGTGATTGGATATACCTACAGGGCGTTTGTTACTTTCTACCCGCCGTTACGTTTGTCCCCGGTCTCCCCTACGAAGTTTGCAATATTATTAATACGAGCTCTGCTTCGAAGTTTCACCTGCATATGTCCCTATCCCGTAGAACAAATGATAAATAAAGTCATTATAAATGGATTCCAAATTCTCGAGTCTCTGAACTTAAAGTAAGGCCTCTATTGCAGAGGCTGCCTGCTCAGGTACCGCGCCAGTTACAAGGCACCTAAGCACTAGGTATCGACTTGCCTAATCCACCAAGCAGTAATGTGCAGAGATCGCTATTAGCGATAAGTCCGCCAATTGTAACACTTCTTTCTGTGTTATCTTAGTTTTAAGTTTATATTGCTGTATTTGTGTGTACAGTCAACTACAAAGAGATGTATCCATGTTAGTCTTACAAAATGAAGGAACTTTTAGTATGCAAAAATTATTTACCCTTACTTCGTGACATTTTCAGTATCCACCAAATCTGATACTACCTATATATTCGATTCATTTTAAATGCTATTATTATTTATCACCTAAGGAAAAGTAGTGGGATACACCATTGTTGCATATTAAACGAGTCGATGATAATATAAAGTTTGATTGCTACTAGAAATGTCACGAGTCACGAACCAAGGGTAGTTCATTGTGGCAAATGAAAATTTACTTCATTTTGTAAGCCTAACATGGATACATCTCTTTGTAGTTGACTGTACAATAAATTTTTCTATTCTACTCTATTCTATTCTACAGGCATTATAGGTACTGTGTTCGGGACTGCAAGGAAATGTTACCAGCGAAATTATTATTGGACATGACTGATTAAACAACTAAAATATCAGGGTTACAGGCGTAGTGCAGTACCGAGCAGAATTTAAAGTTTTGACAATTTTGTCACGGTGCCACACTGTGCCTTATATTTATGTGAGTAATCATGATGCTAACCATGTACCTTTGATCTGATTTATTCCTCATTTGGCACTCATTGTCATCATCATCAGCTTTCAATTGCCCACTACTGGGCATAGGCCTCCCTGTGATTTTGCCATTCTCCCCTGTCTCTTGCTCATTGTCATAATTATAAAAACTTAATTTATTTTATTTGCCATTTATTAAAGACTCTTTAGGTATATATGCGAAGAAGACCGCCAATTGTAACACTTCTTTCTATGTAATCTTAGTTCGAAGCTTATATTATTGTATTTGTCTGTGCAATAAAGATTTTTCTATTCTATTCTATATTACCCAGTTTATCTATATGTGAAGCACCTATTCGAAATCTATTTTTCCGCCAGTCACTCGTGATATTTGGGCATAGATGGCAAGGTAGAGGGCAAACGGTCGAGTTTGGAACTGAATGTCACGGTGAATGCCATTCGTTAACTGCCTAATGAAGTTTGCCCGGAGCCTCGTTTCAGAATAAAATATGGCCGCTAAATGTTTATAACTTCACAACTTTTGCCAATTAGATTGACGGATTCGAAAAAGTTTGATCTATGATCACAAGTTTTCGTGTTAGAAAATGTAGTTAGGGATTAAAAGGCAAACGAGCCCGCGGGCGGTTTCCCATCAGTTGAAGTGAAGGGTACAGCCTTAAGTAAGTTTTGCTCGTCAAAAATGGATAGTTACCGTAGGATTATACAATCATCATCACCAAAATCCTTCACCACGAGGATGTTGGTGAGGTTATAAATTGTGGGTACGTGATGACCACGATCCTCAGTCATGAGGAAACGACTTAAAGAGAGAGATTTTAATACTTTTGTAATCTCTGCAAATTGAGTTTAGTATAATCATTAGGTGACAAAGTCGATTACCGTCTGTCTGTCCAGTGGTCTGTCCCTATGTATGCTTAGATTTTTGAGAACAAATTGCGCGCGGGTCCGTTTGTAAGTATTTTTATATAATCTTATCTGATTTTACGATTAATTTATGTGTTTCAAACTCAAACTCAAAATTCATTTATTCAAATAGGCTACAATGGAGCACTTTTGCAAGTCAATAATCCCGCCTTTGAAACAACTCTCTTTTTAAAACAGCGGTCTACATTACTAGGTCTAGGCCAAGAATTTTACTAGTATAAGATCAACGATTTTAACGTAATTTATCATATGTATCTCAAAGCAATGCAGTGCGTAGGACTTCACATCGAAGATTTATTTAACACTGTCACATGCACTGTACCAAAAGTGATTTCTTACATTAGGTTGTGATCATTCACTCTTATAAAAATAACTAACATAGAAAACTAGATAAGAGGCCCAATAGACCCCGCTTTCATGATTTTTTGTATGAAAACAAAATCGACAAAACAAGGCGGAATGCGGGGCGATTGGCTACTTTTGATTTTCGCCTGGACGCTACCGTGTTTCGGCAGCCACGTAAAACTGTGGGTCCCGGCTGTTTCCAATAAGATATGTAGGAGGCAGTCGTCAGCTCATGTTGCAGGCCCTGTAGTAATCTCGGTGACTTGAAACTGCAACATATTTTGACTCTGACAGTGTAAGTAGGGTTACCTGTTCTGTTGGACTATAAACCCCAATTATATTATTAATTGGCTCGCTCAAAGTAGAAACTCTATGGTTCAAAGACGTTTATTATTGGGTTATGCAGCGTCAATGCGTATCGTCGGCGACAGCATACCTCTGGTAATGCGTACTCAATGGTTGAGTCCTCTACGAAAAAAACCAAAGGAGAGAGTAAAGCCCAAGGTAAAGCCTAGACGTAGCCTTTATCAGTCGTTACGCTACAAAGATTAAACTGAAACTGGTCTATCAAGAATTAATTTGGGTGTGTCAATGTCATCGCACACATACACACTATTAATGTAAGGAAGCTATGTATGTGTGTGTAGCTCAATAAACGTTCTTGACATTGACATTGATTTTATTTTAGTTACTACGATGTTCAATGTCGTTCGATTTACGAACGCGATAATTCGGCGAATTTAAATATATAGGTGTACGTAAATATGTAAATTGAAGCTGGAAACACATTATTAAAACGCGACGTGACGCCTCGCGACGTCAGCTGTTCGGATTGGGTGGCGTGAGGTCACGTGACGCTACGGACCAATCCGGACGGGTGTCGTGACGCTACGGACCAATCCGGACGGGTGTCGTAACGCCACGGACCAATCCGAACGAGTGTTGTCGCGTGGCGTCACGTCGCGTTTTAATAATGTGTTTCCGGCTTGATAACACTTTATTAAAAGACAAAAAAAAAATTAAAACGAAAACACAATTTAATAATTTAAGTGTTACAATTGGCGGTCTTATCTCTAATAGCGTATTGCGGTATGTTGATGTTTAACACTGCAGCTCATTAATTCTGCATCATTGCAGTGTCTTCGGCCATGACTCCATTGCCCTATTAAAGTAATAGTTTCAAAGAAATCAGCTGTTTAAGTGGCTTGTAGGTACTTTACTAGTAATCATTTCATCGATTCGCAGATAATTATACTTTTTATGGGCATTTGTAAAAAAAAACTAAATATTTATTGAAATTTACTATAGACGCTAAAAAATAAAATAATTATTAAAGAGACCGATTGTAATGAATTATATAATAATATAGTATGGTAAAGCATGTACCCATAAATTGAATTATAGTTAGATGAACTGAGGCTATTGATTTTTATTATAGCCATGGTCGTCCTACTAAAGAGCAAAGGCCTACCTATCCCTATCCTTCGCTCATTTTTAACGGTGTTGAGCTATTTCTCATTCTCATGACGCCACAATGCCGGGGCAGCGGGTTCGCCGAACGGCATTTGGTCCTCACTGACAGGAGGACTCCTCATCAGTGGATTCTCCTCGTGGGCCTGCCGCGATGTTGCTCCCGCATTGTTTACTGTCTAGTGTTCAGTGTCTAGTAGCCACGGCCAAAGCCTACCACCAGTAACACGGACACGTGTGGTGCACTTTAAAAATACAAATTAACAGAAAACTAAATATTTATTTTCTTCAAAACAATAGTAGTCCAGTAAAAGAAGAAATGTGGATCGAAAAGTCGAAAGCAGAAAAACTAACTTAGTAACTTTGTTTGGACTAGTTAGGAGATAAACATACTAAAAGTCCCCACCTCTCCGAGGTGAGCCCGAAGGGGGGGAGGCCGAAGAAGGTCCCATTTTTAGGTTTTTTGCTTATATGTCAAAAACTGTGCGTTGTACGATATTTTGTTATGTTACATTATTATACCTCATAAAATTTTCTACAACTTCGGCCTTGACACTTTTTATCTATCTCCAATCGTTGTCCAGCTATGAGCTTCCAAACATGGTCTATTTTGAAAACGCTTAAATTAGTTTTCCATACAAAGTCAGTAAAAAAATCTTACAAATAAAATTTGACCAACTTCTGGTTGTCGTATCATAATGAAACTTTGCAAATGTCTAGAAATCTGATGACAATTTAATAATCTGGTACTACTGAGCTGATGTGATGATGGAGCCAGGAGGTGTCTACTGAAACTCATCAATGGCTATTAGTAAAACCGGCGAGTTTAGGCTCATTACATTCGGATTGATGAGACGTGGGCACCTCCTGGTCCATTATCAGACCCTCGACAGCAAGTGTAATGAAAAAGTCTCATCGATTCGAATGTAATGTGCCCAAACTCGACGGATTTACTAATAGCCATTGAAGAGTTTCAGTAGACACCTCCTGGCTCCATCATCAGATCAGCTCAGTGGCACCAGATTATTAAACTGTCATCAGATTTCTAGACATTTGCAAAGTTTCATTATGATACGACAACCTGAAGTTGGTCAAATTTTATTTGTAAGATTTTTTTACTGACTTTGTATGGAAAACTTATTTAAGCGTTTTCAAAATAGACCATGTTTGGAAGCTCATACCTGGACAACGATTGGAGATAGATAAAAAGTGGCAAGGCCAAAGTTGTAGAAAATTTTATGAGGTTTAATAATGTAGTATCACAAAATATCGTACAACGCACAGTTTTTGACATATAAGCAAAAAACCTAAAAATGGGACCTTCTTCGGCCTCCCCCCCCCTCGGGCTCACCTCGGAGGGGTGGGGACTTTTAGTATGTTTATCTCCTAACTAGTTCAAACAAAGTTACTAAGTTAGTTTTTCTGCTTTCGACTTTTCGATCCACATACCCTTTTTGGGCACTCATTGACTGGGCTATAGTAACTGCTCTAATTAAAAACGTCGTTATTTATTTTCCCTGACATTATAAACTTGAAAATTCAACCTTCGATCGAGTTCCCTTAGTAACGAAACAGCTGTTAGTTCATCACTATGTTTTGGATGAGAGTTATCGACCAGAATATGTTTTATTTGCGCTAGATAACATAATGTGCACAATATTAATTGGGGTTTATACTCCAACAGAACAGGTTACCCTACTTACATTGTGAGAGTCAAATCACAAATTAAAGGCCGGGTGGCGAACCTAAATGTTGCAGTTTCAGGTCGCCGAGATTCCTACAAGGCTCGCAACATGACCTAACGACTGCCTCCTACATATCTTATTTAACACGGTAGCGTCCAGGCGAAAATCTTTGCCACACTGAGATTTGAACCTAGGCTTACAAGTCTTACGTCGTTATTTTATTTTCCTTGACATTATAAACTTGAAAATTCAACCTTCAATCGAGTTACTTTAGTAACGAAACAGCTGTTAGTTCGTCACTAGTCACTATGTTTTGGATGAGAATAATATTATCGAATAAAATATACATATAATATTATATGTATTATTTGCGCTAGATAACATAATGTATTGTTTGTTTACATTATTGAATTGATTGCGAACGGGACTGTGATCACGTATGTCGTGGTTGAAGGTTTTATGAATGTAGACTCTGTAGGTAAATTCAATTTATTTTCTCACTGATCGGAGACAATCTAAATATATAAAAGAAAGGAGCGACACAGAGACTGACCGACTGGTCTAACAATGCACAGCTCAAACCGCTGAACGAATTGGTCTGAAATTTGAAACTCAGATTTCTTTAACAAAGACTAAGAAAGGATTTCTTCATTACAAATACGACACGGCTGTACTAACGTATTTATTTTGTTGAGAATTGTCTCAACCACGGTTTCGGACAGTTAGGATGTCCTTCATCAGGAGTAGGATTTCTGCACGCGAACCAATTCGGTAGGCAGAAGCTAGTATGATAATAACAGAGAATGAACATAGGTTTATGCGCGGAAGTGGTCGAAAGTGCCTGATAAAAATGATGATGATGACTCGCGCTGCTTCATCTGCTATCATTATTCTCAAACTCACTTAATATACTCACAAAAATACATAAAAATTGGTCAAGCCGTTTGGGAGTTCAATAATAAACTACACGAGATTTTTTAGTCTCTCAAATCATTTAGAACTGTTGGTAGTTAGCTATTTGACTGAGCAGTTGCAGTAAAGAAGGTACCTACCATTCAGATCATTCAAAATGATTTGGTCGACCACCATTCATAGCATTCTGGAGAAAAGGATCTTTTTACTAACTTAAGGTTAGTATAAAAAAACCTCCAAAGATTTCTAGATCTATCGATTTAGCTGGGTTTTCATCACCTAATAACATTAACCATATCATTCCAAATAGAATTAGCCTTTGTATCCGACACATATGGCACATAATTGAAATTCCATACAACATTGTGCGATTGTATGCCAGCGACTTTGTAGTGTAGTTCCCGATAAATCAGTGGATCCATTCATCCGTGGAGCTGGCGCGGTGCCAGCGGCGCGCGCGCACCTCGCGACCTTCGAGCCACTTTGATGTTTGAAATGTGACCACTCGGTTTTTAGTGCAAGTGATTATGATATGGGTAACTCAGATTGGTTTTATTAAATGTTTTATTATCTAATGGCCATATTTTTGAGATTCGCCAACTAATGTCTCTGGGTGACAGGCGCAGGCGCAGTAGTTACCTACTGCGTATAATTTTAAATTATGGCTGTGATATATATGCAATCATTATGCCACCACGCTCTGGATTTGCTTATCCTGTCACTCATTGTCATACAAAAAACATTTTGCACCAAGTTTCTAAGTGATCTGTATGTTCCAGCAGGATGTTTAGTTAGGTTCGGGAGAGAATTATTTTTTTAAATTTACTTTTAAAAAACTTTTTAACTTGGCCGAACAACTTCGTCAATGGCTGCAGAGCGACGATGCGTAATGCATTTTTCCTGGGATAAAAAAGGGTAATTGCGTGTGTTTGTCTCAAAAACCAGCCTAAGTCATAATATGTACCCTGATTTAATGCCTATATTCTATAAATATGCCCGTATAAACCCTGTACTAGTGCTGGCATAATAAATTATAATCGTTCTATATAGTGACCCTGATTTGACGTCTAACTCTATTGTCCTACTAATGTAATTAATGCGGGTAAATACGATTTATGGTATGCAGAAGTATGACTAATTGACAAAACTATGGAACATATTGTAATGATTTTTTTTATACTAAATAGGCCTACTTTTGACCACATCCCACCTGTAGAAAGTCAAATGCGGTCGACGATGGATCACGTAAGATGCTAGAAAGGTACCTATTCACCCGTGCCTTGCCGATACCCAAGTTGTACCATTCGGGAAACACGGATGACGGAAATTAAACAAGGATGTAATTTTTGTGGCCTCCTTTGCAGAGGCCGCCTGGGGCCTTAATACTTACCACACTTTTGCCTGTTATTTTTCGCCCAGCAGTATTGTACATTACTGTGTTCCGTGCTGAAGGATAATGGTACCGGCAAGATTACTGGGCATTCGAGTCCAGATTCGAGATTCAGAAACTGATATCTGAGTGTGACAGGCGCAAAGCCACGCAGAATGCTTATCATCAAGCACCTTTTGCTTGTATTGTCACACATTGCCATGAAAAAACTACTGAACAAATTTAGCTAATACTTAAGACGAAGGGCACTGAACTCAAGCAGTTGAAACCAAAGTACGCAGCTAGTGATAACAATGTAAATTATATTCAAGTGAAGCCCTTAAAACAAACGGAATACATCAATAATATTCCCACATCTGTGCATCTATTTTCGTATCATATTCAATACAAAGATGCAGGCAGTCTGCATAATATCAAAATATATTCCTCGCCTTATGTAAATGTACGTGTATTAATATAAATAGCTGATCTAGGATTCAGAAAGCGTTTTCGGATACAAATAGCTGCCCACTGACCGCAATAATAAGTTGCATTTTCATATTTACAATATTATGTAGAGCCATAGAGGACTCAACCGTAGAGTGCGCATTGCCGGAGGTATGCTGTCGCTGACGATACGCATTGCATTGCATAACACATATCAAATGTCTATGAACTAAAGAGTTGTCATTTGAACGTGCCAATCAAAACTAGCCTACGTCGTTGAACCACAGAGTTTCTATTTTGAATGAGCTTATCAAAACTAGTCAACTGCCGCGCACCCCGCCATGTTTTGACGATTTTGTTTTCGTACAGAAATTCACGAAAGCGAGGTCTATTTTGGTACTCCTCTCTATGTGTAGAGAGAATGCAAATGAAATAGGTTTGAAACTGTATGGTTATATTGTTAGGCGATATGACGGACGAAATTAGATGACTGCAGGACTTGAATGGCGAAGCATTTCTGGCAATGCACCATTTCGGTGAAGAAACTCAATTACATGTTGCTTGGTACTTGGTATATTTCAAGCATTTGTACTTAATTTAATTAAAACTTTCTTTATGAAGCAAGTCGATTATTATAGACCAAACTGTCTTATTCATAATAACCACACAGTGACAACGCATCTGTTACACCAACCGTGTTATAATAAAACACGGACTTACGATTGTACCAGGACTAACCAGGTCTTAGATCGAGCAATTGACATGAGTAAGTACTATCGTAGGTCCACGTTTTAAAAACACCGCAAAGGTTTAACAGACATTTTTAGGCACGATAACTGCTCACTTACAGCCATATTGTCATTTTAATTTTCAAAAGTAATCTCAAACATAATATTTTGCCGTAAATCCAGTCTAAAAGCCCTCTTTAGCTACCTCGCTTGGTCCCATTTCGAAAATTTCTGGATTTGCTACTTTTAATTCACTTTCATGATATAATTAACATAAAAGCCGGGACAAAATAAGAGCTACATCTCAAACTGTGAGCGGGGCAATCATTTTTAATGGGCATCAGTAAGTTGCCCAAAGTTTTTGGAGGCAGTTGCCAAGAGAGCCATCGTCTTCACTTAAGCACATTATTAGCATATAATCTGTGACCCTGCAGTATTATGCTCTGGAATACAGTGTTACGGCTCTGCGGGAACTTTTATTATATTAGAATTGTTTTATTTTTCTAAAAATTAAGAAGACGCACTTCTTATGGTAAGCACAGCCCGCAGCCCATTATAATTAGGAGAGTGCTACCAAGGATTTCTCACAAGATGTAAATTTTTAGTGCACTGCCCCTACGCTACGTTACTTACTCAAGAAAAAATGCTATTATATTATAATAATTTAAATGTATGCGAATAGTGGCCAACAAGTCGTAATCATAGAAAAACTATGTATCATAAGTAGGCAACTATTATAATATATCAATATTAACATCATTGAAATGTTGTAGCGTCCGTGGTCGTTGGTTCGGCTTGTAAGCCGGAGGGCTTGGGTTCAAATCTCAGTGTGGCAAAGATTTTCGCCTGGACGCTACCGTGTTTCGGAAGGCACGTAAAACTGTGGGTCGCGGCTGTTTCCTATAAGATATTATGTAGGAGGCAGTCGTTAGGTCATGTTGCAGGCCCTGTAGTAATTTCGGCGATCTGAAATTGCAACTAGGTTAGCCACACAACCTTTAAATGGCGACTCTGACAGTGTAAGCAGGGTAACCTGTTCTGTTGGAGTATAAACTCCAATTATTATTATATCAACTCTTATGATTCACATTTCTCTCCAGCCTTTTCCATGTACAGCTTTCTCTTCTTCATAATGTTAATACAATTAACTATTACTATTATTTGTTATTATT
The DNA here is from genome assembly GCA_947507615.1 of Hemithea aestivaria. NCBI lineage: Eukaryota > Metazoa > Arthropoda > Insecta > Lepidoptera > Geometridae > Hemithea > Hemithea aestivaria. The sequence continues at coordinate 16,308,979 of OX382333.1, read as the reverse complement.
TTAATAGAATTTCATTTCCTCTTTACTTATAAAACTTTAAACACTAAAAATGCAGTCCACATATCATGTAAAACAAATTCATACTGTCATGCCATAGCAGTTACATTTAGTGGGTTATTCCAACATTTGGTGTAACCTTTTACACAAATTGCCTGAATGGTCTGTGTCCTGGCATCCCACCAAATGTACTAGATTACTAGATACTAGGTAACCTATGTAATGCACTGACTGCATAGTTTTTAACTTTGTTATTACATTGTAAAACTGAAAGTTTGAGGATTAAAAAGATTACCTATATTAAATTAAGTAATTGCAAGGGGTAATTTACAGCTAATCTTCTTTAGAAGATAACTTGGAATGCATATTTAGGATTTCTATAAAAATGACGTTGAATTTGATGTTCTGTGAAAGAAATTATAAAGCTCTGTGTTTTTGTGTTTATTCTAATAGGTATGTAAATTAGTGAGCCCCGCCTGCCTATATATCTGGTCGCTTCCTAAAGCCCTCATCATCAGATGGTGTGGATATAACGGCCGAGGATAATAAAACATTACTGCACAACTATGATCACTTTTATTTCACTTACACAGACAATAATAATTAATATGATACCTAGCTAACCTAACCAACTATACTTAGCTTTAGGGTTATTCGGTGGACTCGGCGTTCCACTCGTAATGGACGCTAATATTCCCAGTCGAGTCCCAACGCGCCTCTGCCGATCCCAAGCCAAAAGTGAGCTCCCGCACCGAGATCCGTACCAAGTAAACTCGCTTACTAGCGCCACCATCGGATCATTTCCAAAGCACTTGCTACGCGCTCATTGGCCAACCTACGCGTCACCCAACCATCGGCCAATCACAGGCCGCCACGAAGCGAAGCAGTTATATATCGACGAATCAGCGCCCGTTATAAGTGTTACGCCAGAGTTGCGCCATTTTCAACTCTCGCCCACCGATAAAATTAAAGGAAATGGCGTAATTACAATGTTTTCCTATCTAATCTGCCTACAGGTATATGAAAATAATATAGGTATAACTCTGTGTTTATTCTAGTATAAAAACAAATGTAATAAGTGGTGCCACCCCTAGCAGTAGTGACCTCGGTGAGCGATGCAGTCCGCATCACGGCAAGGCTACACACTGTACATGTCCCGGCGCGAGGATTCGCTCTGATTTATATGTAGGCGTTGTTGTGAATAGATCATCTTTATCATCATCTTCATCACCATCATCATCAACATCAACATAAGGCACGCAACTCAACACGAAAAAAATTAAAAGAGGCGAGGCTTTGCCTTACGGTGGGAAACAATAGGATCTCAATCTCTCAAGTCTTTCGAGATTTGTTTGTCAATTAAATTCATGTTAAAGTGTGCGTTATTTCTTAAAACCCATCATCATCATGAGTCCACATTCATCCACTGCTAGACATAGGCCTCTCCCATAGCACGCCACTGAACTCGGTCCTCCTCCGTCTTCCTCCTCTAACCACTCCCAGCTACCATCCAGACATCATCGCCCCATCTCTCCAAACGACGCGACGCCCTTCACTATGTTTGCCAAGACGCGGTCTCCTATCTGGAACACGTTTTCTTTACACCATTTTATGGAGATTTGTTTGTCAACTATCCATGTTAAAGTGGACCTGAATACATTTAGGGTTACAGAATTTTCTAATATTGTAATACATTGTTGGTATAGGCCAATCACAAAAATTCATGTGCCATAATTAAGGCACCGCTAGGGGATTTTTTTTTGTCTGTAATATCACACTGCTGGGCGAAGACCCCCCCCCCCCCCCCCCCCCAAATTCTTCCACTTATCCCTTCCCTGCGTCACCTTGGTCATAAAAGTTAATTACTTAATTACGTACCTGAAAAATAAAATCATCATCATCTCAGCCGTAGGACGTCCACTGCTGAACATAGGCCCCTTTAGACTTCCATATGTACCGGTTGGAAGCGACCTGCATCCAGCGTCTTCCGGCGACCTTTATATGGTCGTCTGTCCACTTTGTGGGTGCACTTGAGCACTTTAAAAAAATACTAACACCATGTAAAAATTATATCATGTAAAAATTCATCCCAGATGTTGTATCCCAATAAATTGATATATTTTACGTTTATTCGTAATCACACAATAAAAGTTCGACGACCATTTTTATAGCAGCAGTTATGACCGTCTGTACCGCCCTCCACTATTCTCTATTAATTAAGGAGCTACAACTTTTTCACTTAGCTTTTATTACTGTTGCAGTCTCATTACTGCTGTTTTTATTGACATTTTTGAGTGTTGTGTTGAAAAGTTTAAGAAAAATTGAAAATAAGCGAAATTATGGATATGTTGTGATTTTCTCTTCTATCTTCTTTTTTTAAATTAAGTTAATCTTATTTATTTTTATTTTAATAAGATTAACAAATTTTTTTAAAGTTAATCTGATTTATTTATGTAGGCTAATATTTTTCCAAGGTCTAAAGTTCCTTCAAATCAAATTTCGACTCATCAGTTTAAGCGTGGTCCATAAAAACCTTCGCATTTATAATTAGTAAATTAGTATTAAAATATCATAACTTGACAGTTACATACCTACCTGAAACAAATAAAAAAAATCATCTAAAAAAATAAATGTTACGTATAGGTAATCTTTGGGTAGACTACATTTTAGGTTCACTAGGCGTTTTCCGCCCTCGAATTTTTCCAGAGATCACTTTTAGATATGAATTTACCAGTTTACTAAATTCAAATCGAACTCTGTTTCCAACATTTTTAACAATGCCTCTTGAATTGGTAGTTACGTAAACAAAAATACTGCTTTAAAGTAATAAACCTTTAACCTTATCATAAAAGATAAGCGATCAGCTGTTCTGTGGAACGCGTTTCAAAATACTACTAACGCCATCTATTGAAATTTTCATGAACCATTTTACTTAGCCATCTTTTTATGTTTTCGTTAACTTTAATACGACTTGAAATGGAAAATTTGATATGCCTTAAATATAATACTTTACCATTTAACATTTATAAAAATAAATGTATTTTACTAAATTTAGGTACCTACATATTTGCTAGCTTATGCTAGAGGTAAAGTCCTTTCTTAGCAGAGGCAGGTACGCTATAAAACCTAACTGTATTCCAAATTTCAACACTATCCGTTCAACAGTTTTAGCTGTGGATTTAAAGATTAGTCAATCAGACTTCATTTCCTTTTATATAAGTACTAGCTTATGCTTGCGGCTTTGCCTGTATGGCTAAATCTTTTCTTAGCGGATGTTTACATCATAAAACCTATCTATATTCCAATATTCATGGGAATCCGTTCAGCAGTTTGGCCTGTGCGTTGATAGATCGACTGATCTAAGAAAGATTGATTGACTGACTAGTCAATCAATCTTTCTTATTATATATTTGGGTAGAAGATATATTCTCCTCTCCCTGCACGGTTGTCTGGAAGTGATCGCTTTTAGCGATAAGACCGCCAATTGTAACACAAAGATTATAATATTATGTTTTTATTTTTAATTTTATTTTTTGTATATTTTTCTGTGTTTCAATAAAGTGCTATTTATCTAAAGGCCAGCCTATACCTAGTTAATAAAAATCTGTGTAGGTGAAACGTTCGTAGTAAGGCAGTTCCAAAGGCCAGATGTGGCCGGATTACGGTCCCGTCCGGCCAAATTAATATGCCGGCAATAAATTCAGACGCCTCCGTATAGGAATTATGAACGTAATATAAATTACAATGTTGCGACCCGCCGCCGTTATTGTTTCTCGCCGAATTTATACATTTTCCTTACAACTTGGCGAATATCATTAAATGTTTGCGTAATATTATTATTTTGATGGTAAATATGAATTTTAAGGCCGCTTGTAAAGTTTAAGTTAGGCGCTGGGTACACTGCTGGTTAGTAGCGGCCTAGCGAGCATCGTTTCACTTATTTGAAAAAACAAAAAGGTTTGCAATTCGTCGGTTTTCTAAATATATAAAAGGAATGAGTAACTGACTCACCGATCTATCAACGCACAGCCTAAACCGCTGAACCGATTGGGTTGTAATTTGGAATACAGATAGGTTTTGTGACGCAGATCTTCGCTAAGAAAGGATTTGGCCACGCCGGCAAAGCCGCGAGCTTAGCTAGTTATTTTTAATAAGTATAACACAAGCTACTCCCAGCGGTTTTACTAGCTGTACTGTAACATGTGTTATTCCAGGGTCTTTCTACCGGTACCAGTCTAAATCACAGTTTTCTAGGACTTGTAGTTTCTCCGCAAACCCGCGGACGGACGAATGAACGGACAAAGCGAAACTATAAGGCTTCCTTGGTAACTGAAGCCTAAAAAAGAGCCGGCTTGCTCGCTTGCTAGCTAGCGATCTCGCCCACGCAGAAGGTCGAAACGCTTTCCTCGCAATCTCGCTGCCTCGCCCGTTCTTAGTTTTAGGTGTGATGTGGATACATATAGTAGGTAGGTACATAGTGCACATAGCTCACTAAAGCTTTGCTCATATTGTAAAGTGTTATCGCCTCACTTTCGCCGCGCTCCCCAGATTGCTCGCTAGTCGCTAGCTAGTTGGCAGTGTGGCCCATGCCTTATTATTCATTAAGATAAGCCTGGGTTCTACTTTACGTTTATTAAATAGATTATTAATTTATTCAGAAAAGGAATAGGATGATGAAATATCATTGTTTATTTATTAGCTACGTAAAACACAAATATTTCATTGAAAGTAAACATTTAATGCTTAAAAATAGTAAATTTATAAAAACTTTTATAGTGAATGCAAACGGTAAATGCTGTCTAACTACCTATTTTAGTCTGAAATTCGTATCTAGTATCTATCCAATACAGTTTCACTACTATCCTATGTCTATCCACTTTTGATTGAAACAAGCTATAACCGTCCTAAACTAGCTTATTAAGCTATATAGGTATCTTGAAGCACATCAGAAACCCGGAATACATCGGGCTTGCAAAAAGTACATATCAGCGAAATATATAACAGGCGCGTAGTATAGGCTACTGCCTATATGTTATTCCGGGGTCTAAGCTATGTCTATACCAAATTTCAGTTCAATCGGTCCACCCGGAGTTAGGCTTGAAGAGAGTTAGGCGTGAAAGAGTAACAAACATACATCCATACATTCTTACAAACTTTTGCGTTTATCTATGTAAAATTTTGATTTACTAAATTGTATGTTCATTTGTCAGCTGAACACATAAAATAAATAAGCAAATAAAATAAATCAGCAGTAACGAGGTAACACCAGGCAAACGATACCCCTCAGACCATACGCGTCCTATAGACTCGTTGAAGCATCACCGAATTCTACCTCAATTTGTCTCTGTCTTCGCTAATGCTCGTTAGAAAGAGACGAAGCACGTAATCAGAACTGAATGAGCGAGATGGCGATTGTAATCAGTACCCGGATGATCGGAAACGATCTTTTTCGACTTTCTTTGTCTTAAAAGATTTTCATTCTATTTTTTTTCGATTTATTGGAACGGTTACCTTTTTTATACCTATTATACGAGTAACTATAAAAATATAATAATCAATATCATAAGCTCACCATTAATGCCAACTTAAGAACACTATGTTACAAAAGTTATTCATAAAGGTAGGTTAATAACTTTGTCAGTTTTTAATAAATCCCGATTAGGTTTTTAAAACAATTTTAATAGCTGCAACTTGAATATATACTTTGCTTAAAAGAGAGCCATCCCTAAGTTCATTCCTTCAATATTTGAAAGCACTCACTCACAGCGCTCGCAAAACCGTCTTCCACAAAAAAAAAAACAGTATTTCCTCCTGAAATATCACCCCAACAAAGCTTAAATTCGCCCCTCCAACACCTATACCTCAATGCTGTACAATAAACGCCTGCAGGAGACGTATTTGTCCCGCCACTTCCCGGGAAAAAATGTCCCCTTCGATGTTGACCCAAGCATTACTTGTGCAAACGTGTCGCCTCGGTTTTTATTGCCGCTAGTGATGTCACTTTAAAGTGGACGCCCGGGATCCGGGATATCGGTTATATCGGGACTTGGTATTTGGGTCAGGGATGGGCTGACAGGTAGCTATTGATTTTGATAAAATGTGTATTGATGACACTAAAAAAATCGTGCGAATATTGGTAGGTTTTGACCACTATTAAATCGCAGATCGCTCCTATATTCAGGAGCATTTTCTTTGACTGAAAGCGGAAGTTTAGAATAAGTATATTTTATAATATGTGCATCGCCTTAAAAAAACAACGAGTCATTAAAAATTAAACATGTTAAATAAATTAATATCTTTTCTTAAACGATAATAAAAATAATAGGCAAAAATTCCCACCTTCATTTGGAATAAGAATTAAAGTTCCATTTACACAAGTCATCATAGCCGGCCAAATATGGAACAGTCGTGACCCAAATATGGAACAACATATAATAATAGTTACAACACTATAAATGTCAGGACACCCACCGTCACGTGTAATCTACACGAGTATGAGTATGTACATTGTACATACCTATTATATATTTTGTTATGTAATATACTGCTCTATATAAAGAGAGGTACGCAATATCCAAGTGTGATATGTGGCTTAACTTGGGGCTGAAATAAAAACGATTTTATATAAGTATGTACATATGTACATTAATATATATATTTTCTTATGTAATATACTGCTATATAAAGAGGTATACGTAATATGATATTATGTGACTAAACTTGGGGCTCAAATAAAAACGATTTTATTATATTACAATGCTGTGTAATCACCAGCTGCGTTTTTCTTAGCTTTACCTAATCGCTTCAAATGTAATGTTTAAGTCGATTACCTACTTATAATAAATAGTTTTGCTGTGATATAGTAATAGACATTTATAAAAACCGGACTTTCCGTGTAAGATTATAACGTATACCTAATCTGTGAATTTTCTAACCATACGTAGTTTTGCCACGGCTGAGTTCCTAAAAGTTTATAAAAGATGCGTTCAGTAAAATCTGTGCGAAGTTTGTAGTCTTGTACATAAGTGTACATTAAACATTGTCTTTCTAAAAACGATTGGGCATTATTTCAATCAATGATTAACAATAAATTACGCAAAATCGTGATGTGAACAAACAAAGATTCCAACAGAAAGCAACTCGTTTAAAGTTAAAGCACTAAATTGCTAGCTTCCATTTGTTTGTTAAATCATTAACTTGAAGTTAATTTAAAGCGTGCATGTTGCAAAGTTCAAGCCGGTCCGGTCACTACTAGGAAATACCTATAGGAAACGTACAGATTAACGGATTGATTACACGAAACAAGCAAATGGTACGAGCTACTTGCTAAACCTACACTCGTACCTATTACCTACTTTGTTTATTGGTTTTGTGAACTGTTTTCGTATTATTTTGGTATGATTTTAACGGAGTGAGAAGACAGGATATATTAAAAAGATTAGATTAGATAACGCTTTATTGATACAACTTACAAGAACTTACTAAATACACAACAACACAAATAAATAATTAATAAAAAAATAATATGAGTAGATAAGGCTGATACCTTAATGAGCGTGCTTGACATGGCTGTAAAGAAATAAGTAAAACGGTATTTCCAACTAAAAATAATGTTAAAAGTAATCTGATATTATTAAGTGTTGAGCAAAAATAATTATATATAAGGAAAATAATATTATTAACTATCTAACATTTTTATTCTTGTCTGAGGTTAGTGAGGAAAAAGAGCAGTCGGAAATATGGTCAAATTTGGAACATAATGTTCTGGCTTTTTATTAGTCGCCTTCAAAACGTGGTAACGCACAAACACTAGCGCCATTAGTTAGCTCGCAGACAGACTAAACTCACACGTATCAAGTAAATTGCAGTAACTGACCTAATCAACTAGCACGCTAACTACCCCCGTGTGTACCGGACATTAATTACGTGCACGATAAACTTTGAACTTCTTTAAACTTTGCATTTACTTTACATTTGAATACGCCATGGCGTGGGGCTTTGACCAGTTTTTACGAACATTTCTCTATATGACTATTGGGGAATTAGAGATTTTAAAATAAATCTGTCTTGTAGCACTTATTAAACTATTATTAGCGTCGCGACCTCAACGCGTGAGCTCCTGATGAAGGACTTTGTAATAGTCCGAAACCCAGGGTCGAACCTAGCTTCGACTTTTATATCCGTGAGTTTAGTCGGTATTTTTACATAGTTAATATGGATAACGCTCGTGTTAGTTTAAAATCGTATTATGTTATATGCCTATTATATAGGTACACGCGCTGAGTCTCAGTGTCAAATTCTTCAAAAAAGATAGTGTCAACAACACATAATTGTCGAAGAGGATAATTTGACATTGTGGCTGTAATACACTTTGGCGTGATGTGGCAGAAGATCTGGGTTAATTTCGATTAACCAAGCTTTAAACCTTAAGAATATTGCTGTAACTTCAATAGCCGATTAGGTAACTGTAACTGATCCCATCAAATATTGAGGAATCCAGACATAATATAGCTAGGACTCTTGAAAATGGGTGTTTTGAATCATTGGCTACATTCCTACTTACAAAGCTCCAGTAAACTGTATAATTATCCCTAGAGACTTCTAACGAGAATACTAACTGGGGTTACCCATATTGAACCTCTAATGGTTTTAAAACATCTTAGCACATAGACGCTACTCATGGTAAGACTGTTTATCATAATCCTATTCGATATGTCCCATAATTTCCTTAGGAAAGCAAGCTCGAGCCAGCAACAATCGATGGCCGCGGGCAACGAAACCTCGGTCACATAATGTGAAGCTAGTTGGTGTAATTGCACACACAAGTGAACTAAAATAGACCCCGCTTGCGAGATTTCCTGTATAAAACAAAATCGGCTAAATATAGCGGGGTGCGGGGCGGTTGGTTAGTTTTTATTGGCTCGTTCAAAGTAGAAACTATTTGGTTCAAAGATATTGCGCGAAAGGCGGCTAATGGGGCAAGCATAGCATGCGGACTCTTATATCATGTCAAGACTAATACTGTCACCCCATATATTCTTATTCTCAAAAGTAGAATATATGGGATGACAATTATTCCAGCTTATGCCAGCACGGCATGCTACAAGAGTAACTGTAGTTTTGATTGGTTAGTTCAAAGTAGAAAGTCTTTGGTTCAAAGAAATTCAACATTGTGTTATGCAGCGTCAATTCATATCGTCGGAGACAACAAACCTGTGGTAATGCGCACTCTATGGTTGAGTCCTCTATGTGTAATTGCCTGAATATACGATGCATATCGTCGAGACCTCTCCGCCTTGAGCTATCGACTTTACATTGTAATAATATGCGAGCGATGACATGGCGACAACTTCAAGGAAAATGTTGGATTTTTTTGACGAGATTCTGATCGTGATTTGTGATCTATTTTGAATAGATTCAGAAATATGTTGTTTGAATTTATGTGAAATATTGTGCTTACTTAACGTGATATTTTGAGTGTTTCAAATACATACATAAAAACTTCAACGATCGACAATCCAAAGAGTAATTGTATACTATAACCAGTTGACTTCCGCAACTTCGTTTGCGCCTGGTGAACTTCATCTCAGAACTACAAAATTTACACAAAAATATATATACGTACGGTTGAATTGAGAAATCTTCTCTTATTTCGTTGGTTAAAAAACGTCAATTATTAAAATTAGTCAAGTCATTCGAAGGAGTTTAACAAACACAGTAACACGAGATTTAATATAATATTAGATGTAGAGATAACAAGTAGTCTCATTAATTTTATAAAAGTTCTACCTAAAAAGCTTGCCTGGAAGTTCCGTAAATACGTGATATTATGATTATGTGCCTGGAATAAGCATAAAACATTACAGTTAAAACGATCACATTGTGCCATTTCAAAAGCATGCAAAGCTTATTCACAAGTTTGGAACCAGTCTGTTTGTGAGAACCGCCTAGGCTTTGAAAGTCCCGGAAATATAATTATCATAACATTAAACGTGTGCCCAGGCTTGCCAAAATGACTATCCCGCTCCGGGATTGGGGTACCGTGGTTCTTTTAGTCAATAATTTTGATAACGGGTGTGTTTATGTTAAAAATTTGGCAGGAATCTCAGCTCGCTATGCCAGTACCTCAGTGGCAGTGCGCTGCGATCTTATCGCCCTTTAGATATTTTACCGGCTGCGTGTTACACCGAAACGTATTATAAATGAAATAAAATTAATATGTAATAATTATAAAATAATAATAATTTGGATTCAATATTACCTAATTGAATGTAAATTTTTAATGATATATTGCTAATTTAATCTTATTTCTAACTTCCTTTTATTGTTATTGTATTGTTTTCTTTAATATGATATTATTTAAACTTAGATTTGTGATGTGTGTTAATTGCATTTATTCTATTTTATTGTTATACATCTTGTTATAGTATTATGTATAATGCATGCTCGCACAAGCAATAAGTGCCAGGGTATGTAGTAGTACCTAATTTTACACAACAAGATCTGTGCAATATAATTACCTACATGTGTTGGAAATAAATAAATTCATTCAATTTAAAAATGGATTATTTTGCCAGTGCTTAGCTGTTGTAAAAAATAATTACTGCCATACGCCACAACGTCACTTGTTTATTTTTTGCCATTGTTTATTGCTTGTAATATATTTCTTTTTTTGTGTGGTGTACAATAAAGCATTATATATATCTAACTTTCTATGATTGTATCAAATATGCTGAAGTGGCGTATAGTACCGCTACAAGGCAAACATCGCAGATTTACTTTCTTAATTTCCCAAAAATTTAATAATGAACTTATAAATCTTTCATAATTCAATAACTAAAAGCTCTTTTAATAAAAAAATGCTTAACAGTATATTTTGAAGTTCTTTATAATGCTACTTTCGAGAATTATTAACTTTTGATCTTTGACATCGTATCTCCAATCTGTCTGAAGCATCTATTATGTTTTTGCACTGTTGCAAAATCAATCAAAGTTGTAAGAGCAAAGGTGATCCTTCAATGGCGTCTTATTATGAACTAACAATATTTTTGATTGGCAAATATATTTATTGAAATACGATTTGTGAATAATGCTGCTTTTGTATCGTAATTGACCATTTAATAAATAAACTTATGTATCTATCATGCATTTTTATAATTTATTTGCACAATAAGGTCTTGAAAATGAAAAACAAAATATTTATAGCTACACATTAAATTGATTCGCGACGGTGTAACAAAGGTACGTAAGTCAGTTTCCATGTGTCACCGCGCGCACCACTCAGTCGTCGCGCTATTATTTTTATTGCACAGTTCGCTCTCCTTGGCACATGTTTGTAATACAGATTGCAAATATCCCTCCTGGTTGCCCGACACAAGGATCGATAAACTCTCTCGTATGTACCGCACTCTACGTGTAAATAGGTCGAGTGAGAACACGTTTTTAAAAAGAGAACCCGTTTGATTGACAGTTGTTTGTGTACGAAAACCCTGGCGCTTTGTTGTTTTCGATGATGTGATACGATACGGTGTAATGGGCGCCCTGTTTTGCTTTATTTTGTTTTGTCTGCTCCTTGTTCTTGGAAGTTTAGATATTTAGGGGATCAGTTGAAACTTGTACGAGTAATGCTCATTAGTATTTATAACTAAGTTGGTCTCTTCGTTAAGCTAATGTTTGGGGTGTGGGAATCTGTGCAAGTTTAGTCGTTTAGTGTGTGTGTTGTCGAGAATTAACCGAAATGTTTCTCTCTGTTGCAGGTATGATACGTGTGTGAGACAGCTCGGCACAAATGTGAGTCTAAAACTTCAGAATCACTGCTTCATCGTATTTTTATTTAGTGTTTAATCCAGGCTCGGAATTAATCCAGGGTGTCAACAGATTAACAAACGATATGAACACGTATTAGGGCACGGTGCCGTGGCTTAAGCCCGGATCAAGGTTTAAGACTTGTCTTGTGAGGCGTGCGTCACTCCAAGATAACGCCGGTTTAGCAGGATCTTCAGATATTGGAGCGAGGAATAAATGTTTTGACGGCAGCTTCCGTTTTATGAACAAACACCGAGCAACTTGGGGCTCTTTGAGTTTGAGTTATCTACTCGGGTGGGGCGACTTTCATATAAAATTGAGAATTTATAGTGCAGTGAGGGCGAAGATAAACCTTAAGACTTGTCATACAAATTTGAACTTTAAAGTGAGGTTTAATGGTAAGAGTTCTATAGAATTAAACCTTTTGAAATCTGATCATTTTCTAGACATAACAGTTCAATATCTGATATAAGCCGTAAAAGCTTTCATTGCAAAAGGTAGAACGCGTGGGAAGAGCAAAGAGAAACATCGAGCAAAATTCAATCTTATAAACCATAGTGGGCGAGTAATGCGAAAAGGAACATACTCCACAAAAACATTATAAAATTTTCTTTGTAACATCAGACATATTGGAAAATAGTGTGTTGAAAAGAAGAGCATTTGTCGGAAGAGCTCGATGCAGTGATGTAACAAAGGCTTTCTTGAAATGTGGACGGTGGAGCTAAAAGCGTTTCGCCAACAATTTTCCTTATTTGCTTGTTGCTGTGGAGTGGCGACAACGGCGTTTTTTATTTCAGCACGTCCACCCATTTTGATTTTGACCGTTGCGTTTCGACGTCTGAACTCATTATTTTATTAGCATTTTCTAGAAATCCTTTAAAAAAAGATTTTTTTTTTGTTATTCCTTTTGTAAAAGTAGTTGCGTTTTTAGAAACAGCCTCGTACAACGATTCTCGCTAAAATCTTCCTCAAAAAAATTATTCTTATATAAGAATCTATTACTTATGGACATAAATCCATGAGTATATGAATAACATTAAGGATAGCTAGGCAAATCATTGAAAGTCAGTGCTATCTTCTATAATCTTCTAAATATATAAAAGGAAAGAGTGACTGATTGACTGACTGCTCTATCAACGCACAGCCTAAGCCGGTGAACGGAGTGGGTTGAAATTTGGATCATAAATAGGTTTTATGACGTAGACCTCCGCTAAGGTAAGTATTTAGACATGAGGGCAAAGCTGCGAGCATAAGCTAGTATTATAATAAATAGTTCATTATTACGTAAGTCCTGGCACTGTACAGTTATCAAAAGAACGTATCACTCACTCTGGTCATTGCCTTACCACCTACACTCAGTTCATTTACCATTTAGCTTAGTTTAATTTAGTTAGAGTTTCTACATTATTACTCTTGCATGTTTCACTAAACCCATTTCATGCATTTACGAGAAAATACAGCGATCTCTCATATTTTATCAGCGTTTGTTTCAAAACGTTTAATATTATACTGCATTTAACTCGGTCCTTTCACAAACTATTTTTAATATTAAACTACATTTTCTCTCAAAGGAAAAGCTTACTGGAAACAGCATTACATACTGAAGGTAGTTGATTAACTGTGATGAAAGGAATTCACTCGAGGGAAGTATTTTTCACTGTTGTCTCTTTGTTGAAAAAATGTTTCTTTATTCTTTATTTCTGTTCGTTGCTTTCATTGCATCATTGCTCTTTTGTTTGTTTTGCCGCACTCGAACTCCGCTTCGGTGTGTTTTCACGAAAATTACCATTGTCTGGTACTCTTTCGTATTATGATTGAATGGGTAAAAGGTTTTACCTATCTTATGAGTTTTTAGTCGTTTGTACTATGCTCTTTGTACATTTAGAACCAAATATTGTTGAAACTAACTTAATTAATCTATGAGATTGACCATGACCAAATAAATGTCGTTCTCAAGAAAGGCCAGGTCAAGAGTGAAGAACCGGCGTGTAGGAAGAATGTGATGAAAGTTGAGGAAGCGAAAGAGGTGTGTCAGGATCGTACTAAGTGGAGGGAAGTAGGACCAACGGGAACCAGGCGTGATTGTATGTATATGTGTATGAGATTAATTTTCTTCATTTCAATATTTTCCGAGTGAACTGTGTTATCATTAATCATTGCATTTATAGCGTGACTTGCAAAAGTGATCTGGATAAATTTGAATCATATAATTAGAATAGATTAGAATTGAATAATACTTTATTGCGTACCAAATAATTACAAAGAAACTTACTGAGCTAGATAACTAAATGCTAGGTAAACAATCGGCGGCAATAATTTTCATATTTCAGTTTGAAATTTGTCTCTATGTTCGGCTAGAGAAGAAAAAATACGTCTATCGCTAAAGACCTTATGCCATTTTTCGGTGTCAAAGTCGATTTGTTAATAAATCTCCTGGCCCATGGCTCATGGCTACACGAGCCGTACGCTCTAATGCTCCCTATAACCAGGGCTACCCCTTGTTAAAATGTATGAATTTATTCATGAACTGATCAAAGAAGCTCGTAATCGAACAGAATAATTAGATCCTTTGGTCCAAAAAAAAAACACAGACGGTTGTGTGCCGGAGCACAAAATTAATGTCTTATTGTTTTCTTGCGTTGAATTTTAAACGTTCGACTCGTGTTTCTCTTCATCGATATTCATCGATACCGTTTTCCATTCTACCTCTAGAATGTTGCTTCTGGCAACCCTACCAATATCTAAAATGTATCTCGTCCGCACCATTTGACGATTCGGCTCCTTCCAGCGTCGCTTTTACAATTTATGTGGCATCGAGGCGAGCCTACCAACCAGCTTATAGATTCCCCCTGCGACTTTCCCTTTTTAATTTTTTTCTCTGGCAAAAGCTGATAATTTGACTAATTTATCTTCTAGCCGAAATTATACGCGATGACTTCCCCGACGGCTGACCGAGATTTTTTACGCTAGATCTTTATTTCCGAACGTTTTTGCGGACATTTTGGTGTGGTTTAATTCGCGATTGTCTTTTGTTATTTTTTTGTGGAAAAGGCGGCGTCGTTATCAACTCAAAGCTAAACCAAATGGGAAGGAAATTCACTGTAATAAAAATCTTTTGGCCGGAAACTTAATCATTGCTGTCATAATTTTGAAATAAGTTACATAAACAGAATACAACTAACTAAACATAGAGTTTTTCTTTATTATAAGGATAATTAGTATTAATTCTTGGGGGAAGTCTTCTTCCTATAACAATCGCATACTATTATTATACCTGACATTCCATAAGAGCCAGAATGAGCAAATGAAAGCAAGTCACGGTACATGGAGCAGTATCGACCTCTGGTCCCAAACCTGCTTATATCATGGAGTGTGGGAAGCGCCCTCTGCATTAATCATCGCTAAATCGCGTTTATCTTCTGAAACCGACCCTCCGACGAATGTACTGGAAGCTCGAGAGACACAGTGTAAGTTACTAGTAGAAAATAGAATATCTTAATGAATACACGAAATTCTACAGAGTGAAAGAAAATATTACTTCGAGGAAAATGTTAACACACAAAGACGAACAGAAAATGTTTATAAGAAGGATGTGTATTTAGTTAAAAAGTATCATTAAGCGTTTCCAAACATTGTTTCGAACAAAAATTTAAGAAAAAACAATGTTACATCGCCATTGATGTTGGAAAAGTTGCGACATTTTTATTAATAGGTATACTGTTTTATTCGTGAATTAAGAGTCCCTTTCATATAAAAACCTTTTCCAAAACTTGTAACACAAAGGTTTATTCCCAGAAAAAGCCTCGAACTGCGAAAAAATCCCCAATGGTTTCTAATCCACAACGCAGATAATATAAACCAAAAATAAATTAACATGGCGGCTTATCGTCTCGCTATTTCCAGCTCATTATTTCCCTGCAAGTTGAGCGAAGTAGAATTACTGGGCTCGCCTCTATGTGCCCGCTGGAGCGGCATAATCGTACCATCTCTCTTGGTTACACAGGGCTCTATTTACTCGCAGGAAGTCTCGAAGGTCACCGGAACTCAATCACTAGCGGAAGCCCTATCCAAAAGTCTCCCCCGAATACGCAATACGCATTAAACATATTGAATATTCGCATTTGATTTTCCGCGAAGTCGGTATCCTTTCGGGGATTGTCTTGTCTACCTTGTTTTGTTAAGGTTTTGTACTTTTATCTTATTTCCATGAGACTGGCTCCGGAGGAAATTCTTTGAATTTTTTTCTGTGTAAAACTATTGATCCGATTTTCACTTTTCTGCCCTTAAGGCTGATACGACATTCCCTCCGGGAGAGGCTATCGGAACAGTAATAATTCCGCCGTGACTTGTATTTTGGTACGCCGTTTTGTTAAATATACCTCGTATGTGTTTTGGTGCAACTTGAGACAGATTAATTACCTATATTAAATTAGGTATGTGTATTTAGCAATTTATGGATGTTTTATGTACACCTGGCTAAAATAAAAGGTATGAAATTATTTTATTCTAGTAAAAAATTGTCAATCTAAAGCTCAGATCAGGTCAGCATAGGTCAAGATTTTTTAGCACCCCTGCACCCTCCTGCTTAAAGTGACGATACGTTATGCATTTTCCTGGGTATTTTAACTGACGATGAATTTGCAGTTCATTATAAATAGCTTGTAAAATGTTAACACTTTCTTTCAAACACAATGTTCAAGTAAAAGTTAAACCTAAACATACACACTGACCATTTCGCCCGCAGTGGTAAGTGCAAGCAAGTGGTACGAACGGTCGATGGTGTCGATAAATTGTGGTCGCCGTCCGCGCTCGCCACCGACGCCTATCGCGATCAAACTTGCGAGTCAGTTGTTAAGCTTATCAGTCCGGTTGCTTTTATAAAGTAGTATTTAATGGGAAAATCTAGTGCGTTTCTTCAGTTAGCCAGTCTATACCTATAAATTACTTATTAGTAGCGTTCATGGCCCAGCAATCCGTATGTTCGGCATAACCTAAAATGAAAAAAAAAATTACTATGATTATAATACCGAAGGCCATTGGGTTTAAATCTCTATATATGGCAAAAGTCCACAACTAACGGTACAAATATTATATTAAAACAAAAATAAAACAAACGGTTAAAGCTTAATAAAAACGGGTAAAGCTAAATAAAACCGTTTAAGGGTGATTCCTGAGAGACAAAATTTTACGTGTCTGGGGGAATAAACTACCCGTAACATAAAAATTCTACCCAAAGGTATTTTTTTCCTGTTAGTCTAAGGTTCAATCTACCTAATGCATGATAGACATCAGGTTATATTTAGCTGCAAGTATCTAAAAAAAAATGTAAAAGCCCTGAAATTTGATTACCGTGGGCTGTCCCTTACACATTTTCGGAACAAAATATATTTTTTACACTAATTTATAAAAGGAATTTAATTAATTCCTGTGATCTAAGCTGTAAAGGGTGAACTGTTATATGATCAAAAAAATACGCGAAGGCCGTACTCAGCGTAGTTTTAGAAAAAATAACAAATTTAGGTTTGTCCCCAGACAAAAAGTGATTCCCATGGCGCGCGACATAACTAACCACATTTCACAAACCACAATACTTAGAAGCTTGTACGCACGCTATTGGCTAACTTCGATTGCGCTCTAAACATAGTGAAGAGAAGCTCCTCCTCTCGTTGTTATAAACTGGATTTACGAAGGTGAGAAATTGATTACCGTGGTTTTGGTTCACTAGATCATTGATTACCTTTTCCATGTTTAAAAATATTTTTTTATCCATTACGGTTTTTTGACTAGGGTGTGCAGTTAGGAAAAGGGTATTGTCTATCATATATTTTATTATTTTTGGTCTATAATTATGGTATTTAAAAATATTGACAAAAAACTATACAATTTTGATTTTCATGGTATTGATTTTCATGGCATTTCACCACGGTGATCAATTTTCCTCTGAGTTTTTTTGCGCATTCTTTCACTTTTTACCCATATACAGCGAAGCCGCAGGTATGGAAGTGATTTTGATAGTTTATATTTGTATATTTCATTATTTCAGATATTTTTTTATATTGTATACATCAGATTTTTTATATTGTACTATAGTAGACAGCCGCTCTGGCTTATGCGGCACCATTATATCCCCACATTAAAAAGTCGCTCAGCGAGCTATGGAGAGGGCTATACTCGGGTTTCTCTACGTGATCGAATCAGGAATGAGGAGATCCGAAGATGAACCAAAGTCACTGACATATCTCCGCGGATCAGGAAGCTGGAGTGGTAATGGGCAGGCCACATAGCACTGATGGGGTCGAAAAGTGTTCAAGTGGCTACCACAGGCAAGCAAACCCAGTCCACCCACAAGT
The DNA here is from genome assembly GCA_947507615.1 of Hemithea aestivaria. Classification (NCBI taxonomy): domain Eukaryota; kingdom Metazoa; phylum Arthropoda; class Insecta; order Lepidoptera; family Geometridae; genus Hemithea; species Hemithea aestivaria. Next base: position 16,290,827 of record OX382333.1, on the reverse strand, counting down.
GTGGCAGACGACCTTATTTAGGTCGCTGAAAGACGCTTGAAGCAGGTCGCTTCCAACACCGGTGTTATATATGGAGGTCTAAAGGGGAGGTTTATGTTCAGCAGTAGACGTCTTATAGCTGAGATGATGTATGATGAAAAAATAAAACGAAACTATGGGCTGACTGCAACTTTCAGTCCAGATTAACCTAACTAATGATAAATGTATAATCTGATGACAGCTTCTGGAGTGAATCCTGTTAGTAACTGTGACTGAGAACTTGATTTCATATTCTAGGATATATATTCTTCTATATATTCAATATTTTTACATTGTTTAAGAACGTACGTTGATTACGATACGATACGTACGATACGTTACGATACGTTGATTTTATTTAGTTTACATGATTATTATGTAGAGAGCCAATATAGACCTTTTTTAATACTTTATGTTTGGTGTATATCTGTTTGGATCACCGTTTTAAATCATTTCTATTTTATATGATTAGTATGTAGATGTCAATATTTAAATAATAACATAGAATTCAAACAAAATAGTTTTAATTTTGATTACCATGCCACACTTTATTGATTCCCGTGGCACCAAAAATTTAAATTTAAATATCTTCTGAACAAAACAAGTTATAATGATGCCTATTTGATTGATGTGCTTATAATTATGGGAAATTTGATGTTTTACATGTAAAATGCAATAATACTTTGATTTAAAATCTGCCACGGAAATCACTTAAATACGCCCGATCTCAGGATTTACCCTTAAAGAGCCAAAGTGTTTTTGTACACATACCTACTAATGAAAAAGAAAGCTGCGATATCGAAATAAAAAGACTCTTTTTCCTCATAAACATCCAATGAACCTGTTCAGAGAGTTCAAAGTTGAGTATAATTCATAGAATTTCATACAGCAAATACAAAGTTAAAGAACTGCAACACAAGCCAGTGGTCACTGGAATCGCTGGCCACACAGCTCACAGCTGACTTCAAACCCCAGCCTCCCTTTGTCCAACGGACTCACAGTTTGTCTTTTATGTCCGCGATGCGAGATAGCCGACGCTCTTTAAAAAGAATCTCTAAAATGTGCACCCAGTTGAAAGGGTTTTATACTTTCTTTTCATGTTTTATGATTCGCGATACCAGTTAAGAAATATTCTGCTAGATCTCTCCGCCATACAATTTGGGTCGTTCCGGGGAGAATAAATCTTATCTGACGGTAATAAAATCTTAAGCCACTTGGCTTTGCTTATCTTGTACCACCTAGCTATTGGGGACGAGGGATTTGTCAATACTACTTACTTATATAATGTTTTTTTTTTTTTTTTTATGTAATAGGTGACAAACAAGCAGACGGCCCACCTGATGGTAAGTGGCACCGTCGCCTATGGATACCTGCAATACCGGGGGTACCGCTGGTACGTTGCCTACCTTTCAAGACTCTATTCACTTGCCTTTTGAAGAGTCCCATGTTGAAGCTCAACGGAAATACCGCAGGCGGAAGCTCATTCCACATTATGCATTATTATATAATGTGGAACTCAGACGGTTGGATTCTTTAGTATTGCTTGCTTGAGAGAAATTAGCATATCGTTTTAATATTGATGGAGTTGGGGCTTTATTTTATTATTCACTTTTATAATATATTCATCACTTTTAATATGAGTAAATTTTTATAAGTATGTTGTCTAACGAAGCAATGCTTCTCTCTGGGTATGCTGCCATTTGACAGTGGTTTAGAAGAGCATTTAGATTTTCTGTAGATTTGTATGTGGCCGATCTGTGGATAGTAAGTACAAGTGTTTTTATTGCAGTATCGTAACCTTGTATGTCCCTTTTTTTAATAAAAGCATTTGCAACAAAAAAAAGATAAAATGCTCCAAAATATGTGAATATAGTTCTACAAAAGTCATGTTACTTATTATTCACTTTGTTCAAAGTTTAACGCAGAATTCAAGACAAGAATACAATTTATGAAGAGTTTATAACAAAGAATAATTAACATAATCGCGATGTAAATCAAGTATTTAACTCGTTTAGCTTTATCTTTCTCATTACATTTCTAAACAGCGGAGATATTACAGACGCTAGGATTTTAGTTTTTCTTCGAATTAAAGCTAAAAACTTGAGGTAATTAGGTTAAGAGGGAATATTGCGTAAGGATTGTCTCCGTATTTTGTATTTATGAAAGGGATTCAACAGGACTTCTCTAGAATATAACCTTATTTCATAGCGTTACAATGTAAACATTCTTGGCAAAATATCGACGCCTTACATAAGCTCGTGCAACATACTCGTACTTTAGTTTCCCAAACTTATTAAATATCTCGAAAAGTAGAGGAATTCAATTGGCTGAACTGAAAAGTTGTTTCAAGAAAATATTTCCCGTAGGAAAGTTTGTTTTTCCTCCGAAACAGTTTGTAAATTGAAGGCTGTTATTCTGATTGCTACTTCCTTTTAACATTCGGTGTTTTATCACCTCACTCGAGATAAATATAAACACATAAAACTGACAAACAGATATCCATCCGATCCGTCAAAGATACGGCGAAAAAAACAGTTTTACTGCCCGAGGCCCGAATCGAGTAACAAAATCGAACGAACTGCGTAAGGCCCCGTTAAGGGAGCAAGTGAAAGCCCATGAAAACTGTGCCCATAAGACTGACGACATTACGCCGATTACGTTCCGTTCTACGCGACAGACGTTCCGTCAGACGATTTGATTTACGCCGAGTGGTGCTTACGTAAACACGAAAAACATTTTTACTCCCAGACCCATAAATAACGTATCTCTTTATTGCGTCACTTGTTCTATAGAGATTCTATAGATTTATTCATGCTATGGAAACGCACACCATATGGGAAAAGTTTTCGCGCTCCGCTTGCTTTGCGCGTAAAATTCGCGTATTTGTCAAGGTAGCGTCGTAAAACAAAATTACTGTATTTAGATGATAACCTTTTGTTTTGTAAATTGGTGTACCAGGAAATCGCGTGATTGCTGAAATACAAGCTAATGTGTCTACCTTTCACCCTTAAATTGTTATTTTGTACGGACCTGTTTATTTTGGCTTCTCCTGACTTCAATTTCCTGCTTCTTGATTTATGCCTTCATATTTTTCTGATATACATATTTAAGCTGGTTTAGTTTTTATTTTTTCAGTACAGGAACTGTCATAAAATGACGTAGAATACATTCATCATCATCATCCGCAATGTGCCATTACCTACTGTGCATAATTTAAAGCCTGTTTTAATTTTTTTTTACTTGACCCTATCAAAAGACTGTGGTGCAGAACGACATAGGTGTATTATTTTTGTAGAAAAGTTAACTTGCTTAGTAGTTATTAGATCGACTCATGAGTCGATCTCTACCGCCAACACCAACCAACCAATTATAACACATTTTCTGATGTGTAATCTTTGTAAGCTTACGTTTTTGTGTTTATGGAATGCAAGTTAACTATTCTATAAAAATAATACACCTATGTCGCTCTGCACCACAGTCTTTTGATAGGCGTACACGGACACAAAACGTTCAACGCGCGATATCCCTTCGAGTTTTTAATATACCTCTATTTTATTAAATTTTTTAATTAGTCACTATAGATGTAAAAATCTAGAATAAACACCATTTCATTTTCATGGCTACAGTCTACGTAATATAACATAATAAAAAATACACCTTAATTATGTTAACAAAATCAATACAGCCCCAATTCGTGCGCCGACAAAGGGCGAAGTGACGCGTAAAGTTAATTTACATGAAACGTATTGTAGTGATATAAAACCTCTCAATGCATCGAAGGTCGCCGCGCCGTCTGCCTACAAAGCCTTTTGTCATGTGTTAGTGCTTTTACATTTTATCAAGGGCATGTTTGAAGCTTTACCTGTGTCATATGTGTGCAGACTAAATATTTAATTTGCTCATCCATAAGATAAGATACCTACTGTAATTTTTTTTAAACGAATTATGTGATTTTTAACACAATGAGGTTAATTAAACAAGAAAACAGATTTTGTCTAGTTTGGAAATTGAGACTACCGCCGCGCCCTTTCAGAATGGGAAGAACTGACAAGAAACTCTTTGGGATTATTATGTTTTGTTTACTAAGTTACATATTTATATTGTCTATGCTTTGCATTGACCTCCACATAATCTTATTATACTAATACATGGAACTTTATTTCTAACATCAACATGTCTCAACAATATAGCTTTTTTGATTTCTACACTCGCTATTTATTTGACGTATTCGTTACTAGGTCGAGATTTATTTCACCTTGTCTGTCCTTAGGATCTATTTGTCTGGCATTAGGACTACGGCACCAATAATCGTAAGAAGCCTCTTAAATTTTATGACTGACTGAAGACTGGCTACTTGAGTTACTTACTATACAATAGTCCTTATTTTGATGGGACACTATAAAATTCATGTTGTCTACATTGCTGTTATCAATGGCTATATTAAGTTTAGACACGTTTTACTACGTTAGGAAGAAGTTTATTAGTTTGCTACCATCTTTGATTTCGTTAGTGATGGACAAACAAGCCTTATTTATGGTGACCGTCGCCTAAAGACGTCACTAATGGTATACTGCCGACGTGGTGTTGGTCAAGAGATCCACCACTATCACTCCACAACGGTGTTGCATACGTTTAAATATACCAATTATCCCTTTTAACAATATTATCTTAGCTCTAGAATAAAATTTATACAATGAAAGTTTCTTCTTGCTTTTGTGTGTATTGTCTAATTATCATAACTATTTTCTGTAACAGGTTACCAGGGTATGCAATAAAGAGTTATTTTATTGTTTCAATTCTATATTATTTATGATTTCACATAATAAAGGACATTCTTAGTATATTGCATTCTTACAATCTTGCAGTTGCATTCTTAGAAAATTGCAATAAAATTCTTGTGCGAAAAATGAACACATTCCTGTTTATTTATTTATTTATTTATTATTCAGCACAGAGCTAGGACTAACTTAATGCTACAATAGCATTTTCTACCAGTTGCCCCAAGGCTGGAGAAAATGTACTAGAACTATAGGGGGGCTGACAAACAGTAGGAAATGTGTTGTTGTTAACTTATTACTACAAATCTTAAAAATAAATAGACTACTTATAATAATTATAATATATCTAATACATGAAAATGTAAAATATATAAATAAATACATACATAAATAACTTTTACTACTACAAATCTTAAAAATAAATAGACTACTTATAATAATTATAATATATAAAAAATGTAATATATAAATACATACATAAATAACTTATGTGTATACATATATACTTAAATACAATGAACTGAAAATTTCGTGAAATAACATTATCTTGTGATTTTTTCCATAAAATGGTCGCGAATTTTTCTTTTAAAAATCTCCTTGGATGTCGCACTTTGTATCTGCAATGGAAGCTCATTCCAGAGTCTGGCTGCCTTAACCATAAAAGAATTATCGACAAAACTGGTAGTATGCGGAGGCATGTAAAGGAGATGATCATTACAAGACCGTTGTTGCCGATCACTCTTATCCTTGAAAAACTGGAACCTGTCCTTGAGATATACCGGAGTGTTGGGGTCGTACAAGATGGAGTAAAGGAGACAGAGTACACGGGCATCCCTCCGTTCGCGGATAGGGAGCCACTTAAGCTTAGCGCGGTGCTCTGATACGTGATCAAATTTTCTGAGACCAAAGATAAATCGTATACAAGTGTTAAGTAGCCGATCAAGTTTGTTTAAAAGTTCCGAATTTAAATCAAGGAAGCATACATCCGCATAATCAATGATAGGGAGAAGTAAGGAATTTACAAGACAAAGTTTAGTTTTAGTAGGAAGAAAATTTTTGAGACGTACAATAGAGTGAAAGGAAGAATAGAATTTTCGTGAGATCTCTTTGATATGTTCCGACCAGCCAAGGTTGGAGTCAATAACAACACCCAAATCTTTGACAGTAGGAGAAAAGGGGATTAAGTCACTTCCGTAAAATAGGTTAGGGAGATTGGGAATATCAAATTTGGCTACTTGGCGAGAGCTGCCAATAAGGATCGCTTGACACTTGTTCGGGTTCACTGAGATCCCAAAAGCCTCAGACCAGGAAAGAAGTCGGGCCAAATTGTCATTTAAAGTAGCGATGGCACTGTCAAGTTCGCCTATAGGAGCCGCAGTATATAGCTGTAAATCGTCAGCATACATATGGTAACTACACGTTAAGTTGTCGGAGAGAAGGTTAATAAAAAGGGAAAACAGAAGAGGTGAAAGAATGCCACCCTGCGGGACTCCTATTTCTGCGTCATGCCAGTTGGAGAACACTTCCCCATTACGAATAATTTGACAGCGCTTATTTAGATAAGACGAAAACCAGGCGATAGAAGAAGAGGAGAAATTTAGTCGAGGAAGAATGGCAAGAAGAAGGTCATGGTCAACGGCATTAAAGGCGTTGCTGAAGTCGATAAGGACAAGCACAGTAACCAGCGTTTTCTCCATATTCATACGTACGTCTTCCGTGACTTTTAAAAGAGCCGTTGTAGTACTGTGACCCGTCCTGAAACCCGACTGGAAAGGATTATTGAGGTTGCTTTTACCTAAGTAATCTGAGACTTGTCTGTGTACTTCAGCCTCAATAATCTTAGAAATGAAGGGAAGAATGGAAATAGGACGGAAATTATTAGGAAGAACAGGATTAGCTATTTTAGGAAGCGGAATTATAAAAGCCTTACGCCATTGATCTGGGAAATCGCCATTACGAAAAGAAAAATTGATGATGTGGGTAATGGCAGGGATAATATGATTGGCAATATGCATCAACATTGTACGTCCGATACCATCGTTTCCAATCGCCTTCGTTCTTAGGGACCCTAATATCTTCTTAATGCGATCTTGGCTTACGGGAGAGAACGTAAGGGGATCGTTATGAGGTGGTGAGATCGATGCAATTTGATGGAGAGTGGCTTGTTTGACATCCGGGGAGATTCTGTTACCTGCTATGAAGTGCCTGTTAAGGATATTAAGATCCACAGTAACATCACAGTTATCACGTTTGGATTTGCTTAGGCCTAGCGACCGAAGAAAGTTCCAGAGCCCTGCAGGAGTGGCTAGCTCTATTTCTTTCGCAATGTGGCGGCGTTTTGCATTACGTACAAGTTTATTGCAAATGTTGCGTAGTTTTTTATAGGCACACCAATTGTCATCTGACCTGTCACGCTTAAATCTTCTAAACGCACGATCTCTCCTACCCATTGCTCTTTTAATGAGATCATTAAACCAAGGAGCAGGTGGTCGCTTGACTTTGACTTTCCTGATTGGTGCATGTTCATCAAAGAGTGCTAGGATATTCCGGTTAAGAAAAGTTACCTTATCGTCGAGTAGCTCTATAGATTCGATTTCGGACCAATTGATTGAAGCTGCATCAAAATCTAGTTTTTCGACATCGAGCCTTGAGAAATTACGTAAATTGAGGATAACCGGTTTTGGTTTAGGAGTTCGAATTTTAAAAGACGTGTAGATAAGATCATGGTGAGAAAAAGCGGGAGCTGAAAGTTGGCCATGAACGGCTACCAGATCGGTGTGAGAAGTTACGATGAGATCAAGAAGTGTGTCCGAAGAAGTTGTGTGATGGGTAGGGTCGAGGTCTAATAAAGTGAGATTGACCGAATCAAGTAGATCACGAAGTTTTTGTGAGCGAGAGTTAAAGCGTAAAAGACAGGTATTGAAGTCACCCATGATTAAAAAATTAGTATAATTTGACATTAGTGATTCCAGGACATTCTCTAAACTGGCGAAATAGTTTATATTGGGTGGGCAATAAATGACACCCAATATAAGTTTTATACCAAAATCCACCTCAAGGAACAAATATTCTGCAGACGCACTGTAAGGAGAAGGAGATTGAGCAACAATTTTAAACTTAAAGTGACTTCTAATATAAATAGCCACCCCACCCCCCTGCTTCCCTGTACGATCATTACGAGTGAGAAGGAAACCTGGAAGAGGATAAGAAATCGAGGGAAGAGTAGGCTTCAGCCAACTTTCAGAGACGAGGACAGCATGAATAAGAGAAGAATCAAAAGTTTCGTGAAGGTCTAAGAAATGAGAGGGTATGCTTTGCGCATTGATGTGACACACATTAAAGTTCTTTTTATAGTTAAAAAGGTTGTTGTTGAGGATTTGCCCTAGTGTATAAGTTTCACCATCGTCAATGCTCTCATATGAGTTGCTGGATTCAGCAGTTACGAAAGAGTCATTGTCGCTTTCGTCAGAGTTCATTGAATACAATATAATATATTATGTAATAATATATAATATAAAAATATATTTTAAATAAAATAAATACTTATATAACTTAATAATAACACCTTAATATAATTTACAGTACCTACTTTAAACTTAAAAATAAAAACAAAAATTTTCACCTGCCGGATATCGCAGTGCTTAATATCATATTATAAACAATGCCACTTATAATAAAAATAGATGCCATACTATTATATTTCTACTTATAAATAGGTTAACTAGATGAATATACCTAATAATAAATTATATAAAGCTAACACCACACTCCCTTTGTTCTTTGTATCTTACAAAAATTCTAATATCAATAATTTAATTTAGCATAATATCAATCAATATGACAATTTTATTTGTAACTGGCAAATACATAGATGTGCGGCTTCAATGAAAGAAAAGAAAACAAAAAGTGATTTCAATCAATGTCAAAGTTTTAAATTGTCAGTTGTCAGCAGAAAGTGGGAGTGTGGGTGTTTATTAAAAATAAACAAAAATAAAATTTAACTAAAAAACAAAGAACAAGAACGCTGCGAAGTTTAGAACAAGTACTACCTACATGTAGAAAAATAGTTAAAAGTATAAAATTATATGTATAGTGATAGGTAAAACAAAAAGCATCTATATAATAAAAAGACTATTTCCTGTTCGTGGCAGCCACTCTCTTGGACTTTGGTGCAGCTGTGGGTTCTTTGGCTATGACTTTGGCGGGCTTAGGGGCCACGGCAGTAGCCGTTTGCGCCCCGAGCCTGTCCAGCTCCACTACCGTGCTCACCCGATGTCGCTCGCCGGCTGCATCCAAGACGAAGACAAATCCATCCCGCGTCCAAGATTTGGTCACTCCGAAGCGTTGCCGCGCCGCCATAAAGGCGTTATGTCTCGCCTTAGTCAAAAATTCCGATATTGTTATGCCGGAACTTTTGAGATTTGTTTTTGCGCCCCATATTTTAGCTCGTAGACCAGCTTCCCGAACCTTAAAAAGAATGGGCCTAGGTCGCTCGCTGTTGCCCGCGCGACCCATTCTTTGACAGCGGCTAATATCCACAGACTGGAAGCTAGAGAGTTTCAGTTTCTCGACCACTACCTTTGTAACAAGCCCTAAGATGTCCTCATCCTTGTTTTCGGGGATCCCATGCAGCAGTAAAATTTTGCGCCGACTATACATCTCAAGATTATCAGTCTCCCGGGCAACAAGTTCTAACTGCTTTTGGAGGGCCCGAAGAGCAGTGAGAGTGAATGTTTTAAATGCGGCAAACTCTGCTGCTAAACTTGACGCACCTGAGGCTGAGGGGGAGAGAAGTGTTTGCTGTCGTTCTTCAAAATCTGCCAGCTTTTCATGGAACATTTGGCTCATTTGTGCGACAGAATCCCTTATGGCATCCATGTTAGTAAAGTGAGGTTAGGTTACCAAATGTGAAGTGCAGAGACAATTGTAATGGTGAGAGTAGTTGGAAGGAGAACACTATCCGGCAGGTATTGACACTAATACTTTATTAATACATATGTTTCACTTAATTGTGTTGGGTTATTTAATTTATTTTGAAAATTAAAGCAAGAGTAAAAATTAAACTTGTTTATGTTTTGACTACCTCCCAAGGAAAAAAAAAGTAATTTTGGGAAACGGTAGATGTGCCTTTGCGGAAAGAACCTTTGCAGATATAAAAAAAATGATAACACAAAGCGTTTATTACTGAACTACATAATACTACTTTTACTTTACTATTGACTTGACTTTATTATTATTATTATATTAAGCCTAGACTGTCCTACTGCTGGGCAAAGGCCCCAAAACCAGGAGGAACCATTCCTTTCAATATAGCGCGACTTCTTGCCAGCCCTTCGCTTCCGGGGCCGGCCCCGGCGACGCCGTCCATCTTCAGGTGCCCATTATGTGGCGATCTTTGCCCAGCGGTCATTTAAGCTTGGCAGCATTGATGCCGACTTTAATGGTCTAAATTACCTTAAGGTTCCAAATCTTTGTTTACACCCTAAAATAACACAAACACACGTACCAAACTTGTAACCGTTCAAGATGATGAGTGCGCACTAAAGGCCTCCTTGTTAACGCACCCTGCTTATTAGTTTCACCCGGAGTTAATACTCCATTTCACTTTCAAACAAACCGGGGGTATTCGCAAGTCACTGGAGAAAAATCGCTCGACTCGCAGGGCTGTCGGAGTGATGGTGAATTGTTAGCAATTAGCGTGCTGGTTATATTGAATTCTTGTTTTGTTACGCGTTTTGGTGCGCTTTATAGTGAGATTGATTGGAGGAATTGTAACTGTTTCGAGGATTTCCTGATAGGTATCATATATAATGAAGGTAGAGGTATCTAAATATAGAAAAGGAAAGAGTGACCGATTGACTGACTGATCTATCAACGCAAAGCCTAAACCGCTGATGTATTGGGTTGAAATTTGGATGATAGATAGGTTTTATGACGTAGACCTCCACTAAGAAAGGATTTTTCCAAGCGGGCAAAGCCGCGAGCGTAAGCTTGTATTGTATAATGTGATTGTAATAAAATAAAAGGATAAATGAAACTTTTTTGGAGCTAGTAAAAAATAAAAAGATGTGAGAAAAATAGCAATTATTTTCAAATAATCAATAATGTCAAAACGTATTTTGTTTGAGTATTTGTTTTTATAAAATTAGGTATTATTATGATTTAGCTAATATTAGTCCAGTAAAAGAAGAAATGTGGATCGAAAAGTCGAAAGCAGAAAAACTAAGTTAGTAACTTTGTTCGGACTACTTAGGAGATAAACATACTAAAAGTCCTCACCCCTCCGAGGTAAGCCCGAGGGGGGGGAGGCCGAAGAAGGTCCCATTTTTAGGTTTTTTGCTTATATGTCAAAAACTGTGCGTTGTACGATATTTTATTGTACTACATTATTAAACCTCATAAAATTTTCTACAACTTTGACCTTAACACTTTTCATCTATCTCCAATCGTTGTCTAGCTATGAGCTTCCAAACATGGTCTATTTTGAAGACGCTTAAATTAGTTTTCCATACAAAGTTGGTAAAAAAATCTTACAAATAAAATTTGACCCACTTCTGGTTGTCGTATCATAATGAAACTTTGCAAATGTCTAGAAATCTGACGACAGTTTAATAATCTGGTACCTCTGAGCTGATCTGATGATGGAGCCAGGAGGTGTCTAATGAAACTCTTCAATGGCTATTAGTAAAACCGGCAAGTTTAGGCTCATTACATTCGGATTGATGAGACGTAGGCACCTCCTGGTCCTTTATCAGACCCTCGACAGCAAGTGTTATGAAAAAGTCTCATCGATTCAAATGTAATGTGCCCAAACTCGACGGGTTTACTAATAGCCATTGAAGAGTTTCATTAGACACCTACTGGCTCCATCATCAGATCAGCTCAGTAGTACCAGATTATTAAACTGTCGTCAGATTTCTAGACATTTGCAAAGTTTCATTATGATACGACAACCAGAAGTTGGTAAAATTTTATTTGTAAGATATTTTTACCAACTTTGTATGGAAAACTAATTTAAGCGTCTTCAAAATAGACCATGTTTGGAAGCTCATAGCTGGACAACGATTGGAGATAGATGAAAAGTGTTAAGGCCGAAGTTGTAGAAAATTTTATGAGGTTTAATAATGTAGTACAACAAAATATCGTACAACGCACAGTTTTTGACATATAAGCAAAAAACCTAAAAATGGGACCTTCTTCGGCCTCCCCCCCTCGGGCTCACTTCGGAGGGGTGGGGACTTTTAGTATGTTTATCTCCTAACTAGTCCAAACAAAGCTACTAAGTTAGTTTTTCTGCTTTCGACTTTTCGATTCACATACCCTTTTTGGGCACTCGTTGACTGGGCTATATAGATTTATATCTGATATATATGTATAATACTAGATTAGTTAGCACACTCGCGCGCCCGCGTTTGTATGCAGTTGTCAAAATGCATAGATGCATCAGCGGCGCGCGGCAGTACGAAATAAACCAATGTACGGGACACTCGTGTTTCATTCATACATATCAGTGACGACTGAGGAGGACTACCCACGCAAGAAAAAAAATCATCATGGCTCATCTCGGAACTATGTCCAATTTTGACCACAAAACTGGTGAATGGTCAATATTTAAAGGAAGGCTGACGCAATTCCTGAAGATAAACTCCGTGGCGGAGGAGAATAAGTGTGGAATCTTATTAACCTATCTGACGGATGAAACGTATAGACTCACACGGAACTTAGCCTACCCTACGGAGTTAGAAACACTGAGTTTCTCGCAGCTGGTATCGTTACTCGACACACATTTTAAAAAGAAAGAATGTTCATTTGTGGATAAAGCAAAATTTTTCGAAGCAAAGCGTGATTCGGGAGAATCGCTAGGAGAATGGGCGGCGCGACTAAGAGGATTGGCAAGTTATTGCGACTTCGGCGCTGCCTTGGACACGATATTGTTAGATCGTTTTGTCCTGGGCCTAGGATCGGGACCGGAACGCGATAAACTGTTCGAACAGAAGCCGTCAACGCTCACGTTGACAAGCGCCATTCAATTGGCGGAACAGGCGGCCTGGGCGAAACAAGCGAAAAATACGAGCACCGGTGAAGCGGCGACGGTCAAGGAGGAGCCGGTTTACAAGGCGAAGTTCCAGGGCAAAGCGGCTCGGAGCGGCGAAGGCTCGGCTCGGACCGGCGCAGGCGCGGCAGGTGCCGCCGGCGACGCATCGCGGTGCACGGTGTGCGGTTTAAAAAATCACAACAGTGATAAGTGCCGTTATAAAAGCTACAAATGTTCAAAGTGCGGTGATAAAGGTCACTTAAAAAAAATGTGCGATAAAAAAAAGAAATCGTGTGTTTATCATGTTAATACGGAAGAGGAATACGGTGCTAATGATCATGAGGACTTTTGTGAGGAATGCCAAAATTTTAATTTAAGGTATGTTACTGATAAACCTATAGAAATAAGTCTTTTACTGGGAAATAGAAAACTTACAATGGAATTAGATTCAGGTTCGGGTAGATGTGTGATATCTGACATATTGTACCGGGAGAAATTTTCTAATTATAAATTACAAAAATGTGATATGACAATGTGTTTATATAACGGACATAAAATCTCCCCCTTGGGCTATTTTACAGCTGAAGCGATTTTTGACGCGATTCAAAAAAACATTAAAATTTATGTCGTTCAAGGAGGAGGGCCGCCCTTACTGGGCAGAGACTTTATGTCCGCTTTTAATTTAGTGATCACTACCAACGTAAATTATACTATAAGTAATGACGCAGAGTTGCTTAAGTTAATAGAAAAATTCCCAGATCTGTGGCGTGATGAATTGGGGACGTTTAAAGATTTTAAAGTCAGTTTGAATCTCAAAGACAGCGCCGCTCCTAAGTTTTTTAAACCGCGCACCGTACCCTTTGCCCTGAGAGATAAGGTCGAAGCGGAGCTATCTCGACTGGTAGGTTTAGGTATTCTAGTTCCAGTAAATTATTCACAATACGCCACGCCCATCGTACCGGTTTTAAAAGACAATGGGCAGGTCAAAATCGCAGGTGATTTCTCGGTTACATTAAACAAGGACCTAATTATAGATAAATACCCTTTGCCTAGGATCGAGGAGGTGTTTGCTAAGATAGGCGGGGGGGAACATTATAGTAAACTTGATTTGAAGAATGCGTATAACCAATTTCTATTGGAGGAGCCCTCACAGGAGCTCACAACGATAAATACTCATAAAGGATTATATAAATATACCCGGTTAGTATACGGTTTAGCGAACGCACCGGCTATTTTCCAAAAAGCGATGGAAACGTTACTGGCCGGTATAGAAGGGGTTAGTATTTGGCTAGACGACGTATGCGTGACCGGTTGTAATAGAAGGGTTCACATGGAAAGGCTCACTGAAGTTTTAAGTAGGCTGTCTCGTGCGGGCTTGCGCCTAGAAAAAACTAAGTGCGAATTTTTTAAGGAAAATGTGAAGTACTTAGGTTACGTCATCAGTAAAGCGGGGATCATGACGAGCCCTGATAAGGTACGAGCCATACTGGACGCACCGGAACCCACCAACGTGACCGAGGTGAAAAGATTTTTAGGTATGGTAAATTACTACCGAAATTTTATTCCTAGCGCGTCAACAGTACTGAACCCTCTCCACGAGTTACTACGTAAGGATTGTGTGTGGAGATGGGGCGAGAGGCAGCGACGCAGCGTCGCGACGGTGCGGCGCGAGCTGGCGTCCGAGCGCGTGCTGGCACACTTCGATCCGGAGGCGCAGCTGGTGCTGGCGGTGGACGCCGGGCCCGCCGGACTCGGAGCCGTGCTCGCGCAGCGCGACGCCACCGGCGCCGAGCGCCCGCTCGCCTACGCCTCCCGCGCACTCACGGTCAGTGAACGTAATTATAGCCAGATACAGAAGGAGGCCACTGCCATCATTTTTGGGGTGAAACATTTTCATCAGTATCTATATGGCCGCGAGGAGCCGTTCATTTTAAAGACCGACCACAGGCCTCTGGTGTCCATTTTTAACAATAAGACAGGTATACCGGTGACGACCGCCCTGAGACTGCAGAGGTACGCTATAATACTATCCGCCTATAACTATACGGTGCAGTACGTTCCCTGCGATAGCAATCAAGCCGCTGATTATTTTTCACGAGCTCCGATAAATTGTGCGACGACCGAAGGTATAGATAGTGATGTAGATACTCATTATGCGCTTAAGTTTCTCGACGCCGCCGCGATCACAATTAATGAAATCGAACAGATGACAGGACACGATAACACGCTCAAAACGGTCGTGAAATATATGCAGCGAGGTTGGCCGCGTAACATTAAATGTAAATCTGTACTTCCTTATTTTCAATGTAAATCGGATTTACAGGTAGAAAACGGATGTTTATTCAGGGGACACAGAATAGTCATTCCGGCGGTACTGCGAGACAAAATGTTGACGGAACTTCACGAGTCCCATCTAGGTATAATTAAAACTAAAAGTAACGCGCGCAGTAGGATGTGGTGGCCGGGAATCGACGGCGATATCGAGCGCTGGATCGGATCGTGCGAGACGTGCGCGAGCGTGCGCGCCGCGCCGCCGCGAGACCCGCCCGCGCCCTGGCCGCCGGCCGCCCGGCCCTGGCAGCGCGTGCACATCGACTATATGTCTATAGGGCAGAGGGTATACCTAGTGTTGATTGACTCGCACACTAAATGGTTAGAGTGTATACATATGCACAACGGAACCGCGACCGCTGCGTTAATAGCTAAGTTGAAAGGAATTTTTTCTACATTCGGGCTCCCAGAAGTACTGGTGTCCGATAACGATACTAAGATTAATTCTGATGAATTTAGGAATTTTTGTGATTCAAACGGCATTAAATATATGACGTCACCCGTTTACCATCCACCCAGTAACGGACAAGCTGAAAACTCGGTCAGAACGTGTAAAAAAATGTTAAAATGTATAATTAAGGAAAATTTACCTGTGAATAAAATTCACGAACAATTGTCTAGCTACCTATTTAACTATAGGAACACCGTGCATTGTACCACTGGCGAAACACCAGCCAAATTAATGTTCGGAAGGGCTTTAAGATCGCGTCTAGATTTGATTCTACCTAATAAAGGCAATCTAACGGATGTGAAAGTAGTTCCGGGTAGAAGAAATTTCGGGCCGGGGGATATTGTGTGGACCCGGTGGTATAATGCAAGGAAGGAAATTTGGAAATTAGGTAGCATTCAAGAGAAATTAGGCAATAGAATGTATAAAATATTTATTAAAGATTTAAATGTTCATTGTATCAGGCACGTCGATCAGATTATGAAGTACAAGGGCGAGATCGGCGCGGACATAGTTCATAGTTCGTCATCACCGCCCCTAAATCGAGATAATTTTTCAGAACCGGTACCACCGTCACCGGGCACCGGTCCTAACCGATCTGTCGTGGATCAAGCGGCGGACGACGAACCCCATGAAATACGTCAGCCGTGCGATCAGGAACCGCGCATTATAATAGAGGATGATGGGGAAGAATGGGGAGATTGTGAAGGAATTGAGTGTGAGAGACGGATACCGGAGTATGAGAATGCGGAAGTAAGACCGGAAGACGCGCCGGCCGAGAGCGAGGCAGCCGCCGCGCCGGCTGAGACCGACGCAGCCGCTGCGCCGGGGCCTGACCCGCACCATCCCTCTCCCACACACACGCGCGCGAGACGTCTCAGACCCATCGTAGATTATAAGAAGTATTTTTAGTGGCATAAGATATTTAAGTATGTATAAGTTCTATATTATATACCATGGTATAGGTACCAAGTTCTATATACACTAAGTATTTATTAATGAAAAATAATGTATACGTCTAGTGTATCGTCATTAGGTACCTATATCACATTTTAGCATAATTTTATATTTACACAATATAAAATTGTTGCAGTTTGATGTTTACGTACTTCCTAACATTAATGGAATAAACTTATCAAATATACTTAGTTATAGAACTACCTATAGTTAACTATTTAGTCATAACATATAGCTCACGCTGTTTATTGTATCTTGTTTTTATATAAGTGTGGAGGAATGATATATATGTATAATACTAGATTAGTTAGCACACTCGCGCGCCCGCGTTTGTATGCAGTTGTCAAAATGCATAGATGCATCAGCGGCGCGCGGCAGTACGAAATAAACCAATGTACGGGACACTCGTGTTTCATTCATACATATCAATATCACAATAAATTTTGCTTAAAACTTAAAATGCATGAAACTTTTTAGGAACGTTTGTAAAACTGTTGTTACGCCCATTACACGATAGAAAATTTAATTCAAAAATTCTCAAGTAAAACACTCAACTAGAATTGATTCATTAAAGTTAACGTAGCAAGACAGTTTGTATGAGATCTTAGATATAAGCTCAAAGTAATAGCCAATTTCAGGGCCATTGTGAGTCGTGTTTTTATTCTTCACATCGGTGCAAGTGTGATTTCGGTAATAGGCCCTTTAAAGCGTTTCTTTAGACGATCTATTTTTTGTGTTGCTAATGACATTGTTTAAAGTTGATGTAAACTGTTTTTGGTTTATCGTTGGCCATTATGTTTTTGTTATAATGAAAAATAACTATCTTTGTTTTTTTTTTTTAAACTAACATGGCCTAACTTTGACCACATCCCATTTGTTCCTTTAAATACGAGAAAAACATGTAAAGTAGTAAAGCTTGAAAACATCACACTAAGTTAGCATAAGTCCCACATAACCCGTGCCTCTACCCCGGGAGGTACGGGTGAAGGAATTTGCCCTTGTTAAAAAAAAGAACTGGAACATGCGAGCTCTTAATTCTCAATTATTAAAAAAAAAAAAATCTCATAATATAAACTGACGAGGTTAGTCTCGATTATTACCTTGTTCTTGCACGCATTTGATAAAAAATAGGTTTGTTTTTATTTATTTGTTTTTGCAATTATAAAAGAGATTGCAATTAATTCACGTAACTCCAGCCAACCCTAAAAGTATCCATCCCTTCTTTCGTAATCACGTTTAACTCTTCTCGAATAATTATCGATAATAAACCTCCCTTTCTTCGTCCGGAAGGCGGCCCCTTTGAACCGAATTTAATAAACGATTAAAACTCTAATCGACGGAGTTTCTAGCATCCTTAAAAAGGGCCCACTTTCGTCATAATAATGTAACAATTCGTGAGTCGGAACAGTCTGCCCTTAAAGTGTGGTAACGTTCAGAATTTGCATCGGCGAGTTGTTTCGCTCGTCAATTTGCGATTGAATTTATGATTTCGTTTAGATGACTTCGGATGAAAATTATTCAACGTATACAATAAAAAACTCCTGCATAGAATTTTGATTTTAACTTTACTAACACCTAACATTAGTGAGAAAAAACAATTCATTGAAAATACAAGACAGAAAATAATATGTAACCTTAAAAGCTATGTTAGAGCTTTCAAACATTTTTTTTCCTTAATAGTAGGTAGGTACTTAATTCTATGAAGCACCTTAAGAAGCTTTTGCCTTTTGACTTGAGTCCTATGCTACGAGTAAGTACGTGCTGACATTCTTTAAAAGTACAAAGTAAGACTTTTGTTGTAGTCTAACGGTTTCAAAGTCTTTGGGTATTACGAAATCTAGATCAAAATATGTGAGAAAGGACAAAAACCTAAACATCGTCCTAAAAATAGAAATATTAATTTAAACAATTTTCGCGGTAATATCAACTAAGTTGTGGTCTATTAAAATGGAGGCGTAATTCAAACGGTTATTCTAACAATAACGCGATTTCTATGTCGCCATTTTCATTAATTAAATTATATTCAACGTCTACGATATTAATACGACGAAATATTGAGTTAATTAACTCAGTTTATCGTTAACAATTATTGAACACAATATTACCATAATTATAATTATTGTGGTAACAGTGTATTAGTGTTTAGATGGAAGCTGACTAAGATGTCGTGCAGACTGTACATTTTCTATCGGACGATAGTTTAATCGGTTGACTTATTTAGTGGTGAGACGAGATATGCTAGATAGAGAAGATGGAAAAAGTGATGGTACTAAGGTGAGGCATATTCCTAGCTGGTCAGTCTACGGTCAGTTAATGGCTGACTATGATGAGTGTAGTAGATGTCACATAATCGTTAATCTTTTCTAGCATTTGAGTATTTTTTTTGAACTGACATACTTATTTAAAATGCTTAATAACTCAGATAAGAAAAAATATAAGCTTTAAAGCTTTGGATACCGTATCAGATCTAGCTCTATATGTTTAGCATTGACATTATTTTATTATTTATTAATATCGAGATGTCTTAGTAACTCAAGTGCGACATTTTTTAATCATCGTATAGATACTGATCAAGTCACTGTTCATACTATCGTCCGATAGCGACTGTAGTCTGCACGGGCCCTAATCGCCGAGTCGTTTGTCAAGCAAACTGACAAGTGTGAATGTGTCAATATTTGGTTATTAATGATCGTGAAACTGTTCGTCATGCTGAAGCCAAATGAGGCGCTGTTCATTGAAAATTATTGAGCTTCATGATTCAAGCAAACAGAATTCGGGGAACAACATTTTCTATAGTCTGTAGGAAAGTGTAGTGTCAAATCTTAAATTCGTCATTATTTATGTTGTTTTTATATTGTGATTTTATACTTTTTAGGGTTCCGTACCTCAAAAGGAAAAAACGGAACCCTTATAGGATCACTTTGTTGTCCGTCCGTCCGTCCGTCCGTCCGTCCGTCCGTCTGTCCGTCCGTCCGTCCGTCTGTCTGTCAAGACCCTTTTTCTCAGGAACGCGTGGAGGTAACAAGCTGAAATTTATAGGAAATACTAAGGTCCATTGCTTCTTAGAGCTGTGAAAAATTCAAACTTCTAGGCCAACGCAATCAAAAGATATAGTCGAATATGTCGCAAATTTCAGCAAATTTTCGACATTACCAAATAAATCAAAACCTAAGGGGCACTTTCCGTGAACTCAGAATCTTGAAATTTGGCACGAAGCAACTCCTAAGAGCACAGATAAAGGAAAAATTGCGAAAATCATAAATTTTTAATTTCATCATATGAAAAAAATATTTTGAATAATTTTATACCTACTACCCTTTTTCTCATGAACGCGTACAGGTATTAAACTGAAATTCATATCAAATACTAAAGCCTATAATACCTTTAAACTGTAATAAAATCGAACCTCTATCTCAACGCATTCAAAAGAAACAGCAATTTTAGCCGAAATTTTAAACACGCAACTACTCTCAAAAAACCAAAACCTACTGGGTACTTGCCGTGAACGTAGAATCTTGAAATTTGGTAAAAAGCATTTCCTTAGAGCACAGATAAATGGAAAATTCCGAAAATTGTACATTTTCAGTTACATCATATAAAAAAATATTTTTAATAATTTCATACTTACTACCTTATTTCTCATGAACGCGTGCAGGTATTAAACTGAAATTCATGTCAAATACTAAGGCTTATAATACCTTTAAACTGTAATAAAATCAAACGTCTATCTCAACGCATTCAAAAGAAACAGCAATTTTAGCCGAAATTTTAACACGCAACTACTCTCAAAAAACCAAAACCTACAGGGCACTTGCCGAGAACGTAGAATCTTGAAATTTGGCAAAAAGCAATTCCTTAGAGCATAGATAAAGGGAAAATTCCGAAAATTGTACATTTTTAGTTACATAATTTAAAAAAATATTTTTAATAATTTCATACTTACTACCTTATTGCTCATGAACGCGGGCAGGTATTAAACTGAAATTCATATCAAATACTAAGGTCTATAATACCTTTAAACTGTAATAAAATCAAACCTCTATCTCAACGCATTCAAAAGAAACAGCAATTTTAGCCGTATTTTTTAACTCGCGACTACTCTCAAGGGAATCAAAACCTACAGGGTACTTGCCGTTAACTCAGAATCTTGAAATTTGGTTCGCAGCAACGTCTTAAATCACAGGCACAGGAAAAATTGCGAAAACTGTAAATTTTTAGTTACATCATATAAAAAATATTTTTAATAATTTTGTATTTATTATCCCATTCCTCAAGAACGCGTACAGGTATTTAATTGAAATTCATACCAAATACTCAGCTTTATAATAACTTTAAGCTGTAAAAAAATCAAACATCTATGTCAACGAAATCAAAAGAAACAGCAATTTTAGCCGCATATTTTTAAATCGCAAGTACATGCAAGGGAATCAAAACCTACATAATATAATGTTATACCTACTTTTCCTTAGGGTTCCGTACCAATCTACGGGTTTGTACGGAACCCTCGGTGCTCGAGTCCTACTCGTACTTGACCGTTTTATTACGTTTCGGAAACTCTCCTAACATTATAATCTCAAGGATATGTTATTAAGTTACTTGGCCCTAGACAAAGGGGGATGTTATAACTATTATAATGTAAAAAGCAAAATTTATTGTTTGGAAACGACACCATAAAAGTTTGTTTATATAAAAAAATAACATAAAATTGTCCACTTTCTAAATATCCTATACTCTTTCCTGAAAATTACACATGTTGAGCAGATCCTTCTTGATCCAATACGTATTTTATTTATACACTTCCTCAAGTACAAATCAAGTAATCAGGCCCAGAGGTCCCAAATCCACCAGTGTCCGTAACAACCGTTCGGGTTACCATTTCATGAGGTACCCCTACTAATGTGCTCCATTGGAGGGGTGGCATGTATATGTATTCACTTCGATCATCATCATCTCGTCGTTCATCAGCCTACGTTCGTCCCCTGCTGGACATAGGCCTCCTCTCACTTTGATAGATTTTTCTAAATAATTTATTTCTATCTTTCTTTCTCCTTTCCCCTTTATTTCTCTCATCTTCACATCGTCATAATTCCTCAAGTACAAATGCAGGTAATCAGACCCAGAGTCCGTAACAGCTGTCCGTTCGGGTTACCATTTCATCATCATCAGCCTGTGTTCGTCCACTGCTGGACATAGGCCTCCCCCATGGCACGCCACTCAACTTGTTCCCCCTTCTTCCTCCTCCACCCGCTCCCCGCGACCTTCCGGATATCGTCAACCCATCTCGCCCAAGGACGACCTACACTACGTTTGCCGAAACGCGGTCTCCACTCTAGAACCCGTGTACCCCATCGGTTATCGGTTCTGCGGCAAATGTGACCAGCCCATTGCCACTTCAACTTGCTAATCCTTTCGGCTATGTCGGTAACTCTGGTTCTCTGCCGAATCACCTCATTTCTGATGCGATCCTTTAGAGAGACGCCGAGCATAGCCCGCTCCATAGCTCGCCATTTCATGAGATACCTCAACTAATGTGCTCCGTGGTAGGGGCACTCGCCACTGCACGCCCAGTGCCGCGTGCAAATAATTGATTGTAATCACTGAGTAAATAGAGGCAGGAACGGCTTTCATTAGGCTGAAGTCAGTAGAACTATAGTCTGAATGCTCTTACTCTGCTAGCGTTAGCTCAATTGTTCTTCTGTATACGCCTGGGGAGTGGCATATACCATACATACCTATTATGTATTATACCTGTATACTGTATATTCACTACAATAGGTGGCACACAAGTAAGCAGACTAGACGGTCCACTTGATTGTATGTGGTTTCATCTAATTCATCTAAAGATCCCAAAGGTACCGCCGGTAGGTTGTCGTCCTTTTAAAACTTTCTTCATTCTCTTTTTGAAGAGTCCCTTGAGCTGTAAATTAGGCAGGCTTTTTTAAGACCAAAATTAACTAGTCACACCTATATAAAATAATAAATAAGTGAAAGATATATTTTCTGGCTCTACACTGTTGATACCGGTTCTGATACATACGTCATACGCCATATGTCGGCTGATCTAATCGTATAAGCAATCTGTGATCGTAATAGCTCCGGGTTCGTTGATGACTAGAGCTATCTAGCGGTGAGTGACGAGAAATGTCAGTTACCTTGCTCGTTAGTTTGTCTGTTTGTGACATACCCTAAAATGAAATCAAAAATTCTAATTATTTAAAATTGCATGTTCCGTTCAGGGTCCTTAGAAATACTTATAATGTACAAACTAAACTAAGACCTTATGTACCTACCTAAATTAGGTTCAATACTTTATTTGCCTTCTTAGTATTAGGTTACCTAAAGCAAATAAAGTATTAAAAACATGAATAACTAGATAAACTCAATTTTTTCAGGTTACATGTACAGTCAACTACAAAGAGATGTATCCATGTTAGTCTTACAAAATGAAGGAACTTTTACCCTTACTTCGTGACATTTTCAGTATCCACCAAATCTTATACTATATTCGATTCATTTTAAATGCT
This sequence comes from Hemithea aestivaria, assembly GCA_947507615.1. Lineage (NCBI taxonomy): Eukaryota > Metazoa > Arthropoda > Insecta > Lepidoptera > Geometridae > Hemithea > Hemithea aestivaria. The sequence continues at coordinate 16,267,736 of OX382333.1, read as the reverse complement.
ATTATTATGTATCACCTAAGGAAAAGTAGTGGGATACATCATTGTTGCATATTAAACGAGTCGATGATAATATAAAGTTTGATTGCTACTAGAAATGTCACGAACCAAGGGTAGTTCATTGTGGCAAATGAAAATTTACTGCATTTTGTAAGCCTAACATGGATACATCTCTTTGTAGTTGACTGTACATACATAATATAATATTTTATACTGGGGGTAAGCTTCGGCTGTAGCTAGTTACCACCCACTGGATAACCGTGTCGCCAAGCGGAAATTATGACCGGGTTCCGGCATGATATTCAGTAAAGTCCAGAGGTTTACACATCATAGATACTCAATCCATTTAATTATGATTTGTCAGTGTTAGTAGTAGTGTAACATGTTCTCTTGGCTTAAACCCCAGTTATTATTGATTTTTTATTATTTAGAACGTTCAGTAATAAAAATACTTACTTTATATGAAAGATTTATACCGAAAAATGAAGACATTTAACACAAAAATGAAAAGGTTACCGGTCGCCGAACAAGTCCGGTCGTAAGTGAAATTTACAAACGTTATAAAACGTTTAAAGTATAGGCACCAAACGCCATAAACAAGTTTTAATGTGAAAATGCACTTAACATCCGCCAGGTAATTCTACCAAACTTTATGAAAAAACGCAACTTTTCAATCTCATAACTCTGGGCCGCTTAATCTCGCTTTAAACCACAGATCATTTGAATATTAGATCGGCCGTCATAAGATTTAAGTATCCTTCTCTTCAGACTTCAGATAATATCTACATGTAAAAATAAATAAATAAATATCCTATAATAATTACGGTTACGGTACTGGTTACGTACCTGAACAGTTGTATAGATATATAGATTGCAGTGTAGAAGTGGTATTCTATTATACTTTTCAAAGGGTGAAACCACAAGACGTAGCCAGAAAAACATGAATGAGCAAAAGCGCGCAAAATGTAATCATACTGTTTTGGACACTTACCCATGAATCGTTTTCACGAGATATTTAATTTTATCTGAAAAATTAACCACTTTTGCAACCTCCATGGCCGTTCCTCCGCTCAATTTATCGAGTGTTTTAAACAAATTATCGGAAAGTTTGCGCGGGCGCTGCCAGCGTGTAAGTCACGGCTGCGAATTGCACCGCCTCATCGCATCATCGTTAACTGTAGACTCGCCCCGGGGTTAGCGGAACGATATTAGGGTAGTATCTTGGCGTGGCTAACTAGTTTGCTGGTCACTGTAATGTATAGTGCCCTCCGCTCAGTTTTGATCAGTTGCCATGTATTTTTTCGCATTTATTATCATAAATTAGAAAAAATATTATAGATCATAATGTTAATGCTGCAGCATCAACTTAACTTTTTAATTAAGTTCACTGCGTAATATCAAATTTCGGCTCAATCGGTCCACCCGTTTAGGCGAGAAAGAGTAACAAACATACATAAAAAAGGGGTTAATACTCCAACAGAACAGGTTACCCTACTTACACTGTCAGAGTCAAATCACAATTTATAAGCTGTGTGGCAAACCTATATGTTGCAGTTTCAGGGCGCCGAGACATCCATACATACATTCTTACAAACATTCACGTATATAATATTAGCAAGAAGTAAGATTTCAAAATGTATTAAACTGCGAGTGAGACAGCGTCAAGCGGAGTAAGGAGTCTTAACCAACAGTAGTTCCACTAGATAGTAAAGTTGCAGGATTGTTTCGTCGGATCGTTTATCTATGACCGAGCAGAACTTGTAATGTTTTAAGTTTAAGTTGAACATAAGTTATTGTAAGCGGATCGAACTTAATGCTTGATGTGAATATTAACGTGTAATGTTGTTTGTGTTATTAGTTTGCTTAGGGTAACGGAAACTAGAGATGTGCAAAATAATATACTCCTTATTGAGATCAATAGAAAAATTTACTTATACCTAGTTACATACTAGTTAATATAATCTAGGTAATATGGTTATATAATATTGAGTATGGTTAACTAGCGCCTGGAAGCCATTTTAGCTCAACTTACGTGTCGCGTTCTATACAGTTAAGTTTATAGGTCAGGTCATAACTTTGAATATCGCAATAATCTCACAAAATATCAAAGTTCAACGTGTTAAGGTAACAAGCAACAAATAAGTCTCTAATAAATATTGTCAACGCATAATCCGAGAAGAAAATATACCGTCTAGACTGAAAACAATGACACACATAAACAGCAATAATTGAAAATCAATACCACGATAGCAATATAACAATAATAATGGACCAATTACAACGGCGACGTAACAATCGGCAACTAGTCGAGGCATACATACGTTACCCCAATTGTAACCAATAAGGAAACCATTCAGACAGGGAAAAAAAATAAAGAGCACACAATACTAAATAACGCGCATTCCAATAAAGATATTTCCCAATAAAACACCAATATCCGATATTAAGACATTGTTAAAGACAAAAATACCTCCAGCCGGGTAAGATATCGAGGGCCTCCTTTTATAGTTCCGATCGGCAGTAGTCCTTGGATTGTTCGGGTGAATTCCGCAAATTGCTGCGTCGGAGATACGTACGGCACACCCTACCTTATGTGGTTACATTTTACGATGAGATTAACCCCGAGTTCGTTCAAACGATAGCTTTAAACGTGGATTTTCTGATATTAGAAGTGTCAATGTATGCGCTACCAGCGTTCTTTTCGATTATGTAATGGGAGTCTTCAAGCCGCGAGTGCATCTGCAGCGAAAATTTACATCGGGTATTATGATGATATCAAAAAGAAGCGAAAAATAAGACTAAATTAGAACTGGCCATTATTATATTTCTTACCTAAAACACAGACCCAATAATTAAAAATTGTCGATGAAATTACGTATTCGTATTACGAAATTCCCAATATAATGTGAAATATGGTATTACCAAGAATATGTTGTCGCAGGTATCTCATTTTAAATCTAATTCATCGTAATAATTATTTCAGCAACATATATTACATTACACACATTGACATTCAGCATTATTTCACTTCAGCAAAAATTCTCAATATATCATTCGAATAAAAATACAAGCCAGATTGCATGTCGTAAGATACCTAAGCAGTGAGTGTGCCACATGTTCAGCAGGAGGCTCCATTAACCCGGTCGATCGCATCGCCGCCGACATCGGTGCATAAGTGCTATAGGCTTTTGGCATGAACTTCTAAAAGTTTCCCAACTTAAATGGTCGCGATTATACCAACTACCGCCTGCATATTTTACAAGCGGATTTGGTTTCGGCTTAGCGAACTCGCCGTGCTTAGTTTTTGTCATGTTTACGATTTTAAACTGAATATCCAAACAGAAATATCTCTCTCGACAAAGGCCTGGCTTACTGCACCGCCCGGGGGCTTTACAGTAGCAAATTGGCGTAATTTTCCCTTGTCATATCTCCTCAGTAACCCTGTATAGAACCTTTAAGCGTTTCCAAAGAAGGTGCAAACGCAAAACGAGAATAAAGGATCTGGAAGGCAGGCGCTCCTGCGAGCTGTAATGTGTTGCGAAGAGTCGCTTTGTGACGAGCACAATTCTTTTCAAAGGTATGCATTTCCTCTGAAATATTTATAGATACATCTGCCGAGATTGTGTCTTACGGTTGCTGCTTTGCAATTGAAACTGCTCGGCTATTTACATTTTATTTCAATGGAGCAAGTGTACCGTTGTATTAGCTGTCTTATGTTCTTAACCCTCTCAAGGAAGCAACCGTTTCTAATCTCGAGTGTTTGGATTGAAATGTGAGACTGCATTTGTTACTGCTTAGGGATTTGTGTTAAATGTTTTCTGCTGTGCTAAATTGCGAATGTAGACGTTATTTTGTTGAATTTAGAGCTTAAATTGAATTGACGCTCGTGGAGCATTGTTTATGTCTGTACATGAGGATATAGATTGTTCATTATGTTTAGTTTGAACTTCCACATTTTGAGAATCAATTCCTCAATTCCATTAAGCAGCAGCAAATACATTAATATGCGTACTGATCGTGGCTGTCGCCGGCTCGAAGGACCACTTTAATAGGAAATCACGGGACAGTCGAGCAATTGTGTCCATTCGACATTTATGGCGTAATTTATATTTACGGGGACAAAGAACACCCCTCGTCGACTCATATACACGCGATGGTAGTGCCGTGCTAATTTCTATACGTATCTTTCTTTGTGAACTTTGAATTGGATTTGTAGAGTGACTTTGTATTGAGAGTTGTGTGTACTTTCCGATTTAAGGTATTGATGATCCAAATTTTATGGGCTTGCGTTTCTCACGTCATGTAATGCATGACCATAAATTAAAGTTATTAAACTGACACCGAAAGATAGTTTCGATAGAGGTTATAAAAAATCAAACTTTGAAAACATTTTTTACAGAAAATCATAGAAAGTAGCTCTATAATGCTTGCCACATCTGCTTATTCTCATTTTCAAGATGGTTTCTACTTACTAAAACATAAGTAATACGAAAAATGTTAAAATTCTGTCTGCTTTTTGGTAAAACGCAGGTAGCATCGCATCTCAAAAGAATATAAAATTTGAAAATGTTCAATATCGACGAAAATTCCAATTTTCATACCAAAACTAAAGTTTAATAAAAGGCGATCAGCGAAAGCTTTGCGGTGTTCTCTCAGACAATAACAATCTCACCGCGCCGGGGGGTGGGCATATCGATTTTATTATTGAAATAAACGGACCCTAAACTTGCAAAAACCATTTACCAAATATTATAAAGATGCTGGACATCGTAACACCAGCGGCTTAATCGTCCATCATAAAAAACGTAAGGGCGCCATCAGTTTGCGATTATTTAAGACATGATCAATGTTTTTGCTTTCGAATATCTCTAAAATATATTAGTGTTTTTATAGACGGTCTAAGGTTGAATTGAGCTGCTTGATGGACGTAAACAGGTGATGACTCATAATCTGAATACTTTTGGGACTAACATTAACGCTTTCAACGTAATTTTAAGTTAGCCCCGAAATAATGATGTAAGTTGCTAAGTTACGACGACACTTCCATTCCATAACCGTAAAACGTACATTAAAAATTAAGCAAATAAACAAGTGGATGTCTCAGTCTGCCTACACGTCACCTCGGCTATATTTATTGGCATTTTTTATTCGACATTTTTACGCATCCGTCGGAAGAATGTCCGGATTTCTTCCTTTGAATTTTTCATAATGGGGACCCTACTCGGTGTCGGGTGTGAATATTTGGGCGTATATAAAGTTAGGATCTGTGCGTTCGCGCGACGTTTTTCGCCGCATTAGACCGATGGCCATAAAACTTTATTTACGGCCTGCGTATGAATGTGCACCCTTTTTATTATGTTAATTCTGCGGCGCGAGCTGAGCGCTGTGTATTGTCGTGGTTAATTTATGGGCTGAGTGGAGTCGGCCCGGAATTAAGAGACAAAGATGCGCCTCTGTCTGCCTCGCTCACACACTATACTAATAAATGCAGATACTGATATCCTATTATACTGTAGAATGTCGAGCGCAGCGTGGTTTTGTGTAGGATTTCTTAACTGTTGGAATACCTAGATAACACTATGGCAGTAATGTACCATCTAACATCTGAGCCTCCAGCTCATCTCGTTCTCCGAACTTAACAATAAAAAGATGACAATTATTTTAGATAGAGATAACACTTTATTGAAACACAAAAGAAAATGTACAAAGAGAACGTATAAACTAAAACAACACGTCAACTACACGTTTTAATAAAAACTTGTGGTATTCATTTCACTATAAGAGTTAAAGAACTCTAGAAAAGACTAAAAGAGAGAGAGTGAGAGAGATTAGGGTAGCGTATTCTTCAGTAATGGCGTCAGTTTAGAGTTTAAAACGCGTGGTCTGCCAAAAGTCTACAGATTCTGCTTGCCAGCGCCGCCTGGCGAGTGGCAGGGTGAGACTGAATATTAATATACGTGAATAGAAGATAGTTGAAGCACTCGCTAGTTTTGAATGCTGCCTTTGTAATGCCAGTTCAGAACTTCCTGTAACATTGAGTGTAAATGAATGTAAACACATTTGATAAAGTGGTTTATATTACAAGCTTGTTTTAATCCTACCCATATTATAAATTTTATAGTTTTATGTGTGAATGCTTCTTTCTCTTTCACGCAAAAATTATAAAATCTATTGTGATGAAACAAGGTATTTATGTATGGTAGATGTCTGAAAACCTGAAAGAAAACTTTGGCTACTTGAATCCTGATTTCCCCACGGGATCGTGTCTTACGCGGTACTTAGCTTAGATCCTGAAAAATAGGGTATTTTTCAGCGACACAGCTACTACTAATATTAATCATAATTTAATGAATTTATTATAATATCTAACCTAACTAAAAGGTCGATTATAAATAGGTATTTATTGGATTAACATAGAATTTGAAAAATCTTTTTTGAATACCATAAATACAATAGAATAGGCTTAAAAAGATAACACAACAAAAAAAGTTACAATTGGTAGCTGATAGCACAAACAATCACGAGATCTAGTCGAAAATATTACAGGAACAAAAAGAATATACCGTTTTTAAACGGTTTTATTTATACGCCATACACTGTAGTACATTACCTCTACGAATATTGTAATCAGATGATGGAACGGCATAACACGATCCTGCCGCATGCCCCAAGCTTTCACGTCAAAACTCATTGCATTCACCAACTACGTGCCCCGTAGTCTCGTAGTTTAGTAATGGAGACTGTCAAATCGATGGCAGAGCCTTGCGCCCGCATGCCTTTGTTTACCAAAATACGTTACAAAACACAGATTACTTATGATATTAGATCAGAGGGCCTATTGGCTAATTCTCACCCACTACGATTGATGACAACTTCAATGTCATTGCTGCTTTTGTTATTTGACTCATATTAATGAGGAGGTTTAAGCAAGTAATGTACGCAATTTTGTCTATGGATTCTAGTATTTTGCATGTCGTTTGACGATAGCCAATAGGCCCTCAGATGTTGATTTTTCAGAACCGGCACTTTGACATTATCTGTACTAGCGACGCCGCGGCGTACAGATAATGTCAAAAATCATACACGTACATTAACATTATATTATACACTTTACAGAGTGCAAAATATTAAAAACTTAAGTAAATATTAGGATTTAACATTAAACCTACTCATTAACGGTATATTATAGTTTAAAGATACATATAATCGGTAGTCTTATCGCTTTATATATGCTCACTCGAAACTGTTGCTATAACGGATCGGCAAGTGACCTAAGATGAAAAGCGACAAATAGCAAGCGTTAACTGTGGGTATCGCTTGCCATTTAAACACTTTTAAATTTAAAAGACATTTATTCAAATAGTCTACAATAGAACATTTTCTCAATTCAGCAATTATTTAATTCTATTCTAACACTATTGCCCATTCGTAAAGCATCTCTATGAGAAGAACGGACAAGAAACTAGCAGGTATTTTTTTGTTGTGTTTATGAAGGCTTGTAACAGCCGTTCTGGTTTCCAATTTATAGTATGGTTACAAACGAACGTCACGGTCCCCTACCATCGCAATTCATCAATGGAATTGCTTTCCATCCGTGTACGTTACACAAAACTCGAATAACTTCCCTTTGTTGTTATGAAAGAGATTTCACCGGCTGATTGTGATGTGGATGAAAAACACACCGAATTTACTTATTGAACTCGGAAATTCAAAGGTTTCTGTAACCATTGTAATTAAATACACAGTTGCTAAGAGAATGTTGGAAATAATATGAAATTACTTTAACATAACATAAAGATTATTCGCGATTGCGATAAATCGAACGTAGGGAGAGTTTTCATCAGTGTAATATGAAAGTGTTACTTATTACGTCATTTTGTATCTGTAGGTACATCTTACCATAATAATGTAATATGTTTTTAAACGGTTTTATTTAGCTTACTCCGTTTGTTTTATTCATTTTTCTTGGGTCAAATTTGATAATTGAAATTTCACCGTCTTCCTGTCAACCGATTGATCTGAAATTTGGTATGCGCCTTTGGTTCTGGTGACAATACAATTATGTATATTTAATGTTATTGTAAATCCAAGATGGCGGCCGCTACAAAATGGCGGATAACGTATTTTTTTTTAATCCCATCAATATGGGTATCAAATGAAAGGACTTGACAAGTAGAATACAGTGCACTATACAAAATCAAAATCCAAGATGGCCGCCGCTACAAAATGGCGGATAACCTATTTTTTTTTTCAATCCCATCAATATGGGTATCAAATGAAAGGGCTTGACAAATAGAATACATTGTACTAAAAAGCCTAAAAATAAAAAAGGTAAAAAAGTTTTTAAGTTAAACGGTTTTATTGTAAATATGTACTAAAAACTAAAAAAATAAAATCGTGAGGCACGTCAAATATCTAAATCTCTAATGAACATTTTCACTGAAAGTTGTAGATATTTGACGTGCCTCACGATTTTATTTTTTTAGCTTTTAGTACATATTTACAATAAAACCGTTTAACTTAAAAACTTTTTTTACCTTTTTTATTTGTAATATTGTGTTAAATTGAACCTTCTTCAAGCTCTCAGTAATTAGTAACCGAGGTAAAAACGCACGATTTGATTCACAACGAAAGTCGCTTAAAAAAAGAGTTACCTTATCTATTCTCCCCATGCTTTGCAAGTCCCAGTTCATTTCTCTTTCTCTATAAAACTGTTGGTAAATGTTGATAATTTATTACCTCATAACAATCATGCACAGTAACAGTGTACACTGCCAAAACTTACTTAAAAATAAACGAGAATTCATGCAGGCCGCACCAAGACGATGTACAATCTTAGGGGCAATCAGTGCATTTTATTGCATCTCAACAAGTGCTGCCATGTGCCATTGTGCGGGGAAAAGAAATGCTATTTAGAGCAATTGTCCTTTTACTCAACCTACCTTTATACCGAATTTCAGCTTTATCGGCGCAGCGGTCATAGATCTGCATATGATTCCCGTTCCCGTGGGAATTTTGCACAATCCTGTCCTATTACTTGTCTAGGTATTAGGGAAATCTTTGTTCCAAATTCTTCATCAATGTAGATTCAGGAGTTTCTTCTCCACGATGATGAGTTAATTAGATTACCTCTTTATATAATAGTGTATTTTTTACTATTTATAGGTTAGCCTTTGACTACGATCTCGCGCGATTTGAAGCGACGATGCTGCCGTAGATCACCCAGAATGAAAGTCTCATTATCATCATAGTCAGCCCATATCGTCCCACTGCAGGGCAAAGGCCTCCTACCATTTGTGACATGCAACTCTGTTCTGAGCAGTTCGCATTCAGGTCCTTCCTGTGATCGTTGCGATATCATCGAACCATCGGGCAGGTGGTCTGCCGCCGGAGTTCTACGTAGTATTTAAAAAATATCAAGGGAATAAAAGTCAACATTGTCAAATCTAACTTAAAAATAAATGACATACATATGTATTCATGCACGCTACCAAGACGATATATCTGAGAGGCAATCAGTGCATTTTATTGCAGCTCAACAAGTGCCCACCATTCGGCATTGTGCGGGGAGTGGAAAGGCCATTTAGAAAAAGTCGTTTTGTGCGAACGACTTTGAGCGCCATTATAGCGGAGCCAACTATGTTAGTCGGCTCGCTGTTACATATGCCTTTATGGCTGTTTTTAATCTTGCTGATGTTTAAGTGTTTGAAACCGTCTTCTTTCTTGCCTTTGCCTGATCCTACTTCTTGATATAAATGTTAGAGTGAAAAATCAACTGAGTAGAAAGTTTTTTGCCAATCCAAGATTTTTGAGTGAGATACCTCTATCTTATCTGATATTTAACGTGATTAGTGTTGTTTTGAATGATATAGAATATAAAATATTGACCTATTGTGAGTTATGACTATGACGGTGAATAACTAAAATCGGTAAATTGAAATTAAATGGTATTGAAAAGTCCTACGTGTATCAAAACGAATGAAATCTTACACTTTGTCATATTTTTCTTAAGCTTTCTATCAAACAATCAGCAAAAATATATAAGCCCAAACAAACTCAAGCAGCAACTTATCTATTCGCGCTCAGAAGTACATGAAACGCGTGACATGCTATCAAGCGATCCGCGGTGCTTCAATTTACGCTTCCTCGTGTTCAGACAAAGCGCAGTCTATCTGAACGCGTCCAATAACTCTGCGTTCATTGTGTCGTCACATCGGCAAGCTGTTCTGGCGGAAGTAATGCTTAATCCTCTTAACTCAGCGTTGAGACGTGACGCCCGCTATTGAGCCACCGTGTGCCGTGTAACAAGCTATCGAGTTCGAACGTGCGGTCTAGAGATGGGACTTGAATCGGTTTTATATCGATAGTAATTTCAGAATATCCCAGCCTTACATGATCAAATTTAATTATAATATCTCAGGGTGACAAGTGCAGTGCAGTGCCGCACAGAATTTTGTATCTCAAAGCACTGTGTCTGATTTTAACAATCATGATCCTTACCATCGGACATCTGACCTGAGATTTAGACACCAAGGAAAGTTTACTTAAGATACATCGAGCTTTCGCCAATATTCTATCCATATAACAAAAAGCTCGTATCATAGGTATATCATATCAAAGTATCGATAAGCCGGCGAGTCATCACTACAGCCGCAGTTTTCCAGTTCAGAGAACCAGAATAGAATTTAGTTACATATTTTCTGTTTAGTAAAACGAGTATTGCCGGGCCATGGGATCGTGAGCATTATTCTTTATCGAACTTGATTATTACGGGTACGTTGGTCGGGTCGTAATTGAATTTGTATTAAAATTGAACTAGCCGAGCGTATTCCGGTATAATTCGGTATGTTTCGGATGTGGGGAGAAGAATAAAGTAAGGAGTTTGCGCGCAGCCTTCCGCATGCCCCATATGAGTTGAGTTAGCGTTATTTGTGTTGGATTGTGAATTGTGATACTTCGGGGTAGTTTGTGGAAGATCTAAAGGGAAATTAGCTTTATTTATTTTGGACACAGAATTTATTATGTCAGATGGAAGATAAAACTCGTACGACTTGTGTCGCAGGGACGTTCTTCACCATTGAAAATATCGTCCACATAAAGCTGTCAGTGTCAGTTATCTGTTAGCGGACTGGAGAACGTTTGTATTTGTGTCTTATGAATTCCCACCAGAATATACTGTCCACAATTATCCCTCACGTGGTGAAATACAGCGGCCATTAACCATTTTGTTTCATACATGACTTCAGCGGCCAAATTGTCAGGGTTGGCACATCTCGTGTTTTATCACGCTGTGCGGATGATGGCCGGCTATTATTCCGTGTAATTACAGAATAGGGACCGACGTTATGTACGGAGCTGCGTCGAGCTGGAGCTAAATACACCCCTGGCGGGTGTCGGCGCTCGGAGGACGCCTCCAGCTATGCAGTCCATGTAACGGGCGCGGCGTGCGTTGATTGGACGAGCTCTCGTCTAGCGCAGCACGTCACACGGACACAGATGCGAGCGATCGAGGCGACGTCGGCGCTTCGATGCGGTGGCAAGCGCGCCGCGTAACAATCGTAACTCACAAACCGGTGTAATTGCGGACGTGGACGAACTAATGGCCCACCGCCGCGCTTAATGGCCCGTACCCGTTTCATTACCCGCCGCTTTCCCCCGATGCCAAAATTTTAATCCGAAAAAGTACTCCGGCAAAATTTTCTACGGAATCCTCACTCGACTTAAGTGCCTCGGTATTTTCTCACATAATGGACCTTAAACAGCTTTTAGGGGATCGTTTAGTGCTTCATTCGTCGGCGGCGTTAACGATGTAGAAACGATAAGTTTTAGACGAGGAATAAACACGATACGGCGTCGTTTGAGAGGTGATCTCTGGAGATACGAGCTGATGCTGCAACGGAAACGTCTCCTCGTAAGTCGCCTATCGACGCTGACATCTTTAAAACCGCGCGCTCGCAAATTTATTGACGCGCCAAATTACTGAGCGTCAGGGTTATGACGACTTCGCCAGACCATTACACTTATAAGTACCTATTTGTAGAACTTCTTACCTATCTGAATCTTGCAGCACGAGCGCTCAAAATTGTTTAAAATTTGTAGTTAAAAATCTTCATGTTCCGAAATTATTTTAATAAATAGAAAACTTCATAATAAATTGAGGTAAGGAGCGCGACAAGTCTATCAACATTAATTAGATTTTTTTTATCTATATCAAATGACACAATGTAGTATTTCACCATTAATAGTTGTATAGCAAACAACACAATTAAACGTGCTTTCAAAACAAAGCAATTATAGCTAGCTGCTCAAGTTACACCATGTAGAGGCAGTAAACCTTCGAGTTGTAACACACGCCTGCCACTCCTCCCTCGGTCCCCCTATCGGGCGCAAATGACTGCTCGTCGCTTGTAGGTGCTGCTTATATTTTTTAATGGCTATGGAAAGAATCTGGATAAAGGTAGGGTAACCTAAGGCAAATAATAACGTGTATCTGAATTATTCATAACTAAAATCGTGGTATTAAAAATACCAATTGAAGTATGTATTTGCTAATTGTGCTTAGTCAACATTTTGGAGATGTTGACGGCGTTTTTGACCAGATTTTTCCACTTGCAACACATAAAGTAAACTTCGGTCTTTGAATTAAAGTTCGTTTTCTGTAAAATTGCACTTTTTGAGATATATAACATTGTCATCTCAAGTAGACCATTTGTAACTCTATTACCATCATTTTAGCCGATAGGTATGTCTTGTTTTTTGGTTTTTACACCATACGAATTTCAGCGCTTCCTTCCAGTTATTTCCGGCAACTTTACTTACATACATATTCTCTAACCTATAGACGTTCTACGAATACATTAACATCAATATAATATGTCACAAAACAGGCCAAATGGCAACCCTATCCAGCTCACTCGGCAGAAGGTGTAAACACTGCGTCAGTTTAACTACCCGAGGTTTTCCACATCCGATTTTTAGACGCACAGCGATTATATTTAAAGCGTTTCCCGATAATGGTGTTTACCCGCGATATGATGGAATATTAAAAGTAGGGGTGTCCCTGTCAATACCAATGCTTTGTGCCTCCTATAGTTCTTTATGTCGGATTGTTTTCGTGTTTACAGAGATGGAATAATAAAATACTTCCGTTTGGAATTGATATAATTTATTCGGGGGCTGTTGAGATTAATAAATAAATAGTGAACCAATTTATATTTAACGGTGGGAAGGATTTTCAGTGGGAGTGGCTCATCTGAGTGCTGATTCAGGTTCCTGGAGCTATATACTCAATATTTTGTCGTAATTTGTTTTGACTAGTAAGACCAGAGCATAACATTATGACTTTGTTTTGACTTCTGATGTTGCATCATGATGATTGCAGTACAGGTCTACCCTGGATTTCATTGTGAATTGCACAATGAAAATTCTAGGTGAACGGTGCACTGCAACGGTGCAACGCTTCTTACTCAGGGGTCATAATAAGATGTTAAGACTCAGCCCAGTAATTGGATGTCGATTTTTTCTATGACGCGTTTTCCAATACACAGTCGATCGTGACGACGTGCTCACGGCTCAATCACTGTTACATAAAAAATATGTATATATTTAAAGAATTCGCTCTACGTCATCATTTTAAACCATACGAAGTTTCTACCAACAAGCCAAATCACAAACCCGATTGAACCGTCTAACTCCCAATAAAGCACTAAGAGACAAATAGTTACTTTCCTTAGGCAAAGTCACGTACCAAGTCAGACTGTAGTGCAAACTGCCCCTCCGAGGGGCTCCGCGCCATCTAGTGGCCCCTAAGGCTGGCTCTAGTGGCCCCTGGGGTTCTATTCTAGTGCATCCCACTTCTGATGTTGGAGGTATACCTAAGTATCAACACTTTACTATCGGCGTGCTTGGTTCTTCGGTTGAACTTTGAATATCGAACAAGTCAGGTGTTTGGCGACGAGTTTTTACTCTAGAAGATGATTTGAATCTCAGTCCAAAAGTACTCCATTGTATGGCTACAATTGAATACAATTTTTACCATGTACCCGTAACTATAACAAAAAAAAACGACAAAACTCACGTCTTATAAGTATTGTTGAAAATATCTCATCGTACTAACTTAGTTTTTTATATTGTTTTAGTTCTTAAGTTCTTTTTTGTATATTTTTTTGTGTTCCAATAAAGTGTTATCTATCTATCTACTAATGTAATCTGATGAAGGAAACCGTAATTGTCCAAATCCATGGTTGAGATTCTCTACAATATTTAAATAGAGTATTGCAGTTTTGTTGTTTAAGTTATACAAAAAATATTGAAGCAAAACCCACAACTGGAGTATAAACTCGACACTAATACTCAAAGATACCAAAACACTCAGAACAAGATAACAAATGTGAAATTAGTTACGCCTATTTTAATCACGCCTAATTGGTAAGTCCATTAACAGTTTTGCTTGTAATTAGTGAGAGAGCTGAACTAAAGTAGTGCCCTCGAACTGCGCACAACTTTCTCCCATCGCCACCTTGCTCACTTGCTTAATCTTCCCGATCTCGACGAGAAATCCTGCTTAGCTATTACCGGTGTCAATGTGTGATGTTGATGACAGTATGGGAAGTTGATGAAAATTGATTATTGTTCTCACTATCTAACATAATTCCTCATTTCTTGTCTCACTACCTACTTTTGGAACTAGATGTCAAGGCTATGTCGATTCCCTGTCACAAAAACGATGCGGGAGTGCTGCCGAGTTGTTTTAGTGAGTATACCCGTGCAGACGACCTGCACGGGGAGTCCCAAATAACCTTTCCATACTCCAGGTGGGAGAGTATGCGTAATGCATTTTTTTCGGCGATAACAAAAAAATATAAACCTACTTTTGGACCAAATTGTTCTTGTTTGTCGTCCATAACCACATTCACAATATTTTGTTAAAAATTTATTTTCTCAAAAGAAAGAAGCTTTCAGAAGATGTTTCTCCTGTTTCCTTCGTATGTGACCCGAGATTTTTTTGTGTTGCTTAATTACCGAGTACCCATGGCCACCTTCCGATTTTATAATCAGATCAGCTCCATGTCACAATAATCTTACATTGTTATCCAATTTACACATGCATGCAAAAGTTTCAGCTCAATCGGTAACCTGGAAGTGGATCAAATTAAACTTGCAAGATTTGATTACATACAAACATCGGCAAGTGAAACTGAATAAAAGCTTGTAAATAAAAAAAACGTAATACACACATGAAAAGTTATATGTACGTTTTTATATGTTATGTGACACAAATGAAAAGTTATATGTACACCACATGTAAGTTATATGTTTCATAGAAAAATATCAGCTTATTAGTTATTTGTCACGAGTTTCCCTTCTGCACCATTAATAAAATATATAACACGCGTCAAACTTTAATGATATCGATTGCTAAGTTTCCAAGTTCGCTAATTACTCCAGGGTTTCGTTAGAGAGGGAGGGGTATAGTGTGTTTCTATGAGTGCGAGAGGGACGGTGTTCAGGTCTTGGTATCAAGTTTACGCGTCATTACTCGCGTTGCATCCGTGTCGCTCTTTGTTCATGTGGGGAGACTTTAGGGATGTGAAATGGAGCTGATATATTTTCAGTTCATAAAGTTAAATAAAAATAAGTGAAAAAAAAAACTTTTTAAAAACAAGCTTTTATTATTATTACCATCTAGCACCATTAAGTACTCGTCAAGACGAATCAAATGAGCCCAAACTCGATGGGGTTGCGTCGTTTAATTACGGAGTTCCTATGCCCACATCCGATTTTTACAAGCATGCAACATTTCAGCTTAATCGGACACCCGGTAGTGGGTAAATTAAACTTGCAAGATTTGATTACAGACAGACAACAGAGAAGTGAAAGTAAATAAAAGCTTGTAAAAAAGATTGACTTCATTAATGGAACTAGGCGTTACTTTGCGGAAATCCATCACAACAATTATTAGTTATTATTTAATATTTAGTGACTAAACTAAAACTAAACTAAATATTAAATAATAACTAATAAGATTGACTTCGTTAATTCCTTCAATAATTGCGAGGACGACACGTTTTAATTAGTATTTTGATAACTACCAAACCGATTTTAGTTGAACTAGTATTGTTTCCTAAGTTGGACTAAATTAAGGCAATAAATAGGCCAATTATGACCAGTAGTTTCGGAGCATTTCACCATCTTACTTCATGCCAAATAATTACAATGAAAATTACTGAACTTATTTTAAATGACAGTTAAAGATGAAAAAAAAAAACATTTATCTTGCATCAACTGCTACATACCTTGCAGATCCTATACCTACCATCTTTCTGTACCATTCTCCTCAAATTCAAATCTATTCTCTAATAGAAAATTCAATGTCATAAAATTACAGTTAACCCGTTAGACCTCGCACGAGTTCAGGATAACCCTAAAATGTTAACTCAGATCTACATGACAATAGTGGTCTGTATGATCATTCAGGCCATGAGTTAATGGCTCATTAACACTCGCAATGAAGGGTTATTCTATGGCAAATAAATGTAGGAATGAGCGCTAATGTCTATGTGACTTAAGGCATATTGTTTAGTTCTATTTTTTGCCACGGTTGTTTAGATTGTAGACATTGTATATTTTATATCAATGGTACTTATATATATTATATAAGTACTATATATTTTTAAGCATTAAGAATAGCTTAGGTTTACGTGACCAAAATAAACATTGTAAGCACATATTTTGAAGGGAGTTTCTTGCTCGTTCTTCTCATAGAAGTGCTTTGCGAAAGAGTGGTAGAGTATAAAATAGAAAATAAATTGGCTTACAAAAGTGCTCTATTGAAGCCTATTTGAATAAATTAATTTTGAGTTTGTTTTTAAAAAACTTGAAAGCTGAGATTTTGTATTACTTGCAATGTATATAAAGGCTTGTAAAGCAAGAACAGATCCAAATCCTTCCACGGCCTAGGTGGCGCACGGAATTATTGACAATTTATTATTATAGAAGTGGCGGTCTTATCGCTAAAAAGCTTTTTTGCCCAAACACCCAATGAATTATGAGGATTTACAGGGAACTGCCTAAGTTCTATCAAACAAAAATCTCCACCGTTGACAAAAGGACGTCAATAAATGCAGATGCTCCCATCAGTTTGATGGCCGATGGCTCATCAAATGCACTGACAATGGTCCCTGCTGATAGCGATTTTACGACTCGACTTGCCCGTCTGATTGAAACTTTACTAGTTAAATACAAAGCAAGGGACTGAGTGACGGGCCTTTCGGAGCCGAAATCAGGAAGCCCTTTCAGTTTTATGGGCGCCTAGTACTTTTTTGTTGGTATTGAGTTCATCTCGTAAACCTTAGTGAAAAGTTACCTTGACTACTGAATAGAATACGCCTTTTTTGTTGATTCGGATTAATATTTATGTCAAAATTATCTCACTTGCGTGTAAAACTCTACTTTAAATCAGCCACATAAAGTATTAAATTCAATTTAAAATCATATTTCACTCGAGATAATATTTGCCGACATTCGCATCATAGCCCTGCCGGTCAAACTGGAAAAAGCTGGATCTTTTTGCATTTTAGAAGTGTCTTCCATTTCATACTAGTATTATTGGGATTTCATATTGCTGTTGTGACATATTCACTAAATTAAACCTAGTTGATTTTAGTACTTACTTCATTGCTCTAAATCTTATTAAATTCCAAAACGTTTCATAAACAAAATATATGAGGAGCGTTACCTAACATTAAATTTGAATTAATTGAAATCCATTACGTTCCCGGAATCACTTAATACGAACTTAATACAAACTTCTAGGAACTTGAAACTAGGTAACCATTCGTACCTGGATCCCTGAAGCCATTGACCTAAAAACAACTTTGCGAATCAATTAGCCAATCAAAACTAAGCCGAGTGCGCCTACGTTTAATACATCTGGGAGTTCGCCGTTCTGCCATTTAGCTTGGGGTACTTGTACGTTATACCAATGTCTTGAGAAAACATGTCAATTCTGTAAAAAGAAATGTGAAAGCGTAGCAAGATATATGGTTGGGTGTAAAACATTTTTTAATTTTGAAAAATTCCACTTGGTGAAAGGGAAAACATGCAAAATAACAAAAAAAAGTTAAAATTCATTGTTAACAAACGTTTCTTTACAAAATTTTGTTGAAATTTTACAGCGAGCGACTCGAAGGTGATATAACACTTAGATTTTTGCCCCTAATAACAGCAGAAACATTGACTAAAATGGTTCTGAGCCACCTACCAAAGGTTAAGGTTTAGGCGTGAAGAGATAAAAAGTTTAATTCGCGTAACTGTAAAATCTGGTACTAAAATTGACATAGAGGCAATTTTAGTTCCTGATTGATTACATATTTATAGGTATCATTTACTTAGCTGTAAGTTCAGTACGTTGAGTGTAGACCTCACGAATGGCAACACAGTCAGAATTACCATATTTCAAGAAGTGGCATTATAAGAAAGTTTCCATCGGCGACCCGTGAGCCCTCTGATTAGGGTTGCCATACCAGGTGTTCGATATTTAAATTAAATGGAAATTGGACGCATGAGACGATATTGCGTTCACTCAGGCCGGAGCTGGGCCGGAGTCGTTTTTCAAGCTGTTGCAAAATGGAGTAGCACTTGATTAAGTAAAATTCATGAATTCTAGGCGAAGTATTTTAAATATTTAAAAAGAGAAGCATTCTTATAAAACTTTTCTTTTAAGATTTAAATCGTCTTTTTGTACACATTGAAAGGTTTAGTTTATGATTCGTTTAAAACGTGCGTTCGTGACCAATAAGAACAAAGCCCTTTAAAAATATTATTTTTTCATCATTTGACATGAATTTACTCGTATTTTCTATGCGTAATTTTATTTCTAAAAGTGGCACCCCTATATAAAATTCCCTGCGCGTGTGTAAAACAACTTTTCACCTTGGAAGTGTTACATAATAAGCACCTTAGGCACGTCCCTAATGAAACAAAATTGTGAGTTTGTCGCAGCACTGATTGTTCGGTGCGGTTTATGACGTCCACGATCAAATCGCTATTGGCAATGATCTTTAATTCCACATATTATGCGCACTTATGCATAACTTGCAGTGTGAATGTGTGGATCGATAATGCCGCACTGAACCATTTAAATCACTGTTCCAAAGATATATAAATTCATTTCTAGCTAACTGTGCTCTATGGTTTCTTCTAAGTCTTCTAAGTCCCGGGAAAATCAAGATAAAAAATACCCCTTATGTTTTTCCAGGATTGCAACTATTAACATGCAGCAACCATCTGTTATTGCATCTCCCCGAAAATGTCTCAATCAGAAATTTTGTATGAATGGTTCCCTAAATACACCCTTCACGGAAGTATTAATTTTTGTTACTAATTCAAGCCTAAGCGGCTGTACCGATTGGGCTGAATTTTGAATTCTAGAATAACAAATGAGCTACGTTTAACGAGTAAAAACACACAGCTTTATAATACTTCACAGAGATTTCTAATAAATTTTGTCGTATTGAATTCTCTTCCTCAAACTTAACATTCCTCTTGGTCATTATAAATCCATGTAAAAATACTAATGGTAAGTGTAATCAAAGTGCGTTGACCACCGATTACCTTTACCCCACAGAATATTGCCTTACGTAGTGAGGTGCCCGGTGCCACCCCAGCTATCGGCCGCCGAATGCCCGTCAATAAATAATACCAAAATGGAAATACAAACAAGTTGTCAAAATACAGATTAATATCGTGAACGATTCGGTGTTGTAAAGCCGACGGTGGTAGGCCAATATCACTTTAGGGTTACCACTTATGGAATATTGGCTAGAGTCAAAATTTTATAGGTAAATGTGAACATGTGCGTTATATATAACCGAGTTCCACCATGATGTTCAGTGATATAGGTATGTGTGTTATGACTGCACTCAAAAAAATACTCGTAATACCTCTAACTAATTTATATAAGTACTTACTTATTAAAAGGTTTGGGATGACATTGAAAAAAAAGGAAATATAAACATTTAAATGATTTCCATTTCTAATAAGAGCTTTTTTAATAAGTGCTTTATAATTATTCAAGGATTGGGCTCATAAGAATTGTAGGAATTAAGAAATAAATATATGTTAGTGACTTACCGTTATATCGAGATTTAGGTTACTGTACATACATGAATTTCCTTATCGTTCCAAGGTAACAATGAGTGCAGTAAAATACAACTAAGAAAACAGCCGAGGACAGACTTCCTTTGCCTTTTTTTAGGTCGACTAGATGTGTACCCCAACAGTGTCAGTTATTCTACCGCTTGAGCAGTGATGTGCAAACATTACTGTGCTTCAGTAGGAGGGCACTGTAGCTAGTGAAATGACTGGCCTGAAAAGTCTTAACATCTTATGACTCTCAAGTAAGAAGCGTTGGCGCAGTGCACACGAATTTTACCTTTGTAAAATCCTGGGTAGCACTGTACTAACTATGGGCAGCGTTTTCTTTTACCATCAGGAGAGCGTCTTGCTCGACTTCTTACTTCGTTGTATAATAAAATATCCTTTGTCTTTAGTTTCGAAGTTTATATTCAGTAACTACAACGTAGTCGTCTATTTTGGGGCAAGGGAAGCGCTTAAAGCTCTATGATAGGTAGTTTTAGCTTTATATTTATTTTAAAAAATAAAATGGAAAAAGCTGGATCTTTTTGCATTTTAGAAGTGTCTTCCATTTCATACTAGTATTATTGGGATTTCATATTGCTGTTGTGACATATTCACTAAATTAAACCTAGTTGATTTTAGTACTTACTTCATTGCTCTAAATCTTATTAAATTCCAAAACGTTTCATAAACAAAATATATGAGGAGCGTTACCTAACATTAAATTTGAATTAATTGAAATCCATTACGTTCCCGGAATCACTTAATACGAACTTAATACAAACTTCTAGGAACTTGAAACTAGGTAACCATTCGTACCTGGATCCCTGAAGCCATTGACCTAAAAACAACTTTGCGAATCAATTAGCCAATCAAAACTAAGCCGAGTGCGCCTACGTTTAATACATCTGGGAGTTCGCCGTTCTGCCATTTAGCTTGGGGTACTTGTACGTTATACCAATGTCTTGAGAAAACATGTCAATTCTGTAAAAAGAAATGTGAAAGCGTAGCAAGATATATGGTTGGGTGTAAAACATTTTTTAATTTTGAAAAATTCCACTTGGTGAAAGGGAAAACATGCAAAATAACAAAAAAAAGTTAAAATTCATTGTTAACAAACGTTTCTTTACAAAATTTTGTTGAAATTTTACAGCGAGCGACTCGAAGGTGATATAACACTTAGATTTTTGCCCCTAATAACAGCAGAAACATTGACTAAAATGGTTCTGAGCCACCTACCAAAGGTTAAGGTTTAGGCGTGAAGAGATAAAAAGTTTAATTCGCGTAACTGTAAAATCTGGTACTAAAATTGACATAGAGGCAATTTTAGTTCCTGATTGATTACATATTTATAGGTATCATTTACTTAGCTGTAAGTTCAGTACGTTGAGTGTAGACCTCACGAATGGCAACACAGTCAGAATTACCATATTTCAAGAAGTGGCATTATAAGAAAGTTTCCATCGGCGACCCGTGAGCCCTCTGATTAGGGTTGCCATACCAGGTGTTCGATATTTAAATTAAATGGAAATTGGACGCATGAGACGATATTGCGTTCACTCAGGCCGGAGCTGGGCCGGAGTCGTTTTTCAAGCTGTTGCAAAATGGAGTAGCACTTGATTAAGTAAAATTCATGAATTCTAGGCGAAGTATTTTAAATATTTAAAAAGAGAAGCATTCTTATAAAACTTTTCTTTTAAGATTTAAATCGTCTTTTTGTACACATTGAAAGGTTTAGTTTATGATTCGTTTAAAACGTGCGTTCGTGACCAATAAGAACAAAGCCCTTTAAAAATATTATTTTTTCATCATTTGACATGAATTTACTCGTATTTTCTATGCGTAATTTTATTTCTAAAAGTGGCACCCCTATATAAAATTCCCTGCGCGTGTGTAAAACAACTTTTCACCTTGGAAGTGTTACATAATAAGCACCTTAGGCACGTCCCTAATGAAACAAAATTGTGAGTTTGTCGCAGCACTGATTGTTCGGTGCGGTTTATGACGTCCACGATCAAATCGCTATTGGCAATGATCTTTAATTCCACATATTATGCGCACTTATGCATAACTTGCAGTGTGAATGTGTGGATCGATAATGCCGCACTGAACCATTTAAATCACTGTTCCAAAGATATATAAATTCATTTCTAGCTAACTGTGCTCTATGGTTTCTTCTAAGTCTTCTAAGTCCCGGGAAAATCAAGATAAAAAATACCCCTTATGTTTTTCCAGGATTGCAACTATTAACATGCAGCAACCATCTGTTATTGCATCTCCCCGAAAATGTCTCAATCAGAAATTTTGTATGAATGGTTCCCTAAATACACCCTTCACGGAAGTATTAATTTTTGTTACTAATTCAAGCCTAAGCGGCTGTACCGATTGGGCTGAATTTTGAATTCTAGAATAACAAATGAGCTACGTTTAACGAGTAAAAACACACAGCTTTATAATACTTCACAGAGATTTCTAATAAATTTTGTCGTATTGAATTCTCTTCCTCAAACTTAACATTCCTCTTGGTCATTATAAATCCATGTAAAAATACTAATGGTAAGTGTAATCAAAGTGCGTTGACCACCGATTACCTTTACCCCACAGAATATTGCCTTACGTAGTGAGGTGCCCGGTGCCACCCCAGCTATCGGCCGCCGAATGCCCGTCAATAAATAATACCAAAATGGAAATACAAACAAGTTGTCAAAATACAGATTAATATCGTGAACGATTCGGTGTTGTAAAGCCGACGGTGGTAGGCCAATATCACTTTAGGGTTACCACTTATGGAATATTGGCTAGAGTCAAAATTTTATAGGTAAATGTGAACATGTGCGTTATATATAACCGAGTTCCACCATGATGTTCAGTGATATAGGTATGTGTGTTATGACTGCACTCAAAAAAATACTCGTAATACCTCTAACTAATTTATATAAGTACTTACTTATTAAAAGGTTTGGGATGACATTGAAAAAAAAGGAAATATAAACATTTAAATGATTTCCATTTCTAATAAGAGCTTTTTTAATAAGTGCTTTATAATTATTCAAGGATTGGGCTCATAAGAATTGTAGGAATTAAGAAATAAATATGATTTATTATTTGAAGTCTGTTCTTCTGTTGGGCAAAGGCTTCCTCCTCGCCATGAGTCATTACATAAATCATTAATTTAAATGCCGTAATCTCCAGCCAAGCTTAACTCAAGCAATTCCTAATTAATAACATCACAGAACTTCGAATTTCAAGTTAGCAATAACTTATAGCCCAACTTCATCCGTCCGTCATTGTTGGAGTTTGTTTCGGTGACAACCCTGGTCCACGGCGGTAGATAATTCAACTGTGGCACTACTGTACCATACATCATCACGGTTTAATGGATTCTTGTTGTTAAATTTAAAAACTGGTGGTATTGGGATATTTTTAAGGTGAGACTCATACAAAAACCAATAGCCCGCCTGATGTGCGGTGTTACCTTCGGTTATTCGGAATTCGGACGTCTGTAAATCTTTTTATTAGTGGAGTGGTAGTGGTGGATCTTCGATCAACATTGCGACCTTGATACCATTTAGTGCCTACGTGGAAAAATTCTTAGCGAAGGTCGACGTCGTAAAACCTATACATTAGGTACTGTGCTTCGGTAGGAAGGCACTGTAGCTAGTGAAATTACTGGGCTAAAGAGTCTTAACATCTTCTGACTCTTGAGTAAGAAACGTTGATGCAGTGCACTTAGAATTTCACATCATTGTGTACTGATTATGGGCAGCGTTATCTCTTAACAGGAGAGCCGTCTTGCTCGTCTTCTTACTTCTTCACATGAAAAAAATGCCAACCCAATCTGGGAGGTCGTAAAATAAATAATAAATAAATAAAATAAATATTTCAGGACGTTTCATAAAAAAACTAAATCTGGGTTCAAAATTTCAACCCAAATCTTTCAGCGGTAGAGGTTTAAGCTGTAGGTACGTTGATAGATCAGACATCCTTTCCTTTAATATATTTAGATTTCAGTAATGTTTATGTGGCAGCCCTAGTTTACAACGGTAGATAATTCAAGTGTGACAGTCGGGTGCCATATATCATGGGGCATGGTTTAATGGATTCCCGCGCTAGGTGGAGTGCCGACGCCCGGTGCCGGCACCGATTGTTTCAAGCGAATACCTACTGCCTACTATGTATGTAGTGGGGGTAAATAAGTCAATGAAGGGTAATACTGAACCTTTTACTGATGAGGAGATTATTACCAGTACGGCTGGCCTGAGGTGGCCTTAGACCAGTAAAAACGTCGTATCGATTTAATACGTCATTTAATATATTTTTGACTATTCTGTCTTCGATTCGGTTCCCTAACGGATAAGTAGTCTGATTTGCAACTTATTAACATACTTTTTAATCCTATAAATCAACTTCACTTAAAAAACTTGATATTTTTGAAATGAATTGATATTTTAGCAACATGTTTATTTTCCGATATCAAATAACACTGCCGACATAATATTATTTTTTAAAACATAATAATTATAACAAAATTAAAAACAAAAATCCCTTTAAAACTAAAAATCTATCACTAAAAACTAAATCGAATCAATTCCTAACATCAAAAATTCTCCAAAACTGTCCAATAGCGCGCTATGACGTTGAAAACAAAACTGAATCGAAGTTACCATTTTTCATAGTTCTACATAATTAAGACAGTTGATAATAATAGAGCGACCGAAGTCATTAATCGCTACTTAATAAGAAACGAACGTACATAATTAGTAAATGTCTAATTACATAATACAAGTGTATAGAGTGATCAAACGTTGTTCAAATTACAGGGTAAGGCGGCAACACTTTATTGGAAGGCGTCGCATGGTTGAACCTCGTTCTAGGACCAGCCTTTATGTAGCTTTTATAGTACTTTATGCGTCCGTGGCCCAGTGGTCGTTGGTCCGGCTTGTAGGGTAACAATTGGTAAATTCAGTGGTTTTACTTGCTGAAAAGCCTATAATATGCTATTCCAGAGTTTTGTACTGGTGCCTTCGGCTGTGGCTAGTTACCACCAACTAGATAAAATCGTGTCGCTAAGTTATTACAAATATGTGACACGATGTTCAGTGAACTCTGGTAGGGATTTATTCCTTCTTCTAGGTTTAGTCTGACACCATCTTCCACCGCATCATTGCTAAAGAGTAGACGACATTGTAGTCAAAGCTTCAACTATAATGCATTAAAATAAAACTATTAACCAAGTCACTGAAGCCGAAAACGACTACATAGATAATACACATCTACGTACCTATATCAATGAATTTAAATTAGCTAGTAGCATTGAAATTATCCATAGGATATGGCTATTCACTTCCTAGAATGGCATTAACTCGGGAATGTCTGTACTACCTTCGAAGCAATTATGCATGAATAATACATGCCTGCGAGTGCACCATTGTTTAGCCTTTACTATTGACTTTTATTTCGCCACTAATTTGCCGGTAAATAGAAAAGGCCACGCGAGCGTATTATACTACGAAACTACTGCTACAATTTTTTCAATACTTAAACAGGCTTTTGTAATAGAGCTTTACTTCTTTGACTGTGGTTTGGTTTTTAGTAAGGGCAAAGTGATAGGTAAGAATTTGTTTATACATAATTAACAGAACATAATTCAAAACAGTTTTGTAAAATTATTAAAACCTAAATGGAATTGAATCGTGGTTAACAATTAACACATAGGTAAGTAACCTACATAGGTAAGTAACCTTGCGGATAAAAATTCTGGGGACAGCTGGTTAATCTCTAATTATAATTCTGAAGTAATCAACGATTAATTATAGATATATAGGCCTTATTTGACATGAGCTTCCATTTTGGTGATAGGATAGAATAGAATATAAAACTCTTTGTTGTTCACACAAATACAATAATATAGCTTAGAACTAAGATTACACAGAAATAAGGACAAGAAGTCAAAGAGGTATTCTGAAACATAATATTATGAATGTACGTATGTATTATGTATCCAAACCCAAAGTTGTGTATCAAAGTCGCTGACGCGTAATCAAATAGCTCAAGTGAACATAGCCGTAATGAACAGAAGTAGCGAACAGAGCGACCGCACGGCCGGCAGAGTTGTTGCAAACTTGCGCCGCGATCTTGGATTGAGTGGACTACGAGTAAGCTATTTCAATTTCTGAGAAGTGGGTTGGGGTTAGTTGCAGCGGTCAACGGGTTAAACATGGGCGGATAATTTGTTATCTTCCTTTAATCAGCCGGATTTATTATTTGCTTTCTGCTAATCGTTATTTTAGCGCTGTGTGGGTATTTGCATTGATTATAATTTTGGCCTAAAGTTTTGTTGCAGTAAAACTTTATCCAAAGCGAGGCTGACAAGATTAAACAATTCACTTCAGGGGTCACACCTAATCTAGTAAGATTGGAATAAATCTGTAAGTAATATTGTATAGAAGGTTTTTGTGTTTTTGAAAACATGCACAAAGTCACGCATGCCATTTAGGTGTCTTTTTAACACAACGAAAATTGAGCTTTAACTGTGATAGCAAGAGCATACCTATGTCATTTTATAAAAGCTGAAAGTTAGTGTTAATATCTGCTAAAGCCACTAGCACTCGGGTTTCATATTTGGGGTACTATTTATTTAAGCTTATTTTAAAGTTTTTTTTTTGTATTTATGGTGTGTAATAAAGAGTTTTCTATTCTATTTTATGATGGTCTGTCAATCGCAGGCTCATGGGCCATGACTTTAAAATCGCAACTCTCTGTGACACAAGCCCCGCCTCAAACCGGCCAGAGCGTTCTTGCGGCTTCCCTCGCCGAAATTAAACCGAAAGGAGTGATCCACAAGTCTAGGTCTCAGACTGTAAGTAATACTGCTAATAAGTAATGCCACGTCAGGCTTCCGGCACGCGGATGTCGTGCGGTTCTTTCAACATGGCAACATTGCACTTGCGGTTCGTAAGACGGTAATATGTGGGTAGTTCCGATTTCTTTTGGGACGGAAGCGTATTGATATGCATACCGTGGGAAATTAAATACATATTCAATTACGATGACTGTGTGACATCTCAAAATGCGTATTTTTACAAAACTTTTTATCAAGAGGTGTTTTTGCAGATGTTTTTTTTAAGATGACACACTATCATAGCAAGTAAACTATTTTTTGAAGGTTTTTGTATCGTCTATTTTTTATGGTATTTTTTATTTAAATAAAGGAGATTTCCAATTACATAAAGTTTTTTGTAACCTAAAATTTATAAAAAAGAAATAGTTCTGTCTCTTTAGTTAACATTGGTTTTGTTTAAATGTTATTGTTATTCGTTAAACAAGTACAATTGTTGCCAATATGCTTTAAAAAAACAACAGTTGGAAGTAATCCAAAAAAGCGATGCACTTTCTCTTATTTCCATTTTAAAAGTAGAACATGATATTATAGAGGTCAGTTGCATTTAACTAAGATAACATTATAATGAAGTATAATGATAACAATGATAAGCGTTCAGTGTAGTCCACTTGACCATTCTGACATTATTGTTGCTGACTTACCGTTATATCGAGATTTAGGTTACTGGACATACATGAATTTACTTACCGTTCCGAGGTAACAATGAGTGCAGTAAAATATAACTAAGAAAACAGACGAGGACAGACTTCCTTTGCCTTTTTTCAGACATATATATATTTTTATTTAAGAGTATTTATAATTTTTGCTTTCTTATGTCATATGTGGTAATTGTTTTTTAAACAGTTTTTAATTCCTTTTTCATATTATTGTATAAAATTATTGTCATTAATTTATTTATTTAGAGTTTTTAAATTTATTGTGTATGTGTTTTTCTTTGTTATTATGATTTTATAGTATAATTGCTGATTAATTAGTGTAATTGGCCTTAGTGTCGTCTAATTAATTAAATAAATAAATAAATAAATTAGGTCGACTAGATGTGTACCCCAGCAGTGTCAGTTATCCTACCGCCTGAACAGTGATGTGCAAACATTACTGTGCTTCAGTAGGAGGGCACTGTAGCTAGTGAAATGACTGGCCTGAAAAGTCTTAACATCTTATGACTCTCAAGTAAGAAGCGTTGGCGCAGTGCACACGAATTTTACCTTTGTAATATCCTGGGTAGCACTGTACTAACTATGGGCAGCGTTTTCTTTTACCATCAGGAGAGCGTCTTGCTCGACTTCTTACTTCGTTGTATAATAAAATATCCTTTGTCTTTAGTGTCGAAGTTTATATTCAGTAACTACAACGTAGTCGTCTATTTTGGGGCAAGGGAAGCGCTTAAAGCTCTATGATAGGTAGTTTTAGCTTAATATTTATTTTAAAAAATAAAAGTAGAAAGTTTTATTATTGACTTTTCAAAAGGTATTGAGATAGATTTAAGTTAAGTTTAGTTATTGTAAATTTAAGAAGACACAAGTGAGTTTATGCCGTTAATTTACAATGATAAATTTAAGAATATGTAATAATTATTGTTAAGAAAATATAATAGGTATTCGAGCCTCTTGCTGCAAGAGATGAATAGGTGGGGGCCTAGGATTGAGGCTCCTATTATTCTCCCCTATCGGCTACTGGTTGCCCATAATGGTTTAACCCTATCAACGTATGTCAATCACTCAGGTGCATAAATTACCCTATAATTGAATATGCTCATTCCAAACGCACAATTCCCGAACAATAATAATCTCCCATTTCTATTCCAGGTACAGTCCACAAAACCAGTGAGTAGCAAACATAATCCAACATCAATGCGTGCCCTCCAATTATCGGGACCGCAACTCCATTAATGAATGTCCAATTAATGCATATTGAAATGGTCCCAAGAGATCGCATATCAATCAATCGATAGGGTTTGAAACTGCGGACTTGTTTGTTGATCCGTGCTGATTTAATTGCTGAGGGATTTGCTCCTGTGCGATCTGATAGGACAAGTTGTATAGAGGTTAGATCAGTGTTGCCAGCGCCTTATCTTCAAAAGTAACCTCATCATGTACGAAAAGGAACTCATCATGAACGTTTTAACAAGAAAAGTAACACATTATCTTAATTTTTCGTATTTTTATACAAAAGACACACTTACTCAAATTCAGTTGCTATTTAAAAAAAAAAGTTAAATATATTTTTCAAAAAATCTTCTTGCTAAACCAGATAAAGTTATTCAAAATTTCCCTATTCTATTACATCTGCTAAATCAAATTTACTTTATATTTACCGTTTACAAGGAAGATTCGTTCATATTGAGTTAATTTTAAAACAATGATTATATTGTCACGAAAAGTAACGTAAAAGTAACTTATCCAAACAAGTAACGCAAAAGTAACGTAAAGGGTCAAAAAGTAACGCAAAATGTTACAAAAGTAACGTTCTGGCAACGCTGGGTTAGATAGAGGAATGATTATACTGATATGAATTGGAGGGCTTCTGCATTACATCTCATTCAAATCCGTCGTATCTTCAATGGACCGAAGCGAAGTAGTAGTTTTCATAAAAGCGATCATTATGCTCAGTGCAGCCAGCGAGGGATTTATCATTTATCCCGCCTTCTAGATTAAGTCGGATACCATCTACGGCTGTATCGTCTTTTAACATCACGCGTGATCATGGTAAATCACTAAACTATAATATGATTTTAAAAAACTAATAAGTAGGTATGTCTACTTCTGTCCGTCTAATAAAGACAGATGTAGAGTCAGATGACAAACAAAAAGCGAATAGATTGACATTATAAGTAATTTTAAAGAAAACTTTTAATAGAGAGATATTGGTTTAATTCAGTGAAAATTTTATAGGTTTAGATAACACAACTATGAAATTTTAATTATAATATACCTCTACTCTCAAATAGGAAAACACTACACGAAAAGTAGGTACCAATGTATGTAGGTAGTTCTGTAAAGATGTTTTCATAGTTTTATGTCATTTATTGTAAAATTATTTTTCTGGTCACTATAAAGAAAATTTGTATTGTATTGTACCTACGCTAGATATCGATTTTGAAAATACGTATTCGTTTTATATCGACGAGTCTATAAAATGAGCTCAATATCTTGCGAAATATTTCATTATACTGATTAGAAATGTAACTTGTAAAGTTGAACAGTTTAGAATGAAGTGAACCGATATGGAGTAGAGACAATATTTATTAATTGGAAAGCTTTGGCGATACATACTCGACTGTGACTTTGGAAAGATCTCGACGTCTAAAGTGAGTCCAGTAAAGTTTTGATTGGAGTACACTTACAGACTACAGACTTAATCATAATAAACTAGAGAAATAATTTAAAATTAAAAACTTTTTTTATTATTGGTAAAACAAAATATAGATTACTACATATATTATAGCTGCACATAGTTGACTATATTACTTTAGGCTCCATACTATCATATTAACTAAATCTAAGGTGTGAAGGGATAACAAATACACATACGTACTTTCGTATACATTATCATCATCTTAGGCGTAGGACGTCCACTGCTGAACATAGGCCTCCTCTTTGGACCTCCATATGTATACCGGTTGGAAGTGACCTGCATCCAGCGTCTTCCGGCGACCTTTATAAAGTCATCTGTCCATCTTGTGGGTGGACGTAAATAATAATTCGTATACATAATATACATAGATTAGACTGAAATCTTGCATTGATCTATTATAATTAACCTTTTGTAAGGTGTTAGTTAGATGTAAGTTTAGTTGTAGCAAAGTAAATCTAGGGCCGCATCGCGCCTAACATTACGCGAGATCGTGGTCAAAAAAAAGTTAAAAAAAAAGAAATAATCAACAAAGTAGTATTTAAACACCTTGTATATTGTAAATTTAAACACACCACCTAACCCATGTGAATTACAATTGCACTCCTCTCCTTGCACGGTTGTCTGGAAGAGATCGCTATTAGCGATAAGACCGCCAATTGTAACACTTAGTTTTATATTATAGTTTTAAGTTGTTTTTGTACATTTTTGTGTTTCAATAAAGGATTATCTATCGATCTATCTATCTATCTATAGGTACCTAAAAGATTCCTACGCCGCCAACGTTTATTCTTCCACTCGCTTCCCCCAAAACCTCATCCCTAATATAAGTTCCACCATCAAAGAGTTATAATTTGTTCAGGGCTCAGAAAAATCTCGTCCGCACCGTTACCCGAATCAAATAGTTTCGGAAACCAATCAGCGTTCCTGAAGGCTTCCAAGATTAATGACTACAAGTTCGCACGCACGACCGCAACTTGCTGAAAGAGTTAGACATACTTTCAAAACTGCAGGGGGTGTCAATTTGGGACTTATTAAAGGCTATTTTTACAGGCTTTTATTTACTTTCATCTGACTGTTGTCTGTCTGTCTGTAATCAAATCTTGCAAGTTTAATTTGACCCCCTTCCCGGTGTCCGATTAAGCTGAAATTTTGCATGCCTGTATAAATCGGATGACAATGAAAATTTTATGACATTGAGCTGATATGATGATGGAGCTGGAAGATGGCCGTAGGAAATCCGTTATAAAACGACTTTTTTTTATTATTGTGTTTTTTTTTTTAATTTCACTTGTTGACGAATAGCCCAGTCAATGAGTGCCCAAAAAGGGTATGTGGATCGAAAAGTCGAAAGCAGAAAAACTAACTTAGTAACTTTGTTTGGACTAGTTAGGAGATAAACATACTAAAAGTCCCCACCCCTCCGAGGTGAGCCCGAGGGGGGGGGGGAGGCCGAAGAAGGTCCCATTTTTAGGTTTTTTGCTTATATGTCAAAAACTGTGCGTTGTACGATATTTTGTTGTACTACATTATTAAACCTCATAAAATTTTCTACAACTTCGGCCTTGATACTTTTCATCTATCTCCAATCGTTGTCCAGCTATGAGCTTCCAAACATGGTCTATTTTGAAGACGCTTTAATTAGTTTTCTACACAAAGTTGGTAAAAAAATCTTACAAATAAAATTTGACCAACTTCTGGTTGTCGTATCATAATGAAACTTTGCAAATGTCTAGAAATCTGACGACAGTTTAATAATCTGGTACCACTGAGCTGATCTGATGATGGAGCCAGGAGGTGTCTAATGAAACTTTTCAATGGCTATTAGTAAACCCGTCGAGTTTAGGCTCATTACATTCGAATCGATGGGACTTTTTCATAACACTTGCTGTCGAGGCTCTGATAGTGGACCAGGAGGTGCCTACGTCTCATCAATCCGAATGTAATGAGCCTAAACTCGCCGGTTATACTAATATCCATTGAAGAGTTTCATTAGACACCTCCTGGCTCCATCATCAGATCAGTTCAGTGGTACCAGATTATTAAACTGTCGTCAAATTTCTAGACATTTGCAAAGTTTCATTATGATACGACAACCAGAAGTTGGTCAAATTTTATTTGTAAGATTTTTTTACCAACTTTGTATGGAAAACTAATTTAAGCGTCTTCAAAATAGACCATGTTTGGAAGCTCATAGCTGGACAACGATTGGAGATAGATGAAAAGTGTTAAGGCCGAAGATGTAGAAAATTTTATGAGGTTTAATAATGTAGTACAACAAAATATCGTATGACGCACAGTTTTTGCCTTTTAAGCAAAATACCTAAAAATGGGACCTTCTTCGGCCTCCCCCCCCTCGGGCTCACCTCGGAGGGGGGGGACTTTTAGTATATTTATCTCCTAACTAGTCCGAACAAAGTTACTAAGTTAGTTTTTCTGCTTTCGACTTTTCGATCCACATTTCTTCTTTTACTGGACTAGAAGTTATATTACAACTAGTTGCGGTTTTACCTGCTGTGCGGTAGGTAGCCTAGATGTCATTCCAGGGTCTAAGCTCAGGGCTCAGCTCAAGGTCTCTCTATTACAAACTTTCACGTTTATAATATTAATAGGATTTATTGAAAAGATATTAAACTGAATTATAGGTCAATTTCAATAAGTGCGAGGGAGACGCATGTTTTAATAACTTGTAGGTTGATTCGACCGATTTTGATAAAATTTCAATGCCCTCTTAAATTCTCGCGCCAGCCAAGAAATGTGTTATTAAGAAGTGCGTGTGTTAACTGTGTGGTGTGCTTTAAGAAGAAGTGTGTAATATAAGCTGTAATTTTCTCATATTATTCCATATAATATGGAGTTTTGGAAACATGTTTTGACAGCATAGACAAATTATAATTAGCTTATTATAACATAATTTAATTCTCCCCACAATGACGTAATTAACAAAAACGTTGATCCTCCACCATGATAATAATTAATCATAAAATTAACTCTCGTTCATATTCCATGTAAAACGGGGTTAATCAACCGTGCCATGTTACTTATAATAATATGGGGGAAGAATATGGAGATAATATACATACAATACAATACTCTTTATTGGGACAAAAAATAACAAAATAGACTCAAAACTAAATAAAAGTACTAATATTAATGTCCACAATGGGCGGCCTTATCGCTTAGAGCGATCTCTTCCAGGCAACCCACTTTGCATGGAAAGTTATAAATTAAAGAGTTGGGTGTAATTTAGCTAAGTAGTCAAACTAACCTATTGATACATAATATACATATATTTATATCATTTTTATCTTAAATAATATCTACTATATTATACAAATAATATCTATTATAAAATATACCTATATAGACTACAATAAAATAAAATTTACTACAATAAAATAAGGATATGCCATAACTAGCTCATTCATTTAAAAATATTTTATTACTAACTGTAATGTACTGCTGTTATTCCAAGCCATCTCTATACCAAATTTCAGCTCAATCGGTCCACCCGTTTAGGCGTGAAAGAGTAACAAACACACATCCATGCCCACAACTTTTCACGTTTATAATATACTAGCTGCGGCCAGCGGTTTTACCCGCAGTACTTATGTAGCCTATGTGTTATTCCAGGGTCTAAGCTATCCCTATACAAAATTTCAGCTCAATCGGTCCACCCGTTTAGGCGTGAAAGAGTAACAAACATACATCCAGACATCCATTCTCACAACTTTTCACGTTAATCCTAGGAGGTGGAGTAAATGGCCGCGGATGAGTGCTTCGGCGTACCCGCTGCCCCGGCATCATGGCGTCCCGCAGGAACACCCCCAGGTTTTTTAGTGGGTATCCCCTCCGCTCCCATCTCTGGCGGGGGAGTCCCACATACCGCCCCGCGTCCCCCGGCGTGGGGTGATGATGCGTAACGCATTTTTCCTGGGGAAAAAAAGGAGGTGGAGTAAATACCTCTCTGGCTTTACTGAACATCACGCCGGAACACGGTCATTATGATCGTTTGGCTTTTACCTCTACAAGCAGCAATATGTCTCTTGTTAAAAAAACATCTTCTGCAGCAGATATCTATTAAACTTGTATCCTATTAAACTTATAAATACAAAAGTATTTATATGTCTTCACACTTATACGACCGACACAAAGCACAAACTGATTTAGCACAAATTTATTATCCAGAAATTTTATTTTTGTTTCATAGTCTACTTTTCCGCGGGAAAACCAGCTGGGAGGAATATTATCTTTAAAAAGTCGCTGCGGCAGATATCTGCAAATGCAATCAGCATATGATACAATAGTTACCTATATCATACACACTCGTACATACTCGTGCAGGAGGGAGCCATGCAAATCATTAGCCGAGCGATGCACGCCTGGCTAATTGGACCCTTGTATCTAGTGATGTGTGGTGCGCTGTCGATGAATATATCGATAAACTATAATCGATAAATAATTAATCGAATTTTATTCTTGTTGTTTTGAATTGCTATTGAAATGTTTTATCCTTCTAATAATATAAATAAAAAAGTATGGATGTGTGTGTTTGTTATCTCTATACGCCTACCGATTGCGCTAAAATTTGGCATTTATTTGTGTAGTCACATAGGAAACTTTGAAAAGTAACTAGCTAACAAAAGCTAAAGTAACTAGCTAGTTTGGTGGGACGGGCGTCTGTATGTGTGAATTTATTACTTTTTCACGTTTAAACGGCTGGCGGTCTTATCGTTTACTAGATTCTTCTTACGATTCACCTACGCCATCAAATCCTTTTTTGCGGAAGTCCACGTCACTTTTTTATTTTTGTGTAATAATTTAATCAAACACAATCCATTTAGCGGTCGAAGCTGTGATTTTATTAGTCAGACAATCAGTCAGCCAGCAGCTGTTATTTTATGTGCATACAGCTTAATATCATTCACCAAAACAATCATTCTTTAGTTATTTTCAAATAGTAAACACCACCTTTATATCAAGCACCATTAAAATGTACATTTATGCAATAAACTGCTCCATTCAGTACTTTGAAAGTGTTAAAATGTCCATTAACAGTGCACTTTGAAATAGCTTTAAATGTCGATGGTTATTGTGAATGTTTCCCATCACTATTGTGTAGCTCCGTAGTTGGGCGCTCGACGCTCGACACTCGGCTTCCACTCCGCTCTTGTCAATAGCCGTTTATTGTCTACGAAAATCTCAACACTATTTATATTTTTCGTGTTTTTCCAACACACCTTCCACCCACCTACATACTTTCTGGCTGCGGTTTCCGTTGAGCTTTAATATTTAATAAACTCTTCAAAAGGCAAGTGAACAATCTTGAAAAGAAGACAACGTACCAGCGGTAACCTTGGTATTGCAAGTACCTGGTACTTGTACTTAGTACCATCCAGAGAAGGCGGTAACCACTTACCTCCAGGTGGGCCGTCTGCTTGTTTGTCACCTATGACATAAAAAAGAAATCTATGGACCACCTCAACAAGCACAAACGCCCTCGTTATTACCCAAATTAGATTCGTCATTACGCACTCTCTGTCTACATCCAAATTGCTTTAAAGAATACACAAAATAACATACACAATGTTTGACATCATTATGCGAATGAGGGGCCCCGTTTGAGCGACAGACGAATACGGTTACCGTTTATTAAGTATGGATGAAAAATAAGATGTGTGTTTCTTCACGAAAATGAATTCCCCTTTCAAGAACTTGTATTTTTCTTCGGATCTATCGAATTATGCTTTCAATTCGCGGCAACTCGACGAAAAGCTTTTACCGAACAAAAAGCTATTTCGTAATCTCCCATTATTCTAGGGAACGCTCGCGGATTAGTCGGAATAAATAATATTAAAGAAGCGAACCGAAAACGCCGGATTCGCAATTAGTCTGGGAGATTTCAAGGATCTGATATTAGTAAAAAGTGGTGAAAATGTTTGAAGTCGGCGGTGAGGCGCTCAGGTGCATGGGGGGTTGGCATTTCCTGGCACCGGCGCGGGCGGGTTGAAAGGTCGCGGTAGCGTGCATTTAAATGTTAGGGAGGGGACAGGCGAGTCGGCGACACGTCTATCCCTCTCGTTACAAGATGACATGCCGGCGCATACCGCCCCGGCTCTTTTGTTTCGCCTCCATTTAAATTCATCTGAACATTTCGCCCGCTTTGTTTCGATGCAGCAGTCGCGATTTTAATCACTTAACCGAGGCGCGTCGGGACGGTGATGCCTCTTCGAATAAACTCGTAAAAGAGGCAGTAAAACTGTGGGTTTACGGCGCGATGCTCGAACCGAGCTCATTATTCGGACGTCGGTCCTCGTATTATGCTTGATTGCGGACAACAGTCCTACCAATTAACTCGATCCCTAAATTAAACGGAAGGAAATGCCGAATTTTTTATGTGACTCGGTTTTTGATCTCGCGATGGCGAATGCGACACATGGTTTATTGTGGCAAATAACAGCCTTGAAGATTGCTCCAGGCGTACAATATGAAAGAGCTACTTGTGGGGTTCACTGCTTTCATCTCGTTAATAATTAATTGTAATGTTGCTTCTTAAAACTTCTTACTGTACTGTATATTTAAAAGCTAGATAGATAAATATTTATTGCACACCACAGCCATAATACAAAAATCTCAAAATAATACATTTGAAATAAATTCATATGAATTAAAAGAAGTAAATAATATTAAAACATATACATACATCTTTTGTACACTACAAACTCACCACCTACCCATGTAAATATAATTATTTCTCTCCCTGCAAGGTTGTCTGGAAGAGATCGCTTTTAGCGATAAGACCGCCAATTGTTACACTTATGTCGTGATTTTGTGTTATAGTTTTAAGTTTTCTGTATGTTTGTAGTGTTTCAATAAAGAGTTTTCTATTCTATTCTATTCTATTCTATTCTATTCTACATAACCTTATCCATTCGGTGTTTTGGTCTGTGCGTTGATATCAATCAGTCAATCAGTCACTCTTTCCTGTTATATATTTCGACAAGATTAAAGTTTAATGTATAGTTTTATATTTACCTATTAAGGTTGTTTTCATAAAATTCTTCTTACAAAACCGAGTTCGAAATTCCAGTGAAAGCTGACAAAGTATCTCATCCAAACTGAATTCAGTTTGCGACGAGCAGCATTACCGCACCAGACTTATTACTGGATGCATTTCGTTCTCTTGATTTAAAACTTAAGCTCTGGCTTTATGGAGATACTTGTTCCTAAGCAGTTTTTTATTCATACTTCTTTGGGAGTTTACAGGTCGTTACTCTCATTTTTATTGCGACATAGTTTTTTTATAAGAGGACGAGCAAGGCGCTTCTTGATGTTAAGAGACGTTGCCCATAATCTGTACAGTGCTACCTAAGATCACAATGATGTGATACTCTAGGTGCACTGCACCAACGCTTCTTACTCAGGAGTCATAAGAAGATGTTAAGACTCTCCAGTAATTGCACATCACTGCTCAGGCGGCAGAATAACTGGCACTGTTGTTAAAATGTATTCTACTTATTGTTGTTATTATTATTAAAATATACAAATTCTGCTATTAGTGGAGGTAAGCACAGATCACGACAATACTCACAAGAAAATATCTATGCTACTGAAATATGGCTATTCCCACATGTTCGAACTTTGCCTGCAAAAAGTTACACACAAATATTTTAGGACAGTCACACAAAACCATCTAACCCTAATGCTAAACAAATAATTGATTTTGTTAAGCCGCGTCTCCAGCTTCTGTTTTATTTATTTATTTATTTTATTTTCGAAGGAAAATTTACAGCTAACTACACACATATAGATATTAAAATACAAAATATGGAAGGCTAATTACAAATTTTCACAGATATTACGAAATATATAAATTAATTTGAAGAGGACAGTAGGCATTGTAGATAAGAACAAAAAATAAGTACGAGAATATACACAGACATAATAATTAGATACATACATATACTGACTGAGTCTAAGTTACAAGTTAATCACAAATTGTTGTATAAAACAAAAACAAAGTAATAAGATATATAACAAAACGCAACCGAATACTTAGTTTGGTTTAAACATTCAACATGAGCATGACAACATCAAAAAAAAATCTCTTCTATTTTGATGAATATTGATATTATGTTTTGTTGTACGTGCTTTCCATCGGATATGGAAAGCAAAAAATATTGTTGGAGCAAACAAGAATTTAAAATCGCTGAGTTTTTTTATTGGATGTTGTCATGCTCATGTTGAATGTTTAAACCAAAACAGGAGCTGGAGACGCGGCTTTATGGTGGCTAGATAATACATAGATAACGGATAAAAGCTGAGAATAGTTTTTTGGCCAATGGGGCCTCTAGTCGAATTTAACATGACTCATGAGTCAGATTTGTGCTGAGATGAGTGAATAAGTCAAATGTTGCAGATAAGGGTTGTGAAGTCTCAATTCGCAACGAGCCAGTTGTTTGCTATGTTCAATTGAATCCAAGCGTTAGGCTGCTTGTCCATTGTTGCGTAGCGAGCTGAGGAAGCGATGAGAGAAGTTGAATAGGGATGTTGAAAAATCAAATATTTTTTTAATTATATGTCACTTATTCATTACAAAATATTTGATACGGATTTTTTTTATCTGTGACAAAAAAGATACATAATATAATCATCCTTGCCGGTTTCGGCAACGGCGACTCTTCTACTTTAAGTTACCACGTCAGTAGATTCAGTTTAGCAGTGACAGGAAGCAGGTAGGTATAGATACACCGCCACCTGGTGGTGGTAGGAGGTAGGTGTGGCTTTTGGATGAGGTCGCGCTACGATGTTTCACTGAAATGTTGACCTCTGCCAAAAAAAATTTATTATCTACTTAACGGACAAACTTATAATACACTTTCGCGATTTGAACTCATGTTAATTTTATTAATCGGGATTTATCGTGTATCGTCGTTTTATAATATGATTTTGTAAAACTAACATTAAAATATCTACGAGACAAACTTATATTTTTGGAAACATCTCTTTTGCAACAAGTGAATTAAATTAAAAATTTAAAAAACCCCCAACGCAATACGTAATTCACCATTTTTTTGATGGCGGCCATCTTGGATATTAAATTTTATATAGTGGGCTGTATTCTACTCGTTAAGCCCTTTCATTTGATACCCATATTGAGGGGGTCGTGGAAGAAAAAAGTAATCCGCCATTTTGTAGCGGCGGCCATATTGGATCGATTTTCACCAAACATAGCTAAGAACACTCTCGACTAACTCTACTTTCAAACAAAAAAAACTAAATCAAAATCCGTTCATCCGTTTGGGCGCTACGATGCCACAGACAGACACACACACACACAGACAGACAGACAGACAGACAGACAGACAGACAGACACGTCAAACTTATAACACCCCGTCGTTTTTGCGTCGGGGGTTAAAAACAGTTATTAGTGGATTTTATAATTATTTAATTTTCCTCGCACACAGCTTCGCAAGCTCGCTTCGCGTCAATGGACAGGCAGCCTATGGGCGTAGTCCGTAATGTAGTATGATGCAACAGTACGCAGCGAGTAGTCAAGTACTACACCGAATGGGAGGAGCCTAGTGCCATTCGTCTACGTTACATTGCCGATTCCTACCAAAACCCGACTTTATATACTATATGCTTTAGTATCAAACCAATTGATAGATGACTTATTCCGAGCAGATAGACTTTTCAAGGGGAGTGTGATAAAAAGGAAACAAATGCTTTTTTTGTTGCCTTCTTGTCTACGTATTTTGTGGAATCCTCATTTTGAGGACATTTTCTTTTACCCTGGCAACACCACTTTTTACTCAAATTTAGAAGATATCTTATGTGTATCTAAATCTTTACTACATTATACCTTATTATGCTAAAATTATTAATTTTTGCGACTGTTCGACGTAGCCAATATTATGGTCGATAACTTAGTCTTTAAAAAAATCTGAAACATATCTTTATTTTGACCACACTGAGATATTAAATTGAATTTAATTGATTGAATCTTCCTTCCCTACTCTTCCTTGCATATTATATTCATTCAAAATGCGGTTGCCTGGAAGAGATCGCTTAAAGCTATAAGGCCGCCAATTGTAGACCAAACTTGTTTCTCTAATTTTTAGTTAATTATAGCTATGCAATAATTTGTGTTTATTTTTATTACAGTGTTTTGTAAATATGTTGGTCCACAATAAAGAGTACTTCTATTCTATTATAATCTTGTCATGTAACATACGATTTTGTACATCGTATTTTATAGTGTAATGCAGACCAGTTTAAAGATCGTTTTGATTTACTTTTCAGCAATTACTAAAACGACACACGACGACACGACGATATTATGACGCTAAAAAAATTTTGGGTTTTTATACTCCAACCTCCATGGGTAACCTGTTATGTTACCCTTCTTACACTGTCAGAGTCAAATTACAATGCATGGGCCATCTATATGTTGCAGACTCTAAATTACTCTTGTATCTTACTTTGGATATAATGCCTTAATATATACTTCTTTAAAAATAAAAAAGCTATATTTCTCTTCATTTTACAGTGAAAAGTCTGATCAATAAGGTTTACCTTTTGTACTTTATGGATGCATAATTTCCTATTCTCTTTGACCAGTGGACTATTAAAAGCGGTTTTGTATGAATATTTAAGTGGGCTGTGTCTTCGCTTTTACATTATAGTTAGTGGAGCCTTATTGGCTCTGTAATAGAGACTAATTTTCTATGTATTTGTAGGCGGGCTTATTATAGTGAGGCAAATTGCAGTGCCTGTGCGAAACGTCACCTGGATTTACGGTGACCAAGGTTTGTCATTTTTGGGACGAAGAATAAATACACCTATAGAATACTTAGGTAACGATGACTGTAATGGACATTATTGCTTCACATCTGGCGATATAGCTATAATATAATATTCAAGCTATCGCGTATATATATAGGCAATAGATAGATCCTACGTCCTACATTCTATTATAATTAAATGTGAAATTGTTGTATGTGTGTATGCGTGTGTGTTTATTACCTTTTCACGCTTAAACGGTTGTACCGATTAAGCTTAAAATTTGGTATATAGGTAGCTTAGACCCTTAATTAACACATATAGGGTATTTTTCAGCAGATAAAACCGCACAATAAAATTAATTAAACACGCAATAAAATTAACCACAGCTAGAGCTTAATTTTATTTTAATTTAAAATTTTAAGGAAACCTATATTTAGGTTTCATAAAAAGGATACTTAGGTGAATATTATACTGAGAGACTTTATATTATGTTTTCACATAAATATATTATAAAGATATAAAACGTGTGATACAAAAGGAAAGCGCAAAATTTTCATTTGATCAGTACATTTATGAACAAGGAAATGACCCACACTCCGCAAGGAAATTCATTCAATACATCTCATTTGCATTGTTTGATAAATAACGCCAATTTCCCAAGCAAAATTAACAAGTCTTATTTTTGGGAAACGAAATTAAATCGCGCTAGATTAATCTAGCTATATACATTTATATGGGTGATTCCTGAGAGTCAAAATTTTACGTGTCTGGGGGAATAAACTACCCGTAACATAAAAATTCTACCTAAAGTTATTTTTTTCCTGTTAGTCTAAGGTTCAATCTACTTAATGCATGATAGACATCAGGTTATATTTAGCTGCAAGTATCTAAAAAAAAATGTAAAAGCCCTGAAATTTGATTACCGTGGGCTGTCCCTTACACATTTTCGGAACAAAATATATTTTTTACACTAATTTATAAAAGGAATTTAATTAATTCCTGTGATCAAAGCTGTAAAGGGTGAACTGTTATATGATCAAAAAAATACGCGAAGGCTGTACTCAGTGTAGTTTTAGAAAAAATAACAAATTTAGGTTTGTCCCCGGACAAAAAGTGATTCCCATGGCGCGCGACATAACTACCCACATTTCACAAACCACAATACTTAGAAGCTTGTACGCACGCTATTGGCTAACTTCGATTGCGCTCTAAACATAGTGAAGAGAGGCTCCTCCTCTCGTTGTTATAAACTGGATTTACGAAGGTGAGAAATTGATTACCGTGGTTTTGGTTCACTAGATCATTGATTACCTTTTCCATGTTTAAAAATATTTTTTTATCCATTACGGTTTTTTGACTAGGGTGTGCAGTTAGGAAAAGGGTATTGTTTATCATATATTTTATTAATTTTGGTCTATAATTATGGTATTTAAAAATATTGACAAAAAACTATACAATTTTGATTTCCATGGTATTGATTCGCATGGCATTTTACCACGGTGATCAATTTTCCCCTGAGTTTTCTTGCGCATTCTTTCACTTTTTATCCAACTACAGCGAAGCCGCAGGTATGGAAGTGATTTTGACAGTTTATATTTGTATATTTCATTATTTCAGATATTTTTTTTATATTGTATACATCAGATTTTTTTATATTGTACTATAGTAGACAGCCGCTCTGGCTTATGCGGCACCATTATATCCCCACATTAAAAAGTCGCTCAGCGAGCTATGGAGAGGGCTATACTCGGGGTTTCTCTACGTGATCGAATCAGGAATGAGGAGATGAACCAAAGTCACTGACATATCTCCGCGGATCAGGAAGCTGAAGTGGTAATGGGCAGGCCACATAGCACGTAGAGCGAATGGTTGATGGGGTCGAAAAGTGTTCAAGTGGCTACTACAGGCAAGCAAAGTTCAGCAGTAGACGTCTTATGGCTGAGATGATGTATGATAAAAAAATAAAACGAAACTATGGGCTGACTGCAACTTTCAGTCCAGATTAACCTAACTAATGATAAATGTACAATCTGATGACAGCTTCTGGAGTGAATCCTGTCAGTGACTGTGACTGAGAACTTAATCTCATATTCTAGGACTATATATTAAATATTTTTACATTGTTTAAGACTGCAATACGTTGATTTTATTTAGTTTACATGATTATTATATAGAGAGCCAATATAGACCTTTTTAATACTTTATGTTTGGTGTATATCTGTTTGGATCACCGTTTTTAATCATTTCTATTTTATATGATTAGTATGTAGAGGTCAATATTTAAATAATAACATAGAATTCAAACAAAATAGTTTTAATTTTGATTCCCATGCCACACTTTATTGATTCCCGTGGCACCAAAAATTTAAATTTAAATATCTTCTAAACAAAACAAGTTATAATGATGCCTATTTGATTGATGTGCTTATAATTATGGGAAATTTGATGTTTTACATGTTAAATGCAATAATACTTTGATTTAAAATCTGCCACGGAAATCACTTAAATACGCCCGATCTCAGGATTTACCCATATACATATGGATACATTTTTTTTATAAATTGCAGTATTTGCCTTGCAGATTTTTTTTGATTTAATTTTTTAATCAAGGCCGTTCTTTTTACTTTGAAATTGCCTATCGTTGAGTTGTTAGTGAAGATTAATTTAAATAATTTGAATTTAAAGAGTTTAAAGCTCCAACAAAAAAGGATTTTCGCTATCATTTTTATGCAGAGTTACGAGGTTGT
The DNA here is from genome assembly GCA_947507615.1 of Hemithea aestivaria. Taxonomy (NCBI): domain Eukaryota; kingdom Metazoa; phylum Arthropoda; class Insecta; order Lepidoptera; family Geometridae; genus Hemithea; species Hemithea aestivaria. Next base: position 16,223,812 of record OX382333.1, on the reverse strand, counting down.
ATTCGTAGCCAGGTCATAAGATTTTGATGATATTTTTATTATTTGAAAGCTGATGCTTCCCGTATGGTTCCATTTCAATTTGATCCAGTTTGACAATGGCATTTATGAGAAAACTATGTAAATCTTAAATTTAAATTCCGTAAGTGCGCTAGAAATACACAAATAACTCGATGAGGCCGGATTTTGTTAAAATTTTATGTATTTAGACAATCGGTGGTTAATCATTACAGCTGTAGTAGCTGTAATATTATTAGCTTATTTCTTTTCTCAAAATAATGTCATTTGCCACCATATAAAAATAATTAATTTTTTTGGGCAAATGCCTTTATTGAGAAAAACAAACTAACAATACTACAGATACTACAGCAGATCGGCCACAAGCCGATCTACAGAAAATCTAAGTGCTCCAAACCACTGTCAGATGGCAGAGTGCCATATATAAAAATAATTAGAAGGTAATATGGATGCGACTCGCACAGAATCGGAAGGTGTGGCGTGAACATGAGGAGGCCTATAATGGCCTATGCCCAGCAGTGAATGGATACGGGCTGAGTAGATAGATAATAATACATTTAGCTACTTCACTACTGTAAAATTTTCTTTGTTATTTTATTCTTTTCATTCAGGTCTTGACATTTTATTCCATAAGGACCACCGACCTAACCGATGGAGCGGGCAGAATACCAGTGCCGCGTGTTTCACTGTACACACGCAGTACAACGCTGAGGCAGTTCCCATTCGGCGGCTTAGTGGGTTTTCATGTGCATTGTTGTTATTGTTTTTCTTTTAGAATAAACGTGTTTCGTTAGGAGGAGGAGGTTTGGTAGGAGGGCATTGTAGCTAGTGAAATTACTGGGCTAAAGAGTCTTAACATCTTATGACTCTCAAGTAAGAAGCGTTGGCGTAGCACTGTAGTAATTATGGGCAGCGTTATCTGTTAACATCAGGAGAGCGTCTTGCTGGCCTTCTTGCTTCATTGTATAAAATAAAATCTAAATCAAGAGCAGCTGGTTCAACCTAAGCTTTATATAACATGTTATTAGGATAAAACCGCCTGTCCACAGCTAGTCGCGATAATTCAGTTACTGCCCTCCGTCCGCCGGAGGAGAGGTACTAAACACATTACATCCATTACCACATGTAACGAAGCTCGGAATCGAAATATTTCCGCGAGTTAGTTCCCTCCTGCCCTTCTTGACCAGTTGTAACCAACGCATTTGACATACGTATACTATATATTCGTAGTGTAGCGTCCGTGGCCCAGTGGTCTTACGACCGGCTTGTAAGCCGGAGGTCCTGGGTTCAAATCTCAGTGTGGCAAAGATTTTCGCCTGGACGCTACCGTGTTTCGGAAAGCACGTAAAACTGTGGGTCCCGGCTGTTTCCTATAAGATATGTAGGAGGCAGTCGTTAGGTCATGTTGCAGGACCTGTAGTAATCTCGGCGACCTGAAACTGTAACATATAGGTTAGCCACACAACCTATAAATTGTGATTTGACTCTGACGGTGTAAGTAGGGTAACCGGTTCTGTTGGAGTATAAACCCCATTTTTTTTTTTTATTATTTTCGTTTATGTCCAAAGCAAATAATTATTTCATTTTGGGGGTACAAATGAAGGAGAACTTAAAATGTACGTTTTTGTAAACTACTGTCACGGTGCGCCACCTGAAAATGAGGTCGTAGATTTTTGATTTTTCGTATAGATGAAGCTTTCCTATCAGGTCATCGATTAATGCAACAGGAGACGTGAAAATAAAAAAAAAGGTTTTTAGCTCCACCCTAACGTATAAAGTATGTAGAATAGAGACTTTATTAAGACCAATAGAAAAATTACATTAATAAGTTAATGTAATTTTTCTATTGGTCTTAATAAACTAACTAGTGCTACGATACATTTTGGTCCACAATTGGCGGCCTTATCGCTGTGAGCGGTCTCTTCCAGGCAACCAACCTAAATAGAATATTCTCTATTGAAACACCACAAATATACAGAAAACTAAAACACAAATACACGACTTAAATGTAAAAATTGGCGGTCTTGTTGCTAAAAGCGGTATCTTCCAGACGACTTTGCAGGTAGATAAATATTGTTATTTACATGCTTATAAATTTGTAGAAACTGTAGCAATTTCCGGTCTTATCGCTTATATCTCCAAACAACCAAACAGAGTAAATAAATTTCATATTATATTGTGTATCACTTGAATGACACAAAGCATTTCAAATATTTATTTCCACAGCCATAAACATCTTAACAAGCTAATATATGAGAAAGGCGCTTAAACTGCTACATTACCTTATTGAGAGGAAGAAATTCTTCACACTTATATCAATGTAAACCAGAATTATTAACATATTAAAATACCTTCATGAATGATTTGGGGTATTTCACACCACAGTTTATGGTACAGACCTTATTTCAATGCGTTCTTTGGAACCCGTGTGTGAAGTGACCATATTTTTACAATGCTGCAATTTTCATCTCTTTCATGCTCATAAACTGCCAATTAGATGGTAAAAAGTTTTTACTACGGTTATGAGACTCGTGGTCAAAAATGGAACTAAAGTTTCATCATACTAAAGTGCTGTTAAAACTCTTTAACGCTTTGCTATGCTAGCGCTGTCACCAACTTTAATCTGAATCGCAATATTATTAGGTAGGTATATGAGAAAGTTATAGCTTTTTATGGGTGTCTTTATTTCATATTCTCGCCTAAATGACAATCAATTTGGTGAATTTGGTAGTTAAAACTGGGCTGAAGAGTCTTAGCATCTTGAGTAAGAAGCGTTGATGCAGTACACCTAGAAATTTACATCATTCTGGGGTGGCACTGGACTAATTATGTACAGTTACCTCTTACCATCAGGAGAGCGTCTTGCTCGTATTCTTACTTCGTTGTAAAATTTGCCCATTGCAAGAAATTACAAAAAAACTATTCTATTCTATTTCCATGCTATTTTTTTCACCGAAAATCCTTCGTAATCAATCGATCCGGCTCACCTCAAGAGCCAACTCAGCGTTCTTTATAAGGGTGGTATAACGGTAACTAATGCCATCCTTTAGTCGTATAATGGTGGTAACAGAAGCGAGCGACGCAATTTGTTAAAATAGTCGGTCTTATCTTAATTAGCGTCTGGCTATCTTAATGTTCGACCTCTTTTACACTACTTTCATTAAAATCTAGCTTATGATGTAACTATACAAAAATGCGATAGTTTATGTGAGATTTTTTTTGGTGTTAGCTACCTATTCATTCTAAAACTATTGAACTAGTTGAGTTGAAATTTTAGATGTACGTACTAGTAACCAGTTTAGATCCTAGACTAAGTTCTATTTCCTAAAGATTCTATTTCCTAGTTTTGGGAAGACAAGCAGCGGTTTTTTTCTATTATTGTCATCTTACTAACCGCAGACATATTTTTTTAGCAAAAATTTTCTTATATCAATTTTCATATTATAATTCAATTTAATAATTTTGAAGAAGCAGAACAATTACAAAAATTCAATTATTTTTCGTGAAGCGGTGTTCGTAACGCACAAAACTCAATTAAAATTTTAAGTAGGCTTCATGTAGGCATTTTATTGCTAATTATGACGTAATACGTGTTAAGAAGTTTAATTTCCAAGGATGTATTAAAGAGTAATCCTTTCTTAGATGTTCGAGCTTTGTATACTTTGTGAATCCCGTATGTCATTATTACGAATGAGAGAGCAAAATAATTAAGAAACTGATGAGTGTTACTATGTCCCTTACAAGGGTAAAGAGTATCAGGGTGGCAGAAGGGGACACTTTTCAAACATATAAAAGTTTGCTCGCTGTGTGGATGTATGCTTTTGTTACTCCTTTAGTCGGAGTTTTCCCTTTCGATCATTCGTGTATAATACATTTTTGTATTATGTGGGTATTGTTCATCGGCCACGTTTTCGGAGTAAAACCACCAGATTTATCAAAAGATTTTTATTAGACACAGATATTATATATGTATATTCAATAGAAAATCTATCACAACTAAGCCATTTTGTTTAAATAGTCAACATTTTTATGAACCTTATTATATTCATTATTAACTACCTTAATTTTTTGTAACTGTTAGTTCTTAGTACTTGTATGTAATTTTTTTTTATGCGGAGAAGTAAGAAGATGAGCAAGACGCTCTCCTGATGTAAAGAGATAACGCTGCCCATAATCAGTACAGTGCTACCCGGATTTCATAATGATGTTCTAGGTGCACTGCTCCAACGCTTCTTACTCAAGAGTCATAAGATGTTAAGACTCTTTAGCCCAGTAATTTCACTAGCTACAGTGCCCTCCTACCGAAGCACAGTAATATAGTGCTTGTATGTAACACAAAATATACGCGTGAACTGACCACGAGTGAGCTCGAGTGAAGCGCGGCCGAAGCAATCACGGCCCGGCCTGGGCCTGTAATTCCATTAGTTATTCGCTGACCCGGCGAGTTGATTACCACGCGTCTTATTTTATATCGCGCCGAGCTTTGATCATTTTAGGATTATAGCTATTTTCGAAACACCCGACCTTTATGTCCCCTTGGCCCCTGTGCCCCCAGGTCCCCCTTGCCCCTCTCCCCTTATTTCATTTCACGCGTGCGTTGTGTCCCCGACGATCGGACGGCTCTTTATTAAATTTTCAAACTGATAAAAGGTTAATTGCAACATAAATCTCGCGCGTGTTATGAGGTTCACAGATTTCACGAAGATTATGTGCTTTTAATTTATCTTTCGGATGAAATTAACATGTCACGGATAGCCCTCTTTTTTATTTGGCACTTGAGAATGGAAACCATTGAATGGATAGATTTTTAAGTTGGAAAGCTCGGGGAGAGTTCACTATACACATTCAGATGTGTTATTTTTCAAGTCAATTTTTATAGATTAATTATATTTTAAGCCTTAACCGCCTAATTAGATAGTGCCTCTATGAGAAGAACGGGCATCCTATACGATTTTTTTAAAGAAATATCTATTTTACTTAATTAGTTACATTTGTTTGAGACCTAACCATCGCATCGGTGGGTATAAATAAGCCCACACGAGTATACATGAGTTTCCAAGCATCTTGCTTTTTTTTGATTGGCTGTCTTTATAATAAGCCCTATTTACATTACTTTTGAACCTCCTGAATCCAGTGATTGTATATGACCCCTACTTTACTATGGTACCATTATGACGGATAGATACACCTACAACTTATATCTAAATATATAAAAGGAAAGAGTGACTGATTGACTCACTGACTGAGTGATCTATCAACAAACAGTTCAAACTACTGAACGGATTGGTTTGAAATTTGGAACACAGATAGGTCTTAGACGTAGACGTCCGCTAAGAAAGAATTTGTCCACGCAGGCAATGCCGCGAGCATAAGCTAGACGTTTAAAAAGGTCTCCTCAAAGGCGCGGCATCAATTCTATCTACCATAATACAGCGACTTAATTAATGGTCACGGAATGCAATAGTAATTAATCAGCTGCCATCATTTAAAGCCGCTTAAACGGCCGCATTATGGAAATCGCGGTCGACGCTGACCGCTGGATCGCTTTTTTGCCAATATTCCGCTATTTATAGAGTTTCAACACCATTAAACTGTTTCATTTGCGCTTTAATTGTGCGCCGAATGGACTCAGCGCTGTTTTGGATTATTTTCCAATTATTGAGTACAGTTAGGCTCGTTATTTCTCTCACTTCGTCTATGTATTATTTTTGTGCACTGTAAAGCGTTTTGAAATGCGATTCGAATTTGATGGTCCGGCCGCCCTGCGTATAACATAATTGTGTATATCCGTAGCTTGCGTACTAGAGCCTTAAATTAAATTCTGTTCATTATTTATGTTACGCAATGATGAAATATACACTCGGAATAGTTTTCGAAAGGCCTACGCCCAGCAGTGGGATGCTTTGAAATAAATGTACACCCGTGCTAAGCCGGCACGGTTCTAGTAATATACTTACGAGTATAAGTAAACAGAAATATTGTGCGAAACAAGTAACATAATATTTTATCCGAAAATATTTTTCTTAGAAAAACATTCTTACATTTCCAATTAAGAACAATTAGCTACCTTGAGCTGTATTATTGGTAATATAATATCAAATTGGTCATTAGTCGGTGTTCACGGGAATTATTATTTTGATTGTTTTTCTTTATTAATTAATTATGTAACTTCAATATTTGTACGCCGCAAGGCAAAACATGGAGGACTAAAATATAATCAATTATAACATCTTATATGTATACTCATGTTTTATGAATAAATTTCATTTCATTTCATTTCATTTCTTTGTATTGTGCATCGAAATAGTTTATTTTTATATCTTCTTCTAAATAACAATCTCATCTTACAATGTTATCAAACTTCTGAAATACTTGATCGATCTTTCTGATTTTTTTTGGTGTATATTTAGTAGAAAACATCGGAGGCTATTTTTGAACAGACGCAGGTGGGCGAGTCAGCTAGTAAGTAGCAGTAGTAATAGCAGACTTAACCTAGGAGGCGGGATAAATCTCTTTCAGGGTTCACTGAAAATCGTGCCGGAACTCGGTCATTATGACGGCTTGGCGACATGGTTATTTCCAGTGGGCGGTAACCAGCCAAGGCCGAAGCCTACCACCAGTATAGCGAGTGGTAAAACCGCACTTAACTGATTATAGTCGTTAGTGCGGGACCGAGATTCGAACTCGGTGATCCAGAATTACATCTGCACGACATAACCCTTTGACCACCACCGCTTCTCTCGATATACATGACATTACTAATATCACAATCATCATCTCAACCATAGGACGTCTACTGCTGAACATAGGCCTCCCCTTTGGACTTCCATATGCGTTGGCCCACGTGAACGAGCGGGCGCGGGCGCCGGCGCGGGCGCGGGCGCGGGCGCGGGCGCGGGCGCGGGCGCGAAATATCAAACATATGACGTGCTATGAAGGTGTTCACGTACAAACGCACGTGCGGTGCAAGCAAAGTCTGTCGCGTCCGCGCCCGCGCCCGCGCCCGCGCGTTCACGTGAACAAGCACTAAGTACCGGTTGGAAGCGACATGCATCCAGCGTCTTCCTTTATAAGGTCGTGTGTCCACCTTGTGGGTGGATGTCCTATGCTGCGTTTGGTAGGCTGTAGTCTCCATTCGAGCACTTTTCAACCCCATTGGCTATTCGCAATATAACAATACTATACTCAATCTATATTATAGTCCATAATTGAAATATTGTTACTTCAGCGGAGTTTCGGATGGAATTTCAAACGCTCGCCGATCGAGGGCGCGTTACCAGAAAAAGGGTGTTTTTGCGAAATTTTCCCAATAAATCCGATTATTAGCCGCCTTGGGGTGTAACCTGAGAACAAAGCCACACAAAATAACAACCTACCTGTGATTGTGGATCAGGTTGCATAATAAGCTGGAATACTTTAATATTGTATTTTCTTTAATATTATATGACGATGTGCCCTTAAGCTGTTATTGTTCTTGCGAAAGAGTATTAGTTACGGCTAGATAATTGTTATTGTTTCGTTTGGGCCCATGAAAGAAGCGAATTATGGTTCCCATTCGGCGGCTTAGTGGATGCTCATGTGCTTTATAACTATGGTTATTTTATTGCTTTTTACTTGTGTTTTATAAGCCGTCGAATAAATGTGTTTCTTTCTTTCTTTCTTTCAGAAATAAGAGAACAAGCTACCTATTAGGTAGCCTTCTAAGTATAATCAGCTGCCATCTACGGCCGTATCGTCTAAACTATATTTATTTTATGTTATTATTCAACATAACACTAGGAATAACTTAATGGTAGCTTTTTCTACCAGTTGACCTGTAACTGGAATGAATACAAGAAAATGAGAGGATTGCTGACAATATGATGGACAACTTTGAATAACTTTACATCAATTATGTTATTTAAAATTTATAGGTACACGGTGACAAACATCAAAACTTATGTATAAAATCCATTAATTTGTACAATAATGTGTTTTGTAAAATTTTAATCTAACCAATTCAGTAGTATATTATTAAGTAAGAAAATAATATCTAATACATACTTTCGCATGTAATTTTAATGAACAGGTATACACACAGGTGTACATTTGACATAAATATTACAATGTAAAACATTTAATTTCATTAGGTTCAAATCCAAAATAACAATGTTTCCAATAAAAAATAACAAATAAAGATTAAGAAAAATTAAAACTTAAGAACTGATAAAATAAATTAATTGTCGTAAAAAATATTTTTTATGCAACTAGTACAGTGGCCATATTGAATAACAAATCTGGATTATAGCCAACCACAATAAAACATTTAAAGGTTACATCGAACAAAAAGTTACATGAAGAAGTTTAATAAAACAGTAATGAAGCACCCATATTAAGCCTCCTTCTAATAACACCAACAAAATGTATTTTCAATTGAGTGTTCCTATTTTTAGTCGAGTCCCTGCCCTCGACTCTACTTTGAAGTAAAAAAAAAGTAAAAAAAAAATATTTATTGATTTTCAAAAAAATAACAAATATGAAATTACATCAAGACAAAAAATGCATGCATGCATGCGTAGGTCCTTAAAAAAGTAGGTACACATAATAGCGTCTTCTCGACCAATTTACACTATTCCTTGAAAAATGTTAAGTCAAGGCACGACTGAAGTAGTAGGTTTAGTATTATCTAGACAATACAAACGAGTGAGCTTACTATATGTGCCTCATTTATTCTACCAATAACTGAGCAGTTTAGTAATTTCTTTGTCCAAGGTTTATATTTATCGCCAATGCCAGTCAAAAGATGTTTATTACCCAGACCGATCATAGAATCTCTGCAAAGGGCTAAGATTGCCAAAAGGCTCGATTTAAAGGACTATTTCAGTTACAAACATGAAAATTACTAACATACAGTGCCAAAATACGCTGAGATTAAATAAGGAGATGAAATTTGTTGGTATTGCCAAATCACTTTAATTTTAAAATATAGGTATTTAGATACTGTCAATAGAGAAAAAATATCTTATCTTACTAATATTATGAACGTGAATGTTTGTAAGTATATATGGATGTCAGGATGTCTGCATGTAAGTTTGTTACTCTTTCACGCCTAAATGGGTGGACCGATTGAGCTGAAATTTGGTATAGACATAGCTTAGACCCTGGAATAACACATAGGTTATATAGGTACAGCGGATAAAATCATCTGGGCGCAGCTAGTAAATAAATAAAAGCATTAGTAATTTTTATAGTTAAATTTTAAACCTTCTTTGCTTCTCGCCTTGCTAGGTAGTTTAAAAAGGGCTCAAAGTATTAAACACATTTTTTTTTAAGTCACCTGTAATCTTAAAAAAACATATTATTATGTATGTTACATCAAGTTAACGAGTGACGTCGTTTGGGTTTATATATCTTCCCAGTTTTCTTCACAATTCCCTAGAGCAGGTAAAAAAGCAGCTTTTTTAACAAACGCATTTTTGTTTCAGGTAAAAAGCAAACCCGTTTCGTTGTCAAGGTCTGGAATAAACGATCTGCCGGGTAATGTAATTTAGTTTGTGGCCACCGCGAGCCCCGTTTGCTGAGCTGAGGAGTTACTCACTAGAGGTGGGCTTTAACAGTTTTTCGATCAAAAAGCAGTTAAGCTAATTATTTATTTAACAGCTTTTTGTGAATTCTTTGTTGTATGCCCACCGCTGAATAGAGAGTCACACTAGAGGTATCTTGAGCGGTCTCATTAGAGATGCGTCTTTGAGTTTCTGTTAGAGTATCAACCTCAATTATTAATATTATTTTGTTATTAAAGTCGGTTGATTACGGTATTTTAGTCAGAATAATGATTAACCGGTTAATCAGTTTATTATAAGGTGCTAAAAACACAGCACCGTTTCTAACGGTAATATTAACTAGCTTGCTTAAAATTTTATAAATAGCTGGCTATTTTAAGCATGATTTTAAAAAGCTAAAAACGTACACTAAGCAGGTACACAACACGAATATCATATGGTCTATAACCATACGTTACAAAAAACTTTTAATAAATCTTTGATAAATAAAAGCTGTTGAAAAAAGCACTTATGTGAGAAGTTGTTATCAACGCCCACCTCTATTTTCACTTCCTTATCAAGTCGCAGGTTTTATGTAAATATTGCTTCGACGGATGAAACGTGATGACTGTATTTTTCCCAAAAAATTCAAAACAAATTGCACGAATTTTTGACCTTTACCTTGATCTTGTACCTACCTAATCATTATTGAGATTGGATAAGATAAGAAGCTCTATTGATACCACATATAAAATAAAATATAGAGTATAGTATTATTTGGTCTCTTTAATAGAAAATTCTGCAAAATTTTAAAGTGAAAAAAATGTTAGTCTGTCTACATGTATAATACGATTTAACACTAAAATGTTAATAAAATATAACTCTAAAATATTTAAGTTTCAAACTGTTTGGTGCTCACTTTAAATCTCATGAAACCGTTGAATTCCAGTTAGTTTTTCAGAGCGCTCACGACTTTTTCACTCGCCAAAACATGACCTAGCTTTTTTATAGCATTCAAACTTTTATTCGTATATCTTCAGGAATGTTTGGAACCAGTATTTCGCTTTAACCTTTAAACCGCCGACTGGAATATTTATAAACTAGGAGCAGACAAATAAATCGTTTAGGCACCAAGTTTAGGTAACCTACACGGACTGTGATAAAAGGCAGACATCAGGCACGAAAAACAAAACTGAAGGCATTCAGGCTTATTTAAAGAAAAAACTTCTACTTATACCTTACCCACTTGTATTTTAACTTAACTTTTATTTCTGACGTTATCTCTTTACTTATAGCTTTCTTCTATTCTTCACTTGCTAGTGCCCTTATTTTCAAATTTGGACTAAAGGAATCTAATTCGTATCTAAAAAAAAACAATAATACGGAAATCGAGTTTTAGCGATAAGAAACGAGCTTGCACATTTTTTAAAATATTCTTTTCAAGATTAGTAATCATACGAACACATGAGATGTATGGTTAGCTAAGGTTTGAACTGATCGGGAAAAGGTATTCTTTTATACCTATACAAACTTGTATTTGGGGGTGGTATCTGCTATTATTACAAAACTCAGCGGCAAAAGTATCCTAAGTGGAATTCGTCCAGTTTACCAATGCATCTTTCCGCCAAAGAAAATGTTCTCGATCGAGTGCATTTTAAATTTGAACGACCTCTGCTTAACTCGGTGCTTGGTACTAGACCAACACCGACGATATTCTTTTGTTTTGCGTTAATGAAATGGAGATCTTGCAGTAAAAATAAAGCTTGAGCATTTACTTATAGGATACAGTAGCTAAGTTTTTAATATGACTATTGAAAAGTTTATATTTGATTTAGAATTTATTTATTGTATCTAGTTGTCCTTACACTAGGGCAGGTCCGTCTCTTGAGTTTCGTAAAATCTTTTTTATTCATATTTCAATATAAATTCATAGAATTACTCTTTTTAACAATATCGCAACCGAATTTTTGCACAATATTACACACATTTTATTGTGCAGGGCTTCTCTTGAGGAATTTTCAAAAAGTTCATTCTATGAATTTTCATTTCAAAATGCGAGCGAGAACTGTATAAGCGCTCTTAAGTGACGATAGTCAGCCGATGGTAGCAAACTTAACCTGGAAGGCGGGCAAATCCCTCCCTGTATATCTCTAATATATAAAATTCTCGTGTCACGGGGTGCGTAATCGAACTCTTTCGAAACGGCTTGACTGATTTTGATGAAATTTTTTGTGCTTATCCGGTATCTATGAGAATCGGCCAACATCTATTTTTCATCCCCCTAAATGTTAGGGGTAGTCCACCCCTAAATTTTTTATTTTATTTTTTAGACAAAATTTTTAATTTCTATTTTTTTTTTGATACAACATACAAAAATACATACAATCCTCAATTTTCACCCTTCTACGATCAACCCTTATTTTTTAATAGCCATTTTAGTAATTTAATTATTTTTCCTCTCCGGTCGAAAACTGATCAATCGTCATTTAATTAGTTATTTATTATTAAATTATTATTTATTTATATTTTTTATTTATTATTATTTATTTATAATTTATTTATTTATTATTTATTTATAATTTATTATTTATTTATATGGCAAAACAACGTTTGCGGGGTCAGGTAGTTGTATATATTATTTGAAGAGAATTCAAGTTATTTTGAATATAACAGAGTATAGTTTGATCGCTGTCTCCATTTCCTTGGCTAAGCTGGTGGGGGGAGGGGGAGGGGGGTGTCAGAGCGGGGACTTGTCGCGAAGGAACTCTGATTAATTACTGACTTTAATCCACCTCTCTCTGCCCGCGCATCGCCTACAGACAGTACTTTTTAACCGACCGAAAGTAGTAGACTCTCTTATTGAACTTTTATAATGTTCACCATCAATAGATTTATTATAGTGACTTTGACTTTTTTTTGTCTCTGGCCCGGAATTCTGTTCAATTTAACAATTTGCGCGCCGGAAGCAAAACGGCAGCAAAACGAGCGCCGAGCGAGCTGGAGGCAGTGCATTGCTGTCAAAAAAAATCAAGGAGAGAAGGGAGGACTTTGCCCTGCAGTGGTGGGTTACGGGATAAATAACTCGACGTTAGAGCCATAGGGTTGTATATCCGATTCCTTTAACAATCGACATCGGACCTTATGTATGACGTATAAGGTCCGAAGTCGATACCCAAAAAAATCATACATTTGACTCTATGGCTCCAACTTCGAAATAATAATATTATTATATAATCAAGTATACATAATTTTAAAAATTTTACACATATTTTTTTGTTTGTAAGTTTTATAAAAAAAGGATGAGATACAATGTAGGTACTAAACTTACTTACGTCATTGGCCTAGCCCGGGTACATATTGTAGCGGTTAATGACGTAGCGCTTCCCCACCCAAAAACTTAGTTATATCTCAGCATTTTTTTAATTTATTCACAAAATATACACCAATAAATACACCTATAGAAAATTGATACAATTGTTGTATTTGTAAAATTTAATTTATATGTGGAGTTTCTTACTCGTATCTTAAATATACGTTAGTTGTATTTACACAATTAAAAAGCAACATTCAAGTAATACCCAAGCTTCAACATTAAGTTAATAAGTAACGTGCAAAGTAACAATAAAGAACTAAGTTACACACATTCATTAGAAAGAATTCAAGCTCCATTCCGTGCTAAGTAACGTCAAGTTACATGCATGCACGAACTTTATGATAATAACTTAGCTTTTTAAGCTTGTAACTTTATTTGATAGAGAAAAATTACATATTTATATTATATAAGTTTTTTGCAACCTTGCCTGAATTTAAAAATATTTTCTTAGGAGACGTCTGCATAATATCTTTGTGACAAATTTCAACTCAATCCATTCAGTGGTTTGGGCTTTGAATATATCAATCAATCACGCTTTATTTTTACATATTTTTGTTATTCCAATTTTCTGCTAATATTTTAGTTATAAAAATATATCAACTGTCTTTCGTTATATGTGATTTTTTTTAATGAGACAGGTTATTGTACACCAAACCAATAGTTAATTTTTTTTAAATAAATCCATTTATAAAAAATATATTTTGATTTAGTTAATAATATGAGAAAAAATATAGCGACTTGAGCCCATCTTTTGTTAAAACCAGTTAAAAATAGCACATACAGGAGTTTTGCGTGAATATATCATCAACGCCTGAAACTCGCAAATATAGAAGAGATCACAAATCTTCGCGCGGCATTATTATGATTGACGTATGTATGTACATATGATAAAACTTCTTGATGTAGGAGAGAAACGACGATTGTACACGGTTGATGAATTTAGCTCATAGGTTGGTTACTTGTCGAACTCGTCATAAAATTTACGCATACTGTTTTCAGTTGGACAATGCAAATAAGCCTTGTAATGTAATTGAGTGAGGTTATTTTATTCTTACTGACACCGCAGCTTAAGCTGCTTCTTTTACGTTTCGATATATTTTTGTACAGGAATACACTTTTGAAGAAATACCACATTTGAGAAACACCAGAAATTATACCAACGCTAAACCGTTGCCGTTTTAAATTTAGTAGAAAATATTGCCATATTTATATTTAAATAGACTAGAATAGATATAATATAAGTATATAAAATATTAACTTAGATCTATAAACATAATATGTTATTTATGTATGACCTAATTAAAACACAATTTTCCTCTTTACATGTGCATTGAATCGTTCTCAACTCTTTGACAAAACATGTCATCAATTGCCTACATTATCTCTGTCCAAAGAATAAATAACACAGAAGAGCAAATACGAAAGGAGCGTAAATGATGCCTACGCTGTTAGTTGTGTAATTCGTCTTACGTCGCGACACTGACTAGACTTCTTATTGAATTAGATCTACACAATCTTGAGAAACTTTCACACGTACTTTGCGTATTCGGAAATTCCTTCGGAAATTCTTCATGTATCAACATACCTAATAAATTTCGCGATAAATTTAAAAAATCTACAATAAAATATAATTAGAATGGTGTGTATTTCATACTAGCTGCGCCTGCTGTACTGTGATATTCCAGGATCTAAGCTATCTCTATACCAAATTTCAGTTAAATCGGTCCCTGGTGGACCGATTAGGTACCGTAGGATTTTGGCGCGAAAGAGTAACTAATATACATCCAGACATACATTCTTACAAACTTTCACGTTTATAATATTTGTAAGATTAAACTATTCATTTATTTCCAAATAGTTCTGCCAAAGTGCTCTAAAAATCTTGAATCATTGACTGATTGATTAAATCACTAGATGGATTGAGTTGAAATTTTATACAGACATATATTATGACGTAGTAACGCCAAAAAAAGACGTTTAACGCGAGCTTAGCCGCGAGAATGAGCTAATTATTCGAAACGTTGTATACTCCATACTGCACATGCGATAAATTTGACACGTAATGTATGCGTACATGTGAAAGTTCCTCAACAAGAAACTTGGACAATGAGCACATTCTTAAGACAAATGCGGGCAATAAACGCTGATTGAAGATGTTTATATTTTATTAGTTATTTACTCCCATTTGTATTCATTACGCGAGGGACATACATAACGTTAATGTATGTATTTTGATCATATATTTCTTAAATTTATATGTTGGGTAATTAAGTCTTATTTGTCTCATTTCCTATTATATATGTAGACTATATGTTAAGTTAGCTAAATATATGGTAAGACTAGCTTATGCTTGGTATTCGCGTGGTTAAATCATTTCTTAGCGGAGATCTATGTCATAAAACCTATCTGTGTTCCAAATTTCAAGCCAGATCTGCAGGGTTATTCACTTATCCGTGAAAGAATCGAACCGAATACTGAATTGTCAAAAATGTATGAAATGACATATTATATAGATACAGCTTGACATGTCATGTCACGTCAATTCATACATTTTTGACAATTTGGTATTCGGTTCGATTCCCTAACCGATAAGTGAATAGCCCTGCTGTTCAGCGGGCTGGGCGTTGATAGATCAGTCAGTCACCTTCTTTTTACATAATATCTAGATAACATGACTGATTGACCGATCACACCCAACGTACAATTGAATTTGAAATTTGGAATATTTTTAATTAAGTCGTAAACGTCCTCTAAGAAAGGATTTTTACAAAAAAACAAATGGGCGAACATAATCTTGTTATTGACATACTTGTATGTGAATTACATATTATGCTTGAGGTTATGCCTGCAACAAATCCATATAGGCTGTAATAATTTCTATTTTTTTATGCCAAATTGCAACTTACTGTATGAGCTTTAAGAGTTTTTTTTAATGTTTTTGAGCTCTGTTTTATATGGTTTTTACAAGCTTTTTATTTACTTTCACCTGTCTGTTGTCTGTCTGTCTAAATCTTGCAAGTTTAATTCGACCCACTTCCCGGTATCCGATTGAGTTAAAATTTTGCTTGGATATAAATCTGTCGACAATTATGATATCAAGCTGATCTGATAACGGAGCTGGAAGGTGCTCATTTGTTTCGTCTTGACGAGTACTTTGGTGCTGGATGGTAATAATAATAAACGCTTGTTTGTAAAAAAGTTTTTTATAGTATATTTAATTTTAGGTATCTACTAATTACTGAACTGATTGGGCTAAATATCGGTTTCATAGAAATTACCTACTTTTTCTCAAGTGTCCCATTTTATCATCAATTTATTTGCCTTTATTCTTTGACATATATTTTATGTACAGTCAACTACAAAGAGATGTATCCATGTCAGTCTTAAACAAGTGAAATTTAAAAAATACTTTTTAAAAACAAGCTTTAATTATTGTTATCATCTTGCATCATAAAGTACTCGTCAAGACGAATCAAATGAGCCCAAACTCGATGGGGTTGCGTTGTTTTATGACAGAGTTCCTTTGGCCACCTTCCAGCTCCATCATCAGATCAGCTCGATGTCATAAAAATATTGCATTGTCATCCGATTTACACACGCATGCAAATTTTCAGCTCAATTGGAAACCGGGAAGTGGGTCAAATTAAACTTGCAAGATTTGATTACAGACAGACAGACAACAGACAGGTGAAAGTAATATAAAGCTTGTAAAAATGAAGGAACTTTTAGTATGCAAAAATTATTCACCCTTACTTCGTGACATTTTCAGTATCCACCAAATCTTATACTATATTCGATTCATATTAAATGCTATTATTATGTATCACCTAAGGAAAAGTAGTGGGATACATCATTGTTGCATATTAAACGAGTCGATGATAATATAAAGTTTGATTGCTACTAGAAATGTCACGAACCAAGGGTAGTTCATTGTGGCAAATGAAAATTTACTTCATTTTGTAAGCCTAACATGGATACATCTCTTTGTAGTTGACTGTACTATATCAAGTACCTACATATACCTAGTCAGGTCATAAGTATTGTCACACAGTAAAAACTTTTCTTTTAGAATGCTGGCCACAAAAAAGTTTATTGAATTCGAATTTCGAATTGTTCATGAAAATAAAAATGTATACTTTTTAGAATTTTACTCATTTTTAAATATGGAGTGGACGCTTAAAGAAGACCGTGTTGCAGTTATTGCGTTGCATCGTTGCGGTTACGCGCCAATTCAAATTTTTGACATACTGAAAAATTTGAATATAACCAAAAGATTCGTTTATCGTACCATCAAACGATACAATGAAGACTCTAGTGTAGATGGCAGGTCAAGAAGTGGTCGCCCTCGGTCTGTTAGGACTCCAGCAGTGATAAAAGCTGTGAAGGCGCGAATTCAAAGAAATCCCAAACGTAAGCAGAAACTGTTGGCCCTTCAGATGGGGTTAAGCAGAACCACGGTGAAAAGGGTGTTAAATGAAGACTTAGGGCTTCGGGCATATCGAAGAAAAACAGGACCTCGTTTAAATGCTCGTCTAATGGACCTGAGACTGAAGAGATGCCGCGCTTTGTTGAAGCGGTACGCGAGAAAAAAATATCGAGAAATTCTTTTTTCGGATGAAAAATTTTTTACCGTAGAAGAGAGCTACAACAAACAAAATGATAAGGTGTACGCACACAGTAGTGAAGAAGCGAGCAACCGTATTCCGCGTGTCCAACGAGGTCATTTTCCATCCTCGCTCATGGTATGGTTGGGAGTTTCTTATTGGGGCTTAACAGAGGTACATTTTTGTGAGAAAGGTATAAAAACGAATGCAGTTGTGTATCAAAATACAGTCCTGACGAACCTTGTGGAACCTGTTTCTCATACCATGTTCAATAACAGGCACTGGGTATTCCAACAAGATTCGGCGCCAGCTCATAGAGCGAAGAGCACACAAGACTGGCTGGCGGCGCGTGAAATCGACTTCATCCGGCACGAAGACTGGCCCTCCTCCAGTCCAGATTTGAGTCCGTTAGATTACAAGATATGGCAACACTTGGAGGAAAAGGCGTGCTCAAAGCCTCATCCCAATTTGGAGTCACTCAAGACATCCTTGATTAAGGCAGCAGCCGATATTGACATGGACCTCGTTCGTGCTGCGATAGACGACTGGCCGCGCAGATTGAAGGCCTGTATTCAAAATCACGGAGGTCATTTTGAATAAACTTTATTGTCATAAGAATCTATGTTTTGTTAAGTTCATTTTGGTATATAAATGGTTACATAATAAATAAACTTGTTCCAATAATTTTATATTAAACATGTGACAGAATTTATGACCTGACTAGATACATATTTGACGACCTCTGTGGCGCGGTGGGCTAATATCCGCCTGCAACGCAGAAAGTTGCTGGTTCGATTCCCGTATGAGGCAAATATTTGTGTGATCCACAGGTATTTGTTTCTGGTCTGGGTGGTTTTCAATATCTATATTATAAGTATGTATTTACAAAAGAAAAAGTATATAAGTATTATTTCCGTTATCCTAATCACCATAATACAAGCATTAAGTTGCTTAGTATGGGGTTAGGTGGCGCTGTGTGAATTGTCCTGAAATATTTATTTAGTTATTATTTATTTACCTGAATAAGGTCGGAATCTCGGAGCACATTAGGAGTATTTCCAGCCAATTGCTCGCGAATATCAAAGGTAATGTGGGCTGTCAGATGTCACTCATAATATTATGTCATGTGAAACACTGCTTTGAAGGGAGTCTTGTTGGCAAAGGATTTCTTTGAATTTCTATAAATGTAGATGAAATTTCTTAATTCACCTCTCAAAACTTAGACTCGCGAATAAGGGCGGAATTAACACTAAATGTTAACTTAAAAATAATTTTAATTGTAACTTATAATAAATAACTAATAATTAAAATTATTCCTTAAAATAATTAAGTTCAGAATAAATTTTATATTTCAATCAACGGAGTATAATAATAAAGTGTTACAATTGTTGGTCTTATGGCTTATACCGAAATCTTCCAGACAACCAAGCGGAAAGGAAAAATATATATTATATTAGACTAACGGTTATAATATTCATTTTAATAATATTTATATTTATAAGTTAAATATCATATTTACGTTGCATTTACGCCGCCGGGGTGTAAAGAGAAATTGATTTGGACAAAGTGGGCGCGGGGCGGATATCGAAAGCTCATTTCCGGTGAGTGGGGCGCTTCCGGGGGGAGGGGGAGGGGGGGGAGTCCGCCCCTGGAAGGTACTATATGTGATACTGATTGCGCTTTTTACAATTATCTTGTCAATATATGTATAACTTTATAATTTCAATGATTACCCAATATACAATGCTGAGCTGGAACCTTTGTGACAAATCAAGTTTTTTTATTATCTTTATCTAAATATATAAAAGGAAAGTCTGACTGACAGATCTATCAACGCACAGCCCAAACCGCTGAACGTATTGAGTTGAAATTTGGAACACACATAGGTTACTTAATGAAGACAGGATTTTGCCACGCGGGCAAAGCCGCGCGCATAAGTTAGTCTTTTATATTACTTATTGTCAATTATTGTATGTTTTCTTTTTCTCTTTGGTTTGTGTGCAAATAATTTTTTTTTCTTACCCATACCCGTTTATAGGGTAGGTATGTTCAAAAAATGTAATATAGAAACTTAGTCTTACTATATAAAATATCGCTTTTGATAAATAATAATTAGCAGTGGCCCTTTTATATTTTCCACCATTTTGGCATTAAGGAAATTTTGTGCAAGTTGTTATAAGTTTCATTCAAATCGGTTCATCATAACACATTATATATTATATACTACTACAGACTACAGATTTCTATGATATTATCGCTTCATAAAATAATATTCGTAGCTCGTAGCACGCGCGTAGAGGTGTCGTAGCATGCCTACGGCGTAGCACGCTACGAGCTACGTGATGCTACGTTTCGTAGCACTGCTACGGAGTTTTAATTTAGGTGATCGTTGGATGGGATAAAATTGTGTGTTAAAAAACGTGGGTTGAAAAAGTTTCTTAAAAACCAATTGAGCTGAAATTTAGTATTTAGGAAGGTAGTGAATATCCTGAAATATTAATACATAGGCTAGTTGCGTAAAAACATTGGGAACAGCTAGTATAAATAAATGCGAAATGTTGTTATATTATAATTTTGTGGACATTTTTACCGATTAATATTAAAACTCTAGTTAATTTAATTGTAATAAAATTTATTGTATGAAGTTTTGGTCTTGAAACACATTCCAAAACTATAAAAATAACAAATACGTCTAATGACAAAAATAACAAAACATTTAACATAGAAAGAAGAATAAGAATAAAAGAATAAAAATTACTTTATTGCCAAAAAAAAATATCCGCTTAACAAATTTATAATATAAAAAATTAAATTTAAAAATTTACATATAATTATACCTATTAATTAATTGTTGGCAATGGGAGCAGACTCAGCTTGTAACCACGTTAACTAGGCTAACGTGGTTGCTGGTTTTCAGTCTGCCCCCTTGCTCGAACTACGGTGTTACTCGAGTTATTCTGCGTAATATTATAAATAATATAATTAAATAACTGGTACCATATTACATATTACAATTATTATGCGCCTTCCTTTGCATACATATTATTATACTAAAATTTAATTGAAACAACGTATATTATGTCCTTATCTATTACACAATTAACTATATTATTTATTCTCTATTATATATATATATATATAAAATCCATGGTAGAACCGCTTCTTTCCGCAGCCAGTCACCGCCCATCAATTCACAATAAATACATAATCAACGTCCAAATATTAATCGTCAAACTTTTCAAGAATACCCTCAATGGTAACTTTTTTCCATTCCATTAATAAAATTTTTTGGCAGAAAGTATTTTTTTGGCGGAAACTTCTTTTGGCGGAAAGTTTTCCAATCGCGCGGTAACTCAGTTGTCTTCAGGGGATGTTGGGGTATTTGTGTACATTGTTTATGAGGGTGGGAAGGGGTAATTTTAAATAATTTTTTATTTATTTAGGTTTACCGGGGGTAGACTTCCTTTGCAGGACGTCGACTAGGTGGGTACCCCAACAGTGCCAGTTATTCTACCGCCTGAGCAGTGATGTGCAAACATTACTGGGAGGACACTGTAGTGAAATTACTGGGCTATAGAGTCTTAACATCTTATGACTCTCAAGTAAGAAGCGTTGGCACAGTGCACCTAGAATCTAGAATTTTAACTTTGTAAAATCCCAGGTAGCACTGTACTGATTATGGGCAGCGTTATCTCTTACCATCAGGAGAGCGTCTTGCTCGTCTTCTCACTTCGTTGTATAAAAAAAAAGACAGACAAACAGAAAACAATGCTTCAACACCATAACGCCAGGGACAAACAATAAATATGTCAATCTACATAAAATAATATCCGCGGGTATTATTACCAAGTTTGTTCGCAATATTGTTTGTCTAATCATAATAAATCTTACGAATACTTATATTGTTCTACTTTGGAACTAAATGGTGTAGGTAATGTAGTTGGATAGGTGCCGCTTGTTCGACAGTTTGTGCAAATAGAAAGTGTCACTTTTTCTTAGCTTTTTTTTACCAATATATCTGTTAGGTTTCAGCCAGACCCGGCGAACCGAACTGATGACGAAACTGATAAAATTAAAACTTAATATATTTATTCAAGTAGGCTATGGAGCAATTTCCTTTCTTTCACTAAATAAACCCCGCCGGCGCGGACCGCCACATCGCAATATGCTCCCACACGACAAGCCGTCGATTTGCTCAATTCTTTAATTGCTTATTATCCAGAAGTGGACATTTTCCATATGCCACTAAACACATTCCTAAAATGCTGTGTCATTTATTTAAGCACTTCGATGTAATATATGTTATATAGTAAGTATCTAAATTCTAGCTCTTAGTGCGATTTGGTTATTAACTGTTAGCACTTTAAGCATTTGTGTAATAAATAAATAAATAAACATAAGTTTGACGACCTCCCACCTGATGGAAAGTGCAGATGGGTCACCTAAGTTGCCTAGAAACGTACCTATTCACTCGTGTTTTTAAGACCCGCAAGTTGCAATCAATGCTCGGGAAACACGAAAGACGGCAATTATTTTTTCTTTTCAATACTTCCAACGTATTAAAGCCTTATTACACTTGGCTGAATTTAGTCACTAAATTCAGAATCTAAATTAGGATGAACGATACTTTATTCTAAATTTAGGATGCTAAATGTGATTACACTTGACTTAATTCAGTGGCGACTGAATTTAGGCTTCTAAATTTAGCCAGGTGTAATAAGCCTTATAACACTTACTTACTTTTAAGTTTGGTGAACTCGCGGCATCTATCGTGTCTATAATTAGTCATCGTTACAAAAAGCTGTATAAAAGCAGTAAAACGGCACTAAATCTAAAATAGTAAAAGTTAATAAATATGCTAGGTGTGGTGTGTTCCTTATTAATTTATGTTTTTCATTACATTTTACTAGCTGCACCCAAAGATTTCATCCAAATCTAATTTGTAGGAAGTTTAACATTAGCTAAAATATATTGGGTATATTTGGCCCAACGTATAAGTATTGCTATTCAACGTGGCAATGCTGCCAGCATTCTGGCCACTCTGCCATCTGACAGTGGTTTGGAGCACTTGGATTTTCTGTAGATCGGCTTGTGGCCGATCTGTGGTTAATAAGTGTTCATTACTGCTGTAGTATTGTTAGGTTTCAATAAAGGCATTTGCTACATTAGCTAAAATAATTTACCACTTTTAATATTAGGAATTCTCTATATTAGGATTTATACTCCAACAGAACATGTTCGACTTAATACGTCATTTCAAACATTTTTTACAATTCGGTCTGCGGTTCGGTTCCAAGATAGATAAGTGAATAGCCTTGCAAGTCAAAATTTGCTACCACACTATATGAACCTAGTGATTTCACATTAAAAGCCGCACGACCACTGCGCCACGAGCGCTATGACGAAGCAACAATATATGTTTAAAGCGTAGTTAATGTTTCATAAAAAGTTAAAGCACCTAAAGTTTAACAGCGGGAGCATAAACTAGCGAATTCACCCCGGCCCGCTCAATCTCACTCCATCAGGCAAATATACAGTTTAGCGCACAAGTTCGCGCCGTTATTGTTAAGAATGGTTCACATGTACTGACATGAAACGTACGGAAATTGTAGATGTTAATAACGCAGTAAATACTATCGTCAGAAAATTATCTCACTATTAATAAAATTTTATTTTAGAATAGAAAACTCTTTATTGTACCACAAAAATACATACAATAGAATATAAGCTTAAAAAAGAAAATACGCATCAAAAAAAAATGTGTGTGTGTGTGTGTGTTTTATTTTGAGAAAATGATTCGAAATACAGGTTGGTGACGAATCATAACAAAAAGTGGATCATCGTCCCTTCACGCAATTCGAGCTTGTGCCATGTGATGAGTGTGCCATGGAGATGTCATAATTCTCTTCAATTTCAGTACAAATTTTAGGAGGTGCTTAGGAAGATAATTTTTTACTTGGCTCAAAATAGACACCTTTTCATTTTTGTAACCATAATGCTCCGAATGACACATTGTAGCGTTGTCACTTACGTCATTACGTACACATATTTCTACGAACATTTTTAATTTGAGGTTCAACTATGTTAAATGAACGTACGTACATTATAGAGTAGGTACGTATGAACTGCACCCAACAACTACAAAGTAACTCTAGTAATAAACTGACAAGTCGTATTTACATCGCAGAAGTAAGGGGCGGGGCGTAATTACACCGATTGTCCAAACCATTATCATACTAGAGTGAGTCATGGGCCTAATTGAAGCGGTCTATGTCAGAAACGTCAATAACGCCTCTTCCTTTTTTTTTAATCTATGCCTTTAGTAGGCAGGTACGTATGAACTGCACCCAACAACTACAAAGTAACGCTAGTAATAAACTGACAAGTCGTATTTACATCGCAGAAGTAAGGGGCGGGGCGTAATTACACCGATTGTCCAAACCATTATCATACTAGAGTGAGTCATGGGCCCAATTGAAGCGGTCCATGTCAGAAACGTCAATGACGCATCTTCCTATTTTTTTAAATCTATGCCTTCAGTAGGTAGGTACGTATGAACTGTACCCAACAACTACAAAGTAACGCTAGTAATAAACTGACAAGTCCGTATTTACATCGCAGAAGTAAGGGGCGGGGCGTAATTACACCGATTGTCCAAACCATTATCATACTAGAGTGAGCCCAATTTATATGAACTCACCTATACTGCCTGTAGCTAGTGAAATTACTGCGCTGAAGATTTAACATCTTATGACTCGAGTAAGAAGCGTTGGCGCAGTGCACTTAGAGTTTGACATCATTGTAAAATCGTTGTACTAATATATATTTATGGGCGTTATATCTTACCATAAGGAGAGCTCTTGCCCGTCAACTTCTACGTATAAAAAAAATTAACGTACAACATACCTCCTCTAGAGTAGGTGTACGTATGAACTGTACTCAACAACTACAAAGTAACTGTAGTAATAAACTGACAAGTCGTATTTACATCGCAGAAGTAAGGGGCGGGGCGTAATTACACCGATTGTCCAAACCATTATCATACTAGAGTGAGTCATGGGCCCAATTGAAGCGGTCTATGTCAGAAACGTCAATAACGCCTCTTCCTTTTTTTTTAATCTATGCCTTTAGTAGGCAGGTACGTATGAACTGCACCCAACAACTACAAAGTAACGCTAGTAATAAACTGACAAGTCGTATTTACATCGCAGAAGTAAGGGGCGGGGCGTAATTACACCGATTGTCCAAACCATTATCATACTAGAGTGAGTCATGGGCCTAATTGAAGCGGTCTATGTCAGAAACGTCAATAACGCCTCTTCCTTTTTTTTTAATCTATGCCTTTAGTAGGCAGGTACGTATGAACTGCACCCAACAACTACAAAGTAACGCTAGTAATAAACTGACAAGTCGTATTTACATCGCAGAAGTAAGGGGCGGGGCGTAATTACACCGATTGTCCAAACCATTATCATACTAGAGTGAGTCATGGGCCCAATTGAAGCGGTCCATGTCAGAAACGTCAATGACGCATCTTCCTATTTTTTTAAATCTATGCCTTCAGTAGGTAGGTACGTATGAACTGTACACAACAACTACAAAGTAACTCTAGTAATAAACTGACAAGTCCGTATTTACATCGCAGAAGTAAGGGGCGGGGCGTAATTACACCGATTGTCCAAACCATTATCATACTAGAGTGAGCCCAATTTCGGTTTGATGACTTTTTTATGAGTTTTCCAGTCGCTATGTAATTTACGACGTCGTAAACCGTTCGCGGTCGGTTCTGATAACAATGTACACAGCGAGCAATGTTGTTTTGCAGGTGGATACCGCGGTATATGGAGGAACTGAAGCTTTGCAATGTGTGCTGAAGAATACGTTTTCGTCTGATCTTTGTCTCACTTGATTTCTTTATTTTCACGAAATCACGAAAATATAACAAAAAAGATTTCAATGAATACAACATGACTTGTATTTATAAATGCATTGCCATCATCTGCGTTTCCCAAGCGATACTATTTGAAAATGTTTTAAGGTGCCATTGAGCAGGTTGTTTTTTTTTTACATTTGATGTTAGAACATATTTACACTTTTCTTCAAGTGGGAGGTGTGAGGTGGTAAAACGTAAAACTAGTTTATATTTTATTTAGTACCTATACAAAAACCTTGACTTTCGTTGTTCGCGGTGTCTGCCTTAATAACATAGTCTACGGTACACAGTGCCTTACTTTGGTGCGCGATCGTATTCATAGATATGTATTTATTGTCGATTTCGGATGTTTGTTTTAGATTTGATGAATGGGAATAAAGTCGATGAATTTCGACAGATTTTTGATGAATGATGATTTTGTGGATTCGAAGAGCAATGGCCCCAATATAGGAAATATGCGAGAGTATTGGTATTTCATATTTGAACAATTTTCACTTTGGTATTAGAAAATTGATGAAAAGATACTCATGTAGCTGAACCACCGAAAAGTTGCCTGTGAGTGTATGTTGTTATTCCAGGAACTTTAAATACCCTTTACCAAATTTAAGCCTAATCAGTTCAGTCATTTAAGCGTAGTAAGAAACAAGCACATCCATATTTTCGCGTCAAAAATAGTAGAATTTAATAAAAACCTCTTTTACACATTCGGTGCCACCGACTCGCCATGCGAGTTCACGTTCATTTTATTCGCGAGTCGGTGGCACCGAATGTTAACACATTCGGTGCCACCGACTCCCATGAAGACCACCAGTACAATAGAATAAACCTTAAACAAAAATAGCACACGTGGAAAAAAAAGTGTTGCAATTGGCGGCCTTATCGCTAATAGTGATCTCTTTCAGTCCTTCTCCTTCCTTCTCCCACAATTCACAATCAAGCAGGGAAAGGAAATACAGAAATATAGCATGACTTATGCATGACTATTCTTTTCTTGTATTTAACATTTTGGTGTTATATACGAGTAGCATAAGTTTTTGTGAAAAAATACTTTTTCATTTTCATTGATAAAATATATAAGTAGGATATAAAATACATCCTGAATTACATAATATTATATACAAAGTCCACCATATTACCTATCCCATAATTAGTGTAGCCGTACATCGTAATTGTATCCTCGCTTTATCTCGACTCGTAAAAGCAACAGTGAGTGTGTAGTGTTGGATATATCTAATTTATTGTTATGTTATTGCGGACAAAAACCACGCGTCGTCCGACGTCCGAGGGGCGGTAGTTTGTGCGAGGCTTTATGGCCAATTACGACGACGTGGGTTATCTTTTTTAACCAACCTTAAAATAAGAGGTTATCAAGGAGGCATACCTACAATAGAATTATATTATAGCATTTCGGGATATGCAATCCCGAATGCTATAATATAATATAATTGGGGTTTATACTCCAACAGAACAGGTTACCCTACTTACACTGTCAGAGTCAAATCACAATTTATAGGTTGTGTGGCCAACCTATATGTTGCAGTTTCAGGTCGCCGAGTTTATAACGTGGGTTTGTTCAAACTAAGAGTGAATAGGTTCTTACTGAACAAGCGTGCTACAACTTCGACTGCATCGTCACTTACCAACAGGTGAGATTGCGGTCAAACGCTTGTTTAGTCTGCTATAAAAAAACGATCGATATAGTAGTTATGTTGCAGGCTTTGTAGTAATCTTGACGATCCTGAAATTGCAACATAACGATTGGCCGCACAACCTATAATGGGGATGTTACTCGTAACTAAAAATATTTTTGTCTCTCAAGTAGATCATAAAAAAAAATATTGGGCACGATTTCTTTTTTGTAAATTTGATAACAAAGGCCTGAGATGCAACGCACTAAAATTGCTCGGACGTAATGTCTCTGGCCGAAGTCGGGTACCTACTGGATAGTTACGTAACACATTAATATCCAAAAACTTATAAGCATTTAATCTCAGCCGAAAATAACGAATCATATTTAAGTTAGGGAGTAATTATATCACTCCATCATGGTCACAACGCCATTTAACTCGTTAGTTTATGATTATAATTAGGATGAATAAACTTACTATCGTTTGTTTTTGTGTGGTCAATGGTCACCCATCAATAATTAATTGGGGTTTATACAACAGAACAGGTTACTTACACTGTCAAATTACAATTATAGCCTGTGTGGCTTACCTATAAGTTGCGCTTTCAGGACGCCGAGATTACTACAGGTCCTGCAACATGACCTAACGACTGCCTCCTACATATCTCATAGGAAACAGCCGGGACCCACAGTTTTACGTGCCGCGCCGAAACACGGTAGCGTCCAGCCGAACTTTTTGCCACACATACATATACTGAGATTTGAACCTAGGACCTCCGGATTAAAAGCCGGAAGTATGACAGTTATTCTACCGCCTGAGCAGTAATGTGCAAACATTGCTGTGCTCCGGTAGGAGGGCACTGTAGCTAGTGAAATTACTGGGCTAAAGAGTCTTAACATCCTATGACTCTTGAGTAAGAAGCGTTGGTGCAGTGCTCCTAAAATTTCACATAATTGTGAAATCCTAGGTAACACTGTACTGATTATGGGCAGCCGTTATCTCTTAACATCAGGATAGCGTCTTGTTCGTCTTCTACTACACATAAAAAAAAATGACTACTGGGCCACGGACACTACATCTAATGGTTCCTTAGTTCGCTTAACTCAAGAATAGCCGTACAGCCTTAATTACATCAACCTACATATTATGTACAATAGTAACTAAATGCGGCAGTAATTCAGCCTGTGACACACCAAACATAAGTATTATTACATTTCTGTACGTTTTCCTGTTTCAGCACAAACTAAATGTAGGTGTGCGCTTATTTGTGATAGCTCTGTACTAAGGGTTCTCGAAATTATCTTTTCACTGTGTTATTTTATTCGAGCATCAGTGGAGTTTTAGGATTTTTTTTAGTATGAGTAAACGTTATTGAAAAGTTTGTAATGTATCCTGAGTAACACAGCAACAGCACTAGGCATATAAATAATATTAATTAGTTCTCCATCGTAGGCGTCTCATACACATTTGGCGCGCCACTATTGGCATATCTGTTTATTCCTCTCTGTACTTTGTTCAAGTCAGAACAGGAAATATAAACTTTTCATTCATAACTCGCTAAAAAACATCTCAAGTGGATCGAACTCCAGGAGCTTGGTCAACAGATTCGCACTTTTTGACAGCAAGCTCTGGAGCTTGATCAACATTTGAGGGGATAAAACAAAGTTACTTCCCGATGTCTATCCCTATGTATATATGCTTAAGTTGATTTCACAGGACGCGCACAGTATTTGTACAGGAGAAACCGCATGATCGCGCGTAAAAGCGGGACGGAACTTTTGTAATGTTCGGATTCGTACACAACCTGTCTCACAAAGCGGACGCGGGCAGGAACAAAACGAAAATCGCGACCGCTTTTCCGCGCGATCCCGCGTCTTTCTGGCGTCAACTTAAGATATTAAAAACTACGCAACGGATTTTGATGTGGTTTTAATAGAAACTTCCCCAGACGACCTCTGTGATGGATATATGTCTTTTATTAAGTAAACAATCGAGTTACAATCGAGTTCCAATAGTACAATTGCAAAATAAGCTTTGTTAGCGGACGGCGGGTCCTCCGGCTAAACCGGGTGAGCGCAGGCTTTGCCGCGGAAGCCTTCACCGCCCTTTCAACTACCTCTTACTTACATTGTTTCAAATGTTTCTTAGGATGTTTTATACGTAATAAGCTGGTTTATCTCTGTTAATATATTGTTTTTCACATTGGTCTGTAGAATAAAGTCATATCTGAAATCGAAGTATAGAAGATCAATTTAAAATATTTGTTGCATACATTTTGCCCACACTTTTTTGACCCTGTTATTCTGTGATACAGGTAATAATGTGTTTTATTTTGGGGTCAAAAAGTTTAGGTAATATTTATGCAAGTCATATTTTAAATTGCTCGTTTTTAATCTAGTGATTATTGTAATGTGACTTTACCACGGATAGGTATAATAACATGCAAATTTATACATTCGTATGCTACATAGGTATGCTCTGTATATTTTGTCCAAATTTCAACCCAATCTATTCAGCGGTTTGCGCTGTAGATGATCAGTCAGTCATTCATAACTATTACATAATACATATTTAAATTAGTCTACTAGGAAATATAGAGTCAATAATAGGTAGAGCGGCCACAGTGAGAGCGTCAATATCCGGCGGAAGCAGCCATGACTGTCGCTCGAATGCATTCGCACGGATCACTGTTTATCCGTGTTGCCGTGTCTAATAATACATAGCTCTGTGTAACACTAATAATACTGTTGATATTGTATATTCATTAATTATAATATTTGGATGGGTATACTAGCATATGCTCGCGGCTTTACCTGCGCAGAAATACTTTTTAATAAATTGACATTTGTTTAATAAAATGATATGTGTTTTGTTTCAGGAGAGCACACCTCAGAAGCTGTTTAGAGAAATTAAAGGACATGGTTCCCCTCGGCCCTGAGGCGTCCAGACACACAACACTAGGATTATTAACTAAAGCTAAAAAATTCATTAAGGTAAGTCCGTTTGTAACTTATTTACACAATAAGAGCTACCTTTGTAATAGGCTTACACTTTCACACAGATAATAATTATAATTATTAGTTGTTTATCAATAATATTTAGTGTTAATTCCGCTCTATTTTGTGGCTAAGTTTTTTAAGAGGTGGCGAGGAGGTTTGTTTTGAGGACAAATGCAGTTGGACATTTTCAAAAAAATTTGTACTCCACCATTTTGTGCTGTCCCCTGACTTTATAATTTTTTTTTTGATGGTTAATACCATACTAGAAGGAATACATGAATTGGACTGCATAAATAATACATTATTCTGTTAAATAAAACTTAGAGTATTTGTTATTTCATTAAAATATTAAAAATACGAGGTTTATAAACCATTAAAGGCAGTCTATTTTACATGTCCCCTTCACAGATTAAGTTAGAAAATCTTTAATAATTTTTTTTCTTCAATACGAGTGTAATTGAAAATATGTTTTTTGAAGTTGGAAAGGTTTATTTTAGTAGTTTAAAGGCAACATTTCACGTATTCAATTAGTTTTATCGAGATATTAATATTTATAGTATGGATACAGTTTTTGACCATGCAGGAAGTTCCCACCTCTGTGACCGCCTTTTTATACAAAAAACATCCAAAATGGTTTATTTTTCGCACTAATTAGCAACCTTATGTGTATTATCATCGATAGAAGCTATTTTATGTCCATTCTGGATTAACCAGAAGCCCAGCCCGAACATATTAATGAGCAGTCTTTTCTGAGGACGTTTTTTAGGTCAGGTTACCGTGACCATTTTTTCTATTTATAAACATTTCCTTTACTTTTAATTACGACTGACCTATTTGAAAATTCATTATTGATTTGAAATCAAATTAATTATAGAGCTAAGTCTCATGGGCTATTTTTAATTAATTTAAAACCTCAAGCATGTCGCATTATGTGACTTCAGATTCGTGACCGATCCTGCGGTCACATAATGCAGGACGACAAGTCACTATATGTCGGAAAAATATAAGGCTTAGTTTATAATGTTATTTTTTAAACTTCCATCAGTATAACGAGTGTAAAATAACACACATAACTAATTATAGTTATTAGTGCGGGAAAATTCAGATTCAGATTGACAACTGTACCACATAACCCCTTGGCTACCACCGCAACAACAAAAAAATATACTACTTAATATTATTTAAGTCCACCATGTAAATACATCCTTATAATTTTAGGCCGCCATTGTATGACTGTCCCCTCTATTTTAATGCAATTAAATCTATCGTATCAGATAATTTATTATATTTTTAATAAAAAATAGGCAGAATTATGTTCACATCAAAGTTATTAATATATTTAAAAGCAACATGTACTAAGTAAAGGTTCAAAGTTTATGAGTAAAATAGAAATATAACTTAGTAAAACGACAAAAAGTCACATAATGAAATAAAATGAATCATTATTTATTAATCTTCGAAGCTTAGGGCTATTTTCTTTTATTCATCTACGAACTATATTAATCCTTAGTTTAAAAAAATAAAAAACCAATCGTTAATGTTTACATTTAATTTTTTAGTTGCGTTTAAAGCTGGTCACGAACGGAAACCTATTTCCCTACAAGATTCACTTATTTCAATATTATAGGGAAAATACCTTGATTTTCCCGTCTTTTTTCATGTTTATGTATAATAAACTATGTTTTCTATTATATTATGTTCAAATTTCGAAAAAAAAGCATGTTAAAAAAAAAGTCTATTTTCTGAACATGGTAGATACACATTTTTTTTTTAAAATGCCCAGTTACAGTAATTTTGTAAAATCATCGAGTCAACATAATATCGACAGCATTAATATGTTTGACACTAAAAAAAAGCGCTAAATAGTTAATACAGTTATTTTTCAGGTAATCGGAATATATAAAATAGAAATAAGTAGAAAAAGGCTGAGATTTAACGCACTGACGTTGCTCAGTGACATTATGACGTCACGGCTTGCATTATTTCATAGAGTCGTGACGTAGCGCGTCCCACCAACAACTTAGTCGTTGATTGTAGATATAGAAATATGTATGTATATGTATTTTCATCCGAGCCATAAAGTGTAGGTAGATACCTACTTGAAGAGTAAAAGTTAGAAATGGTTTCACTAAACTCTAAAATATAATATAATATTACAGGGCATAAAAGCAGCTATTTACTCATGTTTTTCATAAAGACTGAAATAAAAGTCAATTAACTCACGGACAATACAAGAACTTTTGATGTTTCTCTATTCAGGATGAAAGCGTTGACATTTGACATTCGAAATTCAAATATTCCGAAATTAATATTCGACTACCCGCAAAAGAACAAACGACTTAAAAACTTCAGTTGATTATCATCGGTTGAACGAGACGGTGGGATCAGGCGTGTTTGGTCACATTCGCAAATTGACATTGAAAAAAAAACGCAGATTGTTATAATAGCAAAATTTCATAGTAGCAACATTTCACAGTAGCAATTTGTCATTGTAGGAAATCGTCATAGTAGCAAAACTAAATTTCATCCTTAGATACTCCAATTTTCATACATTATTTTTTAAAATTTTGGTACTCTGCCGATTTTCAACAAGGACGCTATTTGCGAAGGTGACAAATTGTCACTACGACATTTTGCTTCTATGACAATGCGTTTTTTCTATTTACGAATGTGATCAACTGAGCTTATTATTATTTTAGATTATATGGGTTATCGCCTACCCAAAAAGTCACATTGACAGTTAGCAGTTTTTTTTGTTTTTTTTCCTTAGGTGACCAAACATGTCTGATCCGACGGGTGTCAGCGGCACGCAAGGTCGGATTCCTACTCGCAATAGCAGTGAGATAACCTTCGACAAAGGCAAAGGATGCTACTGTGACAATTTCCGACTGTGACATTTTGCTTCTATAATAATAATAATCATTGGGGTTTATACTCCAACAGAACAGGTTACTCTTCTTACACTGTCACAGTTAAATCACAATTTATTCATTATTAATTTTGGTTTACTATGATAATCTGCGTTTTTATTGTATAAATTTTAGAATGTGACGAAATACGCCTGGTTGTACGGGTGTCAGCGGCACGCAAGGTCGGTTTCCTACTCGTAATAGTTGTGAGAAACCTTCGATAAACAAAGGGCTGTGGCAAAGGGTTCTCGCGCTTCCGCCCGGCGTCGTTTCCGGCAGCCACTTCCTGCCTCCCTTCCCTTCCCTACCCTGCCGTGCTCCCTGTTCATCCATTTCTCGCAGGATCCCGGGAGGCTGCCTGCTTCACTAAACACTATAGGATAGCCGCAGTAAGAAATATTTGAAAATTTATTCTGGGAGCGATAGTGACCAAGGGGTTACGTTGTGCAGTTGTCACACTGGATTACTGTGTTCGAATCCCGGCGCCGCACCAATGACTATAGATAACACTTTAAATGTTTTTTTTTTATGTTTTGCTTTTTCCTTTTATTATTTTGTACCTAGTTAAGTTTGATATAATCATCTTGTCATGTATGTAATCTATGTTGTCGTAGAATAAATTTTTCTTCTTTCTTTCTATTGCACATAAAAAAATACAAACAATATACAGCATTAAATACATTTGAAATTGAACAGTGTTACAATTGGCGGTCTTACCGCTAATAGCGATCTCTTCCAGACAACCAAGCAGGAAAGGAAATATATATGTTTTAGAATGACGAAAAAAATATATAATGAGATATATGTATAATTGTTGGTTTTTTGGTGTGATATATAATGAGTTATGTGCGGTTTTTCCACTCGCTATAATGGTGGTAAGATTCTGTTCACCCACTGGACAAAACCGTGTCACCAAGCGGTCATTGTCACCGTTTTCCGGCATGATGTTCAGTGAAGCCAGGGAGGGATTTATCCCGCCTTCTAGGCCTGGTCTGTGACCATTTACGATCGCATCGTTGCTTATCATCACGCGAGATCGTGGTTAAAGGCTAACCTTTATTAAATGAACAAACTAAACAATCAGATCAATTCGTTTTGAGGAAATGCCAGAATATATTATATAAAAGAACGGGCTCAGTGGCGCGTTTTAGGAGAGGCCTATGTCCAGCAGTGGACGAATACGGGCTGATGATGATGATGATTATATAAAACGGCTCTGAAATTTATTTTATTTTACAATTTTGGAAAAACTTACATCTAGGTCTTATAATAAAGGTACTAAAACATTGTTACATTGTTGAAGGACACTTACAAGTTTCCACATATCGCACCTCTCGAGGAAGAAAGAATTAACCCTAATTGTGACTTTTTATTTTTATTGCATAATAAAATCAAGAAAAATCCGATACATATTGTCTATTTTTTTCATAAATTTATCTCAAAAAATGAGGGAATTATTAAAAAAAAACTAAACTTGTACGACACTGGAATCAAATAAAATTACTCTATAAAACTGTAGTTAATTACTTTTGCGACCACACTATTTACTAGTTTTCCAGGGCAATAACATCATAAATACACTTACGTCAATATTGTACGAACATTTTTACAAATATCTTTAGATAACTACAGATAACTCCTTTTAAAAGAAATTTTCGTAAATATATCGTCGTGCAATTACAGTTACCCCATTCTTCTACGAAACATTTATCAGCCTTTATTACTTTAACTACTAGTTACTCACTTCTTTCACGAAACTTTAGTCAGAATTAAAATAAATAAGTCTAATTGTTTACATTTTTTATTATGAAATAGTTGTATAGAGATTGGTTTTAATGTTTTTGGAGTCCAGCAGCACACGTATCTGTGTAGCCAGTTATGTAAACTGGGTATCGTTACACTCAACGCAGATCATAGTTACTCATTCTGCCTTGCTTCAGCTTGAAATCTGGAGAGTAGCGGGATTTAAGGCAAATGATGAGCTAACCAGTCATGAAAGAAAGTCTCGGCATGCAAGATCGTACCCGTTAGCGACTGGATGCATAAGAGGACCCAACGGACATCCCGGAGGGTTCGAGTGACCTCGCAATTCTCACTCTAGTTTCTCTCGGTTGACGTAGTATAAGTTTGGATTTCTAATGACCTGTAGCTAAAGATCTTGTTCCACTTCAGTTTCTGTGTACCGTGTCACTCTATAAATCTTTAAATAACTAAGAGAACGGTTTCACAGCTTCAGAAATTCCTTTCTCTAAAAGTGCGACTCTCCAACTTTCAACGTCTGCACTCAAATTTACCACTACCACCACTACTTTGAATCTGAAACCCCGCTCTCTTGTTCTTTATGGAGAAGTAAATAGGTTTGCCGTCAGATGTGTATTTGTCAGATTAAGAGCGAGGCCCCATTAGTGCGTTGCGCTGCGTTGCGTCGTCGCAGCGTCGTCGCTGCTTCGTTTTCCATACATTTTTTATGACATGCCCCATTAGTCCGTTGCGTCGTCGCGCGCGACGTTTCAACGGATCGACGGACAAGAGACGAAGCGGGAGGGAGGGTGATGCGCTGCGTTGTCGGAGCTCCGCGGCGACGACGGACAGTGATGCACTGCTAGAGGAGGAAACGCAGCTGCGTCGGCATGCATACCCTCTTGCGTTGCGTTGGCGTAGCGTCAACGCAACACAGGTGTGGCATACAATGCGTTGTTCCGTTGCGATGACGCGACGCAACGCAGCGCAACGCACAAATGGGGCCTCGCTCTAACCGGAGGCTCACTTGAAAACAAATTCAAGCCACATGTGTGGGATGCATTTACGCCCGTGATGAACTCGACAGTTTAAATGGCTCTCTTTTTACGGAATCATAGCGTCTGAATACTTCTGGCCTCCTTCAATGTTTGATATATCTGGTTATAATTATTAATCAGAGGTTCATAGAACGCAGTGAAATCATGTGAATATGCTGGCGTCCAACCGGAATACCTGCGATAGTGTTAAAGACATGTGCACCAGGGCTCACTCCGATTTTGACTAGCCTTCAGCATTATACGCCAACGTGCAGCCAGTTTTCAAAAAAAGGCAGTTGTGGCCCTTCTGGCCCTTCCAACCACTGGCATATCTCAGTCACGTTCATGTAATGGAGCATCAGTCTCGACGAATGATCTCCTGTGTGCTCAACAATTCGGGTTTTGTCGTGGTAAATCTACTGTTGATCTGTTTTGCATATCACTCACTTCTTGGGTAAGCAGATAACATCTAGCGGTAGAGCCAATAGAGACGAAAAGAAAAACGATGAAGAGAAGTCATTTACTGTTAAAAGATTTTTATTTAATGATACTTCTCCTTTCCGTATTGTATGTTTGTCGATAGCTAATCACTTTTAGATACTGGGAATTCCTCTTATTTTTGCCTTTTACTTCTGTGATTACATCAAGTCTAAGACTCAATTGACTGTCAGGAAGTTGGGTATTTTGGCAAAGGTGCAATATTACTTCACTCGGGACATTTGCTTATCTCTATCATATAGCCGATCGTATATCTATAGAATATTGTTTTCGTCTTTGGGATGATACTGCCAAATACCAGTTTCAGGTTCTGGAGTCGATTCAGGGGAGCGCCAAAAGGCTCGTGAGTGACCAAACGCTAGTGCATTCTAAGAGTTTTGAACACTGTAGAAGAGTCACCCCTTCTAACCGATTTATTAAGATTCGTTTCGGTGAGTGGCGCAGGAATTACACAAACTAATCCTATCCCGCTCGTTCCCGCCGTTCATAAAGCCAGTTTCAACTTCGGAAGTCACGGTTTCCAGCAATGCGGCATCCATTCCTTGTGGCGCAATATCTAATCGTATTTGAAACACTTTGCAGTGATTCGTATTTCCTTGTGTCATAGACTTTGTTTTTACTCAAAAAATGTTTGAAATTGGTTTAATCATCATTAGTCATACTTCATAAATGAAAAACAATGTTATAATTTAATAAAAAGACATAATTATGACACTTCTCCTGTCATAATACTAAACTTAATCATTGAATACAAATGTATGAATGGATGAATATTTCTAATTTATTTGCGCCAAAACGTCTGAGTGGATCTAGATGAAATTTTGCACAGATATACAATATATCCTGAAATATTACTTAGTTTACTTTTAAAGCTGTAATACTACTCAACATAGCTGGTATTAAATTTATTACGAAACCTTTATGATTTTTGGTATAGTACAACAAAAGCTACCTTAAAATACACAATCAGTAATATTTACAAGATCTTTCTACAAAATTTAAATAAGTTAAAAGTTTTACACATAAATCCCTTATACTGGAGTCATTTAAAGGCTGTTTTTTATTTTGTAATTTCTTTTGTACTAAGAAACGACTAATATTTTACAAAATAAATGATTGGAATAACGTAATATGTCAACATACGCGAAAACTGTCTGTGATTTTTTTCGTTTAAAAAAGCGCTTACTTGAAATACATTATTTATCTGAATATATTTTTCGAAGAAAAAGGATGCAATTTATTTTACGCAAAAAAACCGAAACGAAGTTTTCGTGGAAAAACGTCGTAAATCATACTTACGCGTGGAGTTTGTAACGCTACCACACGCTCAGAAAGTCGTATCTTCAGTTATGTCAGCATTATAGTTTCCGTTCCATGTTAGTAAAGTAGTATTTCTGTTAACTACATAAATTAATGAATATGTGTCGCTGAAAATTAGCGTAAAGCTATTTTTTAAGATTTACTCCATGACGATTAATTAAATTGCAAATTGAAATACATAGGCCAATCGAGGTTAATTTTTGCTATTTTTTGCTATATACTAAATTTTTCTCAGATTGCCGATGATTTTTTAAATCAGTTTTTTGTTGCTCCTGTAAAGTTGGTGTTTTTCAGTTACGACTTTCTTCCTCGGGGGGTGCGATATAGGCGACAGAATATTCACAACAAATTCAACAAATCACAAAATTTGTTATATATATGTAGGTTTGGAAGCCTCAAAGGATTGTCCCATGTAAATTTCTGGTAATTCCAATAATATTACACACATACATAATACATATCTATCGAAATGATAACTTCCTTTTTTAATGTTGGCGAAAAAGGATGGTTCCGGTACAGAGTTGCTACCAAATGGATTTTCTATGTAAATGTAAAAAGTTCCAATTTCCGCTTGGACCAACCATTTTATTACATACGAGTACATACATACTTCATTTTTATCATCCGTTTCTTTTTACTATATTTAAATTCTTTCGTACAGTTTTTGAAACTATCTTACTTGTTTTATTTTACACAGCGGTAAAAATATTAGCAACTGAAGTAGGTATTTACTTCTTATCTAGTTTTATGTGACTGATGATGATCTTATAGTATGTTATTTAAAGACTTGTAGTCACTGACGTCTTGGTCTTAAATATAGAGACGGACTTTCTTTCGGGATTTTTTTTCACATATTTTGGTATACATATTTTGGTGTTTCATGTGCGATTTTTCCACTCGCTATACTGGTCGGCTTCGGCCGTGGGTAGTTACCCACTGGACAAAACCGTGTCCGCCAAGAGGTCATTGTGACCGTGTTCCGTAAAGCCAGGGATTTATCCCGCCTTCTAGGTGTAGTCTGCTGCCATCTACAGACGCGAGCTTAACATCATGCGAGATCGTGGTCAAAAGTTTACCTATAATGAATAATATTTTTTAAAGTGTTGTCAAGTAAACTATATATAAATCTTCCATACTGGATCTACGTACACTGCCTCAGCTGATGTTTTTTTTCGGCGTTGCTTTCAGTCGGTAATGGTAAGTGCTTTGTCATTGCAACACACGCTGCTCGCCGG
Source organism: Hemithea aestivaria (assembly GCA_947507615.1). NCBI lineage: Eukaryota > Metazoa > Arthropoda > Insecta > Lepidoptera > Geometridae > Hemithea > Hemithea aestivaria. The sequence goes on along the minus strand of OX382333.1, from coordinate 16,185,000 downwards.
TCGAATGTGGCGCTTTGGAAATATCTAGGGAATATGATACTATTTCTTAGAGAATTCTTCCTACAACTTATTACATACAAATACTGATTGAAAAGGGTAACAAAGCGACAGCTACTACAAGAATAAAGAATACATGTATGATACTACAAAATTACATACACATGCAAATTTTATCTAGTCGTACAATTATTACCTACATTTAAATACATTGACATAATATTATGTTCCGATACGATATTCAGTGAAGCCAGGGATGGATTTATAACCTAAATCATAATTCTTACTGTTAGGCTCTTGATTTCACTCGTCACTCATTGCCAAAAAAAAATCACTTCATATTTATTCAACAAATATTTAAAATACTTCAAATAGCATAAAAAGGTAAAAGTCGATGCCAAACAGAGCCGAGATTCACGTAATATGATGGATTTGTTGTGTGTTTGTATGACACGTCGGACCCACATCTCGATCCTTTATCCCGGAATCATTCGTGGACGTGCCTAACAATACTTATATTACCGGGATTCTGAGAAACTGTAGGGATACAGGGAGCATCTGAGATTGCAGGTATTTCAAATCGTTCAAGGTTAAGAAGATTTTAAACTTTGACATTCTCAAAAAATGGATACTCGAAAAATAATCATATAATCTCAATTCAAATAAAAAATTCTTAAACCAAAATCCTTGTAAAAACTGAACCTGTGTAATAAATAAGAACTTAATATTTAAACAATTCAATTTTTTCATTTACAAAAAACAAAAACGACAAACTCTAAGATTACAAACGAACTCATAGCTTTATATAATTTTTCCGTAAAAAGGCTGTATAATATTATTATTGATTAAAAATTTGTTAAAATCCTGTAATGGTAAATCAATTGGAGGTAGATACTTTTTGTATCAGCATAAAAATATAACAAATGGTCTAGAAAATCAAAGGTCTATCTACTCGTATATCCAGTGTCACAAATATGCACAATTCACGCCATGAATTCCAGCGATATAACTATAGGTTATACCTCTGTAGTCCACAAATCTCGACGCGGACGGCGGTTATAGCGTTTTTAGCATTCAACACTTCAACATTAATTCTGAAGCAAACCGGCGTGAGCTAGGTTATGTCCGTTGCTGTTTTTAGGTGAATGTGGATATACATATAATATTATTATTGTACGCAGTAAGGACTATTTAGGTAAGGAATAGAATAGAATAGAAATACTCTTTATTGTGTATCCAATTTAACAAGACAGAGGACTGTTTAGTAGGTAAAAAACATAGTGTAACGTGGGGTATTCAGTAAGAATTGTTGGTGCAGTGTACCTAGAATTTTACACTATTTGTGAAATCCTTGATAGGACTGTATATCATAACTTAGATCGTCTTACTCGTCTTTAAATAAAAGTCACTTTTTATTGGGTTTTGAAATTGTGCCATTACAGTTTTAGTACTATTTTTTTACACGTTTACTTGCGAAAATTTACATCAAAAGTGCTACAATTGGCAGTCTTGTCGCTAATAGCGATCACTTTTATTTCTTGACTCCTAAAGCTGGACCGATTTTTATCTGAAATTCAGTGTGTAGCTTTGACTATAAAATACATTTTTAAAATTGTGCCGGAAGAAAATAAAAATGAAATACCTAGTAAATTCTCACGCCTGTTTAAATATATGTAGATACCTACAAGTTTTCTTTCTAAAAAATCAAAAAATATGAAAACACATAGTGTTTATTCAGAGACTATGAAAACTCCATTAATATAAACCATTACTTTAATGAAGCTGGCCAAATGGTCTGTAAATGGAACTATTCGTTATTATGATATTTAAACGGATGCACTCCGCTTTTATAGTCGATCCCCGGCGACCAGTTTTCAAACATTGTGTGCCCTTTTCTTCGCTATAATGAGTCGGCTAATGTTTAAGTAGGTAGACACTAGCGACCTCTCGTGTTTAGGAAAATAACTATTCTTGTAATTGAAAAAGTTGAGTATTGCAAAGATCTTTCTAGAAGTATCTTTATTTAATCAAGTAATTAGTCACGTTTTCATTGCAAGTTACTTCCAGTGTTATATTGTTAAAAAAAACCACTTTCCGCACACTCAGGAAATAGTTTCTATTCTTTGCTTAGGGCGTGTTCCGACGAACCAATCTGACCTAGCATAGAGTCAGCCTTACACCCGCACAAAATTTGGAGGGCAGCAAATTCTTTACCATGCATTAATTTGTTTCTGGCATCTCTAGGGTGATAAAGGCTATAATGACCATTATCTACCATTATAACATATTATTAGAATTTCCTTTCCTGCTTGTTACCCTAAAGACAGCAGCACCCAGACATCACACCAATATGCATTGTAGTAACGCAGTAGTGTACGGTCAGCGAGCGGACATGACCGATGGCCGGACGCCGGACGCGGCGCGCATTCGTCACCGGGCGGACAACGCGGCCGGACTACGTGCTCGCTTTACTTTATACTACATGTCATAACGTATGGGGATTGTGGATGTTAATGTTTACATAGTTTGAATATTCCTAGATATAATAGGTGCTTTGCCGAGTTTACATCTATTCCTTCAACTGGAACTAGTAACATTTTCATAACTTATATACATACATAATACACACTTACAAAGACTACTGGGACTAGTAACTTTTTCATAACTTATATACATAATACAAACTTTTGCATTTTAAATATTATTGTGATTCTAGAATACACATATAGGCTAACTTTTCACTAAGTAAACCTGCCACAGCTAGTACACAGATTTTATAAATTGAATAAGTTGATACCACGGAAAACAAAAAAATATACTCGGGTACTTTTAAAAGTGTTCTTAATTGGCATTTTCTTAGGTATATTCAAATTTTTTTTTGCCAGTCGTTCCCAAATACAGTTCGAGTTCCCATAGTAGCGTCAGCACCATTACACCGGCCCACTATTCGTTTTGCACATCACATTAAGCCCGCCGTTGCCGACACTACCGATGTTACTATGATGTATACTGTTTTTGCTGACGTTACAAATGGAAGCATTTGTTATCGTCCGAAATTATTACATTCATTTGGTGTGATAATGGGGAAGGATGCACGATTTTTTTCTTTGTTATAAGAATATTATTATAAATAATATATTACAATTTCTAATTATTACTTTGTCTCAGAGTCTAGTTATTGCATAGAACTTATTGAAGACCTAGGTAATGCTGTAGAATAGAATAGAAAACTCTTTATTGCACACCACAAATACAATAATAGATTTAAAGACGATGGCCGGTACACATTAGCTTTAATATGTTTTTGTTGAAGCAAAACTTCTTTAGGCGCGACTAGGGAGTAACTCAGATTTTTTTTCTGACGGAAGTAACGCTTACTTTTTTTTTTCTGACGGAAGTAACGCTTACTATAGTCTGTGTAGTTTCCGCCATTTAAAAATAATAATTCTGATTGGTTGTAAGTATATGTCATATACTATGGTCTGTCTAATTTCTTTTTTTTTTTTAATAATATGGCAACATGTGCATTTTGCCAGTGTCGAGTAAAATTCGTGAATGTTCACGGGATATTAAATTGAAGTTTTACTTCAATCGCGCGTAAAGGTTACACGCACACACTTTTTTAAAGTATTTTTTCTCACATATTTTAGCCATAACACTTATTTAAACATTATCAAGGCGTAAGCGGCACAGATACTTAATTTAATGCATCATCTTGTTTAGGGCATTTAAAAATCTTTCTATAAGTGCTATTTTTAATATAGTTTGAGTTCTGATAAAAAGGGGTGACAATATTAAAAGTGGAAATGAATACGTAACCAATTTTCATAAATATATATTTGTCGAATTCATCACATAAACAAATAGAAATATATATTATATCGTTAAAAATTGATATCCGAGTGAAACGCTCAAAATAGGCATAACGTTAGAAATGTCCATCAAACCCAATTAGTGGCGGTTTGATGAAGGTTACTGATATTATATTTATGGACACTACCGTCCTCAACTCATGGCCCTAATCTAAATCTATACACTATCTATTATTGTACCACTATCTATTATTATTGTTCCACTATCTATTATTGTACTACATCTATCGTGTCAAATAAATAAAATAAAAAAATATTTCAGGACATTTCACACAGCGCCACCTAACCCCATGCTAAGCAACTCAATGCTTGTGTTATGGTGGTTAGGATAACGGATATAATACTTATATACTTTTCTTATGTAAATACATACTTATAATAGATACAGAAAGCCACCCAGACCAGAAACAAATATCTGTGGATCACACAAACATTTGTCCTATGCGGTAATCGAACCCGCAGCCATCTGCGTTGCAGGCGGGTATTAGCCCACCGCGCCACATAGGTCGTCAAATAATGTACTATGTTACCGGGAGTAGACTTCCTTTGCAGGAGGTCGACTAGGTGGGTACCCCAACAGTGCTAGTAATTCTACCGCCTGAGCAGTGATGTCCAAACATTACTGTGCTTCGGTAGGAGGGCACTGTAGCCAGTGAAATTACTGAGCTGAAGAGTCTTAACATCTTATGACTCTCAAGTAAGAAGCGTTGGCGCCGTGCGCTCGATAGCACTGTACTAATTATGGGCAGCGTTATATCTTACCTTTAGGCTTGCTGGTCTTCTTACTTCGTTGTATAAAAAAAATGTTATTTAGGTATCTATTAGTCATTAGCTACGCCCAGCGGTTTTACCCGTTGTACCGCTACCGCCGCCCGCCGTCCCTATAAATTATTCCCGGGCTATTTCGTGGCAGCTTTCTCTATACCTAATTTCAGTTCAATCGGTCCACCCGCTTAGGCGTGAAAGAGTAACAAACATACATCCAGACATCCTTACAAACTTTCTTACAAAATTTCACATTTATAATACATATTAGTAAGATTAAAAAAAAATGTGGTGCTATTACTTTCATAACCCACAAAACAAAAAATCGGTATGTATCTTTTAAACGATGATATTATTTTATGAAACTTTAAAAAATCTCAGTTATGAGAATAATCTATTTTAGATGTCAGTATTTAAAAACATCTTAAATGAATGTCTTTTGTATCACGCTTTTGTATTATGCAACGAATTGATTCTTTTTTGGAATGCCAAGCTTGCCTTTAATTAAATTTATGTTAAACTACTGTACCTACTGAATTTCTTGAAAAAAATATGACTCTAGTACGCCCAACTCTAATGTACATACGTACCTACTTGTATACATAGTAACAACAAATCCCTGTTTGTGAGTGTTTGTTTTTAAAATGACAGCCCCCTTGTTAAATAAATTAAATTGAAACTATTCCAACGTGACAAGAAATTAATTAACACCTTTTTCCTTCGTCCAATAGCCGTCACCGGTGATATTCGGTTTTATCCGGGACAATATAGAGTCGGACCCGGACAATATGCAAGCCGGGACAATGCCGGGCCGGTTTTAAACCGGACTACGGCTTCCGTGGACATGTAGTATTCAATTAGATTCGGAACCGGACGTCCACGGCTCCTGACATATTGAATTTCAGTCACCATCGGGTGACATACCTACTGTAAAGGTAGTAGGTAAAGTTACTATTTGTGCTTGGACGAAATACTTGGTATATTAATACAATAACAAGACTACAAACCGGGGTTCATATCTTATTGTGCCATTTTTAAGCAAACGGGGGGCCGTTTTAGGGAGGTCTTTGCCCTGCAATGGTATAAAATGCCTGTAAAGTAAAAATTAAAAATCATATTTTAGTAAAAGTCCTCTAAAATACACATCCAACTAATATATACGTATTATGTACACGATATGTGATTGAAACCGTGCGAGTAGTAGAACTGCATTGTATTCTCTGTGAGCTTGGATAAGAGGCGACGATCCGGCACAAAGGGATTTAGTTTACGCCAGATAATATCGACTATTGGTAAATGTCAATATTAAATTCACGTGTAGTCGGTAATTGAAATTCCGCACAATGGAGCCATGTTGAATTATTTGAGGAACGCTTTGGATAATGTAAATACATTATAGGTTTGTAGTTTGTACCTACCTGCCTCTCGGAAAAGGGTTCGATCGGAACTAATTGGAGTTCGGAGTATATAGTATGTAATTGATGAAATTATTAATAATTATTTAGGTATGTTAAAGTAAAGTAATAAGGGTATTTCCAAAACATAACCTGTTGTGTAGATTACTTAAAATACTCGGCATATTAACAAAGTAAAACTTTTTAAATTAAATAAAACATGTCTGATATATAATGCACAAATTGATGACGTCATAGAATGCTACTTGGCTGTAACATTTTAAAACAAGACGTAGTGCATTCTCATGAAAAAACTCATCATAACCTGTATATCATACCATTTTCATACTTCTTACTTACAATTATAATAAGTAAGCCTTCGAACACGTTAATGGCGATGATGGCAAAAATCGCAACAGACTAATATAGACTATGGGGTATATTTCTCGATGGATTCACTGTAAAATTTAACACATATCTGCGTGTTACACAAAGGTGACATCGTGTGCATCCCGTTCATTCACAGGCACAAAAACCTATATTTTCAATTAAGCCTTGCGTGAGAGCAAACCAACATAAAATATATATTTCACCCATTCAACCATTGATGGCTTAATAAAGATGTTTACCTCGTAAAAAATATGTTATAAATTACCTCATAAATCTATGAAAACATAAGTACATAAAGCTATTAATTCGATCGTAAATTATCATCACAATACGGCATTACCCATAATAATTTTCATTAAGGTCCAAATACTATCTCATAATATAAAGTTTGTAAGTAAACACCTTTAATTTATGAGTGTTTTTGAGGCCACAAAAATAATTATCAATTCTCCCCTTTTGGCTATGTAATGGCATAATAAATCCAGTGGTAGGCAACATCAAGATTTACAATTTCCGAGGGGGTGTGGGGAGGTAACGGGGTTGTACTAATCGGCAAACTTACGCGCTCCGAAATGTGCGGGGGGTAATTGAACGAGTAGGCCGACTCAGGTGCTCGAATGTACCTACCAAACTAGGAAAAGGGTAAATTATTGCTTACTGCGCCCCGTCGCTCCATTGAAAAGCGCAGAATCTGCTTCCTATTGGGGCGTTTATATTTTACGAAATGGCAATCAGATAAGAATTACTTGTATTTCTCATTGCATCCTTGTATTTAAAAAACTTGATGTAAGATCCTAGATGGTAAAAGTATGTTGTACGAATAAATGTACTATAATTACTTATCTTAGTAGTAAAAGGAACCTATGTTCCAAATCTCATCATTCTAGGATATCTATTTGGGCGTAGCAAATAATAGAAATTACGGAATACATAAAACCATCCATAATTAACTTGACCGCAAGCCTAGCTCACTATTTAGCATAAATAAACGAATAATACGCACATGTCGGCCATAAGCCAGCTAATCTGTACACCTGAACCAAACTAGAAACATTATATAAATAAAAGCAATTAGTAATTAGCATAATTTGAATGGCGACTCGCAATTATGTGCTCTGGATGGCGTGCGGGGTTCGCATGTGTGTTAATAACGGTATTAAAGGTTCGTAACACATCACTAGCTTCACTATATATCATTTTGCAAACTATTTTTATACCAAGAAGTAAGAAGACGAGCAAGACGCTCTGAGGATGGTAAGAGATAACGCTGCCCATAATCAGTACAGTGCTACCCAGGATTTCACAATAATGTAAAATTCTAGATTCACTGCACCAACGCTTCTTACTCTTCAGTCCAGTAATTTCACTAGCTACAGTGCTCTCTTACCAAAGCACAGTTAAAAAACAAACTGTGCAACTATTGCAACAGGAACTTAGGGCTTTTTGCCTATCGCCCACCAGTGGGCGTATCATTATTAAACGACAAAAATAAAATTTTCTTCGAGTCATAGAGCGGTAAAGTTTTTTAAGGCATTTTTCAAATTTATCGCATAATACACTCGTTACATGGTGAATTTAGAAAACTTACAAGAAAGGTATTATTTTCTTTGAGCTAAAGTCTGATATACATATACACATATAATTATACATTGGTAAATAAATAAAAAGCTTGGACCTCTAGATTCTAGAGTATACGAGTGTTGAATACTTTTCGCAGTCATTACGACTGACATGTCACGCAGTATAATATGAAAAGAAATATCCGCAAGTTCCACACTGGGAGTATCTGAGAGCAAACAGTCAGAGCTGCCAATACCCCTTTTGTCCCTCACGAGGTACACGCAAAAGGTTTCCGAGTAGGCAATAGATCACCGCTCACTGTTGACTCCGGGCTAAAGTATAAGTTATTTATTTCTTGTCGATTCGGACGACGTTGAGTGATCGCGACCGAGGCGTTTTCGAGGACGCGTGGATTTTGTGCCACTATTGCCCTTTCTGTACTGTTGAAATAAACAGACACTGCACTTCAAAGCTTAGGCTACCGTTACCTACTGTAGCCAGCGAATGGCAAGGCGTGTTTTTCACTTCTCTTTCATACTTTGCTTACAACGCATTTCTTCGTTTACAGATGTTAGTTTGTGTGCTTATTTAGATGCTCGCTCGCTGGCGGTAAGGCCTGCACTTTAAATATCGCTGAGTCACTGTGAAATTTATGTCCAAATCTTATCGTCAAAAGGGTACTTGAGTATCTTCAAGGCACGAGTGAATATAAGGTAGATATGGTTCTAACCATCTTACGTGATCCATCGTCAACCGCATTTGCAAAAAAAAAGCTTTGACAAACATCGCAAATTTTCGACATTAACAGATTCAAATATGTACTTGATGAATGGTTTTAAATAAACTATAGTTTTAAATAAACTATAATTACTTCACTTTTCTTTTACAGTGTGCGATATCACTTACATTACAGTCTATGGTCGAATCCGTTTGAGAGGACGCGTTTTGTGCCTCCATTGCCCTTTCTATTTGTCTGGTCTCGTGATATGTGGTCTCTTGATTGGAGACGACCTCTGCTTAAAGATTTATCGGGATTATGTCAAGGATTTATTGACCTCTGTAAGAGAAACAACTGCGTCGTATTGTGGTCAGTTCTTGTATTTTAAATGCAGTAAAATGCAATTAATAAAATTATGATATGATTGAAAATGAATTTAGGCACGTCCTTAGGTACCTAATCATTAATATCATTAATACCAAGATCATTAATATTAGTGTGCAACTGTGCAACAACTTCGACCTAGTGGGGGGTCGTTAACGATTTTTGGGTTAACGCAACGAAGCCGTTAAATTCATCATGTTAACCTGTTAAAAAGCCGTTAACATTATTAACAGGTTTTCATTAATGTAACAGATTTGTACCAACGGCAACGTAGCAGTTAATAGATCTCTCACTCTCGCTCGTACAATTTTAAGCTAGCGGCGTCTCGCTCGCTCACATAGGCGCCCTCGCGTCCACTCGGCATATTCCGTTTCTATTCGTTCTTTCAACGCAGAAGAAATAGATAATTTTAGCTGGTTTTGCGTTAGCAGCTTCAGATTACGTTAGCGACTTTCAGTTTAAAGACATTTATTCCTCATTAAGACATACATTGGTAGTCACTTACATGAGAAACATTTAAAGTAAAAGTATGAAATAACATTATTGATTCGTCGTTCTTAGTCTTAAGTTAATTTTAACAATGGATAGAAAAAAACACAAATGCTAAATTAAGTTAACAAAATATGAGGGTAGGTAAAAAACAATTTTGAGTAATTAAAATATTAAGAATTCATTTTGAATACATGTTCCGCTAATTTTGATTTGAAAATTTGCAGTGAGTTAGAGTTTCTAATTACAGATGGTAACTTGTTGTAAAGCTGTGCACCTTCGTAGGTGATCATTTTTTGTCCATAATTAGTGCGCGTCTTTGGAAGTACCAACAGACTCGCGCGACGGCTGCTTCGCTTGGTAACTTGGCGCACGAATTTGAATGTCAAACTAGTATGGAGAGAGCTTTTTAATAGTTTATAAATTAATATGCAAGTGTGATATGTGTGTAATTGTTTTATGTTCATTATTTTAGTGTCGCTATAGATTTTGTTAGTAGGAGTTAAAAATGGATATCGAAAAAGTATTTTGATTATTTTACTTACGACTTTTGAATACCTTTTCGTTGAGATAATAAAAAAAAGCGCATTGCCAAAATCGTTGAATGACACAGTTGATAGATTTAGCGGGTTTTGCAGTAAACAAAAAGCTGTTAATTCGTTAACATTAGATTAAAAGTTAAAAAAAGCCGTTCGTTGAATTAACGCCCACTCCTACTTCGACCACGTCTTCATTTACCAACAGGTGAGCTGTGATCAAACGCTGCCTATCAAACATTTTTAATTTATTATATAATAATATTTGACATACTTTAAACTTTGCAATTTTATTACAACTGTATTAAAACCGCAAAACACAAAGGTCAAAATATTAAAAACGCAAAGGTCAAACTTTTTTATGATTCGAAAATAATTGAATGGAATTGAAAAAGGTGAAAATTTCACTTGTTCCGTCATATACGAGTATAAATCAAATAAAAAAGTATTTCAAGCTAACGCTGGTGATTTTCGGAGTGAACGCGTAATAAGACTCTTACGTAATTCACAACCATTATTCGGAAGCTTATTGCATAAAAACGTCTATTCGGCACCTCGCTGCCTACCGAACCCTACCCAAATAGTTGTAAACTTGCGCGACCTTGAGTTCAACCGCTTCTAGGGAGTCACATTACTGTATATCTTTTTACCGTGACTAGAGTTCTATTAGAAATGCGACATCGCTACCAGCGTAATATTATAATGCCCATTATGTAGTATAATATAATATCAGGCTGGCAACTAGTAAGGCCGTCAGTATCAATTTGCTTTCGCCTTGAAACGTCTAAATGACGTCACGGACAATTTCCTAAATTGCTCTTTTCGCTCGCGAAGTATTGTTCATGTTCAGTCTTTTAACTTTTACTGTTGCCATGTTATTATATTTGTGAAATAATATTTTAGAACCCAGTTGGCGTAAAATGCGCGCTTTTTACAACGATAAATGTGGGTTATTATTGTGAAGTTTAGTTTTAGTTTTATTTGAATTTTAACGACGTCACGTGACGTAACACGCTCCTATTGGTTGAAATTATATTCTAAAGTGTGGCGGCAACGGTAACAGGTATGAAGACAAGTTAACTTTAAAAAATATTTAGACAGCGACATTGGGCTTACTTTTAATCAACGAGACCCACGTTTTAATTGTGACTTGAAAACCACTGGACCGATTTTATTAAAAAAACCAATTGAACAATTTGTGACATCTATTCACGCGTCTTTAAAAATCAGTGTACATAGGTACGAGTACATAAGACTGCGACGAATTGTGAACCTGTCTTTAATTTTTGAATTCGGTTAATATTACTTTAATTAGCTTCGCACGTTTCACACGTTTTGGAAATATTCTGTAAGTGTTTGTAAGTAATTTAATTGAAATATATAAATTACACACTGCCTTAGAACTTATATACCATATACAACAAAGCCAAGTCCACACTAATTCTCGTACCTACAGATCAGACATATTCTAAAGCATGCAAACTCAGCACAGTGTAGCATGCTCGACCTGACCACATTTATCAAAACCACGATAATTTATCAAGGCGCGAGCATGCGTGACTCACGCATAAACGCATAACTTACAGAATTTCTTCGAGTATTAAACCATCTAAGGAGACGACCGTAAACTACTGAAACTTTGTCTACCAGCCCCAACATTGCCTCCTACAAAATTCATTATTTTTTCTTGACGCATCGAAAAATTTTTACTATTGCTGTACAGTGGTAAAATTTTCTTCCTTTTGCGTATTTTTTAAATAAACAATGCATCAAGACAATTTATTAATTATACAATTGGCAATATTGAGACTAGTAGGTAAAGTTGCAGCAGTTTGCGGTACTAGTTTCTATGCCAAAAAAGGAACTTTTTTTGCGGGGGGATAGGAAACGCATACCAATAGTGATAACACACTAAAGAATTCTCGATAACGTCACTACGACGACCTGTATTGTTACAACTAGATTTAAGCCCATTGGTCTATATATTCTTTGCAGCGGGAGTCACCTGACAGCATCGTAGAAACTTTTTATTGGAAACCATACAAAACACACCATACAAATACAATAGAATAAGCTCAAAAATTACACGTCAAAGAAAAAAGTAACAATTGGCTATATTATCGCTAATAGCTCTTCTAGACAATCAAGCAGGAAAAAGAGAGAGACAGAAATACATCGTACACCAGACGTATCCAGTTGGTTGTCTAATCGAAGCAGAATATGCATGTCCCATGCTTTATGCGGTAGTTTACACTTCATTTAATTACTGTGTTGTCAATTATATTAATGGATAGCATGTTTATTAGGTGAGATTATACGAATTATGGACACTGTTAGAATATGTTTCAACATATTATTATTATAATTTTTGGTTATAAAGGCGTATATACTTGTCGGATTAATGTAATTTTGTAAGTTTTACGTCTATTAAAATGCTTAGAACAATTATTATTAATTGTATTAACAATCCTCTCCAATAAAGAAACGTTTCATAATAATGAATAACATTTTTTTCCAATATTTTTGTCTCGTTTTAGTTTGAAGTTTTATTTTGGAAATCTTTTGTGTTCGATAGAAAAGATAAGAGTACCCTTTATTGTGGTCAGAAGAAAACAAGTGAAATTTTAAAAATACTTTTTAAAAACAAGCTTTAATTATCATTACCATCTTGCATCATATAGTACTCGTCAAGACGAATCAAATGAGCCCAAACTCGATGGGGTTGCGTTGTTTAATGACAGAGTTCCTATAGCCACCTTCCAGCTCCATCATCAGATCAGCTCCATGTCATAATAATATTGCATTGTCATCCGATTTACACACGCATGCAAATTTTCAGCTCAATTGGAAACCGGGAAGTGGGTCAAATCAAACTTGCAAGATTTGATTACAGACAGACAGACAGACAGACAGACAGACAACAGACAGGTGAAAGTAATATAAAGCTTGTAATAACAAAATGTCTATAACTAGTAACTAAAACAAGTGTTATCTACGTATTAAGAAACATTAAAAGTTAAAATGGAGACTGGAAACACACATACAAGTGTCTATATCCGTATATAATCTATAGCATTTTTTTTTACCTACACTAGCTGCGCCCAGCGGTTTTACCCGCTGTACTATAACTTATATGTTATTCCAGAGTCTAAGCTATCTCTATGCCAAATTTCAGCTCAATCGGTCCCGTTTAGGCGAGAAAGAATAACAAACATACATCCAGACATTCAGTCATCCACACATTCTTACAAACTTTCCCGTTTATGATATTAGTAACATTAAATTTTAGTAATCGGTGGTAGACGATGTGGGTGGCATAGTTATTTAAGTTTCTTTATTATTTATAAGTAATTACTACATACTATGCCATTGATGGTTTACCTAAAAATTAAAAAAAAGATAGTATAAAATGTTGTAGTTGATTTCTACGTGCAAAAGTTTCTGGTTCACCGCTGCGATGTTTTATAAATCGACAGAGAGCGGAGTAAGTACAAGCCTCCGACGCGACGCTCCACAAGTTTACCTTTTTGCCGCGAGATTGTCTGTCTTTGTAGTTCGACTACACTTCAATATAACAGAATAGTAGCCGCTAGTGTTATAATGTTTATATGATTTCAAAAAATCTACCTGAAAAATAATTCTATGATTTATTAAGTAAATTTATTAATTTAGGTACAAAGGAGTTATAAAAGTTGCCAAAATGTGTTACTTATTTACCTCTATTATTTAACGGGAGCAATTAGATTTAATTTGACTAAATAATACTTTGATTATAATTTTTCTAGATAAAGGGATATTTATACAAAATTTATACAGGGTTATTCATGATTTTTTAACCAGCCTGCCTTTTAGGCTTTTCTTCCTTCTGTGAGCTACTTAATCTGTTTCCGTATAGACAGATTGTTTTTCGTTTTGTACCTATTTACGTAATGCATTTCTGTAATTACTCTTACAAAAAACAACCGAGTTCGAACGTGTAACAAAAAGAAGTGTAAAGGTGTATTCAAAGTTGAAAGCCTTTCTGGTTTCTCATGTGAAAAATTTCGAATTCAGAATATTGTTCATACATACGGACTACGGGCACGCCCTTTCTAAACTCACGGTTTCTACCCTTATATATTTTTGTGTAGGACATCTTTATTTATAAAGTTTTATTTGGTTTGAAATAGTGCGGCGCTGCCCGCTGGCCTTCATTAACGGACTTCACTTTTATTGTTCTTTAAGAAAACTATCGCCTCTGTGGCGAGCTGGGGAACTTTCACCAACTTTTGTATGATTTAGTTGCACAGGTTTAATTGCTGTTTCTAACTGAACACTGAAAATAGACGAGCTTTTCGTATTTAATTACTGTCACAGAGTCTCTTAAGATAGCACAGAGTCTCTTATAGATAGACTAACGCGCTGTCACAGAGTCTTATAGACTAGCTTACGCTCGCGGGTTCGATCCGTTGCGAAATACAATGCCAGTGGAAAAACAATATTAGATGTGTTTTTGTTCATTCTATATTATTTAGTAAATTAATTACATACACGTCTGTATATTATGTATGTTTTTCTGTTTGTGTGTGCGTGTTAGATGAGATTATTATAATTATTAAATAACTGTTTAATGAATAGCATAATTATTTAATAAAACTGAGAAGGTGCAGCGACCCAAATTGAGTCTAGGCCTCCGTCACAAGAAGCGCTTCTTAGTTACAATTTAAAAAACAATCAACATTAAAGCGTTACAATTGGCTGTTTTATAATTATTAAACAGCTTCCATTTCCCAAAATGCCGCGAACTTAAAGCCGTTTTATCTCCGAAGGCTCGAGTAAAAACCTTCAATTTATATAGAGCAGTTCGCACCGCATCCTAATCTACAGCCTGATATTAATCACCACCATAATTAACCTACAGCCTAGTGGATTCCTCCCGGTGCTCTTGTAACAGAGGTACACTATACTTTATTAACAGTGAATAAAGTTATGACTATTTAAACTTCAAGACTGTTAAAGAATTTTACGTCATCAATGATGGGCACGGCGAAGACTTATACTACTACTATTGCAGTGCGGTAACCACTCATCATAAAGCGCTTGGCTCAGAAACAAAACAAAAAAAAAGAGAACTAAGAGAGACTTAGGACTTTTCATTTTTCATATCCTGGCACATCCTGCGTGTTGTCGCAAAAGGAAGAGACGGGCAAAGTTTGGAGTTTGGAATATGAAACACGAAAGAAAACGAGTATAACGAAAAGAAGCACGAAAGAGTGCTATATCAGGCGTTATTCTACCGCCTGAGCAGTGATGTGCAAACATTACTGTGCTTCGGTAGGAGGGCACTGTAGCTAGTGAAATTACTGGACTGAAGTCTTAACATCTTATGACTCTCAAGTAAGAAGCGATGGCGCAGTGCAACCAGAATTTTTCCTTTGTAAAATCCTGGGTAGCACTATACTAATATTATGGGCAGCGTTATCTCTTACCATCAGGAGAGCGTCTTGCTCGTCTTCTTACTTCGTTGTATAAAAAAAAATATCAAGCAGGCGTGGTGAATCCCTTCCTGGCTTCACTGAGCATCGTGTCGGAACACGACGACCGCTTGGTGACATGGTTCTACCGTCACAAGGGCATGTGTGGAACTATGTAACTGTCCCCAAGAGTCGATGTAGTCTGATATCGCGAGGGCGACCTCTGCCTCCAGACCCTTACATAAATATCTGTAGTCTCTCTAATTAGGAGCACCGCCGAGGAAAAATGTAACGGATTTGCAACCATAAACAATCTGTGGCGCCGGAAATTTGGTACGCGACAGAATTTTTAATTACGAAACCAAGAGCGCCCTCGTTCATATTGCGGATTGATGTCTTCATTTCAAAAATAAATAATATTAAAAGTGTAGGTTTTTAAAATATATATAGTGATTTTTCATGCTTAAATTATATGGGATGACTAGGTTAAGTTTAGATATAGCTTGCCCAATTGAAGAAATCTTTTGTTAGCAGAGGTCTACAAACTACAATATAAAACTTTTCTGTTTCAAATTTCAATCCAATTCGTTTACCGGGTTGCGCAGGTTGTCCGGGTTGTTATATGAACATATAAGTCGGCAACTGACCGTTACTTATGTATGTGTAGATTTTTTCAAACACTGCGATGTCCTATACAGAAGCTCACGTTTTTCTTTCTATTTTATGTAGAGCTATTCGGACAGCTATATATTTATCCGCAATGTATCGTAAGAGCGCGACGCGGCGAATGTAAATAGCTCAAGTCAAGCTTCAAGTGCCCAATCAGTTTCCACGAGCTCGTATTCCGTCGGGAACGAAAATTCCTTTATCTGCAGCCGAAAATAAAAATAATAAATTCTCGACTCACCTCGACTCCCTACAGAATGGACTCAATGACACCGAAATGTTATTCACAAAGTTTCCTTTCAACTGTCTGAAATACGGCCCACGGCCGGCGCGGCGCGCTACCATCCCTGATAAAAACCGAAGGATTTATTTAAAAATTCAAAGGGACCTTCTATTCTCCTAGTGTTTTATGGACACGCTAAAAGAGGAAACAATCGTCATCGACTCGTATCTCCAGCGAACCGAGGGTCATCGGCCATCGCCCCTCTTAGCATATTAACGCGGAACGTGTTCAGAAGCATTATAAAAACGTCATGCAGTAGTCGGTGTAAAGATTGATGGGCGCGGAACGTATTCAATGCATGTAAAACAGAAGCTAATGCCGCGGCCGTCGTGTAAATATATTCCACATTGAAATATGGAACCGTTCCGAGTCGCTCGGCGCTCGGTGGAAGTTTCAATGGAACTGATATCGTTATGTGCGGGAGTTAGTAATAAGGTGCACCATTGGGTGTGCAGCTCCTCGCGAAAAGGCCACAGAGTGTATGAATTATTTAGGAGCTCGCCAGCGCCGGCGACCTATTCTGATAACGACAGAACGATCGAACGATAGTGCGTGATTTACGACGGATCGTAAACTGTACCGCCCGCGCCACTCCAGATACGCAACTAAAGGCCCAATAATTGTCCCTCGCATTTTTTCTTCAATGTTGTTGTTTTTCAAACGTCGAGAGAGCTTCGTTTGCATAAACCTAGTTCTGCGGTGATTTGTGAAGTTTTCTGTACAATTTTCAGTATTCAGTATTCACTACTTTGTGAAAGAGGGATAAATCATAAAAGTATGCAAATAAATCTTACAGTTTACGCGCTAAGAATTTTACAACGTAACTTTATGCGGAGTGCGCTAAAAATGCTTGATGGTCTTAGAAGTTGGCTTTGTTTTAAATTGTGTATCATAAAGTTTAATTTTGTGGGTCGTTCCCGCGGAGATTGAGCGTCGCCGCGTCGACAGCGCGCTGGTGGAAGCAATTTGTTGTGTTGTTGAGATCGATTAGTGGCGTGCGTGCGGAATAGGTCCGCTCACCGTTCGTCGCTCGCCGCTCGCCACGCTGCGCTGTGCCCGCCCCGCCACCGGGACATGTTTACGACGCGCGAACCGATAGCGATCGATGAAAACTATTTATGACGACTAAAGGGGAGATAATAAATTTGGTCGTCGGCCACTCGAGTCGCAAGCCGACCGTGAATCGGTTTATTGTCGAACTACTGAATAGCGCCGTCGATAGAATGGGGGTTTATATCTATAGTTGGCGGGGTTATTAGGTGAGCATGATTGACTTGTGAACTTTAAATTGTTTGTTTAATGAGTTGCTCGGCCGCGCGAGGGGCTTTACCTATTCAAAATGTTGCTTGTAACTTGAAATACGTCGGCTCGATGGAAAATGACTTCGTGTAAAGTTATAAAATGTAGGGAGGCTTCCGCGCTAAAGCAGTGCTGATACAGGCGCGGAACAGCCATCGCTCTTGATATAGAGCTATAAAGTGAAATTAACTTCCATGCATCATCTTACCATGTTTTATGAGTGCGTCTCATGAAAATTCTATTAGACTTAAGTGCCTCCCTCGAGAACCACGCCCTACTTCGGAGCACTTAAAAAAATCCAAAGAGAAGTTCATAAACGACAGTTTTAAACGAAAGATCACCCCCTCCATAAAATGTATAATTAAATAATCCGCGCGCAACAGGACGAGCTCGGAAAGATTTAATTATTCCCTTTTTTATGGTACAACAAAAACGCAGTGCTCTTTCGGTACACGGCCATTCATAAGTTGGGCAATAAAGAAAATTTAGGCAATAAACGGGAAGATAGGGGCATTATGGTGGGGGAAGAGGCAGCCATTAGCTGGGCCGGTGGTATTGTGGCGGAATTAATATGTGGCGCTTGAGCCTTGTGCCTCCGCGAGACTGCTTGAGTTATCACTCGCGCGCGCAAATACTTTACATTGGCTTTAACATGGAAAGGCGGATACAGATGTGAACATGGCAACGACATAACAATACATTGAGATTCACATAAAATATTGAAAAAACATTTTGACGAATTGGAAAGAGGTTTTAATGATAAGCCGATGGCATCAACATAATATTAACGTATTTCTGAGTAAAAAAGTCATCAAAAGTTGAAATATTCCTCATTATAAAACAAATCTCTGAGACACCGTTGCTTTGACTATTATTTTTTACATTAAAGGAGTATAAACGTAAAATTTTACAATATTCATAATAATATTGTCACGTCCAAAGATTCTAAATGGCCTCAGGCTTCTCAACGAGCCCTTTTCTGCCGCATTACCATAATCCTGCGAACATATACTTGTTATAGAATATCTACTATAGAAAGTGAAACCAAATGCGAAGTCAGACACAAGTTTTATAATATCACATGTGTACTTTGATGATTTTTAAATGTAACCTTTTTATTTAATTCTATGGATTCAAGTTTTCTGATTGTTTCAACAAAGCACTTTTTCAGAAAAGGCAAAAAAGTGATCCTTGAGCCTAATAACCCTCATCCTTATTGTCCTTGACTCAAACTCAAACTCAAACTCAAAATTCATTTATTCAAATAGGCTACAATGGAGCACTTTTGCAAGTCAATTTTACATTTTATTTTAATATTCTACCGCTCATTCGCAAGGCACCTCTATGAGAAGAATGAGCAAGAAACTCATAGGGATTGCTTTTTTTAAATATGTGTTTACAATTATTATCTTGGTTACATAATTTATTTACAGGTGGTTGCAGAGGTTTCCAGGCATCTTTGTCTTCTATGTATTGGCTAATTTTATAATAGGCTTTCTTTTGTAATATGTCTTTAACACGGCTTTTGAATTTACCTTCTGTGAGCCCCGTTATTTCATCAGGGATTTTATTATAAAAACGTACACAATTCCCTAAAAATGATTTATGGCTCGTTTTGGACAATCTGAATCGAGGTACAGCTAACTTATTCTTATTTCTAGTATTAAAGCTATGAGTGTCACTATTTAACTTGAATTTATCTAAATTTTTTCTGACATACATAATATTTTCGTAAATGTACAAAGATGGTAGGGTCAGTATATTTATCTCTTTAAAGACCTCTTTTAAAGAGTCTCTTGGGCGCATCTCATAAATGGCACGAATTGCACGTTTTTGCAGTATGAAAATAGTCTCAATATCTGCTGCCGACCCCCACAGTAAAATACCGTATGACATTAGACTATGGAAATATGCAAAGTAAACTAATCTAGCTGTAGCTACATCTGATAGTTGCCTGATTTTATACACCGCATATGCTGCAGAGCTTAATTTCCCTGACAATACGTTAATATGATTACCCCATTGTAACTTAGAATCTATATTCATGCCAAGGAATAAAGTTGCATTGTCAAGCTTTAGTATTTCACCATCAAGAACTACATTCGATTCTATGTACCTAACGTTAGGTAATGAAAATTTCAGGCATTTAGTCTTTTTCGCATTCAATAACAGATTGTTAGCTGCAAACCATTTAGATATTACTACTAAAGCGTTATTTACATGTACAAGCTCACTATCTTTCCTATCCACTTTGAATATTAGCGAGGTATCATCGGCAAATAAAACGATGTCTGCTAGGTCTTTAACCATGTAAGGGAGATCATTTATATATGCCAGAAACAAAAATGGACCAAGTATTGACCCCTGTGGCACTCCCATTCTAACAGGATGGCTTGATGAAATGACACCGCCAATATCCACTTTCTGCTGTCTGTCCGACAAGTAAGATTCCACCAAGTTCGAGGCATTTCCATGAATTCCGTATACCTCCAACTTCCTCAGCAGTGTGCTATGATCCACACAATCAAAAGCTTTGGAAAGATCACAGAATACGCCAATAGCATCCTTTGAACTCTCCCAAGCCTGAAGGATCAGAGTCATAAGGTGACTACCTGCATCAGTCGTAGATCTACTCTTGGTGAAACCATACTGACTTTGATGTAATATTTTGTGTTGATTGAAGTGAGACAGCAGTTGGTGCAGCATCATCTTTTCAAAGACTTTGCTCAGGACAGGAAGGACCGAGATCGGCCTATAGTTAGAGGGATCAGTTTTGCATCCCGATTTAAAGATTGGGGTGACTTTGCTAACTTTCATCAGGTCCGGAAATGTGCCTTTATCTATACACAAATTAAACAATTCCGATAAGTAAGGAGCAAGGGTGTCTATAAGCGACTCTACCAATTTAACCGATAGGCCCCAGAGGTCTTCAGTGGCTTTTACATTTAGGCTTTTATACGTTTTTCTAACATAATTTGCCGATACATGTGTAAAGGAAAAGTCAGGTATATCATGTTTAAAATTTTCCTTTAGATAAGTTACTGCTAAGTCGGGAGAAGAGTCAAGTGACTTAGTTGAATTTAACGCGATGTTAGAAAAGAAGTCCGCAAAGATATTTGCGGACTGAATAGTGAATAGCATCATTTTTTTTTAACATATTTTTAAATTCGTTTTATAAGTAGTAGTTAGTAACTATA
Source organism: Hemithea aestivaria (assembly GCA_947507615.1). Classification (NCBI taxonomy): domain Eukaryota; kingdom Metazoa; phylum Arthropoda; class Insecta; order Lepidoptera; family Geometridae; genus Hemithea; species Hemithea aestivaria. Next base: position 16,163,997 of record OX382333.1, on the reverse strand, counting down.
CATATAAGATATGATTAGAATATAAAATGCCTAGGTAGACATAATATTCGAGGGTTTACTGCAAAAACCGCCTAAGTGACATTTTTGCAAGTAATAATTTTAAACGGGAATTCTTGCTTTTATTTTTTCCTAACAACTTTACAAAATGTAATCATAATAGATATATTATTATTTTTCTAAATATATAAAAGGAAAGAGTGACTGATTGACTGACTGACTGATTTATTAACGCACAGCCCAAACCACTGAACGGATTTGGTTGAACTTTGGAATACAGATAGATTTGATGACGTAGACCTCCGCTAAGAAAGGATTTTGCCACGTGTGCAAACGCAAGCTGGTATATTATATAATACCAAATAGGTATATCGACGGATTAGCAAGTGACATAGGCACAAACTCTAGAAATCTAATGCTTTAAAACTTGCATTTTACTGATTTACACAGGAAAGCATGGAATAGAGAAACTAATTCGCCTCCACCCAGCTCCACAGTAGAACTGTCACGTCACAATTACATTTGACATCGAGTAGAGTCGCGCCGTGATTGGCGTGCTCAGTGCTCGGCGCTCGGTATCGAATCGCATCGCTTGCACCCTCAGCTTGCATCGTTCGTGACGCGTGACAGGAATCACTGCCACGTATGTTTAAAAAGCTTTTCCGACAGTTTTTTGCCCTATTCATTTTTATATTATCCTACATACTAGCTTACACTCGCGGATTTGCTCGCGTGGCAAAATCCTTTCTTAGCGGATGTCTATGCCTTAAAACCTACCTGTATGCCAAATTTCAACTCAATCCGTCCAACGGTTTGGGCTGTGCGTTGATAGATCAGTCAGTCACTCTTTCCTTTTATATATTTAGATTAAGCTGATATGACATAGACAAGAGGTCGCGCGGATAAGCGGTAGCGGTCTTTGTTTTGTCCCTGACCGCGTCCGCTTTGTGCGTTAGGGTGCATACGAATTCGTACAGAGTAATTTCCAGTGCACCTGCTAGGTACATTTATGTAATAATTTAAAGTACAAGAATATATTTTTTTGTAACTAGTCTATGTATACAGATACTGCGCACCACCGTCTAGTATTGTAATATAAGTCCTGTTCCATTCCTAGGTTGTCTGTAAGAAATTGCCTAGTGCGATAAGACCGCCGATTGTTTACCTAGCATTTAGATATTTAGCTCAGTAAGTTTATTTGTAATTATTTGGTACGCAATAAAGTATTATTCTATTCTATTCTATTCTATTCTATATTTTGAACGCTCAATCCTACAAATCCTAAATTAGGTCGATTTAGGCTCAATTTAATTAGCTTCACAACATTTCCAAGTCTGTGTTACTCTTTGTTTTTCCTTGAAATGTAAAGGAATCTGAATGAAGTTTGTCGACACGTATTTCATTGAAGATTTAATAAGCACCATTTGAGTGTCCCCCTCGAGGTATTCCAGAGCTTTGTGAGGGTGCTTCTCACTTGTAATTAAAATGTTACTTGGTATTACTTATTTGGCACAATAACAGCTTTAATTTACGTATTTTCTTTTTTATTATCTATTAGTTTCATTTCTTTTTATTTTCTACGTAGGTATGGTTTTTTGCGCATAAGCAATGTTATATTAGTTTGGGTATTTGCAACTTTTTTTTGCAATGTTTTTTTTTTATTTTTCTCACTTGATATTTTAAAAATCCAATATATCATATCTAAATATATAAAAGGAAAGAGTGACTGATTGACTGACTGATCTATCAACGCACAGCCCAAACCACTGGACAGATTCGGTTAAAATTTGAAATACAGGTAGATTTTTTGACGTAGACTTCCGCTAAAGCCGCGAGCATAAGCTAGTCTTATTCTATAAAAAAACTTCGCTTGTATTTATTATAGGTAGATGTTATACGTAGGCAGATGGTCGTATAATAAGTTTCAATTAGGAAGCTAGCACCTCAGTCGTTCGCATAACACGCCCGAGGCTTCCACCGTCTCTTTGAGTTTGACACGTAGAGCGCTTACTACACTCTATAAGGAGAAATTACGGTGAAAATTACTACTAAATAAACCTACTTTATTAAGTGAGTTTTATAAAGTGTATTAAAAAATATATAAACTATTAAACAAACTTCAAACTCGCTTTTAAAAAGTGAGGGCAATACACGTTTTAACTTAAAAAGCGCACTGATTTTATTGGAAGAACCTGTCAAGTTTACCCTTTAAATTAAAATTAAATTCGAATCCATTCGAAGTCCAGGCATATTCAAGTAATACTTCTAAGCTATAAACAAACATAAAAAGACTCCCCGATGAATTGTAAAGCTTTCCTTCTTTTTTTTGAAAACTTAAAATTTTTACATATACGAGTAAGACATTGTAATGAAAAAGGAGAACCTCTTATTCTTTCCCATTTCTCAATAAGGCTAGGCGTTCCACAAAAGCACTAAAAATTTTCCAGCTTTTCATTTTATAGATAACTTAAATACCTCGTGGCTTGATAAAATTATAAGCACATTACAAGCTTTTACGTAATAGGTACTCTTATAATATACAATAACACTCTTGCGTAACTTCCATTCGGAGTAATAATTACACAATTTGCATCAGAAGTGGGATCGCTATATTTCAACGCAATCACACTTGGTTGTTATTTGACTTGTTTGTCTTCGTAAGTAAGATTTGTTTTGTTTAACACTTCCGCAACCCTTTTCAAAATAACACCACTCTCGTAATCAACAACATCCAAACATTTAATATAACGCTCAGTAATTACGAAACATTCTAAATCAAAGCGAGCTCCAATGATCGGGCTCGATAAACCTCGCGAGTCTCATCTCTCTGCCAAACAAATTCAATATAAAGCCTCTATACATTATCTCGGGGTAGATTATACCAACATTCGAGCAACATTCACCGTGCTTCCCTCGATCATTCCCCTGGCATCGATGTCGTGATTTATTTTTGTTTTCACGTTGTAGAAAAACTCGGAATTATAAGGTTGGGGCCGCGTTATGGCCCATAAAGCCCATAATGACTTGCGCCGCGCCACGCGTTATGTATAGTGTTTATTTAAAAAATACAACCTACTTAAAAGAGTCATTGTTATAAGGAAACTTAATAATAAATTAAGTTGACCCTCGTTTGTGAGTCGCCCAATTTAACTTCAGATAGATGAAGAGCTTCAGTAAAAGTTATTGTTCTTCTTAAACTTTACTTCGTGAGTTATTTGTTTCTTTTCGTTTTAAATGCTAAGGACATTTTGGTAATCAATAAAGCTTTATGAAAATGAAAACATCCATCTTAATGTTGGGAATAGTTTGTAATTTGTATTCCGCTTTGCAACGACGACGAGAATCGTTAATAGCATCTATTAGAGTACCTAATGTAGACGTGACCATCTGCTTATTGGTACTTTAAATAAATACCACGTCGAGATAGAACGTCCATTGTAATTGGAGAGATTTGTCCGTCGATACCGCGTCTCACACTTAGTCACGTTTGCGGAAAACGACAACCGGTTCCTTCAATTGAGATATCTCACGGGAACACTCGCCATGGAACTGCACAAAGCTTTCGACATTATCGCTCAAACTGAACAATGCAAAACTCACAAAGTCCTCACCAGAATGTCTATCAAGCAGTTTCGTACCGCAGATTGCGCGCTACCTCAGTTTAATCGCGTTATTAAAGCTTTGTCTATACAACAGGTGTAGGTGTACCGCAAGGTGCGATTCTCGTTCCGCCGTTTAATATTTCATACACATAACACATTTCTCCATAATTTTAAGCGAATTCAGTACAAGCGATTTGTTCCCAAGAGCATTAATTCAGGGAACAAACTGAGAACAACTGACAACTGGATGAGTTAAGGGGGGAGTGGGAGTCGTAGGTGGCTATACAGGGTGGCACGTATGACGCTCCACTAATTGAGTGTAAAGTAAACCGCTGTCATTGGAGCGGGGCTGTTATTAAACCAAACTTTAGCGAGGCGACGTATTATTGAGTCAGAAATCGGAATACACGCTGTATGTGACGGCATCGGCTCGGATCTCATTGTTCGCAATTAATGCGGTTCCAGGTCGCTTCAAATTATATGTACATTTGTTTTGTATTCCTTTACGTACGTTCATTACTAGTAATGAAGTCACGTTTACAAGTTATTCTTTTATTATATTTTCATTTATATTAATCTTATTCTCTTGATATTTGATTAAGGATAGATTACACAATCTTCTCCTGGTTCACATCGATCTCCATTATGTTAGCTTAGCTTCAACTAAAGATATTTACTTAAGACTGAGCTAACTCTAGCTACAGACTACAAACTCTGACCGTAGCTGAAGTCAAATTAAACAAAGTAAGTTTTCCAATCAAACTGTATATCGTTATTATGAAGTCCTCGTTAAACCGTTAACAAACTGTTTTACTTAACAAATGTTTTGCCGAAGTTTTCATTATTCTGTTTCTAATGATAATAAGGCATTAAAACAAAGGGAAAAATTGTTCGCGCAAAAATCGTTTAATATTTCCAACGTCGCGTCGCTTAACTGTCAATTTAACTAAAGACTAAATTACAGACAATCATCGGAAAGGGAATGAACAAAGAGAACGGGAAATTGGAAAGTAAGGAACAGTCGTATAACTATAACTAACCGGTTTTGATCCTTTGGACCTTTTTTCCGTGCGGATGAATTTAGTATGTTAATGGCAGTTAGTTTAGCCAATTTGTTTTTGGCTCTTCAGCTGATTAATATGCGGGACTAATTAAAAGGCTTCGTCTACTCCCGGGAGTGGCAACACTGAGTAATAATGTATAGAATGTTGCCAGTATACGAGCTTATATTATTTAGAGAACCAAGTGCGTATACTATAAATTTCATTAATATTATGACAAATCTAATCGACAAGGGCAAAAATACATAAATCATTATTAAAAGCGTTCCAATTTTAGGACCTCTTTATAACCATCGATATAATAAAAGATTTTGAAGTACATACAAATTTATGGTCCAAAAAGACATATATTATATTATAAATAGAGTTCAAGTTTGGCGCAGACTTAGATTTATTGTGATAGACTTCCGCTTAGACGAGATTTCTACACGCATGCGGAAGTCATGTTGCAGGTCTTGTTGTAATCTTGGAGACCTGAAACTGCAACATATAGTTTGGCCACACAACCTATAATTGTGATTTGACTTTAACAGTGAAGGATAAATCCCAATTATTATGGTTATTACTTAAGCACATGCATTTCATGATCCCATACTCCATACAACACTTTTCAATGCAAACAAGCGAGTGTTCAGTAATTGTTCCGACTCCCTCGAACGTCCCATAATTGATGATATTTGTACAACTTTGCACATTCACGTATTAATGTCGTTTACCATTCGGAACTTTTACAACAGAACATGGTAAGTCGCTTTATACGTTTTTGTGCTTTGTTATTAATTTCACGTTGATTTACTCTTTTATATATTGAATCAATCCAAATATCATTATTTCAAATAACAATGATCCATATGGACTGGAAACAAATAAAATGGGTTAGATAGATAGATAGATAACTCCTTATTGGAACACAGAAATATATACAGAAATAAACTTAAAAATAAAACACAATATCATAATCTATGTGTTGTGGGCTGTGGGTTAGTAGATAACGAAATGCGGAATGAATTAAAATATAATTATTTCGTAGTATTATAAATTATGGCATAATAATAGTACCGAATAGTACGTAAAAGGTCATAAATTAAATTAAATTTTTCATTAGTAATACAGAAAATACCATTTTGGAACTATATACCTATATATATCAAATTCTTTTAAAATTCCCTACGCGTCTTACAATTTACAAAACAGTATCCGGGGTAGATTTTGAAAAAATAAAAGGAAAAACAGATTTACCCGATTTTGTTACACAGCTCCACAGTTCCGCTATTGAGTATGAATAGGGTTGCCATCACTTGGATTTTTACAGATTTGTTTGTTCTTTTCAAAGCGTCAGAAGCATATTTTTGTAAGTTTTTGTCTGTCTTCACAATAAAACATTGACATGTAAAATACAAGTATATAAGGTTAGCTCTTACGTTAGATTTATTGTAATGTGTGATTTGCCGTGAATAAAGCTTTTCTTTCTTATACATATGAGACAGGTTACGTACAAATTCGAACATTACATAAATTCCATCTTTGTCCGCGACCGCTTTCTCACCTGTGTATGGCATCACCTTAATAGTATACTTACCTTGTAGGCAGCCCTATGGTGCGAGTAACTCGATCCATACTCGCTATGATTGTAATGTCGTTCCGCAGAAGTTGTTGAGGCTCGCTGTTATTAGCGTATATTAATTGTTGTTTGCGGTTCTTGTTTGTGTTTACCCTCTGATGATACATTAGGTAAGTGTATCTACATCAACGAGTAAGGAATAGTATTCTTCGTAGCTCTTCATGTTTCTTTATATATTTTTAGGGGGAAATTCCTTGATGTTTTATATCTTCGAATTAGATGACGTCTATAGTGTAATTTTCTAAATATATAACAGGAAAGAGTAACTGATTGATTGACTGATTATGATTTGACTCTGACAGTGTAAGTAGGGTAACCTGTTCTGTTGGAGTATATACCTCAATTATTATTACCAACGCACAGCCTCAACCACCAAAAGAATTGGGTCGGATAGCCGCATGTATAACCTGGTAATTTTATATGTATACCAACTTTGAAAAACTGTTTTAATATTTTTGATAAAGTTCGCTAATTGTAGAGACCAACAATTTGCACGCAATAAATACAATTAAGTCACAATGGATGCGTGATGCTGTGAGGTTTTTTTTACCAAGTTGCCACAAGAATCCTGACAATTAAACAAAATGAGCGTTTGATATCGAAGCAAAATGCGTGTTTAAAAAACCAAAAGGTTACAATTCCAATAATAAACTGCCCACCAAACTAGTCTCACCGAATGAAACATTGGAAGTGCTCACAGCACAAATCAATAATTACGCCGTACGCTACAAATGCTAGCACATTAAAGTTATTAATATTCAATGTAACCTTACATTCTACATGTTGTACGGAATTACAGGGCACGACTGATTGCTCCACTGAATCTTACACCCAACTACACACAGGTTACTAGTGAGGTTGGATCGGACATCAAATAATAAGTACCTATAATAGAAATACACTATATTGAAGCCAATATAACAAAAAATAGTAAATTAATTAACATATAGTTGTAGTATTGTTAGTTTGTTTTTCTCAATAAAGGCAGCCTATAAAAAAAAAATAACATATTAGCCCACAGTTGGCGGTTTCATCTCAAAGCGTTTTTATGCCAAAAAAAAGCAAACCGAATGATATATGTAGAGTATACATTTACATTTTAATACAAATTACAATATACATACATTTTATAGATACAGACACAAATGCAAACTCTTGATGGTGAGAGAGAGAGGTTAATGTTGCCTACAAATATCTACGATATAATTACATATTATGTTGTCGACGGAATATCGGTAGAGTATAGAGTCATAGTCGACATATCTATTGCTGGTCAAGTAGGCAGGACAAATTAACAAGCTAACCCAACTTAATCAATTCTCAAACAAAACAGTAAGAGCAATTTCTCTGATTTTACACAACGCATCGTTAAGATGAAAGAGTAACGCCGGCATGATAATATATTTCTAGCATATTAGGAAGCTTACCACGACCGTTCTGCACCCTTATCGTTTCCGTGGAACTACCCTTGCCTGTATAATTAAGATTAGTTGAACTACAACGTTGATGTTTCTGGGAAGAGTTGTGCCTTCACTCGCCTTCGCGGTTACTTAGTGATTCTTCCAGTTTAGGAGTGTAAAACTGTGGTAAGAGTTTTCATTATGCAAGAACATATTGAAACATCTCTTAACTTTAGCTAAGAACATTTTATTTTTGTCGATTAATAGATGATAGTCACCCGTGCGCTATACAGAACAGAAAGGACATGGCAGAAAGCATTAGCAAACTGAAGTGGTAATGGGCTGGTCACATTTGCCGTAGAACCGATAACCGTTGGGGTAGACGAGTTCTCGAGTGGAGACCACGTCTCGGTTAACGTAGTGTAGGGCGCCCATGGGCGAGATGGGGCGATGATATCCGGAGGGTCGCTGGGGGTGGGTGGAGAAGAAAAGCGGAGGACCGACTTGAGTGGCGTGCCATGGGGGAGGCCTATGTCCAGCAGTGGACGAACATAGGCTGATGATGATGAGTGCACTATAACTATCAGACCATCTAGATGGCCTCGACATTGATGATAAAGGATAATGTCAAATCAACAAATTGATCGCTCAGTGCATATAATATTCAATGTGACAATGACTACACCTTTCCCCATCCCGTATAGTGTATAACATATAAGGTGTGGGGTAGTTAGTAGGCAGTGTAAGTGTAAAGTGGATGTAGTCTCGTACACTCGTAAATCCGCGATTATGCGCGCCAGGAACGTTTTAATGAGCGGGGCTGCCTCCAGCGCACCTAGGGTTGACACTTCAACTTTCCTGTTAGTTGTGATGATGGAATGTTTTAACGATAGGCTGTTTTTTTGTTTGTTTTTGGTGTGGGCAATATCTTATACCTACTAAAGAGTCATTTTATTGTGTTAATTTTCAATTTCAATTTATTTTTTTAACCCTTACTATAACAAGAGCGTTATAAAAAGCAAGTAATTTGTTATTATATACATTTTGTCTTAAGTATAATTAAATTTTTAACTAGGAAAACAAACCGTAAAAACCGTTTTAAATAGGAATAGGAGATTATAAATCAAACTTGTTAAAAACATTTGTCTTAAAATTATACATATATTGTCTATCTTACCTCTTTGCCTAAAAATAGACTAGCAAAGTACTCTATTTGTGTAGCCTATCTGAATAAATACATCTAACTTCTTTTTGAAACATTATCTGCTTTTCTCGCATCAAATGAATCATGTAAAACAGGAACAAAAATCCGTAAAAAGCGTACATTATGAAATCGGTGATAAAGCTTCATATCAGTCCATATCATCACGATTTATGTGCGAAACTTCGTGCGTATATGTTTTTAATTTTAGCTCAAGTGATATATATATCACTTTATGCAGTGATATATATCACTATACAGTGATATATCGGTGGCAGCCCTAATCTGCGCCCGGGTGCGGATAGATAAGCCAGCTGAATTGCTACGAACTTGAGATGCGATTCCGCGGCTCGGTTACATGACTACTTTTACTAAACTATACATGCTGGGCTATAAATATGGAGGACCATGTTGCTTGTATTGTTTTTTTTTATACTACGAAGTAAGAAAACGAGCAAGACGTTCTCCTGCTGGTAAGAGATAACGCTGCCCATAATTGGTACAGTGCTACCCAGTATTTTACAAAGGTAAAATTCGGAGTGCACTGCGCCAACGCTTCTTACTTGAGAGTCTAAGATGTTAACTCTTCAGCCCAGTAATTTCACTAGCTACAGTGCCCTCCTACCAAAGCACAGCACAATGTTTGCAATATGGAGGACCTTGATGTTTTTTTTATTTTGTTTATTCATTATTTGATATTAATTTTCATTAGATACTCTTGTAATCTACCTATTTGTTAATTCGGTGGCTAGGTCCGATAGCATCGCTACTTCCGAAAATTACCACCGTGGCAGCATCTATATAATATTTCGGTGCATTATAATTATGAACAACATAGAAAAAACTGGAAGTATTTTTTCCAAAAACATTTGTTATCGGTTCGTGAACGACGACGTAAATGTGTAACAATAATACAAAAGACTTCAGAGCACATATTTTTAAAGTTTAATATCACACCTATATACGTAAAAGAAAGATAATATTCATTTTGAAACACTCACCAAAGTAGAAATAAAAAAGCGCCGACGATAAGACATCCATCCATCACGCTAGTCGCTCCAAGTTAAGCAACTTCGTGTAAAGTCATATTCTACGTATTCACTACTTTTTTGCTGGCGGTATCTTTTATAATATCTACCGTCAAATACATATATAATTTCGATGGAGACGATTCTTTTGATGTCTAATTGTGGTAAATCAAAACTATGTATGTATGGTTTTTAGGTTTTATTCTGCCTTAGGAATCCTAGTGTGCAATCTAGTGGATCAAAATTATAAGCTTGAGGCTAAATAAATCAGAAATTCAGAATTTCCTACTAGTTGGGTACATAGAGTTGAAAAGCTTTTATAAATCAATACAAACTTAATTTTAAGCTCACGATTTTAATTTTAAGCTTACAAACTTAATTTTAAGCTTACAAACCCTGTATTTTTCGGAAATAAAACTTTATTGCGATATTATTTATGATTATTTGTTTGAATGATAAATTGTGAACTCTGTAAAAAAGACAAGCTCAGTCATATATTTACAAACAAAATCTATGACAAAATCATATCTCTTGCACTTATTTCCATTAGAAACATCAAAAATATCTCTCATCCATTATTATTTATTTATTATTTAACACCCATAAAATAGATTCCTCATATTTTCCGGTTTTTCGCAACAAAAAGTCCCCCATGGCCCGTTCCATTCCCCATGCAGATTGGAAAAGTTTTCAAATAACCAATTAGGTTATAACCGATACTCCGCTTGTCTTGATGTTTAAAATTCATCAGCTGAATTTGAGGCGAACTCCATTGCCGGCTGCGAAGTGAAAACTCACTGCGCGATTTATTAGCTGTTTCTATAGGAACAAGGCTGTAAAATGTTTTTCAGGAAAATGAAGCCAAATATGTTGAATGGTGTGTGTGACGTAGATGTGGGTTTTTTTTCGCCAAGAAAGAATGCATTACGCATACCCTTCCATACGGGGGTATGGGAGGATTATGTGGGACTTCCCGTGCAGAGCGAATGCACGTATACCCACTAAAACAACCCGGCGACACTCCCGCATCGTCTTTGTGACGGAGGACTGGAAATTGGCAGAGCCTTGGCATCCAGTCCCACGTAGATGTGGGTGCGTTCAGAAAGTTGTCATGGTAAATAAAAATTTATTCCCTAATGGCAAATCAGTGACGGCCTACAATTCTTCTGTACGCGAAGCTGTGTATACAAACCTTCTCTTAAATAGAGGTAAGATCTGATCGGCAACATCACAGGGGAAGATATGTATCATTTGAAAATCAATTCGGAAGTCATCGGGTAAAAAAAAACTATATTTTATTTTTATAAATAGGTTCTGATTTTTAAACCTTTCCTCTATTTTAAAGTCGATAAAAACAATTAAAAATACCAAAACATGGCCTTTAACAGGTACATATTAAATCGAATACTAGATACACCCAAGTTCACACCAAACGAGCGGGGAAGCAATCGAGCCGTGGCATCGATTACCTGTCGTCGGCCAACCAATATGACAGCTCTATACATTATACATCAAGGCGTGTGTACTGGGGATTTACTTAAACATTCACTAGCAAAGGTTATTTTTGTCTTAATAGTACCTCTTTAAATAGAACTACATAATATATGAACAATGAAAAGGTAGCCTCATTTTTAAATTTTAGTCAACTATAGCCGTAATTTGATGTACGAGTATGTTGAGTTTGAATTAATAATGTTTCTTACATATAATTGCATGTCTAGTATGGTAAGTTGTTAATATATAAACATATTGTACTTTATTAAAATTTTGCATGCCTTGAGGAGGCAGAATGTCAAGAACTTAAAGCAACCAAACATTAAGACCAAATTGTACTTACTACATCCTTGCAAATAAACCATTTCATTTCGTAACAAATATACATATAGGCTAATTCAAAAACTCAATTTTCGCACAATAATAATAAAGCCGATTCTTATTACCCTTTAACCACGATCTCGTGTGATGTAATGCGATGCGGCGTAGGTGGTAGCAGGTTAAACGTAGAAGGCGGGATAAATCCTTTCCTGACTTCACTGAACATCATGTCGGAACACGTTCAATTAATGACTGCTTGGTGACCTTATAGAGTATTTTGTTCCATGTTGGCGACACGGTTTATTCCAGTAGGTGGTAAGTGGTAACTAGCCACGGCCGAAGCCTACCACCAGTGTAGCCTACCTATTCGGGCATTGTTTATTGGTTACGCCGGGAAAAAATGCATTACGCATACCCTCCCATCGGGGATATGGGAGGGTTATGTGGGACTTCCGGTGCAGAGCGACTGCACAGGTATACCCATTAAAACAACCCGGCGGCACTCCCGCATCGTCTTTGTGACAGGGAATTGGGAATCGGCAGAGCCTTGCATCCAGTTCCACCTATTTGGGCATAGGCCTCACCAGTTTCACATAAGCAGCATTTAAAACGTGCGGAATATACACCGGGGTGGGTCGCGGGCGCTGAGTAGTGGCAGATTTATGTGGGGATATATCATCCGCGGCCGCCGGCGAGATGTGACCTAACACCCTATATCGCCCCCCGGACACGACGCATAGACTGTAGGCTATGTAGGGGGACAGATGACGCTTTAAAATAATCTCGTTTATATAAGAAAATATCTTGAGTTTTCATGAATAAAAATCTTGTGTCATGCTATTTGTTCATCTGTCGAATTCCTCCGATACGACTTGACCGATTTTTATCTTATGTTAATAATATCTATGTTTAGCTCTAGTGTATATTTTTCTTTATATTGGGCAATAAATGGTTTTTTTAGTATTTATTTTATCACATTACTATAATATGATTTTGCTTATAATTCTATATGATGACAATAACACTGAATACGGCAGTTTGTAGTTGTGTTGAAGAGTGGCAGATTTATGTGGAGACTTTTCATTCGTTGGCAACTTTAAATCCCTGAATGAATCTTTTCAACCTAAATGCTATGTTTCTAAAAAATCATAGCACAAATTTACAGGCAGACTTTTTCAAAAACATCCACGTTTCATCAGCTTTCTTTCAAGATATCAAAAAGGTTACAGAAATCTCGAGGTAATAAATGACCGAATATGCTCTAAACGCTGGAATCAAGCACTAACTTCGGACAGTATAGGATAAGTGAACATGTGACATATCTCCTAATATATTATCTATGTAGATACACGACTCTCTCAGTTACACAGCTTAATGCGTTTGACGCGCACTTCCCTCGTAGATAATGAGATTTGTCGCTTTATGGTTAATTAGTTGAGGGACGACTTGGAATTTCATGTCTTCAAGGATGAATATTGAATGTAGACTGGCGTTTGTTGATCGTTAACGTGAAAATGATCTTACTTAGAGCATGTGGGTGTTTAGTTGGGCCGGGTCCATTAGGATATAAGTACATTACTATATACATATATTCTTAGCCTAGTAAGTGTAGAAACCATTGTAGAGAAACTGTTTCAAATATAACTCTACTTTTAAACAAAACAAACTAAATCAAAATCCGTTCATCCGTTAGGGAGCTACGATGCCACAGACACACACACACACACAGACAGACAGACAGACACGTCAAACTTATAACACCCCGTCGTTTTTGCGTCGGGGGTTAAAAACCGAACATTGAGAATTGTGTAAACAAGGAGTAATTTCATTTTCTAATTATTATAACGTAAAATGAATCTGTATCTAAATATAGATAATAAATACATAAAAGAAAAAAGTGAATGATTGACTGGCCGACTGACGTATCAGCTGAACGGATTGACTTGGCATTTGGAACACAGACAGGTTTTAAAACATAGACCTCCAAAGATTTTTACTAATAGCGAGCATAAACAGTAACTAGTCTGCTCTAAAAATTTCAATTACTACCTACAATCAACATTTTTCTTAAAACTAGCTGAATTATTTATAAAGTTTATGTACTGATTATATTATTTTCCACTAACAGTGAACTGTGCGCGGCCGGAAAAAAGTAAACTAACGGTGGTGTGAACACACGCCTGTGTACTTCCACGGAACCCGTCACGCGGGAGGCTCCGTTTCATTTTGGACACTCTCTATAAAACACTTTGAAATTATAATTTTCGTCCGGCAAATGTTTTCTTTTCACTAAAAGTTTGATTAAACTATTCGTCATTCGTTTTAAAAGAGCTTAAACAGTTACGGCATGAGGAGTTTTCATAAAGTTAATTCTGTTTTTTTTATTCATAAAATATGTATCAAATAGGTGTGAGAGCAAGAGAGCGTCCAGCTGTACTATAAGCCCTCTTAAGAGTTTGGTCCTTACGTGCAACTCTCTCGCTCACACAATGTAACAAATTTTGATATAATATGTATTATGTAAAATCGTAGAATTTATTTTTTTAAAATGATTCTCGGTTAAGCTCTTGTGCGTAAAGTGCAGCGGGGTAACACTACGGAAAGCTTTCAAGACGAAAGCTGCTTGTTATCCATCAATCACCAAAATAGATATCTATCTTGATCACAGGCCTTCTCTATACTTCATAACGAACAGTTTTATTATGAATCTTCTTGTCTTCTACGACCGCATCGTTGCTTAAGATCAGGCGTGGTCAAAGGCTAACCTATAACGAATAAAAAAATAAATCAACGCTGTAAAGTTTCACGGAGACACCATTGAATGTCCCGAACAAAGAAGTAATAAAGAAGACACCATACACACACGCTTGCTCGATCTTAAGGCCAACATGCCAAATTATCTTGTTAAGTTTTTACCGCTGATGAAAAACACTAAACCGACATCAAGCACTAAAACGGAGAGTGGTTTTTCGCCGACATTCTGTTATGTAACATTTTCCTCCCGTTCGGCCATTTTCCCCCACAAAAAAGTCGATTAGATACAGCTTTAGGTAGATACAATAATTCATATAGATTACAGAGCGACCTCTATATTGGGGGCATTGGTAAATCAATTTTATGATTAATATCCTCTGTTCGCCGGGAGGCGGAGTGGATAAATTCTAGCCGGATTAGGGCCGTTTCAGACGTAGCCGAATATAGGATTAGGTATAATCTGAGAGCTGCCAAACGCAACTCTTGCTTGAAACAGAGTAACAGAGCCATTGTTGAGGTGATCAGTCCGCCGACATCTGTGAATTAAGATTCTGCCTTGTGATTAAGTTTCAGATTGAAGATTTACATAATTTTGATTTTCGTCTCGGAGATTTATTAAGCTCGGATGTAGCTGATTCTAAATTATTCCATCCCACTAATTTATAAATTTTAATGTTGCTTCGAATGTTTATTGCTGCATCATAACTTCTGGAGAGATCATTCTAAAATTTATAAGAGAACTTATATAAGACTAGCTTACGCTCGCGGCTTTGCCCGCGTGGAGAAATCCTTTCCTAGCGGAGGTCTATGTCATGCAACCATAGAATATCTGTGTTCGAATTTCAACCGAATCCGTTGAGCGGTTTGGGCTCTGCGTTGATAGATCAGTCAGTCAGTCACGTTTTCCTTTAATATATTTAGACAAACGGTTATCACAATAAAGCCTCATCGGCTCATAGGCTCTCATAGGCTCTAGAGCATTCAGTCATCACATACGACGTTGTAGTATTAGGCGCTTGGGGAAGTATCACATCGTTACCAGTTATTCATCCGCCAAGCAGTAATGTACAGGCAACTGACTAAGGGAATTGTTACCAGCAGAATTACTGTTGTACTGTGCTGCGCAGAATTTTAATATTAAATCACTGGGTGGCACTGTGTTTGATATAGGCAATCACGATGCTTATCATAACGCACCTGATTTACTCGTCTTGTCAACACAAATGCGAGTTTAAAATAACCTGCTATCCCTTGTTACAGAGTCTAGAAGAGCGCGACAAAAGGAACGCGAGTCACAAGGAGCAGCTGGCGCGCGAGCAGCGGTACCTCCGACGGAGGCTGGCCCAGCTCAGGACGGCACCCAGGACCGTCTCCGAGAGCTCCATGTCACATGCGCACGCGACCCGCGCCGACTCGCTCTCATCGCTCGAAAGCTCCTCGGGCGTGTCCACCGCTGATCGGTCGCCTTCATCTGTTTCGGAGAGCGGTGAGTCTCTTTGTGCTGCCTTTTTCTTTTTTTACGAGTACTTCTTTCTTATTAGTAGTAGTAGAAGAGCTCCATGTTACACGCGATCTGCGCGCCTGCACGTCGCGTCGTGCGGAACGTAATGACCATTTGACATGAAATAAATTAAAAATAACAGAAATGGACCTCATCGGTGATAAGTTCGGAAGTTCAGACATTCGTGAAGTACTTAAAATACCATATTATTGCTTACATAACTCCATATAATATCGGGAAACATCATTAAGTAACTGTATTGAGGTATACACAAACGAGTCCTAGCAGAATCAATTAGTAAGACGCTACAGAGCTCTACACGCCCTATGTTTATCTTGGAGCATAATTACTAGATTAGATTAGATTATTCACAGATACCAGGAATCCTAATAAACAGTAATAAGACTTCGATCGGCTCTGAATTACCCATCCAAAGATAATCACGCTTATTGAATATCAAAAGGCGATGTAACGCCCACACGCGCAGCCATTATTAAGGCTTGAATGCGTCCGTACGCACTTAAAACTCCACCTCTCTGCCTCTCACCTATTGTCACCATTTATTTATGCATTAACTTCGCCCATAGACCGGCAACACCATAAATTCCCCGGAAAAGTTTTTCCTTTCTTCGTTTATTGCGTTTTTATTCGCATCGAATTGATATGGTAAACAAGCGGTCGATTAACTGACTCATTAGATCGGGGAAGGCTTTATAATTCCCGTTCTTGTATTTATGATGATCTAGATGGGGACGCCGGCCGTTTGCATTCCGCCCGGCCCCTCGTAAAAATATATATTTGCATCGCTATTGAATATTTAGGGTAAACAGGATCTAGTTGATGCGCTCGACACTTCGGACTGTTTTGAGACAATCAAATGTATACAATATGAAAGGGAAAACGTTTGTTGTGCTATTTTGGTTACGATATAGGTATATCTAGTAGTAGATGCATTATGTAGGTATATCTAGTTGAATCACGTGCTATCACACTGTACAATAAGGGTGTATGTTTGAGTGTGTCTCCATTTAACTTAAACAAATTTCTGAAATTAAATTGAGCTGAAATTTTGTATGCAGGTAGCTTAGACCTTAGAATGGTTCACACGTAGGCTAACATCGTGGTTTTTTAAACTGATGTAGCTTTATTAATATTAATAATAAAAAGTTATATTAATATAACTGTTTAATATAATTTTGATACATATAACATATACCACTTTGGTAATGAGACTGAAAAAATAAAGTATTTACCTGAAACCTTATTTCACAATAATTACAATACAATTTACATGTTAATTGTAAACAACGTCAGCTGAAATTAATTTCAGTACCATTCCATGCAACTGCCATACTAAAATAAAATAAATCATAGCATCAATTGATGTTGAGGGAATTTGGTTCGACACACGTTGGTATAGAGTTGAAAATGGCTTGTGTCGTGTGGAAGTATTAATTATAGGGTGTATGCCCACCGCCGCAAGCGAGGCGACGGCGACGCAATCGCATTACGTTAATCGCCTGAGTGAAGTGACGCGCCCGCCATGTTTGTTAGGGCTTGTACACGTTGGCGACACAAGGAAAACCTCGACGAGACTCGAACCTAAATTAAAATGATTCCAAGAAAGATCTTTGGAAATTGTCTTTTACTTAGCGACTATTATGTGTACACTTACCACACTACACTTTAAAATATTACAATAACTTTACATTACTGTTCAATATTCCTCTACCTGCTTTTCTGAAAGAGATCGATTTTAGCGATAAAACTGCCAATTATTACACATAATTTATGAATAATTTGTGCTTTAGTTTTTTTCTATAGAGGTAATATATTATGTGGTGTCTCAATAAAGAGTTTTCTATTCTAATATTGCAGAAAAATGTGTGGGGTCACATTAATAATGCCTACTTAATACGTACAACTTAATTTTTCTATATACGATAAACAAAAGAGCACTACCATAAGTAAACGTCATTTTAAAAGAAAACACTAACAGCACGAGGGCTTAAAGCCTGAAATAAAACATTTTAATCGTAAAAGTTGCAAAAAAACGGGCACAATAATCGCATGGTGTAAACGCACCATCACAAACATACTCTGATGGATTTATTATTATGTGAAATAGTTGTGACACATTCATTTAATAATGGACTCAATATAGTAATGGATGGGAATGGTTTGTCTCAAAATAATACCTTTTGTTGGATGAAAGGAAAATGTAATAAGTAATAATAGTTGATGGCACACACAAAATGATGATAAGTAGTTTATCTTTGACCACTTGCCTGACTCTATGAAATGATATCAAGTCTTCTTTAGTGGAAAATAGAGTTTTGTCACATAAAAAAAATGCAAAATCAGACTTAGCCATAAGTACATACCTACTGTTAGATTTTAAGAACTGTTATGTCATTCACTTCTATATCAACTCATCTATCTTCACTTATATTTAATACCAACTGCGCCCAGCGGTTTTACCCGCTGTACCCGCGGCCTATGTGTTGTCTAAGTTATCTCTATACCAAATTTCACCTCATTCGCTCCACCCGCTTAGGCGTGAAAGAGTAGTAACAAACATACATCCAGACATTCAAACATTCTTACAAACTTTCACGTTTATAACATTAGTGTGATATGATTACTAGTGCCGCATCCAGTCAGTATAAGGCACCCAACACACACACACAGCACAGTACAGCACAGTTATTATAGCATAGTCTTACGTAGGACTTCGGTTCTATTACCTTTTTATACCTACCTACCTACCTAAAAAACATTGCGACTCCAATGAATGTTATAGCTTCGTTTCGAATTAGGTGGATATCGCATCGGGCTTGTCTTTTTCTAGCTACAATTTGAGGGCAAATTTTGGTGTATTTTATTTATATTTAAACTAGTCTTCTCCTTAAAGTACATCCAGTAGGCAGCCAACAGTAGCACAGTCATTAGCGCTTGTGATTTACGAGGGTGGCCGCTCGAGCCGGCTTATCGCGCGCTCTCGCCACCTCGCCTTATTAATTACACCTACACATCGGACCTGGGCTCATGGTAGCTCTCCTACTTGGTACGCAGAGGTTCATGCGTGGTCAGGATCAGGGCTGGATGAGCAATAAAAAAATTTAAACCACGTTGGTATGAAAAAGATTATTTAACAACTAGCTTATGATCGCGACTTTGCCCGCATGGCAATATCCTTTCTTAGCGGAGGTCTACGTCATAAAATCTATCTGTATTCCAAATTTCAACCAAATCCGTTCAGTGGTTTTAGCGGTGCGTTGATCAGTCAATCAGGCACTCTTTCTTTTTATATATTTATAATAGATAACATAGGAACTTGTAAATATAACTGCATGACTAGATTAATCAACTAATATCTTAAAAGTTGACGTGCGCTTAAGGGTTTCATTGAAAAATCTCGCCTTGAGCAAGAAAGGTCGTTGATAAAAGAGCTATTACGAGTATTTGCATTTGTACTGCGACCCTGAATGGCCTCGCACTTGATACGTAGTGGCTCATGACTCATGTGTCAACTTGGTACCGACTGACTTCACTGCAGATGTCTGTATATTGTAACCAACCACATCATGATGTGAGCTGATATTGTCACAAAGCACATAGACATTTTAGCTGTACCCATGTCTAACAGTGCTCGTGTAAATACTAAATACATAATATAACAAAGCGAAACAATAAGGCCCCCTTGTTGACTACGGAAGACTAAAAACGGAGTAAGCTAAATAAAACCGTTTAAAACCGTGCTCACGTAAATATAAAAAACCTGTATATAATAGTTAGCGGGCCGCAAATTGAACAGCTCTGTTCACATCACACGTACATAGGTACAAGGCACCCATTGTGCGAGTGAACTCCGGGATTTAATGGAATCTGAAGACCACTGCGTGCGATGTATACGTCGATACAATACACTATAATAGCTTGACTATATTATTAGATGTGTCTAAAAATGGAATAATGGAAAAAAAATTGAACTACAATTGCCGCGAAATCATTAATTCACTCACTTTTGAGTTCTGTCGGTCGGTTTTCTCCCAAAGAAACGTTTTACCCACTCGCCATAACCGTTATTTACTTGGTTAGGAGGGTCAGTAAGGTAAGGGTAAGTTTCCAAAAATTATGTTGTGAAATTTGTAAAAAAGCAACACACACATGTTTGGTGATAAAGATAAAGTTATTTGTAAAATATGTAATTAGATGTCATTATTAATGACTATATTTTCGTTAAAGCCTACAACTTAAACATTAACCAGCCAAAGAAGCATTTATCCCGCCTTCTAGGTTTAAACTCTATCTCGGCCGCATCGTCGCTTAACATAACACGAAATCGTGGTCATAAAACAACAAATAAAGAATTTTAAAAAAAATGAACCCTAAATTCACCGTCGGTATAAACATAGCCCGACCTAATTACATTTCAACTTGACCCGCGCTGATAACGGAACACGGAACGCTTATCAGTTATCAGTGGAACACGCTAGCGCTGATAATGCACGCCACCGAACATCTGTTTTATAGGGAACCCTGTGATGGATCGCTACCAGAGCCAGTTGGTTGCGAGCTGCTATCTTAGGGTTGATTGTATGTAATTTGAAGTCGGGGACGGTTTTTGTTACTGAACTATAGTAATTGATGTTTTTACTCCAACAGAACAGGTTACCGTACTTACACTGTCAGAGTCAAATCACAATGTTGCAGTTTCAGGTCGCTAAGATTACTACAGGGCCTGCAATATGACTTATGACCTAACGACTGCCTCCTAAATATCTTTAAAAAATGTTTACTTTTAACTCGCTTTCAATAAGCAAAGTTGAAATGCGTGCTGTATGTAATACACAACCTAAAAACCGCTCGACTGTTTTATATCATACTAGCTGCGCCCAGAGGTTTTACCCGTTGTACTAGATGCCTATGTGTTATTCCATGGTCTAAGGTATCTCTACACCAAATTTCAGCTCAATCAGTCCACCCGTTTAGACGTGATAGAGTAACAAACATACATCCAGACATCCATACATTCTTACAAACTTTCACGTTTATAATATAAGTAGCTTTTAACTTTATTACACTACCTTTTGAAGCAGATATAATAATTCCAAATTTAGGCATCTTAAGTCTAGAAATAGTACCTAGTACTTACATGAAAATAGTGTGCTGGGTTAAAAGATGTGAAAATTTGGCACACAGTTTTTATGGATGTAGGTAGACGTCCGCTAAGAAATGATTTTGCAACGCGGGCCACGCCGCGAGCTAGTTTTGCATAAGATAGGTTTATATAGGCTCAGATTTGTCTAATGGAACGTAGTATTACAATCGCTTATGACATCCAATAGGTACGTACAACGTACTTATATAACGAGTTATCTACAGAGCGCAGTCGTCGGAAACGATGGCGACTAATTACCCGACTATCCGCCGGTCGACTTATTGCACGACTAAGTTTAATTAGGTCGATCCCTATACTGTCCCCTCGTACCCACCACGCGCATTTCATACCTAACTAAAATGAAGGTATCTAAATAGGTACATATATAAAATGAAATATTAACTAATTGACACATTAATCAGCCCAAATCGCTGAACGGATTGGCTTGATATTGAGCACAGCACGGTTTTATGATGTAGACACATCCGTTAAGAAAATGTGTTTCAATACGATTAAGAACGTTTTTTTTTTATGTTTCAAGGTTGCCAAAGCTGCTGGAAAAAGCTAGCGTTTTATATAGGCTCAGATTTGTCTAGAGGATGTAATATCTGACTTATTACAATCGCCTATGGTGAGGTAGGCCTATGATGGTAGGTAGTATATCGGTCGACCATTTCATTACAAAAACGATGATATCTAAATCTAAATATGTATATAAAAGGAAATTTTAACTGACTACACTGATCTATCAACGCACAGCCCAATACACTGAATGGTTTGAATTGAAATTCGACACACAGTTTTACGACGTATACTTCCGCTAAGAAAAGTGGGGGAAGCTACCAACTATAATATAATTATAATATCTGCGTTTATTACAAT
Source organism: Hemithea aestivaria (assembly GCA_947507615.1). Lineage (NCBI taxonomy): Eukaryota > Metazoa > Arthropoda > Insecta > Lepidoptera > Geometridae > Hemithea > Hemithea aestivaria. Next base: position 16,141,971 of record OX382333.1, on the reverse strand, counting down.
AACTATTTTTTTCAATATACATATAGATACCTGTTACCTACAAATGTTATCTTACCAGTAAGTCATCATTCCAAACGGAAGGACTGTGGCGGCCGTAGCACAGTTTTATTACTACAACGGTCATCATTACTCCTTTCTAATACAAATAATTTTGAGCATTATAATGTACCTACTGAGTGTAAAACTTCATTAAACTATAACAAGTATGTCAACATCAAATAACATTGTTAATAGCCACTACTTACCTATATAAAAAATAGATTTTATTATACCTAGGTTATATGTAAGCCAAAATTGTACTTATACTACTTTTTTATGCAATAAATAAAAAATAAATTTCAAATTAAATTTCAAAATAAATGAAATGTTTCCTTACCTATCATTGGGCAATATAAGGGACTATTAAAAAGGACAATAATAACGATAAAGCTAACTGAAAGCTTTTAACTAAAAAAGCTCTGAACAAAAACCTGTCCACAAACAATATATATAATAACCTTATATAACATAATGTCACACGCAACGCGTAAGCCGTACATAGAGCTTTCATAATAGGAGATGTCAAGAGACAACAAGGAAGACTAGGCACATGACCTGAAACAAAAAGAAGAACCTATTCAGTAATCCTAGTTCGTGTAAAGCTGTCACTTGCTTGTGTATTTATAGAAACATTCCTGTTACTGCATTTATTAGTATAAGTAGTAATGTAAAATATTATGCGTTGTGTTATTGTTGTGTATAACGACTGCATCCTATTTAGGATGAATTCGTTAGGTTAGGCGGGAAACACAGTACATGTATGAATAATATCTATTACCTAATTCATTTGTAATTTATTTTTTATTACAAAATACTTCATAATGTGCAAGCAAGAAGGTCGTCTATTATTAGACCCTTAATGAAGTAAATCGACTTAAAACTCTTTATTAAATTTACAAAATTTCTGGTGAGGTTATACTGAAAGTAGTGCTTCATAACTCCTTGTTACGTACCCTACGGAGCCGTCCGTGCGGGAGCGTTTCAATTTATTTATGTTGATGTAAGTTTTGTAACCGGAATTAAAGTTTAAATTGCAAAATGTACCGCAGACCCATCCGCGCGCCTCCTTTATTACTTTACATTTCATACGCGCGTATAATGAACGTTTGTATGCCGGTAGTGTGAACCCTACTTTAGGTTTAAATTGCTTTTGGATAATTCAAGCAACTCGCATTAAAATTAATGTTTTTTATCACCCCGTTACGTACCCAAAATAGTTTTTAATAGATAAACTAAACATATAGATATGGAATAGATTGTACTGAAAGTAGTGTTTCTGTATAACTCTTTACGCCTAAACGCCTGAACCAATTTTTTTTAATTTATCGGTCCACAAAACTGGTACATTTAATTACTTAAGATTAACTTAGATACACATAAATAAGGTACATAAATGCCCTTCTAGATGTGGACACCGCATGCATATATGAATACGCTAATTTACAAATAGAAAATACAAACAGAGTAAACAAAAAAGAAGTAGGTATTGACAAGATCAATCAATTATTATTTAGTTAAAATGGCGTTTAATTTAAGAGACCGAACCACTAAAAATATCGAGGTCGTGACAAATATTGTTGTATAGACTACACATTCAGTTAGCAATTCAGTTTCAAGATAGTATTTAGATAGCTAGACCCTTTTACATAGGCCTACTGGCTTCTTTTAGCGGGTAAAACCGCTTTGCGCCACTAGAATTATTATGATTTAAGTTACCTTTAAAAAAATGTAGCTACATTTTTTCTATTAGTTACAAATGAACAAATCTAAATACAGTTTTAATCAAAAGTAATAAATTTCAAGTCTCCCGAACGAGTTTAATTAAAAATTTCGCCAAATTAGGCACCTGTTCATTAATATTACTTACTTCTTCTAATGAACTAAGTTAGAGTTTGTGCAAAAAGTGAATAGTCGTGGCTGAGTAGTTAACTAGCTCTATGTCATTTGCAACTGTGCCTTCATGTATTTATTGTCTCTTTCGATATATTTTCTATTCTTTCTCATTTTTGTGAATAACATGTTGAAATAGATTGACAGAACTCCATTTTGTTCCTGGTTAGTGACGTCACGCGTCCACACCCATAAACTTGACGTTATATCTCAGCCATTTTTAAATTTCCGTATCACTAAAGAAAAAAAACGAAACACTTATTGGATCACTCGATCATCTGTCTGTCTGCCATGATATAAGAACGCGAATTACCGAGTCGGAATTTTTACCATATACTTACGTCTACGGCCGCGCACTGGGCAGTCAGACTAGCATTCCTCCGGTTTTATTTTAGTTACATATAAAAGTATGTACCTATCTGTTTTTTTAATTTATTTACGGACTAATTATAATTAAAAAATTTTGGACCTTGTTCATTTCTATTGTAACAGAGACAATCATAAAAGAGTTTATTTAATATTTAGTCGGATTCATTCTGAACATATAATAAGAATAAGTCTTACCTAGCACATTGTAGGCCGTTTTCATAACAATTTTCATTTACAATCAGGCTTAGGCTGATTGTGAAACGCCTGCAACATCTACACGAGTGTTCTCTTTTCGCACAGGCTGTAGCTTTCATGTCGGCGGCTAATTTAGAAGAGCCACGTTTTTAACGGGACGGCTGCCGACGGACAAAATCGTTTGTTACACGATTCCGAAGGGAGAATTAACTGAATATTAACTAAATTGGATGCCAACATGCGCTATTATGTTACTGGTAACATCCCCTGTGCCTAGTTTAATCGTGTTTTGTGTTTACATGACTTTTTAGTGATATTAGAATGAAACTAACACAGGATATGTAAGGAAATGGAACGACCTAGAACTGGCGATGCCGATTCTGCAGGAAAACGCCTATGATGACTGATCTATACTATAAATGTAATATGTACACAAAAACTGCCGTAAAACCCCTTTTCAATACTTGTGTCGATAATATTATATGGATATTAGAAGTATATTATAAAAACACTAAACACCAACTCTCAATAAAGCCCCTACAACTCTTAATAAAGCCATGACGCTGCGCTGTTATCTTCCAAAAGGGGCTCAAATTTGGTATTTCGGTAGCGGTGACTTGAAATAGCACAGGGGTTATTTTTTTCTTGTTTCCACAATAATCCCCAGACTACAGTCGTCCGAGTATTTTGGTAATTATATGTTACAATTTTGTTGTGCTTATGTTATACAGCACAGGGTATATTTAGTGTTTAAACCCACATTATGTTTGCGTCAATCAGGATATATTCATAAGAAGGGACGTAGCTATAAAAATATATATTTTATCAAAATTACGATAATTAAATCAGAAGTGTGTTGGGGTGACTCTAGTAATAAAAACATTAAAACGCAATTTCGTAGCATTTCCTACACAGAATAGAAATGAAATAGTCAATTGTAATACAATAAAAATGCAATAGGTTGTCAATAGTCGATACATGGCAGATAATGAAATAAACGGGCCGAATTGCTGCAGGAGGCTATGAAGGGTAACAACGGTGATATAGCCAGTTGATTGTGATATAGGAATAGTCTTGAAGGTACGGTAGAGTTTTGAAAATGGGAAAAACGGGATTGAAGGGGATTCGGAGAGCTGTGAGCCTAGGACGTTTAGGGGATGGCTAATAAGTATAGGTTGAGACTAAACAGGGTCATATGCTCAATAATGTCTAAAAATATGACTAAATAAAATTGACTTGCAAAAGTGCCCCATATTTGTATAAAAAAGTTTTAAGTTTGAAGGGTCAGGTCATTAGGCGACTGTTTGCCACCTATTCACATATGGCATAAAAATAACAGAGGTCTTTTTTGCTATACGAACTGATGTCTCCATTCTCGATATCTCGGAATATTAAATTTCAAAATATATATTTTGAACTTTCATTTTAAAGTATTAAAACAAAAAAAATTAAAAGTTTAAAAATCTATTTTAAAAATAATCCCTATATTTAAGATTGCACCTAAAATTCATTTCTTAAAATATAAAAAATATATTATATACTTAAAAACTAATTAATTTTTAGTAATATAATACATAATATAATATTATATAGATTATAGTCTATTATATATAGTTTCAGCCTGTCAGTAAGTTAGGTCATCGTAGTAAAAGCAATACTAGCACAATGATTGTGTAGTGTGGTTTATTACCGCCTTTGTGATGAATATAAAACAGACATCAAATGTCCATAAAACTATGGGAATGTACGAGTTTCAATAACATGGACCCATCAAATATACAGTTTACTAGAGGGGGAAAGTGGTGTAAAAATACTACTGTTTGATTTGATTGCGTCATTTTAATATTGAAACTGCTTTGAGCGTTTGATGGGACACTTACGAGTAAACAGTTACGTAGTATAAAATATTCAGGGAGGGATTTATCCCACTTTCTAGGTTTATTCTGCTGCCATCTACGTCTGCATCGTCGCTTAACATTACGAGAGGTCGTAGTCTAAGTGTATAATGATTTAAAATAAAAACAAACATTTATTCACAAAATGTTAGTTACATAATATTATCCTTAGAATGTGGATGCGGTCGAAAATTGTAGCAAACTAAAAATCTAGGTTTAAGATTATTTTTGGAATAGATCAAAGCTTGAGAGCCTAGGCTATCGGGCATTAGTCATTAGTAACTAACACTATTAAATAAAAACCTATAAAATAAAATATTCTTAGTAAGTAGAGCGCTAGAGTTTAAAAACTTATATTACAATAACAAGTAGGTAGATACAGGTAACAGGTACTCTATTTACAGAATCAGAATCAAATCACAATTATTATAGATTGATCTACAACATGATCTAATGAGCGCTCCTTCATAATCTAATGACATAAGGGGCAGAAGGGAACAATATTAGTTAAAATATTACGTGCTTATCTAGACTTTATATCTATTACATAACCGAAACGCAGAATCCCAAGTGCCAAACTAAGTATTGGCCTCGTATACTCGTACAAGGACACGCCGCTCTTCTAGCAAAAAGTCGGCTTTAGCATATTTTAAAATTTTATTTCACCAATCAATAGTCACCTAATCACATGAAAGCTCGTGACATAATGATTTGAGTTCAAACGAGATCCCACCTCCACACTTCAATAACTGCAACCTCCATACTCCATACCCCATACCTCCATGGCCAATCTAATTTGTCCCTCAATTTCAATACAATTGAGTTTTTTGCGTCAAACGTCTTATGAGATCGTAATTTTACGCAAATAGCTCGCTGTTTTTTTCGCAAACACCTTTTTTCGGTGGAATTGTGAACGATATTCGGTGTTCGCCAGATGTTTGCCAATTTTTTCGGTGAATTTTAAAACGTTTTTGATGCTTGCGGTTTCGTGTTTCAGCATTTTTGATCTTATATACTTACGTAGGTACTTATTCCCGAAGTTATTACACATTATATAGAAGAAATTCATAGTGTTCATAACCTACCTATAAATTTTTCATATCTAAGAATATTATGTTAATTTATTTGTATTGTTGAAGAAATCCTATTAATTATTAAATCTTTATATAAAATGTCCGTAAATATCCAAAATCTATTTATGTAAGACAGGAAAACCTTAAGCTTCCATATTTCCAAAGTAGTCACCCAAGTACGTCCACAAAACCAAACAAAAACAACAAAAAATAAGCAAGTTTTAAATATTCCCTAACTAAGCAATTTGTTCACAAAAAGAGTTCAGAGTTTCTGCCCCGATACATAATTTGTTCAAGCAAAACAAATAAATAACCAAACTTTTACTTCGCGAATTGACTTTTATCTAAGGAAGGTGCAAAATTGGGGCGTGACGTCACTGGATTTATGGCTGGTACAAACAATGGTCTGAAATATCGGCCTTAGATTTATTGGGCCTCTGGCTGACGGGAGACAACCTGCGCAAACTATAAAACTTATATAAATAATTAACCTCTCCGAATTGTCAATGGGGAGGACATTTTGTACGTAATTTAGCCACGATGTAGGCATTCTTTCACAAAACTTTTTTAGTTATATCGTTGGTGATTGGCTAAAATGTGCTACGTTAATATTCTAGCACAACGAATTTGATTGATGCGTACCTATCTTTTAGATAAATGTAAGTTCTGGACACATTTTTGCGTGCTTTTACAAACACGGTAACGTCTATCTAGGGGAAAAATTTGCCACACAATTCAATTTTTCACTAGAGAATTAGTCTTTGAACTTTAATTAATATCATTGAATAATATTGTGTTATCCTGCCTATATATTAATCTTAAGTAACTCTATATTTTTTTACTATCTATATTACCCCCATCTTAACGAAGATACGATATACCTATATATCTAATTAAAGATAAGTTATCTATAATAGTTGTTAAGATTTCCACACATCGCCATTCATGTATACAGCGGGCGGACCCGGCAACATTAGCTAGTCGGTCGTAAATTACCTCTCGACTGAGCATTTACATAGATAGTAAATTATGTACCATTAAAATATACGGGAGCTGGAAGCTTAGAGAATTATTGGAATTAGGGATGATGTGGTGAAGCTTTTGGGACGGATTTGACCGGTTGTTTTTTTCCGCCAAAATTGCTTTGGTCAAATTTTTTTTTCAAAACTAACAAATTAGTGTACTATGAGAATTAAAAAATTCTTATTTTTAAATATTTTTTTTATTGTAGGTGTAAAATAGATATTTTTAAAGAAAATAATGTCCAGTTTGGTGAACATTGACCATGTGATTTAGTTTATTTAAACATCTAACATATGTAGGTAGTTAGGTACTCTACTCGTATACTCACAAAACACACATCTATATTACACCGTAACTATGTAATACTATTATGTAGATACCTACCTTATAACTTATATATTTTCTAGTTATACATTTTGCTCAAACCATTTCACTTTTATTAAAATACACGTAAAGCTCGAGGCTTACCAAATGATTGGCGCTCACTAAACGCAATATTTTGTAATGATCGAAACCCGGCTTCGGCTCGGTGGAAATAAGCAATTAGCCTCCGGCAACCGGCTCAATTTCAATTAATTACTTTTGAAATCATTATTTACCGCCTTACCTAATGATCGCCATATTGAATATTACTATAATATTCAATACCTTATGGAAATCAATATATCGTACTCAATCACGCAATATCATGTCTGCCTACTTTTATCGTTAACAAGAATTTACTTCGAGTTTTCGAACCAGCTTTTTCCCCACTTCGCCGATGGCTTTAATTTTTTTCTAAAAGAGTGTTTTCCGATAACAAAGTTACATTCGGCCATTTGCGCGGTGCCAGTGTATGTGTGTGTAATATTTTAACTCAGTTCGGGCGTAGAAGTACATCGAGCGTGCAACGAGAACCCACTCCTATTCAATTTCTGTCGGAAATAAATTCTCCCGTCGAAATATTGCACCACGAAATGTACACTGACGATGTGTTCGGACCAAACAAAATGTTTTATTGAATGTGGAATTCGGCTGAATTATCCGCCGTCCGATGCGATCAAAGGTGCCATTTCTCTCGTACGAGCACTACATGCGACTGTAATATGTTGTGCATCTGACGCTGTGTGCGTGAGCTATTGATTACGGATCACGTGTGTGTGCTCTTTGTTTTAATGATGTTTGGGTGTCCCACGTTGGGCGCCATTAGTGTGTGACAGGTATTGTTTGAGGAGCGGTTTACCGATACTCTATTGTTGCCCATTAATGCTATTGAAAATTATACTCCGACCGCCTCTGACATGTTTTATAACGCTCCGCAGGGAAATGATACGAAACTTCCCGAAAAAGAGAGATAAACTTATAATGTGTTTTCGTGCCTTATCAAGTCATCACAAAAGACTCGACGGCATCGACGCCGCGTCACATTGACGAAAAAAGTCGTGGCCGAATGAGAGAAACTTTTTTTGCATCCCATTTATCACGAGCGGCCCTTGAGAACCGGAAAGGGCGTCGCCAGTACGGGTGCGGGGGTGAAAACCGGGCGGCGGGGAGGGAGATTGCCCGCCATTTAACGTGTATTGCAGGAAATTGGCGCACGCCACCTACCAGCGCTCGGTGAATGCAACCGTTGCGATCCCACTTCTGAAATTAGTCGCAACTCACAATTAACTTGTTTATTGTGTCGTTGCCGAATGCGCACACCTGTACCTATTTGAATGGAGAATTAGCGACACGTGTTCCACCTCAGAGGGAACTTCCGAGAAGTGTTTACTCGCCCACATTAGTGAGCGCGTGTGCTCGCCGCGACCGAGTTACTTCTCATTGAAACTCTACCCGTCTAGTTAGGGATTCAAATTAAAAGCTTGCCACCGAAATAACAGAGAATCTTAAACATTAAATGACGTCATTAACTCGCTGCGACTACGAACATTGAATAAATGAAGAATAATGTCGACTCGAAAGCGGTCTGTGTAGAAATTACATTTTAACGTTCGGACTCACCGAGGTTAAGCAAAAATTGCGCTCGCCTTTGAAACACAAATTATCCTTCCCGAGGATAGACCGAACACTTTCGAGATAAAGAAAATAAGAAACGAGTTATTAACATTTTTGCGCTCGATAAGAAGTTTGCTGGAATATTCGTTCGGTTTTCACTAGACCGATATTGCTTTCAGACGAGCCTTTATAGTTGGGAGAATGTTCTCGAATTTAGTATATTAACGATGATATCAAAGGAATATCATTTTCTTTTTCAATAAAGAGGCGAAATCTCGTGAATCAAATTTCCATAGCGGCTTATCTGCGAGTAGGTACCGAGTACCGCGCCGGCACCGGTGCGAGGCAAGAGCTCGGAATCTACTTTAATCCGCGAGTGAACGTCGACGCAGACACGAGAAAAATAAATATCAACCGAAAATGCAAGGGGATTATTGTGCGCATAAACCTACGGAAATACCGATTTTATTTTATGGCACAGGATGTGCAATTACGGGAGTTAATTCAAGCGACGCAAATTACGACGATGCTTTATTCCGCTGGTGTGTAATTATGGACGCGATTTGTATGTCTGAGTGATCTCGTACTGTCGTACTATTAACAGCTTCCTTCTTCCATTCCCTTCCCTTCCTTCATTATGTCGCATTCTGTGTTGCGATTATGCTATCTAGATCATCGTTTTATTTGCAAAATGACATGGATGAGTTTTGTTCGGATAATGAAAGGGACTTTTCAACGGGAAATGTGGCTTGGAGAATTGGAGAAAAAATGATAATGAAGGAAATGTCACTTCACGTAAATAGTAGTAAAGTATTATAAAAGTACATGAATAATGAATAGATTATAATACTTTCATCAATAACACTACAAAAGTCAATAAGGGTTAAGTAATGCTAGAACTAGAACTTTGCCAGAAGTTAGATTATGACCTAACTGCTCCTTAATTATATCATCATCTCTGCAGGCTTTTAGATGTTTCCACACGTTCCTCGTTGCCTTTACGTTTCAAACTCAAATGCGTTTATTCAAACAAGCTAGAATAATAAAGCATTTGTTAACAACAGTATTTTTTACAAAGTACTTTGAGACCCATTAGGAAAATACCTCTATGAGAAGAACGGGCAAGAAACTCATAGGTTTTTTTAATATGTCCGACCCATTTCTGTCTATGGACGATAAGGCTCTATGCACTTGATATCTGGTTTGTCCATCATTTCGGCACAAAACGTTGCTATATATGTAGATTTCATAACTCTATAGAAACAACACAATTATGTAGGTACAAGGACATAGAATTAAATACTATTTAAAATAAAAGTTTTTAAAATTGGCAGTCTTATCGCGAATTGCGATCTCGTCCAGACAACCAATCAGAGACAGGACAATAATGCAATAATAATTAAATAGCATGTTCTTTAATTTCAGATGAGGTGGACGTGATCGGCTACACATCCAACCAGAGCGACAGCGAGTCGCTGGTGTCCGGGCACAGCGGTGACAGTGGCGTGGGGGTGGCGGCGCGGCGTGCGCGGGAGCCGGCGCGGGCCGTCACGGTGTTCAGCGGAGTGTCCGCCGGGTACAGCACGCGGGCGCGCGCCTCCAACGCGCTGCCTCAGTACTGTGCCCGCCCGCGCCGTGTGCCGCGCTCCAGAGTCTAGGTAAACTTACAACTATAACATGAACTAATTAAAACTATAACATCTCGAGGCAAACACCAGCCAGCTAACGTCAACGCTAGTGTCTTATATGGCTAGAAGAACTTCATACGACATAAAACTCGTACTCGTAGGACCAAAGTACCAAACCCGATCAATTTTGGATTTTGCCGGATACCAGCTAAGAAAAATGGAATATTATTTTAATTTATGCCGGTTAGTCCGGCATAAACAGAAGCAACGTTACTACTGCTTACTGCTGCTGAAGACGCTGAAAACTACTACGCATTGCACAACTAAAATACGTAGTTTTTGTTTTGTCTTTTTGTTTATTCAAATAGATCACAATGTAGGTGTTAGCGAAGTATACTTACATTGTGTTTCGTACTTAATTGTATACCCTATTTTTTTTATTCATTAAAGGAAAGCCTTTGACCACGATCTCGCGGGATGTTAAGCAACGATGCGGCCGTAGATGGCAGCAGACTATACCTAGAAGGCGGGATAAATCCCTCCCTGGCTTCACTGAACATCATGCCGGAACACGGTCAAAAAGACCCGCCGTTCGCGCCGTTGTTACTAAATATCAAAATTGACATTTCTAAAGGAAATCTTTCTTTTTATTCCAGGTGGGGTGTGTCGTGCGCGGGTAAAGGCCCGAGCCGGGTGTCTGAGGCTCACATTTATATATGACGTATAAATAGTAGAACATTTTGTTGATACATGTACTAAGCAACGTTGTTTCTATGACTGAAGCCCGCGCCGCTACACACATACATACATACATACATTATACATACATACACTGTACATTCCTTGCACGTAAGACTCGCCGATACAAAATAACTAATTAAAATGATCCATAAATGTGTGAAAATTTGGACGCGTTAGTTTCTATGTTTAGAAAGAGTTACATTTGAGTTATATTTTGGACGCAAAAATTATCACGGATAAAGAAGGGTACCTAGTCATCATATAAAAGCAATCAAACACCTTCACAAGAAGCCGCGTCTCCAGCTCCTGTTTTGGTTTAGACATTCAAAATGAGCATGACAACATCCAAAAAAAATTTCAGCGATTTTGCTGAATATTGATATTATGTTTTGTTGTACGTGCTTTCCATCGGATATGGAAAGCAAAAAATATCATTGTAGCAAACATGAAGTCAATCCGGCGAGATTTTTTTTTGGATGTTGTCATGCTCATGTTGAATGTTTGAACCAAAACAGGAGATGGAAACGCGGCTTAAGCGTGTGAAGCTTACAAAATCAACTTTGTGAGTTGACTCCTCGCGACGAAGGATTGTTAAGTAATAAGTATATAATCTACCTTACTAGGTGATCAATAACATTACTGGGCTAATGAGACTCATCATACTATATATGACTCAGAATGACGAGCGCATTGCGAAGGACTTCGTGCTTGTCGAATACCTAGGTAACCCTGTGACTGTACCTCTATTGGGATGACGTTATCGCTTACCATTAGAAGAGCGTCAGGCTTGTCCCGTTCGTCCAAAATGTATGAGTATTTTGAAATTTGTAAGTGATCACAGTGGCTGTTTTTTTTCTTCATTTGGCCACAAAGACATAAAATGCCATTTGCGTAGAAACTAGCGCCAAATATGCGAGACTTACGTGAACGGTATGTACAAACGGTGCAGACTGTCTACGATCTAAATGGGTGAGGGCGCTATGTGCAAAGCCGTTTAGATATTATATAAGAGAAGATTAGTTCCATTTTCCACCACGTCCATTATGATCGTAGTCAAACTGCACTCAACTGTACATTGAAAGTTGTAACTCTACGATCCATCACTAAGTACAAAATTGCCAAAAATAATTGATTTCTCATTCTATCAGATTGTTTTTCTTATTTTCATAGAGCCAGGCTCGATCAGTTGCAATATTAGACCCGATGTGTATTCCATTCTGTCTAACATCGGTTCAATTTTAATCCTGTGTTAAAAACACTTCAAAATATATTTTTCTTTATTTTTAATTTTTACTTCATATATTTTTATCTTCCAGGGGCTTATAGTTTTGGCTTGTATTAAAATAAAATGGCCCTACAATGATTTTTGGAATTATAAAATTTTATCCGCTAAGGTACCATCACAAACACAAGTTGCTTCAGAGCAAATGTTGTAAAAAACATCAATTTTATATTTTGTATTATATAATTTTTTCTTTGTATAAATTAATCAAATAGTTAAGATCTGTGAATGCTTGGACGGTCTTTTTTTTTCGATTTTGGTATGTTTGGGTTAAAGTTCCCTCAGAAAGATTATTTTAAGATGTTGAGTATCTGCGTTCACCTCATTTTTTTCTGATTGTGTAAAAACTAAGTGACGATAAAGGATTTCATAATAAATTTTTAATAACAAATTTTGTCAGAGATTATAAAATTATTATACGAAGTATTTTACCTACACTTCGATAGTTGTTAAAAGCCATCAATAGATGGCACTATTTTAAAAATCTCTTATCCATATTTTATTTCGAATGAAATTCTTTGCCGTTACTTAGCGTATTGCCATTCGGGTACTAAATTCATTTTCTAACATTGTGGCTATGAGAACTTTGAGTATACTCGTTTGATCTACACGGACGTAGCAAATTTATTATTTCACAGAATTTATTAGTTAAATAAAAATTATTGCAAAATGACATGTTTAATTTGTGATTCTACAAAATTTTAATGTATAAATGTATCTTTGCATAGTCAAAGGACCGTCAAATTTTAATATCATTTAAAATCAATTTAATTATTACAATGTTCAATTTCTTTGTACTATTAAAAAAATAGGCTGCGCCCTTGTAGGTCTTGTCACCCATTTATTTATGTTTTAAACGTGTAATTTTAAGTTAATACTGACCAATTTCTGTAGACAAGTCTTTTTCAAATTTATTGAAAGAAAAGAAAAATATAGTGAGTGTCAGTAGAATTGGTCGGTGTCAATGTTGTGCAATGTTAATTTAGACTTTATTTCGTTGTTTTTGTCTAAAATGCATTGTATATCTCGACTTTCGTAACACTACGCGCCAACATCACTAACATTCGTAATTTTAGTATTAATTTTGAATATGAATGATCTCACATTGTCACATGTCGGCTTTGTAAATGTGTCAATCTATTTCATTACATATATATTCAAGTCTTTATCCTTGATGTCATAAGGTTGAGAATTGAATAGATAGTTGTAACTTTAGTCTTTAGTACTATCACACTCATCAATCTTTCGGAGTAATTTTTATTTTAGCTGTCAAATTTGTGAGAAAGTACTAAAATGGAATCTTGAGAGAATAGGTATGTTGACAATGCAAACATTTAAAATAAGTATAATTAGTCCGTAATTTTAATAATAAAAAAACAGAAACATATTTTTTGGTTTGTGAATAAAATAGAAAATGGCTGAGATATAACGCTTGCAAGTTTTTGAATGGGGACGCGCACGCTCGTGACGTAGCGAGTACGCTACGTCACTATTTAATACAAAATGTACCCGATTTCGGCCTGACGAAACGACCAAGTAACTTTAGTGTGTATTTTATCTCACATATTTTTACCAAATATGCAATTAAAAAAATACGTGTCCAATATTTTTAATAATTTACTTGATGGACAAAAATAATTGTCAACATGCCTATTGTAAGTATTGAGGTTAAGACATGGGCATTGCGATTGACACAGTTACTCAGTTGCCTTAGATTGTATGTCAACGACAAATAATTTTATTTACCAAAAAAATGAATAGTAAAACTGGACAATATTATTTGCGAGTGGTTATTATTGCTAAATACAAAAAAAAAAACTTTTGTTTATAAATATAATTATAACTTGTAATAAATTGTTAATGTTCGACTGAATTTATTGTATTATAATAATTGTTTATATGACTTCGACGTTCTTTGGGTCCTCGGGAGTTTCATTCCTTGCGGTCTCATTGGATGCGATAAAATATTTTTTTTCTAATATATTACAAGAAATCTTATTGTAAATTTGTTTTAGTATGTTGGTAAGTTTAGTTGTAAAGAGAGTGTCCGACGAGAAAAATGGCGCGTCATGCGGTCGTGATCGTTTTAGTCTTCCATCGCATGACCTAAATGTAGGTGAAACTGACCTCTTTCTTTAAATCTATTTTCTGCAATGTTTTTCACAACTTGACGTCTCACGGTCATAGAACGTGATACTAATCGGCAGAAAGTCATAGTTATTTGGCTGAAAGTCAAAATTTATTTCAACGCCATCTATCGGTCATTTTCACACAACTTCGCAGATGCTGGCATCACTGACGTGTCGTATTTCTCGTCGAGCATTTTATTATCATTTTGTAAGTTTAATGTTTGTTTAGCGATGATCTCTTACGGTAATGGAAGCGTGGAGGCCGCGGCGTCTCCGTCGGGCGGCACCTCACCACCCACGGGACTTGCCATGCAATATAACACCTTATAGTACACTCGCACAGAAGTCATTTTAGATTAGCAGACTTTTGAAAAATCTCACGTTGAAGTCTTTTTACTCAGTCTTTTTGTCTTTGGTTTCTTTTGCGAGTGTACAGTAATAGTGCCCGATAGTTGTGTCAGCTATTCTCAGCGTACCTTACGTCAACAAAATATTAATTTATCATTTGGAAATTATTTATGTATCACAAAATTAATTTATTTTTATACATTGTGCTTCGTTGTATTGCCAGTGTTTTGCTTCGTTCAGAAACAGTTGTATGCTTACACGTTTCATTTGCCAGCTGTCAGACGAATGACGTATCGTTTGAAAGGTGTCAAATGGAACAATTTACGTATAATTCAGGCAATCAGTCCACAGGTCCATTAATAAGTAGTCCCTTTCCCTCCAATTTCGGTGGGAAAGGTATATATTATGGGTGCTAGCGGCGACGGGACGCTATATAAGAGTACAAATTCTATATAAGCCCCTACTTACTTCTTGTTTGTAACTAATTTTTGAAGGAAACAGGGAAACGTTAGAGGAGTAAAGTGTAATGTGTAAAGTAGCGCGGGGCATGACCTGTCGACTCTGCCATTGATGTTGTCTCTACTTATAATATATGTACTCTATGGCTACAGTGAGTTATGTTGCGGCGCGTCTTCTGTCTCTCTCTGGTAGGATCACTGTAACGATAGGGTAATAGATTGTGTACGCGACTGTACGCGCACTCTTGTTAGCTAAGAAAATGTTATTAGAAATGAAATTGAAATTCGATGTCGTAATGCGACCGGCGCCCGCGGCGACTCCGCGACATTTTACTCAACTTAGTCGCTGTAAATTAGTCCGGCATTGTAAAATATCAGTTGTAAATATGGAGCCAAAATTTTTATACAAAATTATTCATATATTCTTGGACCAAGTTGCGCGCGGAGTGGATGCGGGTTCCGGACGCGGCCTGCAAACGGAACACTCTGTTTTTGAACGCAACCGTTTCTTCAATCCAAAACAGTTACGTTCAAAAACTGTCTTTTGAAAATAGTGCATTATGTTTAAATTCGATGACTTGTCGAATGGTGAAAGCACAATTTTCAAAATACAGAGTGTTCCGGTCGCTCATCTTTTAAAAGTAATGTAAGTGAAAGTTGTGTCGACGCAGTCATTATTGTCTGAAATACGAGTAGAGGCAAAACTTAGGTACTACAATTATTGTGAGTTGCTGACGCGAAAGCAACATACACGATGCACACCTATAATAAATAATGTAAAAAAAATTATATATAGAATTAATTTAATAAAATTATAAATAAATATATAATTTGTATCATTTAACACCCCTTCACATATGCCCCTTTTTTGTTTTTACTCACGAAAAATACGTCACATATCGCTACAATTATAAAACCTGGCGGTGTTCCTATGGGACTCTATAACGCGGGGGAGCTATAACGGGGGGGTCAATATTGATGACCAAGTCACTGATTCAATGATGCGCAATTATGATTGCACAATATTAATGTCGATATCATCGTAAATATTTTTGGCAGCAATATTATTGATGACCCATCAATAATATTTCTGACGATTGATGACCCAATATTTTTGACAATGTCACCAATATTTTTGAGTCATCAATATTTTTGAAAAGTTCGTTCGTGAATTTTTTTAACAAGTTCATCAATATTTGACAGTCGTCACATTTTCTGACAAGGTCATTAATATATTAATGACAAACAAAATCAATATATTTCAAAATTTAAGAAATTTAAGTTTTAGATAATTATAGGTTTAGTTTGTAATGTTTTTTTTATTATCTTTTTTTTTAATGTTATGAAGTAGAAGACGAGCAAGACGCTCTCCTGATGTTAAGAGATACAGTGCGGCTGCCCATAATCAGTACAGTATGTAACCTAGGATTTCACAATTATGTGAAATTCTAGGAGCACTGCACCAACGCTTCTTACTCAAGAGTCATAAGATGTTAAAACTCTTTAGCCCAGTAATTTCACTAGCTACAGTGCCCTCCTACCGGAGCACAGTAATGTTTGCACATCACTGCTCAGGCGGTAGAATAACTGGCACTGTTGGGGTACCCACCGCCCACCTAGACGACCTCCTGCAAATGAAGTCTACCCCCGGTAATTATCTGTTAATTTTAATCATTTAGCTGTTTAAATTAATTATGACATTTCAAAATTTTTAATAATAAAAATATTATTAATTTATATTTTAAAGTAAGAATCGTTCACTTATCAAACCAGATGCTTCGGAGAATGCAACCGAATATACAACCTTTGTGTCTGCCTGTCTCCTCAACTGACATTATCCCTTTCTGGCCTCATTAACACCCCTGCAGGGCTATGATGCGCACATCGACAAAATTTTGTCGACTGTTTTTCTCGACTTTTTACGTCAAAATTGTGTTTGTCGACCGATGCCAACATGCGCACCGAATATCTCGTGTAGACATACGGTCCAATTGTGAATTACTCTATTATCTGTGGTGAGTTTTGTTTACAAAACTCCGCATGCGTAACCTCTTTTCATCAAATTTTGACATATCAATCGAGTATTTTGTCGTAGTCAATTTTGAGCGCGAGATGTTTCTCGACAAAATGCGAGAAAATGACGACTATTGAATTTTGATGTGCGACAAATTTACTAAGTTTAAAGTAAAATAACGGTACTAAATTAATGTCTACTATACTTAATAGTGGAAAAAATATGAGAGGACCTTTGGCCTTCCTTTTTGTTCAGAGTTTTTATTTTATTTAGGATAAAAATCGCTGATTAATTTTGTGGCCACTCAATAAGTATTATCTGATATAAAGTGGTTGTGCCTTTTAAATTAAGGGCTATTAAAAGAAATATTATATAAGTACAAGATTAATTATCAGATGTTTATCTTCTTTGTATCCTTCTCTATGATGTATAATGAAACAAATTACTTCTTTATGTCACTAATTTAATCAATAGTAATTACGCAGATCACAGGAAAACTATAACATTTTTAATTCAGCACAGGATAACCACGATCTTGCACTTGATTGTCTTTAGTTTCTTAAACAATATGGTACACTATTTAGTAGACGGAATAATTCCTTGCTTGGTAAAAACTATTTTGCCCATCGGTTCGTTCCACCTCTACACACACTTTCACTTCACTTGAAGATTTCGGTCATTTGGTAAATATGCACCCGACATTCTGGGCTTTGCCAATTCCAATAAAGGGAAATAAAGTTAATTATTATAATGAAATAAGATGAATGATTATTATTTATAATGAATTAAAATGTTAATTCGGAAAACTTTGTACCTTTGTATTTCTTCTGAGTTTACCCCGGTTTTTTTTTTTTTAATAATTCAATATGTAGAATGTAGACTCACACGTTTGTGTATTTGCGAGATTTAGATCACAATAATTCTTTTAAAATCCTTATCTTCATTCGTACATGAAAAATTCGAATAAATAATAATTTTAACAAGTAAATATTTTAAATTCAACATACTAAACAGCACAAAATTGGCAAAAAGAGATAACCAACATTCTTAAGAATAAGTTTGCACGAGGTGATCTCCATTTTGTACATAGACAAAGAAGACTATGTCTACACGACAAAATTATGTCGTGGCTTATGTCGATCGACATAAATGTCGATGTGCGCATCATAGCCCTGCTGGTCACATAAGTAATAAGTATTCCTGGCCACATTAGCGTCCTTGGCCTAGAATATTATATCATAAAATCTGCCCTGGAAGTTAATAGTGCAATAGCAAACCACAAATTTACTGAAAAGAGTATAGTTCAATTTATTAATAAAGAGATGAAGAGCTTTATTAATTCTGCATAGGTTCTTACTACTATTAATAAAAACAAAACTCATTTTGAATAGTTTATTACACTATGAATCATATGTCGATTCATAATCGACAATCTGGAAACATCGACCCGCGAATGCCAGAATACAGGTTTCATAGAAAACATTGGCCTACGGTAATATACATAAAACACATTGGCGAAGTGCAGTTTACAAGACGAAATTTTAATTTAACTAAAAGTAAGTAAAGTAAGTACTTTTTAAGTTTACTTAAGAAATGCGTTATATTGTAAGTACGTCCACTTACATAGTGTGACATCCCAAAAAGCGTAAATTTACAAATCAAACTGAACTTTATCAAGAATCAAGAGCCGTTTTTTTATAATTTTTGAGATGTGACACTCTTCGCTAGTGATCGAATAAAACTAACGGAGTTATTATGTATCATGCGACATTAGTGCATCATCAGAAAAATGTCATTTAAATTTGGAAAAGTTTGATAAAACTTAACCACTGCGTCAGATGCACGACGATTTTTTTCCAGCACATTATTCCGCCAATGTATTTTATATTGCATTATACAATTTATGCCAAAACTAAAGTCTAAAAGTTGTTTTTTGACATAGACTGTATTAAGCCGGGTCTCCAGCTCTTATTTTGTCTACACAAACAACAAAAACACGACAGCACACAGCAAAATTCCCCTACACAAAAAAAAATAATAATGTCTATGCTTCAAGCTTCAACAAATGTTTTTGCTTTATTTATTCATTTATTTATTTACTAGCTGAGCCCGGCGGTAAGCTCCAACAAATATTTTTGCTTTCCATAGCCGATGCAAAGCAAAAACATTTGTTGAAGCTTGAAGCATAGACATTATTATTTTTTTTGTGTAGGGGAATTTTGCTGTGTGCTGTCGTGTTTTTGTTGTTTGTGTAGACAAAATAAGAGCTGGAGACCCGGCTTTAGGATGGCACAATCAGCTCAAAATTAAATTTGGTTAATAAATTAGGTACAAATTAAAGTCTTTTTATATAATTCGATACTGCCTCAAACAATGTAATCACACATATTTGAAAAAAAAACATTTTACAATAAAAATAAGGTACTTGAAGATAACAGATGATTTCATAGATAGAGAAAATTATAGACGAGGCAGAATATCCATTATAGTGGCGCGAAACAAAACACGGATTAATACGAATAGTTTCGCGGCCCGTAACTGTTTTTGAAAACTTCACTATGTGCGGCGAAAACTAAAATGGGAGATTACGCAATCACTATTTATTTATATTAAGCCTAGATTATCCCACTGCTGGACAAACAATAAATCACTATAAGACGACAAAAATAAAAAAAAATTGACACAACCTTAAAATTAAAAGAAGTAGGTATCTGAGCCCTGCATGTGATAGAGGTGTAGGAATCCGCATGTATTCGTTACTAAGATACGGGTATTCGACGGAGTACTCAGTAACGAATCGTTACTCGGGAACTCGTATCGGTACTGGGTACTGGAGACTCGAGTGTCACAGACTATAGTTTGATTCCTTCGTGATCAGTATTCGTATTTCTCATAGGGTTATTTATAAATTATTACCTATACATTACAATTATTTCATTTTATTTCTTTAAAATTAGCTATTAGAAATAATGCATGTTTTACTCAGTACTCAATACACACGCAATAATACGCATCTCGATGCGATATTAAACTAATGTTGATACGGTACAGTGTACTGAGTACTGTACCTACCCCATACGGTTTGATGCGATTAGTATCAAAAGTAACGATACGAATACCGATACGAAAGTAACGGGTACCGATTGCCACACGTACGGGTACATACGGGTACAATTTTATTCGGTACTTTTACACCTCTAGCATGTGATACAACTATTTAACAGACAAAGTAGAGATACGGATAGTCATTATAATCGTTACTTATCTATGTCTCATTTTAATTTCGTCAGCATGTTATAGTAATTGCCGCCAGTGTACATTAGCCAATATCTCTTGTCTATAGTTTTTATCTGTCTATGAATATTTTTAAAATTATAGTAGGTCATTTTATAACAATTTAATAATATTCGTAACATAACCCGTCAATAAAATAATAATCATTGTTAATAATACTTATCTACCCCGCTTCGCTCAATTTCGTGCACATGTAAAATTCTCATTAAAAAATCTTGTTGACGTTTAGTTTGAGAATTTTACACTGCGCGCATACATGTGCACTAAGTGGAGCAAACCCTTACATCATAATACTAATTGTAATAAGTACTAATTTAATAAACTACTGAGTATTTGGAATGTAACAAGGTTAACAGTAATATTTCAAAACAAAAACAATAATAAATAAATTCTAACAATTTCCCTTCTAAGCTCGAATTCATTTTTGAGCACCGACAAAATAGTCAAAGAAACTGCATTTTTTTATTCCATTCCAAATTTCAAGTCTTCAATGTACATTGAACTCCTTCGTCAAATTTCTATCAAAATCTTTTCATTAATTTTTTTCTCTAAAGTGCTTTTATTCGTGATTTTGCTAATATAATTAAACATAAATAGTGCCTCAACTGTAAATATAATTATAATAATTAAATAATAAAGAATTATTTTATAAAATTCAATAAACATAAGCTGCCGTGGTTACCTTAAATAAATAAAGGTAAATACATATTTTGACAAAACATATATTTAAATACATTATATTCTATTTAATTTCTGAAATATTTATATAATTATTATATATTTAGAATATTACAATATTTACATACATAAGCCTAGTTAAAAGAAAATAAATCTGGCACCTTTCTTTGGTAATATCCATAAGCTTTCTATAAACTAACCTAATATTTAACTCCGACAATTCACTAAAATATTAACATCAAACCTTTAGAATATTAACTAGATTCAGTTATCTTTTTTTATATAGTCACGTCCAACTAAAAAGCAAAAGCTTTTGACAAATAAATAAAATAAAATGAACATAATTTTAGGACACACAGCGACATCTTACCCCAAAAAACTCCAAACTAAGCAACTCAAAGCTTGTGTGTTATGGTGGGTCGATAACGGATAAGTACCTTTTTATTTTTTGCAAAAAAAAAACATTTATCTGTAGATCACACAAATATTTGTCCCATATTATGTGTTTAGAATCATTTTTTAATGTAGGGGAAAAAAACATTTAAATACAGAGTTTTTATTGGCCCTAGTAACTAAGCATAGCCATTTCAAAGATTTTTAGGAGCGGTCAGAGTGACTAGTGACTACTTTAAAAATCTTTCTTTTGCAAGTTGTATCAACTGTATGCCATTAAAAGGACTGACTGTTTTACAATACAGAAAAGCCAGGGAGGGATTTATCCTACTTTCTAGGTTAAGTCTACTAGAAAGAAAGAAAGAAAAGCTCATAAAATACATTTTAAAAGACAAACAAATTACAATAATTCACATAGACTAAGCCACCGAATGGGACCTGCCTCAGCGTTGTGCTGCGTGTGACCAGTGAAACACACAGCGCTGGTATTCTGGCAGCTACATTTACGGCCTCATCATAGCTTACTATTACGCGAGATCGTGGTTAAAAGCAAATCTATAACGAATAAAAAAACCCTGTATATTTATTAGCAAATCAAATAACCATCACTGACTTGAAAATATCATCATCATCCATCATCCACAGCCCTCTACATCCCACTGCTGGGCATAGGCCTCCTTCATGTTATGCCACTCAACCCTGTCCTGTGCCAATCTGGTCCATGTGTGACCCGCCACTTTTATCAAATCGTCTATCCATCTGGCTGCTGGACGACCGACACTGCGTTTGCCTCTCCTTGGCCACCATTCAGTCAATATCTTACTCCACCTGTCATCACCTCGCCTAGCCAGGTGGCCTGCCCAACTCTATTTGAGTCCCATTCATTACCTTCGTTCCGGCATCAAAGTAAGTAAGCTGTCAAAATTGTTGGACTGACTTATAATCGCTGAAGTTTTACGTATTATTTCAGAATTAAATGTTTATCTAGGGAACTTCGTATACAAGTCGTAGCATAACGCAGACGTAATAAGTTTAATCGGCTGTCTATTTTGGCTAACAGCATAATGCATATGCGTTTAGAGCGTATATATCGAGTGACGCTTTCTCGCTCGCACAATTTGACAAATTTTTAAATATAAATTCATAGAATAAATTTATTGAAAATTCCTCTATAACAGCCCTGCATAATATTATTGCACACATTTTAAAGTGTTTTCAGTTTGAAATATTAAAAAATGTCACGGGGAGCTATATACAGTCAACTACAAAGAGATGTATCCATGTTAGGCTTACAAAATGAAGAAAATTTTCATTTGCCACAATGAACTACCCTTGGTTCGTGACATTTCTAGTAGCAATCAAACTTTATATTATCATCGACTCGTTTAATGTTTCCTTAGGTGATACATAATAATAGCATTTAAAATGAATCGAATATAGTATAAGATTTGGTGGATACTGAAAATGTCACGAAGTAAGGGTAAATAATTTTTGCATACTAAAAGTTCCTTCATTTTGTAAGACTAACATGGATACATCTCTTTGTAGTTGACTGTACATAAAAAAAATTCAAAAAATCTCATCATGCTATTTTCAAATATATCAAACTGAAAACACTTAAAATGTGTGCAATAATATTATGCAGGGCTGTTACAAAGGAATTTTTAATAAATTTATTCAATGAATTTATATTTAAAAATTTGTCAAATAGTGCGATCGAGTAAGCGTAACTCGATATATACGCTCTAACATAGTATATTACCCGTATGATGTCCTCGCTATGCTTAAGTATGTTGAAAAATACATGTGTTTACTTGATGCAACACACTTTCTATTATATCCTATTATGCAATATTTCCCATTATGCAACACTTTCCACTATTCAAGACATCTCATTTTGTAACATCTCCCATTATACAACATTTCCAATTATGCAACACTTCCCATTAGGTAACATTCCCATTATGCAACATTCCCAATTATGCAACATCTCTAATTTTGCAACACCTCCCATTATGCAACACCTAACTTTATGTTACATCTACCATTATGCTACGCATTATATACGAAAATCCAATTTCAACTAATATCTACAAAGCTTATCTATTCGGTAACAATAATACTTTACTATTCTAATACCTATCTATATTTATACATTAAGTGTGTAATATAACTAAAAAATGAGCATTTTTGTTGGTGTATTTTTATTACTAAATTTTAATTATTATTTATTTCAAGCTATTTAATTTTCAAATTGCTTCTATACCTATATTATGTGTCGTCTATACCTATGTAATATGTACTCGTTTGTAATATCTAGATGTCTTACTATACTTTTGAATTGATGACTTTAATAATAATCGAAGTTAAAGTTTATACATATTATATTGTCTTAGAGATTAACCACTTTTAAATTGCAGTTTATTCTCATAGACATCAGGAACATTATTAAGGTAACACAAACGAAAACTGACGGTGGTGAACTAGAACTATTTTGGGCAATCCATTCTTTTTAGATTTTTTTCGTTTATAAATTACAATAATTAATTTACAATTATTCTGGTTTAGTAGTTTATAAGCGTTTATTTGATGTTCCATGCAATTTTATCCATGTTTTTAGAATATGTTTTAGTATTTAGTTTCAATTTATCATTTAACATTAAAATCTAATGTATTTTAAATTATAATATCTTCTAATATTCAAGTTCGTTTAATCTAATAGACCTTACATTTACAAATAGCCAATCGGAATTAATTTATAGATATTATTCTAACAATTCCTATTTTGATACAATTTTTATTTATACTGTGAGCCACAAATTAATACTTAATCTACAGGGTGACTGGTAAATCACTTAGGAACTTAGAACATTGAAACTTGAAACACGGGTACTCGGTACACTATTCTCGTTCGAAATAAATAACAAATATAGGTACAGGTAGGTAGTGTAAATATAGGTAATGTTGTATTGTACTAATTGTTGTTGTTTTTTTTAATAACATATCCCTATATGGATCTGTTATAGTATTACAATCTAGCCTTTCTAGGCTAATGAGTAATTTAACTTTACCGGGGGTAGACTTCCTTTGCAGGAGGTCGTCTAGGTGGGTACCCCAACAGTGCCAGTTATTCTACCGCCTGAGCAGTGATGTGCAAACATCACTGTGCTCCGGTAGGAGGGCACTGTAGCTAGTGAAATTACTGGGCTAAAGAGTCTTAACATCTCATGACTCTTGAGTAAGAAGCGTTGGTGCAGTGCTCCTAGAATTTCACATAATTGTGAAATCCTAGGTAACACTGTACTGATTATGGGCAGCCGTTATCTCTTAACATCAGGAGAGCGTCTTGCTCGTCTTCTACTTCATTACAAAAAAAAAAAAACGTATTTTTCTACAAAATTTTAATCTAAGATAGTGTCCATTAACACTTGTCTTACAGTCTCTATTATTGATGAGGTACACTTTGTTCATGTGTCTTGTTGTAGCACTATTTTTTATTATTTTCATCACTACACTAGCTCAAAAGGCTTTGTTCTTTTGAGTCGTCTCACTAGGTCTGTGTTAGTACTAATTGTTGTTGTATTGTACTCGAGACAGGCCCGACTAGACTGCAGTCCGGCGGCACGGTAATTTTTTTTTTTTTTTTTTTTTTTTTTTTTTTTAAATGACCTACGCTGTTGGTCTCAGATTAAGACCTCTACAGCTTTACCGGGCGTGTGGTGAGCGCAGGAGGCACTCGACCCAAAGTTTATCTAGTTTTATTTACCTGGAGCGTCAGCTGCTCGCCAGGCGTAAGTTGATCATACTTTTTGAACGTGGCGCATTAGTTCAAATAAGATTTTCTTTATTTTGTAAGTCCTTACGGGTTAAAACAAATCTTAGCTTGTCAGAAAAGCTTCTCGAGCGGCTCGATCGGGCCGCACCCGCGCATGCGACCTTGAACCTTAAGCCCATTTCACACGTCGCTATATAGCGCTATATAGCTTCACATAGCGCGGCATAGCTTCAGTACAAATCGGCATCCGTCACACACGTAGCTATAAATGACATATAGCGCTATATCGCGCTATAATTTACAGTTGATGCGTAGAATCCGCCATTTTTCATTTTGACTAGGTGATAAAATGACTAAGCCGTTTTGTATTACGGAGACAAAAGAAAACAAACTCATATTACCTACGCGATATATTAAACTAAATAGTAGCAAATGCTTAACCGCTGTGTAACAAATTAGAAAAAACTGTTTTCTATTTTTATTAAATATTTTGTTGTGTTTACAGTTCTTTGTGTTAGTATTTCGAAACAAATTAATTTAATTTGTATTTTAAATTTCACCTCCTATTTACTTGTAATAGATGCTCATATTATGCATAATGATTATTTGTCCGAATAAATGAAATCTTTGAATACCTTGCAGTAGACTTTCGTTTAACCGGCTAAGTCATGCTACAAAATGGCTACGCATTTTTTTTTTATCTAGTTCAAATGGAATTTGCCAAATTGTATGGTTTTACAGCAACATGGCTGTTGACATTGTCAATTTTGAGTCTTATACAGGACGTGTGAAAAAATTCGTGATTTTTTTTTCACATTTTTAAAAAGTACGTACCAGGAGTTTGCCATGGTTTTTTTTTACAAAAGTGATTGTCAGTTAAAACTGTAATAATGCAAACACATTGTTTCAAGGGTTTTGTAGGTACCTCTAAAGAAAAAAAAAAACAAATCAATATTTTTAGTTTTTTTTCGACATTTATGCTCGGAAATGGATCGTTTGGAGTTCTTCTCCTTGTCCTTGTCATATTCTCTATTACTGGGAGTCATGACCCCTCCTTTGTAGGATTCGATTTCTGATGATGGAGTGCTATCTGGGTTGGTTGGATGCGATTTTCATGGCCAGGAGCCACGAGACAACAGGACAACAGCAACAGCGTCATCTTAGTCGAGCACGGGGCAGGCTGAAAATCAGCGCTGTGCAGGACCTCCCTGCCCAGCATTATGCTGAGCCTATTCCATTTATCAGTGTAGGTACCTATTGTTTATGTTGTTTTATTATCTTCTGTTCGTATCTCATACTAACATGTCACTATATTTATGTGTATAATTTTTCATGTATGTACTTTTTGGAACTGATAATAAATATATTTTTATCTTATCTTATCTTAACAGGAACTTCGAGGGTGGTGCGGATCTGATCTGACCAGCACATCGGACCGCCTTGGGACCGCTTTCCTTTGATTTTGCCCGAAACAATGACCATCTCTAGATTTCCATCCATGCCATTTGGCCAAAGTACTCGAGAATTCTCTGATAAAGTCGGTCAAATCTAACTCAAATCGATCTTATTCGATGAACTCTTATACCTACTTTTAGTAAACGATGATAATTTCGAATAAAGTTTTCTGGATTTCTTGACGTAGTTTGAATCGTCATTTTTTTTAAATTATACCAGGAGCAGACTGGAACGAAACCAAAATCAAGAAAAAAAAACATCCTTTATGTAGAAAAAATTGACAAATTCATTTGTTTAAGTAGTGTTGGGGAATCATTGTGGAACTATATGCAATCAAGTGATTGAATCTCCGTTCCTACTTCTGGTACTCCTGGTACCTACTTCCTAAAAAATATTAACTAGCTTTTAACTGATGAAAAGTGGTCTGTTAAGCACAAACGTGCGTGCATATATGAAAGTGCATAAAATAGATCCCGCATAGGAAAAAAAACAACTGTTGTGCCCTTTTTGAAGACTGAACCACGTTAATATTAAGAGAGAAGAGAGATAGAGAGGAGCAGCGGTTACAGATTTCCAATTTAAACGCCGTATTTTTTCCCTTAAGGGCAGATTTCTGGAATAATAATATTTTATACGTAATTTTATACGCAACATGTTGATAACATTTTTTCATACAAGTATGTGGCAAGTCCAACTTGCACTTGTTTGTTTTTATTTTGAAATAATATAAATTTTCTTTATTTTTGTATTAATAAACCTATTCTAAATGCACTCAAAGCATTCATTGATAAGTTATTCCAAATATTTGAGTGCGTTTGTAAAGAGGAAAAAAGTAGTCATTAATATCACTTGATTTGTGAAAAAAGGAATGTTAATGTCACTTGATTTTATTTCAAAGATCGACTCAAGATTCAATCACAAAGAATGAACTATTAAGAAATATAGTTCCGATCAGTAACCCGGCCATCACTAAAAATAATATAGCACGGCATAGCGAGGTATAGCAAGGCCTTGCGATACGATACTATATGGTACCAGGAGTCATATAGCAAGATATAGTATAGCGCCGTGTGTAATGGGCTTTATTTTAAGAAATTAGAAATAATATATGTCAATTTTGATTTGAACCGGAAGTGTTTCCTGGATCAAGGGGTTAATTTATTAATATTTTCTTTGTTAATTTTAAAAGTTATATCATTCAGTAATATCTATCATACCCTTGAAGCTTCTAAGTGATTTACCACATACCTTGTACAGGTAATTTTTTAGGCTTTTTACACACCAAAAACTCTATCGCAACTTTCTGGTAACTAGCCGACTAGCCGAGTTTTATAAATCTATGACCGCTGCCAAACTGTAATTGGTGTAGCTAACCAATTTCAGTCCTGTTCGATGTAGGTATTTCATTAATATAGATGAAAAAGCTAGGCCAGAGTTGCGGAAAAGTTTTCAATGTCAGTTCCTCCGTTGCAGTGGCCGTAGCATGCCACACGGGATCCCGCTGAAATGTCAAGAGTAGAACTGTCATCCCATACATTGTACTTTTGTGAATGTATGGGATGACAGTTCTACTCTTGAAGTTTTGTCGGGATGGCCGTGTGGCATGCTACGGCCACAGAGCGCCTTAAACAACAACCAATATTTATAGATATTTCCTTTTACAACAAAAACATTATTTCAAAGACCACAGACAAGGTCCAATCGCTTGTGACTTAGATTGGAGCTAGTCTAGGTCCATTGCAGGCTAAAAAATGTACTGGGATCGCAGAAAAGAAAAAATAATGATAACGACTGTCATCTCAGTACAGTCATCTTGGGTAACTTTGAATGTTGGTCTAATTTTGAACGAGTTTGTAAAAATCTTTTAGTAATTTATTACATGGACGGATCGATAAAGTATTTAGAAAATATATTAAAGATCCGTTATACGCAGAATTTTTTATTAAAACAACTATTGTGTCTCCATGCAATAAATTAGTAAACCACACAATCTTGTTCAAAGTTAGACAAAAAGTTCAGTTACCCAAGATGACTGTACATTTTTTAGCGTTACCCACTCACGATTAGCGCTTGTCTAAACCGGTCAGACAATCAAATTGAATCGAATTTAGTTTCCAATATTCCAAATTCATAACCCAAACGTTAGTTACCTCATAAAGGTGCGCGCACACTTAATCGCAGTGATGCACGAGCCGCAAGTTGTCGTCCCTCGTGCGACGTAACGGTCGCGAGTGAGGGAGAAGGGAGAACCGCTCCGCTGACTGACACGACTTCTTGTTTAGAGCTGTACGGAGGTGACTTTCGCCTGGAAACGGTTCATTTTACCTTATTAAATATATATCAGATTACATTTTTTGTATTTGCATATAAAGAAACAAATAAATGTATGTATTTACAAAAATTTTGATCGTGAATCTGATAATGTTTACTCTCAAATTTTGCGGTCTATTTTATAAAAGATATTGCTTTTCGCTAAATGTCCATAGGTAAAACGTGAAGTGATTCATATTTCTCAATTATTTGGTGTAGAAACTAAGCAAAAGATGTTAAACATTAGCTATATGTTATCAGAAGTATTTTTAAATTTTAAACACATTATGTTATTCCCGTCAAACAACGAATTCTCGGCTCTACCTAGTGTCACATTTTAGCGCGCAGTGTCATATTCTCAAAAACATTCTTTGAATTAGTTTGACAGTGCGCGCGTAAATGTTCAGGAAGTGGAAGTTGCCCTTAAGGTTAATCTGAGGCAATTAACTAGGTTTGAATCTGTACAAAGGTTGTCTACTTATTGTGTGAAAAAAAAAAATCATTAATCTTCATTTTAAAGTCTTGAAATCTATTTTCGCAATGCATGTAATGTGTTGGTGCATAAAAAAACGAATAGTTAGGTAAAGACCAACCATTTATATCAACGGTGACTTGTTTTCGATGGTAGCTTTCTGACCACCAATGTAGGGAATACCGCCTTGAGGTTATGTAGGCAACGACGGAGGATTACAACTAGTAAACAAATTTACTTTTATAATGGTAAGGTTAAATTGATGGAATTTGTGACCAATGAAAAAACATGAGATTTACAAAGCAGTTTGTACATAAACATGAGCAGTATTTTTATATTTACGTTCAACAATATTTTAGTCGACTTTTAATTAAAAATTATACTAGAATTTATTGAAATCATTGACTTAAAGTATTAAAGACTTGCGCACATAGGACATAGGGGCAGGCCGCACAAACGCGAATACTTATACCTTTTGCAATTCCAATAAATAAATCAAGGCATTATCCTTAAAAAACGACTAGTTTTAATTAAATCAGGAAACTTTATTTTTAAACAAAAATTTACTCCAAATTTCAATTTCAAAGAGGAATTCGAAGTCAGAAATTGAAGTCGTATCAGAAAATATCAATGCTTGTCTTGACGGGGCAATGCCATACCCCTAGATATGGAAAAAATAATTATTATTGAACTTTAACACCTAAAACGTTAAATACTACATAGGTAGGTTATAAAAGCAACAGTGGTATAAAAATTAAAAGAAAAAAATATTACCTGGCAAAGACAGCGGCCGTCCACACAAGGTGAGATCGTGCGATCGAGGCGAGGCCGAGCGAGACGAACGCGGGCGAGTGTTGCGCGCCTCCTCGCACCTACCGCGCCGCGGGGACCGACTCAGCTCCTGTGTGGGGCGACCTTTATTAGCCTCGTTGAGATTGGCCATTTAAGATGATATTGATAAATATTCTAATGGTTCTAATAGTATACGTGCGGGATTCAGCGGAACCCAGCAGTAATGTCAAGACTACAACTGTCATCATTTACCACATTTTTAAAAGTAGAATGTCCAATACATTCCACTTTTGAAAATGTTATGTGTTTCATGGGTACAACAGTTATTGTAGTCATGACATTTACGTAAGACCCCGCGCATTATGCTAGGCACGGCTTGTTTAGGGTCTTATCTTGCAATCAAGTTGAACTGTCATCCCATACATCTTAGAAGTACTCGTACCTACATTTAATACTACAAACACACAACACATACTACAACACTACATTCTTAATAGTAGAACTCCGAACAATCTGTGCAAGGCCTATATGAGTATCCTGTCGAAGCAGCCTAAAATAAAATATATTGTAAAAAGCGGACTTTGAAAACAATATGGGGCATTGACGTAATTTGTAATACAGTCACAGATAAAACCATAGATCGTAAATGTGTGTGACATTTCACTTATTTTAAAATAATTCCGTTATTAATATTTTGTGCAATATGGAAACATGACTATTATCTTTTATTACCTTTACTATGTCAATAATTTGATTAGGTAATAAAAAATAACTTTACCTAATAATTAACCGTTAAATACCCAACAAGAAAACTCAATAAATCACATAACCCTTTCATTTCAAGGCCTACTACAAATAGGCTTCATTCAATGCATACCTGAGGGGCCATTCTTGGCTAATTACACCAATACAAAGCTAAATATGTGCACAATTCAACATTGGTACATTCATGTATTACATGGCTATTACGTTCTCATGGGTATTAGTGCTTATCACGCAAAGGCTAACTTTAGCTAGATTTATTGAGTACTAATGGGAAAATAAGTAGTGTTACTAACTACAATAAAACTACAATATTTGACCAAAGGGTTGAATTATTCTGAACTACGGAAGAAACCGACAACTGGTATGAAGTATGAATTACCAAACCAGAATAATTATAATTTACTGTATTTTGAATTTGAAAAGAAGGAGGCATTTGCCTTGCAGTGGAATGATACATAATATTTTTTTACTACATTTCTATTGTATACGTGTCTATAGAAAACAATATAAATGCTAACTAACGTAAATACAATTTGGAATTTAGAAATTAACATCTAAATACAAATACATAAGAAAACAACGCAACCTATAAGGATAATTCATGCATCTAAATAATCAACACATAAATATGTTTTGGCAAAAGAAATGCTAAATTTATGTTCATTTCGGTTATTAAGAGGCGCTTTTTATGGAAAAATTAATGATCATATTTAACTTTCAGAATTTTAAATAACTATACCCAAGGTTTTCGAAGATATGGGTTTATACTTTAATTTTTAGTAGGTTCCCATCTAATAAAAAATCGAATCAAGGAATAAGTGTTTGCAAGTAAAGATCTATCGATTTTTCAAAGCATCTCTTTTACCAAAATTACAAGTGACACACGAGCACAAAAAACGCCACTCAATATTATTGGGTTAGTAACCTTGTCGTGCGAATCGACCGAGTAGGCGCTATACGCGAGCCGCGTGTCCGCACCGAACTCGAATGCGCTCGATGTCCTCTGCGACAGTGTGTCTGCGTCCCGGGGAATGTTAATTGGATTAGTAAAAAGTAGTATTAATTATATCAAACCTTATTTGCTAAAGCATAGAGGTACTTGTTAACAATTCAGGCGAGCAAGGAGTGCCGTGGCAGCGGCCGGCCTGGCGCCAAAACTGACTTCCCTATAGTTCTAGCGTTAACATCTTGATCGTCAGGCCAATGTGATCAGTGATCAGTCTTTCTTACTTGCACTTATTGATCACTAGTTACGCTAAGCGGTCTTACC
Organism: Hemithea aestivaria; assembly: GCA_947507615.1. Taxonomy (NCBI): domain Eukaryota; kingdom Metazoa; phylum Arthropoda; class Insecta; order Lepidoptera; family Geometridae; genus Hemithea; species Hemithea aestivaria. The sequence goes on along the minus strand of OX382333.1, from coordinate 16,109,706 downwards.
CGCTGCCTAATGTGTTATTCCAGGGTCTAAGCTAGCTCTATACCAAATTTCAGCTCAATCGGTCCACCCGTTTAGGCGTGAAAGAGTAACAAACACACATCCAGACATTCATTCTTACAAACTTTCACATTTATAATATTAGTAAGATTCGATTAGTAAGGCTCGTCGACTTATTTGTGAACGCTATAATTATATTACCTAATCGAGAAAAGAGCATCATTTTTGTATGTACCTATATTGGATAGAGTTAGGTAGACTTCTGCTACAATTATGTTCGTGTAAAGCAGAAGTTTCTCGAATATTATTTTAGTTACTAATGTTATGAAAACATACTTTATAATGTAATAAATAATATTTGGTCTCTGTAATATACTACATGCCCATATTATACTTAAATTTATCAACAGTTTATGATGTAATAAAGTAACTGACCTTACGACATTAAAATCTAGATTTTCATTTTACAAAAAGCTCACTAGAACATAAAGGGTTTGGCAAGTCTACATATTACATATATACAAATAATTTATTTTATGAATACTTCGCACGCTATTGCGAAATAAATAATAAAACTACCTCTATACGAATATGCCAAACGAGCTCGGAGTTTGCCAAAATCGTGTGTTTTATGTTATCAATTCTTGATAGCATGAATCGTGGTAATCGCTCGTTAGTGCCATGCTTGACCTAGTTTTGAGCTTTTGAGTAGGAAATTTGATATTGTGTTAGCGAAATTCTCTTCTAATTACGGTAGGCAGTAGGCAAGTAAAATTATGTTTCATACAACTGTGCGAATGTTTAATTAAATCGTACTTCCATTGAAAATTAAAGTTCATTGAAGTGAGCCTCCCTGGCATTTATCCCGCCTTATTTAATTAACTAGCTGCCCCCAGCGGTTTTACCCGCTAAGCTATCCCAATACAAAATTTCAGCTCAATCGATCCACACGTTTAGGCGTGAAAGAGTAACAAACACACATCCAGACATCCTGACATCCATTCTTACAAAACAATTTTTTTTTGTATTTGGCAGCTCTATCTTCGGTTGCATCAACGCTCAAGTAGTTGCCAAAGACCTAGCTTATTTTAAATTTTCTTACTACCTATAGTCATCTTGAGTAAATTTGAACTTTTTGGTCAACTTTGAATAAGGTTGTTTAATGTGGTTTACTTATTTATTGCATGGAGATATAATTTGTTGTTTATAGAAAAAAATCTGCGTATAACGGATCCCTAAAATATTTTCTAAATACTTTAACGATCCGTCCATGTAATAAATTAGTAAGCACCTCGTTCAAAGTTACTCAAGATGACTGTATATTATATAAAGCTTATATTATCTTGATTAAATTAATTCAATTAAACAGAGATTCGGTACCTATTCACCTGTTATGTCTAAATTAACTGGTAAAAACATGCCACTATTATTGAAGGACGAGTATTAGAAGCATCAAAAGATCAGCAACCTTGACTTAGCAAAATCTCTACAATCCAATAAGTATATGTATTGATTTTTAGTACACAGAACACTGATTGAACAAAAAATATATAATATATATTATGTTACCGGCCAAACCCGATTTCAGTACAAACTAGTTTAGCCTAGGTCAAACTAGTTCGTCCTATCGGCCTTAGGATAAACTAGTTTAGCCTAGGCCAAACTAGTTTATCCTATCGCGTATAGGACGAACTAGTTTAGCCTAGGGAAAACTAGTTGATCCTGATATAATTACGCGCACTGGGATAAACTGGTCTTTACCAGTAACTGGTTTAGACTAGGCTATCCTAAACATTATATTTACAAAATCAAAATAAAATAGATAAACTGAATATTGATAAAGATTGTCATATACGTACGATGACGAGCGAAGCGAGAAGTGTTAGGTTTTCTTTAACAACAACACTGCAGTAGTGGCCAAGGGGTTATGTGATCTGGATGCAAATCTGGACCACCGAGTTCGAATCCTGGCCCCTAATCCTTTATTATTAGTTATGTGCGGTTTTTCCCCTCGATACACTGGTGGTGGGATTCCGCCGTGGCTAGTGACCACCTGCTGTACATAACCGTGTCCGCCAAGCGGTCAATTGTGACCGTGTTTCGGCATGATGTTCAGTGAACCTAGGGAGGGATTTATCACGCCTTCTCTAGGTAGGTTTAGTCCACTGCCATCTGCGGCCGCATCGTCGCTTAACATCACGCGAGATCGTGGTCAAAGGCTTACCATAATGAATAAAATAAGGCGCGAGCGTGCCGAAGCAATGGCCGGCGAAGCGCCAGGAGAAGGGTGTCAAAATATTTCATTTGTCATCAAAAATGAACAACAGTCGTACAATACCCGTAGACGACAATACCCGTATGTACAATGACTAGGTATTTCATTCAGTTTATCTATTTTGACTTTCTAGAAAGATATACTATATTTTTAGACTAGGCCATACCAGTTTATCCTAAAGTGTACTTATTTATATCAGGAATCAGGATCAACTAATTTGGCCTAGCCTGAACAGGTTTATCCTATCGGCCTTAGGAAAAACTAGTTTAGCCTAGGCTAAACTAGTTTGTCCGGAAATCGGGTTTGGCCGGTAACATATATAAGAGAACGATATAATATTTTACTAGTATTATAAACGTGAAAGTTTGTAAGAATGTATGGATGTCTGGATGTATGTTTGTTATTCTTTCACGCCTAAACGGGTGGACCGATTGAACTGAAATTTGGTATGATAACAAGTGAAATTTAAAAAATACTTTTTAAAAACAAGCTTTAATTATTGTTATCATCTTGCATCATAAAGTACTCGTCAAGACGAATCAAATGAGCCCAAACTCGATGGGGTTGCGTTGTTTTATGACAGAGTTCCTATGGCCACCTTCCAGCTCCATCATCAGATCAGCTCGATGTCATAAAAATATTGCATTGTCATCCGATTTACACACGCATGCAAATTTTCAGCTCAATTGGAAACCGGGAAGTGGGTCAAATTAAACTTGCAAGATTTGATTACAGACAGACAGACAGACAGACAACAGACAGGTGAAAGTAATATAAAGCTTGTAAAAACACTATTATTTTGTCTCTGTGAGTGTGTCTTTACAATTTATTGATTGTATTTGTTGAGGAAACTAAGTGTTCTAAATGTTCTTTTAGTGAATAAATGTTTGAGTTTGTATCTATGGCAATCTACATATCTTTTGAGAAACTTATCTATTGAGTCACGAAATATTTTTACATCTGCATCCAGTACTAGGGCCTTTATCTTATTATTTATTCAAGTTTAGTTCTAAGAATTGTGATGATCCAAGTAACTACAGTTACAGCAAAAAAACAATTTTACCCATTACTCTCTGTAATTGGGATGTTGCCAAGGTCAAATTTTTTAAATACAATTAGTCCGTAATTTTTATAATTCAAAAATATTCGGTACGTATTTTTTTTCTTGCAAATATAATAAAAAATGGCTGAGATTATATAACAAAAATGTACTGGATTTAGTGGTCTGACATCACGATCAAACAACTTTAGTGCGTTGTATCTCCCACGTTTTTTATCAGATTTACAAATAAAAAAATACGTGTCCAATATTTTTCAATAATCTTCATTACGGACAAAAAAATTTTTAGTCAACATTCCTATTCTGATGATCCAAGTATAACTACAGTTGCAGTAAAAAACAATTTTTACTGCATTTCTCTCTGTAAATCGTAATAGCAGGACTGTATCGGATTCAGAACTTACATAGTGCAGAGTCAGAGTACAGAAGCATTCTAAATAAATAAATATATCAGAACATTTCACACAGCGCCACCTAAAACCCAAGCTAAGCAACTTAATGCTTGTGTTATGGTGGTTAGGACAACGGATATATACTTTTCTTTTGTAAATAGATACTTATAATAGATATTGAAAACCACCCAGACCAGAAACAAATACCTGTGGATCACACAAACATTTATTGTTCCATGCGGGAATCGAATTCTAAGGGTTAATAAAATAGATAATTACCGTGTGGCCAAGAACTGATGGGTGGTGGAGATCTAATCATGTGTTCGTGAACCTCTTTCAATGTCAACGGGTCGTCTTCAACAAAATCTAAAGCTGTGCTGCCAAATTCCTGAAACATTTAACATATGTTTATGTTAGGATTTACAATTTTTTTAAATTGCTATACTCGTAGAATGCATAATTTTTGCTGCACGCTATATGAAATACAATCTAGCATAGACTTAGGCTATGAGTACTTTACATTTAACTTAAACTACTATTAGACTTACAATATTTTAATGTACTTATTCTTCTAATGCTTCTGATCATATTATGCGGGACCTATTATAAAATTAACACCACAGATATAAAACCTCACACAAAAATTAACATAGATGTTTTTAAAGAACATTCAATATATTTGTTCAATTAATGGTAAGATTTATTTATATTTAGGCTATTACTGTCCCACTGCTAGGCAAAGGCCACCCCCAAATTCTTCCATTCCTTTCGATCTAGCGCCACTTCTTGCCAGCCCACTAGAAACGTGATCCGAAAGCCTACGCTTTCGGGCCGGCCTCGGCGACGCCGTCCATCTTTAGGTGCCCATTCTGTGGCGACCTTTGCCCAGCGGAGATACACGGGATATAATGAGTATTTTTCCTTGTGAGAAATCTACAATTTGAGCATTTATGATGATACTTATGACAAATACAAGAAACATTTAAATATCAGTGAAAATGTCTTAAATTAAAGTTTTAATGAATCTAGCATATGAAAGAACTGAATATTACTTTTCATACCATTACAGAGTTTTTGAGGCCCTGCTAAAATTATAAAAAAAAAACTTTTTATTACACAAACAGATAGACTATAGATATATATATTCTTTAAGTCTAAAGAAACTTTTCATTCTCTAGCTTTTGAATAATAAATATAGACTGTAAGTTCAATATATTATATTCCACTTAAGAATGATCAATGCTTTATTTTTCAAAAAATTATGTCTAGAGGATTTTTTAAAATAGGTACTTATATTAATTTTTTCATAGGTAAATATCAATATTCAATATACAATGCCATAATAAACAAGATATCCCTTACCTGAGACATAAGTATGGTATCATCAGATTCACATTCGTCTACATGGCTGTCGATCAAGCTTTCTCTGCTCGCCATCACTTGCTAAAACAAACACATTAATAGGTAGGTACATAATAATATTAGGACTTAGGACGAAAGCAAAATTATTTTCAAAGTTAATTAACTGATTTACTAAAACCTTTGAAAGTGTAGCTTGATGTCTTCACTACATATAGTATAAAATTGAATCTCCTCCTGGCTATGCAAGGGATTTTGATACAGTTTTACATAGATAGAGTGATTTAAGAAAAAGGTTTACATATATTATTTGTGTATAATACATGCATAATATAACAACTGGTAATAATTTTCTGTAAGGAAAGAAAGAAGAAAGAAAGAAATATTATATGTAAGGTGCTATGAAGTGCATGGGTCCACCTATCCTAGCTAATTATATTTTTTTAAATTTGACTATTTTCTTTACCAACTCAATTTCTTAAATTACTGGGGGTAGACATCCTTTGTAGGAGGTTGTCTAGGTGGGTACCCCAACAGTGCCAGTTATTCTACCGCCTGAGCAGTAATGTGCACCTCTACCTCCCCCGAAGACCCATGCATTCGCCCATGCACCGTATGACTTCATCATACAATAACTTTTGTACCAACTTGGACATTTTCGGAGAGAGGTTACATTCTTTTAAGAGACTGTTACTTTAAAGGATAAATAGTACTCAAATTTAACATTGTAACATAAAATTTGCATGCTGTGTTCACCTCCAGAAGGCCGATCACCTAGGACTTGTTTATTATGTACCTCTGTTTTTATACACTATGTCATAATGTGATACGGCCGGTTTGGCAGACCTATTAAAAAAAAAAAGAAAAAACATTACTGTGCTTCGGTAGGAGGGAACTGTAGCTAGTGAAATTACTGGCCTAAAGAGTCTTAACATCTCATGAGTCTTGAGTAAGAAGCGTTGGTGCAGTGTACCTAGAGTTGTACATCATTGTGAAATTCTGGATAGCAATGTACTGATTATGGGCAGCATTATCTCTTAACATCAGGAGTGTGTATTGCTCGTCTTTTTACTTTTCTACATAAAAAATAAATAAAAACTTTTATTAATAATTTTATATAGCAATTTTAACAAGCATTAATTAATGAAGTAGGTACCTACTTCACCCTGTAAAAATACCTACAATAGGTTTATTATTTAAGTATCTTACTAAATGTGCAGTACCTATATAAGAAAGTGAAGTTTCCTTATAATCACTTGTTAAATATTAACTTCAAGATAGGCATCTTTAAGTTTACCTTCTGTGCCCTGTAGGTAGTTATATAGTACCTATATATTTTATACTTATCTGCCTTATGTAAATTCCATATTGCACGCAAAACAATACCCATACTTCACGCATAGATAAGCGCGACTGTTTGCGGAAGAATATTTATTACATAAAACAATACTTCCTATAGTTATGTAAGTTTTGTTCTTACTTGCAAGTATGGATTGTCCTGGCGGGAAAGTCGTAGGGCCTCCATATCCTGAGCAATGTTCCTCGTGCGACCAGGAGTCAGCAAAACTGCTGCAGAACCACCCATTTGTGGTGCAAGAACTACAAACCAATTATTACTGTATTTTTTGATTATTCAAGTTAAATTTCAGCCCAAATATGAAGTAACACACTCACCAGACAATGAATCGTTGCTGCCCTCCATAATTAAACTGAATTTAGCAGTCATTAAAACATAAAGCCCTCTAAAAAAGCACCAGAATTCGTAATTACTACTGTTGTCAGCGAATCAGCTTTTATTTATTTTCAAGCATTAAATTATTATCACATTAAACTTCTTCGTATTTAATCTATGTGGTATATTAATATTTTAATGGTCCATATGGAAGGGTGTTCGGTTTTATTTATTTCTTGTAATTTACAAAATAAATCGAAAACGAAGTGCTCTCCACTGATAACGATTGACACAACTGACAACTTTGACAAACACGGTTCCGTTCAGAAATAAATGACAATAAAATCTTCGTTCAGAAACCGAATTCATTGCGTCACAAGGATCTTTTGGCGCAGGAGTAGGCATTTTATTATTTTATTGACTATACAATAGTAAAATAGGAACTGCAGGAACTACATTTTCATCATCATCATTCATCATCACCTTCATTCAGAGCCCACTGCTTTAAATAGACATTAGCCTCCTTCTATTTCTTCATGTTATGTCACCCACTCCACTCCAACCCTGTTTTGGAGTTTTGGCGGCAAGCCTTGATCATATCATTAGCTCCACGTCTTTTGCTTAATAATCGTGTAGAATTTGATTGTTAGCGTGTAATAATGGTGGAATATTGCGTGTTAAGTGTTTTTGAATGTGCACAGATGTAGGCAAGTGATATGGTGCTGAAATATGAATTTTGGTGCCCCCTCCAAAACTCCTCCGAACTTTCAGTAAAATTCCACCCATTTTACTGGAAGACTCACGTGACTAGACGAGCTATTAAGCTCACTCTGACTCTGACCTGACTAACTAACTTATTACTTAAAAAATAACATTTAACTTGACACTGGCAAAACACGAAAGTGGAGACCATAATTTAATATCCCGTGAACATTCACGAATTTTACTCGACACTGGCAAAATGCACATGTTGCCATATTATTAAAAAGAAAAAAAAAAAAAAAAAAACCCTGTTTTGGAGTTTTGGCGGCAAGCCTTGATCATATCATTAGCTCCACGTCTTTTGCTTAATAATCGTGTAGAATTTGATTGTTAAAGCGTGTAATAATGGTGGAATATTGCGTGTTAAGTGTTTTTGAATGTGCACAGATGTAGGCAAGTGATATGGTGCTGAAATATGAATTTTGGTGCCCCCTCCAAAACTCCTCCGAACTTTCAGTAAAATTCCACCCATTTTACTGGAAGACTCACGTGACTAGACGAGCTATTAAGCTCACTCTGACTCTGACCTGACTAACTAACTTATTACTTAAAAAATAACATTTAACTTGACACTGGCAAAACACGAAAGTGGAGACCATAATTTAATATCCCGTGAACATTCACGAATTTTACTCGACACTGGCAAAATGCACATGTTGCCATATTATTAAAAAGAAAAAAAAAAAAAAAAAAAAAAAAAACCCTGTTTTGGGGGGTTTTTTGGCGGCAAGCCTTGATCATATCATTAGCTCCATGTCTTTTGCTTAATAATCGTGTAGAATTTGATTGTTAGCGTGTAATAATGGTGGAATATTGCGTGTTAAGTGTTTTTGAATGTGCACAGATGTAGGCAAGTGATATGGTGCTGAAATATGAATTTTGGTGCCCCCTCCAAAACTCCTCCGAACTTTCAGTAAAATTCCACCCATTTTACTGGAAGACTCACGTGACTAGACGAGCTATTAAGCTCACTCTGACTCTGACCTGACTAACTAACTTATTACTTAAAAAATAACATTTAACTTGACACTGGCAAAACACGAAAGTGGAGACCATAATTTAATATCCCGTGAACATTCACGAATTTTACTCGACACTGGCAAAATGCACATGTTGCCATATTATTAAAAGAAAAAAAAAAAAAAAAAAAAAAAAAAACCTGTTTTGTGCCACTCTACCTAATCTATGCTCGAATCTCGTCTATGCGCACTGCCACGACCACAGATCATAAAGCTAGAGATGGAAGCTAAAATGAGGTAACAGTCGCCAAGTCATATATGCCTGAATCAACATAAGCTCGTAGCTCCGCCTCTTTTTCGTGTTCATTCCACGGCCGACATTGACAACGTGACATTCACATACTTAATGAAAAATAATTAATAAAAATGCCGTATTGTTCAATAAAAAGGCGCGGAAAGACTAGCGCTACATTCAGTTACGCAAAAGACGAAATCTTATTACACAGGCAAGTTATTATTCCGATAATAATCATTGAAAAATGTTTAACATAAAATGCAATATAAAAATGGCCAAGTTTCTTTTCGTCTCATTCTTTTTTGGTAAATTTGTAAAACATTATCTCGTTCTCTCTTACGCACGGATAAACTAGTGATAAGACACAAATTTAAATTTACACCACAAATTTTATCGACAAAAATATTATTGAAATTTTTGAAGTAGGTAGGTATTAGGTATATTAAGGTACCAAAAGTATCGGGGTTTAATATTATACAGGGTTACTGGTATTTAATTCATGAATGGTTATTATGAAGCTTATAATAAGAGAAGTGTAACGAACATGGGCGTACCCAGCTTCTGACCCAAGCAAGGACGAAGTCAATTATTTTTTACCGAACTTGAACTTTATACCTGTATGTATATTATGTTTTAACGTTGAGCAGGTACCTATTTAAAAGGTGCGCCATGTTTTGTTTTTAGCACACACAGAAATATACTTCCTTAAAAAAGCGCGAGCAGCTTGCTGCGAGCGCCAAGAAAATTTTATATTTTTTTACAAGAAAAAAGTGCTGTCAACTTGCTCCGAGCGGTAGGAAAAAAAAAATTTCTTAAAATAGCGCGAGCTGCCTGCTGCGAGCGCCGAGAAAATTTCATATTTTCGACAGCGACAAATAAGTCCAGTTAACTCGCTTCGAACGGTAGGAAAAATAAAATACTTATTCTTCCTTAAAATAATTTATATTTTTTACAAGAAAAAAGTGCTGATAACTTGCTCCGAGTGGTATAAAAATAAAATATTATTCCTATAGCGCGAGCGCCAAGAAAATTTTATATTTTGACAACGTAAACAGTGTGGTAAATTTTCTCAGAACGGTAGGAAAATTAAAATATTATTTAAAATAGCGCGAGCAGCTTGCTGCGAGCGCCGAGAAAATTTTATGTTTTGGACTACGAAAAAAGTGCGGTTATCTGAGCAGTTAGAAATTTAAATATTTTCACGTATAAGAGGGCGTACAGCTTGCTGCAAGCGCAGAGTATTTTTTAATAATTCTGACTACGAAAGGTGAGCTTAGTTCGTCCGAGCTGCAAGAAACTTAAATATTGTTACTAATAAGTGCGCGAGTAGTTTGCTGTGAGCCGAGAAAAATTCAAAATCTTGATTATGAAGAGTGTACGAACTACTTAACGAAAAGAAAATACTATATTTCTGATCACGATCGCTACTTATAAGCGAGAAAAAATGAAATATTCTTACTAAAAAGCTAAAAATATAGGTATATATAGTCCTTACTATGAAACGTGTGTGACCTACTTATTGCGAGCGCCAAAAAATATTTTTTTTATTCTACAGATATAATTCAAGAAATTCGATTTCCAGGGGGGGGGGCAGCTGCCCCCCCCTGGGTACGCCTATGGTAACGAAGCTTTTAAAATACATAATGATAAATTTGTCACTAATTTAAAAACAAATAATTCGCTATCTAACATTTATTGTTTATTCTTATAGGGTGCGTATTCGCACGCATAATTTTTTAAAATTAGGACTAAAAATTTTATGCGAGCGATGGACCTATTTATATTTTAGTGAAACCATATAAAATGTTTATTCGGGTACTTTGGGAGGTAATAGAGATGAGAAAACATTTAAGCTATAATAAAACAATAATTGAAGTTATATTAAAATATCTCTCGTATACAATACAACGAACTTTCTCATTAAACTTAAGAATAACAGTAACTTATATTTTCTTATCGATACGATATAACAACTTTACCACATCACTAGAAAGTCATGTTATGTCTCTAACTATTACCTAATCTGTGGCGTAACTGTGACGTGACCTTGAACGAGCCAATCAAATTTAGCCACCCATCCCCCGCACCCCACCATGTATTGGTGACTTTGTTTTCATACAAAAAATGACCTAAGCGCGGTATATATCTCTCTTGTATATATGGCGACGACTGATCCGTATCGTCCAAAATCCAACGATGGACGTCTGTCATTCCGTTTGCCCATTCTTGCAATCTTTCGGGTATTTTATAATTTTTTTTTGTACAGTAAACCTACAATAAGACCACAACTAATCGAGTTTATTTTGATCTAGAATCCACTTTAATGTGCTACATAATGGTGCTCGCTCACCTATCCGCATCGACCACGCATAAAGAATTTTTGTATAAAAATCTTTTTCCGATTCAGACGATTCGACCCTGGCAAGTGTGCGAGACTTCATGACATTTCATAAAAAGAATTCAAAATTAGATTCCTTCCGCTCGATGCGGATAGATGATCTTTCACCATAATACTATCATGTCTTGAGTCTTGGGTAGCCTCATAGGGTAGACTAAATCGTGGAGGATTTCGTGGGAAATCTTTGCCCAGCTGTGGAAAAAACAATACTATGACGGATAAAGAAAAGGCAAGTTTGAACGTAATATATGAATTTATTTCTGAAACAAGGCACTACCTTATATGCAAAGGCACCTTCTAACCGTTTACAATACTGAGGATACCATGTAACAATACAGTATATAAATCTTTTTGCATCTAAATAGTCAATGTTCAAGCATAAATTATTTACATTATAATTTGTTATGTCAAAATTGCAACAGCATTGAGTATCCATATTGTACTAGAAAAATATTATGCTAATTTGTTAAATATGTGGGTAGTCGTAAAAAAATATATCATAATTTGTTCGTTGTTTTATATTTCGATGTCGGTGAGGACGTATTGTACGGCGCTTCCGTATTCGAGGATCCGGTCCTTGATTCCGCTGAGTTTCTGAATGTAGTGCTTGTGAATCTTAGTGTTGGTCCTCTTGTAGCGAAGGGCCGTTATCATCTTATCTACAGTGTAATGCAGCCAAAGTATGTTTGTGTATGGTTCGAAATTCTTCCAATCATTGCTGTAACAAGAAAAATAGGTACATTATTAAAAACTTCATTGTAACTTAAACTTCATTTTCCTATGTAAAACGTAACATCAGGGAATATAACCGGCAGTACCAAGCTCAAATTTGGACAAACATTTCATCTATACCTAATTTATCTCTCATAAGCTTACAGACTTTGATCTGGTAGCCTCTGTCAACGTTGAACAGCTATTTATGTTGTGCTAGTTAGTGTAGTTAATTAGAGAGCACCACTAGCGTGTGTTTAAGTTTCTTACTAAATTCTTTTCGAAACTTCGAGTTCTCCTTTGGAAGTAATATCACAATATCAAGCAATGCAGCCGTCATCCATTACCCTTAAATTGAAACTAGAATGCATTTTTATCCTTATTTATCAATAATTTGGCAGAAAACTTCCATTATCCCATCAAAAACCAACATCAGGGAAGATAACCGGCCATGCCAACCACAAATTGGGACTAAAACAGTTCTTTACCCCAATTTGTCCTTCATAAGGCTGTAGACCTGGAACTAATTGTCTCCTACGGCGTCCTTATTAATTATTATTTATCTATCGTTATTTATATAGTCTTTATTTATCTATCAAATGGCAGAAAACTTCAATTTTTCCACCAAAAACCAACATCAGGGAAGATAACCGGCCATGCCAACCCTAAATTCGGTCTAAAACGGTTCCTTACCCCAATTTATCCCTCATAAGCCTGTAGACCTGGAACTGGTAGTCTCCGACGGCGTCGAACAGCTGGTCATCGTGCGCCAGGTCGTTATACAGGGCAGCCCGCGCGTGCTCGGCCGACAGCGGCAACGTCACGCGTGACAGGGAGTAGTCGATGATGGTGGCGGCCACGCCGTGACGCGGGGTGCGGAAGGTGCGCCCGCGCAGCACGAATGTTGCTAGCTGGAAACGTTATATAACATTTAAATTTCTTGTGACTTAGTATTTGGTATGTAGTTAAGGGTTATTCCATCCTTTTACAATTACTCTTTATTGAGACCATGAATATACAAAAACTACTTAAATAAAACTAGACAATCTTATTAATATTATAAACGTGAAAATTTGTAAGAATGGATAAGTGAATAGCCCTGCTGGTTAGATGGCACTAGAAGTTAGCTAGTGTAAATTATGTACCTTTTGTTCAGTGGGTGCAATCAACACATTCCCCCAGTGTAAATCGCGATGTTCGAACTGAAATGCCTCCTCCGCTACCGCCAGACCGAAAGCCAACTGAAATGTATCACAAATTACATTAATATGACAAATTATACTTACTACAAGATAAAATAACAAAAATACAAGTAAGAGATATTATGTTGACAAAGTATTATAATCTACTTGACAGACTAATTTTTTTGACTAATTTTTTTTTTTTGACTCATGCCTGCAATAGTCATTAAATTCCTATTCAACAACAAAACATTACATTACAATTAATTAGTAATCAAAAACCATCTAAAATAATACATTTTAAAATAAACTTTAGAATTTCCGTGCAACCATTTAGCTTAGAATAGATAAAAGAAATTAACCAGATAAAGTTAAACAATCAGACAAACAAGTGCAAATCCTAGCAATATATTAAATCGTTGCATGGAAAACTGAGCTTACAACAAAATAACAAAACAATCATGCAAAAAAAAAAAACAACAAAAAACTTAAAAATCAAACTAAAACTAAGAAAGGTCGGCAAACATCAAAAGCTTTTGAACAAACCCGAAGGATAAGTGAAAATCTAGTCAAGATGGGAAACTTGTACTAAATCATCACCTATCTTTCGAGAATGCCATGCATTGTTGATCCATGCTGAAAAAAAAAACAACAAAAAAATAGCTACAAAAATTAAATGCACTCAAATTTCCATAACTATATTAAAGGCAATTAAATCAAATTAAATCTGGCTTGTTGCAGGGACCGGAGTAATATAACTCATTTATTATCGTCATATATTTCAAAAAAGTTGTTTTTGGTCATTGAGGTAAATGTTAGTTCAACATCCCTGCAACATGCGATTTGTGCAGAAAAACAAATCAAAGCACAATTATTAACATTAAGAAGAATCAATAAATTCAGTCAGTTTACAAACTATGACATAGGACACATTTATTAAAATAAATTTTGGAGATAAGAAGACAATTTATTTTAGCCCAGCAAAGACCTCTCCTTTCCCTACTACCATTCCTTGCGTGCTAGGGCCATAGTTAATGGTTAGCCTATCGAGACAAAAGGAGTCCTGTTGGTCTCCAAATTTTCGCCCCGCCTTTAAACAAATTACGAATGATGAATTGAGAATGAAATAAAACTTAGTCACAACACATTTTTATTAAATTAAATTATTATTTATTTCAGCCGGAATCCAAAATAATCTCAATTACAATTTGCAATTATTTTTACAATTATTACAAATTATTCTCCCTCTCTTCTAAACTTGTGCAATGCCCGACAGGGTCCATACTGTTACTATATTTTTTTAACATCTTAAGTTTAAACACCTATGTATGGAACGCAATAAATAATTAAACAAGTGAAATTTTAAAAATACTTTTTAAAAACAAGCTTTAATTATCATTACCATCTTGCATCATATAGTACTCGTCAAGACGAATCAAATGAGCCCAAACTCGATGGGGTTGCGTTGTTTAATGACAGAGTTCCTATAGCCACCTTCCAGCTCCATCATCAGATCAGCTCCATGTCATAATAATATTGCATTGTCATCCGATTTACACACACATGCAAATTTTCAGCTCAATTGGAAACCGGGAAGTGGGTCAAATCAAACTTGCAAGATTTGATTACAGACAGACCGACAGACAGACAGACAGACAGACAGACAGACAGACAACAGACAGGTGAAAGTAATATAAAGCTTGTAATAATAAACAAATGAGATCAAAATGATAATCACCTGTTGAAACAACGCATGCGCCTGCTGAGCGTTGGCGAACTGATAGCTCTCTAGATCCTGGCCAGCATTGGCCAGCTCCAGGACGATGTATCGCTGCGAGGCGGGCAACGTCGCCGGGCTGTCGTTCTCACTGCCCTTGCACTCGTCGTACAACTCCCATAGATCGAGCAAACGGGACGGGAACACACCGTACACGCAACGTACTGCTAACACCTGAACAAAAACAATACTCTTGATAAAGAAAGAAAAGAAAGATTGATTTATTGAGCACAGAAACACAGGCACAAGAATATTTTTTGTATACATAGGCATAGGTATAACTGTAGTGTCACAATTCACAAAATAAATGTATTCTATTGTATGAACTATTGCGTGTGGAGACACATTCCGTGCCATCGTGCAGCTCTGCTCAATTGGGAGAGAGCTCAGCTAATGTTGATGTTGTTGTTGATAGAAAGAAGATAAGATTATTATAATATTGTTGTTTCTGGTCTGGGTAGCTTTCTGTATCTATTATAAGTACGTATTTACAAAAGAAAAGTAATATAAGTATTATATCCGTTATTCTAACCACAAGCATTAAGTTGCTTAGCTTGGGGTTAGGTGGCGCTGTGTGAAAAGTCTTGAAATATTTATTTATTATTGTACTTTAGTTAAGTTTTTTGTATATATTTTGTGTTTCAATAAACAGGTCGCAGGAAATCTCTGGATGCAGGTCGCTTCCAATCGGTATGTATGGAGGTCCAAAGGGGAGGCCTACGTTCAGCAGTGGATGTCCTGTGGCTGAGATGATGATGATGAAACAGAATCGTTATGTTATAGTAGTAAATAGTATCATCTTAACATAATGATTCTTTTTCTGCAGAGGCGAGATGGTGGCTCTCGCGACCCCATCTCACCCCGTCCTTTCAAAAATACAAATCTTTTCTTTTTGTAGTCTAAAATAGAAGGAAAATTGAAATCATAAAACATGATTTCAATACTGATCAACATCATCAGCCTATAATTACCAACCGTTGAGTATAGAGAATGTTGTTCTCCCCTGTATCTTGTCGCACTCATCCATTACTACATTGTATCAATTCAGAATTGATCGACTGCTGAATACGAGATAGTTGCTCGTGATTGCGTCACTCAACAAATTAATTTCAAAACTTTAGTAAAGGCACGCTTTGATGAATGACTGATAAAGCGCATCGCGCGATACAAAACTGATAAGACAACATTTCACATAGCAAATATTTTCATGTAAGATGTAAGACCAGTTTTTTCACCTCAAGCGGTTATCAAAACATTCGGAGCATTGTGGGTAAACGACCTTTCCCTGTTCTGGTCATTCATCTGCGCTATTTGCCAAGTTGTATGACGCTTGTTGTTCTATTTCATAGATGCGCAGTATCATATTATTAACTGACTTTAGAAAAGGAAGAGATTTATCGATTCCTCGAAGAGCTTCAACTGATTTGAAAAAAGCTTTTTTTATTTCAAAAGGTCATTTAGGTGGTTTTATAAAATGTTTATCGGAATCAGTCATAATAATATTTTAGCACTATTTTAAGGCGGGACCTTGCGACTCTCTCGTAATCTCGAGTAGAATTACTCTCTCATCAGAATTTACTTTTTCTAAATGTCTCTCGGTAGAACTCTATACATATTACATATAATATTTTTATAGGGTATATTGCACACGTGGTGCCATTTAAGTATTATTAAAATAGCAAATTTCAAGGTATGAATTAAAATGCTTATAGAAATCGAGCTTAAAGTCTATTTCTTAAATTCACGTATTAAATTCATAGGAATAATTATTCCTATGAATTCATAGGATTTTAATTTTTTCAATGCTTCGCTATGTACATATGTATTTTATTGCATGTAAAAGGAAAATTTTCCTCAATCCAAGGAAAACATCAATAATTGTTTATTATGATTCCAGAACGCAATAGAACTGGTGACAATGGAGTTATTTTCGTCGTGAATACATGTTTTATCAACTCAAAATGTTCTACGTAACACAATGACGCGATTTCGCGATAAATCACATAACGTACAAAACAAAGGGCTGCGTAACATCGCTCGTCATACAAATCTGGTGGGACAACCTTTAGAAACAACCCGTTTATATAACAGATCCACGATATGCTTCGTAGACGACTAATAAATCAATTAGGTTAGCCTGTAAATGAGTTTTAGAAATAAGGCCCTCCTATCTATGGCAGTATTGACTAAGATTTGATAACGATAGCTATAATATAGTATAAAAGGACAAAAATAAAAATTTCCTAAAGACGTTGAACTGTGAGGATGCGCAGAATATGTAAGTATATCAACCGTGTATTATACAAAAGAAACGACTGTTAACTTTACATGTCTCTAAGGACATTTTCTTTTTCCTTCTGGTGATTGTCACCAACTTAAGTTAGCCCATACAGCCTCTGATCCTGTCCTGTGCCACCTCCTGCCAATCATCTAAAAGCAAGACACACACTACACACATTGTTTTTGAAAGAAAGACTCTCGACTAAGTATTTGAGGTGCACACGTGAACGGAAAAGTAAAAGCTCAATAGCTCCCTTCACCTCAGTAACGTTCAACGCTAGGAATAGAATTGGTTGAACATAAATTACATAAGATGCATTTACCTTAAGTGTTGTTTGAATTTATTCGCCTTATTAAGTGTCTATTGAGAATCTCAATTATATAACGCGAATGGCAGTGCCATTCACGTGGAGTTACGTAATAAATATCGATAGCTGGTGCGCAGAAATGTTGTTTTAGTTATAAGGACTTCTATACATAGGCTATGTTTAGAACTTTACATCTATTTAAGGCAAGAAAGGAGGATGAAGCGTGACTGGAGGAGGAAATCGGAGGACCGAGTTGAGTGGCGTGCTATGTATGGGGGAGGCTTATGTTCAGCAGTGGACGAACGTCGGGTGATTACATAAGCAAGAAAGGACCAAGGAAAGTGCGAGTTTAAGTAGAATTAGTATGTATATGAATGAGTACCTCAGAAAACTTTGACCACTAGCTAACTAGCTAGCTAGCTAACTTTTACTTATTTTTGTATTTAAATTGCTGTATTTAAATGGTTAATGTCTTTAGGTGCAAAAATTATAATTACTATGCATTTTCCTTGTCTATTTGTTAGTAATTCTGGTATGAAATAAAAACACTACTAAAAGTTTACTATAAGAATAATTTGAGGATTTCAATTAAAACTTTTCGTCTGTTTTATTTCAAAAGATATACGAAAACTTTGTTCGTATCATGTCTTCCAAAACGTCTACAGTACATCTATCTAAATGTACTAAGCCTTTATAAATGAAAACCGGATCGATGATGACGTAACGAGCTCAAGACTATAGTCTTGGTCCAAAGTTCACAACATGTTGCCCTTCAGACGATTGAGTTCGGGCCGCCGCGTCCTCGAAGACTAACGACTCGATTGCATAGAAAAAAGTCACTTTGATATCAATCGGTCAATGAACTTGTGTGTAGAAATAAGACTATAGTATTTATTCACGTGCTTTGGCAAAACCTGTCATGCTGATTGTTCTGCGCAATAAAATCATTAGGCGGGTAATGACTGGGCTAGGCATCTGAGCATTTTCTCTAGCTGTGCTCGATCGTTCGACACATGGCTCAAATACTGAGTACAAAGCTTAAAAAACAAGCTTAATGCTGACCAACCGAGCACCGCCTAGCGATATGCTCAAACATTGTCTCTCCCAGTCAGTACCCGGCAAATAACTAATAACATGCGCGCTCTTGGTTTTTGACATATCGATTTTGTAAAATATAAAGTTGTAAAATACAAGTTCATAATAATTTGTACCCAATTTTACATTATCAGTCGGACTTGGCTTCAGTTTGGTTGAAATCCTATATTCATAATAAATATTAATAGTCTGTGTGGGACACCTTGGTCGCTAAACTACCGATATTATAATGCTTACTTACTTGCAGTTTACAATACGATAAACCCCGACCTGAATGACTGCTATTAGAATATGAGATCAAATGCAACAAAGTATGCTCATAATAAAATTCAAACAGCTATTTATTTAATTCTTGTGCTGTTACTGGATAAAATTTAGAACTAAAACTACGATGAAACATTTTGTCTATAATATGATATTTTTTTAATTTTATAGACGCATAAATCTATAACTACGACTACATAACTGCTTTCCTCTGAGCATAAAAGACACACTTGTAATTTCCTCTTACAGAGTTTATCACAAACTTTTGAATAAACAATCTCTCCAAAGTACAAAAATAAAAGTGATCAAACCTTATCAACAGACAGTCGGACCTTGTCAATAAAATTAATATGCTATCATATAGGTATCTACATCAATTAGTGCGCAAATTGTACCATCTGTACACACAATGATATGTCTGTCTTGCCGTGATAAGAGTCTGGCCCACTTCGCTTATCAAGCGCTCGGTATTCTTGTCATTTACCACACAAGGTGGGCGGTGGGGTAAGCCATACAATGATTCATATAATAAATTGGTAAGATAATATATAACTTGATTTTAAATTTGAATAAATAAAAAAATCCAGGACATCACACACAGCGTCACCACCCAACCTAAGCAACTTTATGCTTGTATTATGATGGTTAGAATAACGGATATAATACTTAGGTATGTGTATAAACTTTTCTTGTAATACTTTAAATGAGAGTGACTTCCAGTCTAGAAACAAGCGTTAGTGGCTAACGCTAATTAATGTACTAGGATGGCAAATCAACGATCTGTGTATATTTATTTGTAATTGATGATCTTAGAACGCATTTGCACTTAGTGTGGGGTAGGGAATTTTCAGATGAGAAGCCTGTTCTATATTACGAAATAAAACCAAGAGCCAGACGAAATTTTTTGCAAAAAAATACCCTAAGCTTTTTTTATATCGTGACAAAAAGAACGAGCAGAGGACTCGACACAACTATCCACAACTGTCCATTGAATCAATCTAACAATTAACAATTTACGACTTGCCGTACAATTTGTCCCTCATATGTACACTTTACTGTACGAAGTCGCGGGCAAGCTTTAATTATTCCCTTTGTTCAAAATGAGTCATGGGAAAACGCATGCACAGTTATTTAATTGTTTACAGATATTTCCGCAAATGATACCTCGGTGCGACAGGAAATGTTATTGACCTCGAAAAGGTCCTTATCTTGTACATTTTTATATTATTATCTTTGTGCAAACATTGCAAAGGACGCGCCTAGACCTTTCACAATCACAAAAATGTAATGCGTATATATTTATTAGTATCAATCATGCGATATTTTATCGATTACAGAATGTAAATTTCGATACAAGTGCGGAAAGAATGTCATTTCTTCACGAGTCCCGGTTTCTAGTAAACCGTTTAGACGTGGAAAAAAATTCCGCACGCTGAAAAGTCTACTTTTGAACAAAGAACATAGGATAGTCTTTATCCCGTTTTTTATCCTACGGGATAAAATAACGGAACCCTTCTTTAGTTGGGGAAAGTTAGATTCTAAGGTATAAATTATAATTATTGGCAAAGATATTATCGTACAACAAAAAATCTGTTGATTTATGAATTTCTTACTATTGTTGAAGTTAGTTAAAAAGAAATGTGCTATCGCACCTCTTTTGAAACACCTTTCTACCTGCATGCTATTGTGTGAAAGGTTGGTACAAAAAGGTTGCATTCCTCTGTAATAAATCTGGAATGGTCATTTATCAGAATTAGAGCGTCATTCAAAAACTTGGGCCAAGAAATTCTTTGTTCGAAACTAATTCTCTGAACAAAGATTAGTCAGAAAGGAATGCCACACTAATATATTTTAAAGAGATTGAATGTTATTTCTTCTTTAAATTACTAATGAAAACCATTGGCAATGCTGCCGTGATTAGCTCCATTTGGACGGGTAATATGGCCTCAGAAATTACTGCCCGATATTAGAAAGACATTAAACGTCTTAGATTTTAGATGACTAATGCATTGCATAGTTACGTACGACTTCGTACCTATAGAAAACTAAGATAACACCACTGCGACGGATAGAAAACGGCAAATTATAATATAGCTAAGAAAACAAATGTACCAAAAGTAATTAAAGATATTCTATTATTTTTGACACTACGCCTAGCCTGATAGAAGTCTAGCTTGATGGTAAACGGTTACCGTCGCTATAGATGTCTACAATACCAGTTACATTAAAAAATATTCAAATATGTAGGTCATATTTACTTTTCAGTTAATATACGTACAAATAAAGTTATTTCAAATTCATATTTGGAAACGGATATCTTTGACCCTCAAGCTGCCAGTCCACGTAGATTACATTACAATGCAAATTGGGTCGCTCATAATACTCATTACTTAATCATCCATTGACTAATCACTTTAACGCTAATTTATACGTGCAGAATTCTTATTAAGAAATTTTATAATGCTAAGTAAAATCATAAATTGCGATGTCTGATTGTAAACCGAAGAATACCATTTTTATCAAGAGTATTTTTATTTAAATGAATAATATGATAACTTTTTCTGAGAATATCACCTAACAACAATAAAATTAATAAAGATGTTGTAAAAAATATGTTTTGTCCATCGAATAGATAATAAAAATATTGGACAAACACTTTTATTACGGTAATTAAATAAAAAACTTATGAGACAATACTTAGAATAAAATACAATGTGCTATATAGTTGGATTTGCATTTGAAGGGGAATTACCAAGACTCTATTTGTAAAAACTTAGCCGGAACCTTTTATACCTAAATATGACTCTGTCTCAATGTAGGTGACCCCATTTTGTAGGTGCTACGTAAGACTACCAAGTTCTTAGCCAGCCCTTTGATTGCAATAAGGCCGGGAAATCATTAAATTCGTTTCTCGCATAAAAACAAATGTTCAGTATACTTTTAACAACGTACATTACCATTTCCTGGTTTTGTTTAATCGAACACAATGTTATGACTATTTTTCTTCCTGTTTCCTTTGTTCTTTCAATATAAAACAAAATGCAATGTATTTGTTCAATAAAGGAAAACTTTGCCAGCGATAGAGGTTATATCCATTTTTACAAATATTTATTTAAATGTGATTATTTTTCAGAGTTTTACAAAATTAGTAATATTATGTATGTTATGAACTGAGTCATCTAGCAGTTTTATAAATGAACTATTTACTAGTTAAAGTTCCATCGAAATCAGACGAGCCATTTTGGAAACAACTCAATACAAAGCCTCTCTCCTGCAGAAAGGAAATTATTGCTTTGACCACTCTTCACTTAATTTAAGTTTTTCCCTTAATTAGGAAATCGCAAAGGGAAACCCAGGATGGGCTTCTCATTTCCACGAATTGTCTTGGAATTTATATGTATATGTAATACGAATCTTTATTTCGAATAACACGTTATTGTATGAATATTAACGGGGTGATAACACTCAATACGTAAGTTTTGTAGGCCTTATTGCATTCGATACAATGCAACATGGTGAATAAAAAAAAAATATGTATATCTACAGGATATACTTTATTTTTGGTTGGTGCTCATAACACAATTCCATTATTTTCGCTCGATAGAAAAAAATAATGAAAATACCTCTAAAAAATGTTTTCATGGTTAAATAATGTATGAAGATGTTACTAAATCGATCAGATTTTTTGCCAAATGATACTTTATGTAATTAACTATATTTGCTTCGTGCCATTTTTTAAATAAAATAAGACAATTTTGCATAAACTCCATTTTTGTTATTTGCGGAAAAAATTGTTTGCATGTGTGCGTGAAGCCCGTGTACAGACACACCCGGCTGAGGCCTCTTGCTGAACAGACGTGTCGCGCTTTGAGTTTCAATACTCTCGTCGACATTTTTCCATATTTCAATGCTTATATCTTGTGTTTCTGATAGGTCATAGTTTAGTTTTACGTTTGCATATTTTTAATATTTTTTCACTATAGAATAATCGTGTAAATAATACTTCTGTAATATCTATAAAAAATTGGTATAACTGTATGCTTGGCAATAACAGATTAGTTTATTTAGACGCTCAGTTGGATGCTACGGTAGCCACATTGGTTTACTGGTGGAAACGCAAGCTGCATGTCTGGGTTCAAATCTCGATAAGAGATGTAATTTTTGCTTTATTTGTTTTTATTATAAGTTTGTATATTTAACCAAGAACAAAATGTAGGGCGTTTACAAGTCGATGCGTAGACCTGTTTTTTACAGAGCACATAGTCCGAATTTGGTGTTTTTTTTGGAAAGGGACGTATACTCTATTTTTGTTATTTGGGAAAAAATTGTATACCGCTGAGCGCAACTAGTATTATTATATTATGGAAGCAGATGATGCGAGACCCTGGTTAAAAAAATATGCATACCTACCTATTATAATATTTACATTTTTGTTTTATCCGTTACTATGATTATATCGTGTAAATTATATTTTGCAGAAAAAAGAAACTAGAAAACGTCGAAATAACCAATTTTTTGGTCAAATATTTTAGTACGGCTCCTTAGCTCGATTTTGTAAGGAAGTATGGCCCCGAGCGGCAGAAAGCATGAAACTTGGCATGCGTATAGCTTTACCGTTCATTAGAAGAAATTTTAATAGAAACACCCCTTACGACAATGTTTTCACCTCCCCCCCCCCACTTTTATGCCCCTTTTTTTTGTTTTTTTGAGTTTTTCTTGAAAACTATGAGAGCTATAATAAAGATATACATATTGTCTTACAATATTGTATATACAATATTGTCCTTTATAGTATATTGCCAGGACTTATAGTTTCAAAAATATGATTTATTTGTTTTTGGATTCTTTTGAAACTATAAGTCCTGACAATATACTATAAAGTACAATATTGTAGAAAATTTTATGGAAAATAAACTTCTCCTTGATATCTTTATTATAGCTCTCATAGTTATCAAGAAAAACTCAAAATACAAAAAATTGGGACCTAAAAGTGGGGGAGAGGAGGAAATATTATCGTGGGGGGTGTTTCTACTCATATTTCTTCTAATGAAAGGTAAAGCTATACGCATGCCAAGTTTTATGCTTTCTGCGGCTCGGGGTCATACATTGGACTAAGGATCCGGAGGTATATTTTTAAATTTTTGGTTCATGTATTATACACTAAAAAATCTACCCCAAATCTGCTTAATTTATGATACCCAAACACACAAATATAGGCGAAATAATCATTAATAAAAAAAACATTGCTGGTATTATCAGGTGCAAGGGCAATTGCATATCACCCAAAAACAATACTGTATATTTGCCGTTTGGGAAAATGAAAAGGAAAAGCTAAAGACAGAAAAAATTTAAACAGACTAGGAGGGCACTGTAGCTAGTGAAATTACTGGGCTGAAGAGTCTTAAATAAAATTAAATAAAAATAACTACTCTACACGAGATTTTTTGTCTTATCCATATCCATATACATATCCAACCATACATATATATAAAAGGCAAGTCATTTGTATTACATACATTTTGTCTTAAGTATAATAAAATTCTTAACATAATATATTATTATTTTTTATAAGTATTTTAGAGATTGAACATTTCATCAGACCATGTTTTAGACATGTAATCATTAAGAGAGTAGAAAGGATGTATTTCAAAAAAGTATTTTATTTTGCATTTGAACTCTAACATAGGTAGTCTAGTAATTTGAATAGGTAATTTGTTGTACATATCTAATTTTATGTTGAAACCCTGTTTATATACTTTATTAAATCTTGTAAAAGGTACTATGAGCCTCTCCCTATTTCTAGTAGGAATTGCTTGTTTATCTTGTCTTTTTCGTAGTTGATCCTTCTGGGAATGTTTTTTTTTTATACAACGAATTAAGAAGACGAGCAAGTCGCTCTCCTGATGGTAAGAGATAACGCTGCCCATAATTAGTACAGTGCTACCCAGTGCACTGCACTAACGCTTCCTACTTGAGAGTCATAAGATGTTAAGACTCCTCAGCCCAGTAATTTCAGTAGCTACAGTGCCCTCCTACCGAAGCACAGTAATGTTTGCACATCACTGCTCAGGCGGTAGGATAACTGGCACTGTTGGGGTACCCACCTAGACGACCTCCTGCTAAGAAAGTCTACCCCCGGTAACCCCCCCCCCCCCCGGTACGTACCCCGGTATGTACTTCAAGAAGTGAGTTGTAAATAAAGAGGGACACAACTGTCATAATTCTACACATTTTAAAGTACTCCTTGGCCGACTGACGCCTGTGTAACCCATTTAAAATTCTAATAGAATAGATATTATAAAAACTTTTAAAATGAGCAATAGTGGGCCCCGCATAATGTACATTTTCGTGAAAAGCACTCTAATAGTCATCCGTTGAGGTATAAATATTATAGGTATACTATACACCTCAGTGGTAGAGTCCTTCTCACGAAACAGGTCCCACGAAATTTTGCGGAACTAAATTAAATTTTTTCCAATAAATACAGGCCTTCATGCCATAAATAATTTTATTTGTTAGATAAAATAGAAGTTAATTACTATGCTAACTTTTAAAATTTTCGATAGTGGCGCCCCGCAAAAAGAACTCCTTTCGTGAAAAGCACTCTACCTAGCAGTCACGGTTTCCGATTGAGCTGAAATTTCACATACCAACAATCGGATGACAATGCAATAATTTTATGACATGGAGGTGAACTGAAGTCTGATGATGGAGCTGAAAGGTGGTCATAGGAACCGCGTAAACAAAAGACAAAACCTCATCGAGTTTGGGCTCATTTGATTCGTCTTTACGAGTACTTTGATACTATATAGTAACCAGGATCTGATGATGGAGCTGGAAGGTGGCCATAAGAATTCCGTGATTAAAAGGCAAAACCCCATCGAATTTGGGCTCATTTGATTCGTCTTGACGAGTACTTTGATACTATACATATAGTAACCAGGGTCTGATGATGGAGCTGGAAGGTGGCCATAGGAACTCCGTGATTAAAAGACAAAACCCCATCGAGTTTGGGCTCATTCGATTCGTCGTAATAGAGGGGGAGTTTCGATCTTAATCAGCTTATTTGGAGATAAGGAATCATTGTGCCAAGTTTTAAATCTCTGCATAAAACGACGTTTAGCGCCCAGAGTCTGTTTTTTTTTTTTATGTTATGAAGTAGAAGACGAGCAAGACGCTCTCCTGATGTTAAGAGATAACGGCTGCCCATAATCAGTACAGTGTTACCTAGGATTTCACAATTATGTGAAACTCTAGGAGCACTGCACCAACGCTTCTTACTCAAGAGTCATGAGATGTTAAGACTCTTTAGCCCAGTAATTTTACTTATTTTATGTGGTACTAGCTGACCCGGCGAACTTCGTTCCGCCTTAGAGTAATAAAATTACCCAATTTTTGTTTTTATTTAAATTAATTTAATTATCGAGGGTAGACTTTCTTACCAGGAGTAGACTTTTTTTGCAGAAGGTCGTCTAGGTGGGTACCCCAACAGTGCTAGTTATTCTACCGCCTGATCAGTGATGTGCAAACATTACTGTGCTTCGGTAGGAGGGCTCTGTAGCTAGTGAAATTACTGGGCTAAAGAATCTTAACATCTTATGACTCTTGAGTAAGAAGCGTTGGTGCGGTGTTCCTGGAATTTCATATCATTGTAAA
Source organism: Hemithea aestivaria (assembly GCA_947507615.1). NCBI lineage: Eukaryota > Metazoa > Arthropoda > Insecta > Lepidoptera > Geometridae > Hemithea > Hemithea aestivaria. The sequence goes on along the minus strand of OX382333.1, from coordinate 16,083,265 downwards.
ATTCTTGGTAGCACTGTACTGATTATGGGCAGCGTTATCTCTTAACATCAGGAGACGTCTTGCTCGTCTTCTACATCATCACATAAAAAAAAGTGGGGTAGTGGGTGATACAAACTGCAAGGCGATGCCTTATATATTTATTGTATCAATATTTTACATCTACAATGCTTAGAGACTATAGTACCTACGCTAGATAGAGCAGCGTTATCTCTTACCATCAGGAGAGTGTCTTGCCCGACTTCTTATTTCTTTCTATAAAAAAAACCGCGTGAAGGCTAGGTTAGGTTTTAGGTTAGAACATTTTAATTAATAATTCGTTTCTTTTAGTATTAATAATATTTTGCCGATCACAATCCTAGTAATAGTATAATGACAAGATATCACTATGCTAAAAAATTAGGGCTGAAAACTTTTACTTCAAACTCACCACCTATCCATGTAAATATAATTATTTCTCTACCTGCAAGGTTGTCTGGAAGAGAGCTTTTAGGGATAAGACCGCCAATTGTTACACATATATGTCGTGATTTTATGTTATAGTTTTAAGTTTTCTCTATGTTTGTAGTGTTTCAATAAAGAGTTTTCTATTCTATTCTATACTGAAAATTATTAGGGCTGGATATTATTATGTCGAAAAATATTAGGGCTGAATATAATTATGCCTAAAAATATTATGGTAAGATATTTTATGCGTTAAAACAATATGCGTAACAATTTTATGCGTAAATATTATTATGCTTAAAAATATTATGGGAGAAAAATTTAGGCCAAAAAAGTTGTGCCTAAAAACTTTAGGCGTTTTGATGTTTAGGCGGAAAACGTTATGCCACATTAAATTAGGACTAAAAATTTTATGCGAGCCAATATGGACCCAATAAATTTTATGTAGAATAATTGACATTTTATTTTAGCTCTTATAGTTTTAAGTAGTAGTAGATTTTATATAGATTTAAAGGGGGGGCGGGGGGGGTGGAATTGTCGTAGAGGTGTTTCTACTAAAATATCTTCTTAGGAACGGTAAAGCTAAACGTATGCCAAGTTTCATGATTTCTGCCGGACGGGGTCATACTTGAAGCTTTATGTAAAATATTTTTTTTACAATGAAGTAAGAAAATGAGCAAGACGCTGTCCTAATGGTAAAAGATAACGATATCCATAATTAGTACAGTGTTACCCTCGATTTACCAAAGGAAAAAAACTGGGTGCACTGCGCCAAAGCTTCCTACTTGAGAGTCATAAGATGTTTAGACTCTTCAGCGAAGTAAAATATGGTTTCTATAACAATCGTGAAAAATAAAATTACTAATTACTAAACGCCGTTCCACCTTTTCCCATTGTTAAATATTTGTTTATAAAACAAGTGAGTATAAATAGAGCATTTTATAATTATTACCATTCAGCATCAAAGTACTCGACAAGACGATTCAAATGAGCCCAAACTTGATAGGGTTGCATCATTTAATTACGGAGTTCTGTGGCCACCTTCCAGCTTTATCATCAGATCAGTTCGATGTCATAATAATATTGCGTTGTCATCCAATTTATGCATGCAACATTTCACCGCAATCAGATTTCGGGAAGTGGGTAAAATTAAACATGCAAAATTTGATTAAAATAAGACAGACGGACAGGTGAAAATAATAAAAGCTTGTGAAAGTATTGTGTTGATTAAATGAATAAAATAACCTTACCAACCAACAAAAATAAAAAAATATTTTAGTTATCAGATTCATTTATTTAAATAAGCGACATCTATTGAGTTTTTTGTGGAAATTACAACACGATGCGATATAAAGTCGCTTGTGCTATCTTATAGTGCGTGCAAGTAGTTTTGTGTGCCGCCGTCCGATGCTCTAGCGCCACGCCGCGCCGTTCGTGCGGTGTGACTGTGTGAGAACGCATTTCTGAATTCGAATTAGGTGTTATCAGCCCGTTAATGGCGAATAAATAATATCAAACGCGTCATCGGCGCTACATAACTCGCTTTGACTGTTGGGGGATTTTCTAGTTTACGTCATAGCAAAATTTATAAACGTAGATTTGTTTCGATCATTTATGTCTGTAATAATGTCAAACCTTGAAAATAAACGCAAAAGTACTTATGGGTTTTCTAGCTCTTAACGTGCTATGTAAACTGACTAATATAAATTTTGTTTTTTGGGTCAGTCTAACCTTTTTTTTTGACCTCAGTAAAATGCGTTATGCATCATCACCCTACGCCGTCGCGGGGCGGTATGTGGGACTCCCCCACCGAAGATTGGCGCGGCGGGGATACCCACTAAAAAACCTGGGGGTGTTCCTGCGGGACGCCATAATGCCGGGGCAACGGGTACGCCGAAGCACTCATCTGCGGCCCTACGGAACCTTACTCTGTCATACTATGTAATTACTAATATTATAAACGTGAAAGTTTGTAAGAATGGGTGTCTGGATGTTTGTTACTCTTTCACGCCTAAACGGGTGGACCGATTGAGCTGAAATTTTGTATAGAGATAGCTTAGACCCTGGAATAACACATAAGCTACATAAGTAAAACCGCTGGGCGCAGCTAGTGTAATATAAAAACATAATTTATTGGAACGAAGTTCCTTATCACGCGTTGTGAAAGGGGGCTAGACGGAAAAAAATCTTACGAAAAGTTGTCACGACACTTTTTGCTATAGTAAGCTATTGTAAGCTGTGCGGCGTGCGCATGTTTCTCTGTCTGTCTCTCTCTCTCTCTCTTATAGAAAGCAAGCCAGATATTTTTATTAATCGAAAGGAACTTCGTTCCATCCGGGTGTCCCTTGACACCTCTCAAGTTTTTTTTCCTCAAAGAGTTAATTGGGTGTGTATAATATACTTATTATCACTCGATCTCTTCCAGGGCTTTGGCAATGGACCAATAGCTGTTTACACATATGTAAAGAATAAATTATAGTATGTACACTAACCTCATTAAATATATCGGTAGCGTTTTGAATGGCGTGCAGCTGGATCGCTGGGACGTCGTTCCCCTCATCTAACTGGCGTTCTATGTCGGCTATAGGAGCGCGCAGGGCGCTCAATTCCCTGTAACAAAACACCATGTTAGAGCATAAGGAAGTTACGTCAAATTCTAGTAAAATGTGAGAAAAATGCCGTAACAGAAGCTTTTTTACTCAAATTAATTGAAAAACCGTCTTATTGACCGTCTTCCGGCATGTTATTCGGTGAAACCTGCAGGGTTATTCACTTATCCGTGAAAGAACCAAACCGAATACCGAATTGTCAATATTGTATGAAATGACGTATTATGTAGATACAACTTGACGTGTCATTTCATACATTTTTAACGGTATTCGGTTCGGTTCCCTAACCGATAAGTGAATAGCCCTGCAGGTCATATACCTGAAAACGATTCGACCGAATTTGATTTAATTCAATAATTTAAATAGGACCACTTCTGAACTGTGCTTTCTTTCATATATTGGTTCAGGTGTCTACCAAAGTCTAGTAATCGATGACACATGAAAATATTCGTAATAACTATGTATAAAAAATAAGTGTATTATTATTGTTAGCCGAAAAGGTCATGTCGGTACAAAACGAAAAAGTGCCTTTTAAAAATAGTGATAATTTGTCAACCTAAATATTATTGTGATTTACAACACTGAACATGGCTTTCTGTCGCCCACACAACTCTCAAGAAAAAACCGCAAGGTTACTTTCTATTTTCTATCATATTAATATAAGTCGCTATAGAAATATGGAATCTGTGCATGTAGATATAAGGAATATTTTTCACTGTAAAGGTGAATATAAATTTAACTAGTAACTATGCATGGAAAAGAAAACATAGAAGTAAATAGTCATATTATACTAATATATAAATTATTCTAAAGCTACCTGTCCATTGATGCAGAGCGAACTGGGAAGTAAAAATCCACCAATAGAATAGAAATTTGGACAAGATCCAAAAAAAAAATTGCTTGGTCCATAAATTAATTATACCACTAGAGAAGGCTAAAAAGTTAAGATATTATTAGGTGTTTTTAATTTCTTAATAAAATAAAAAATGGCTGAGATATCTTTAATGATACACAATGGTTAGGATTATAGATATTGCTTTACTTTGTCGCATAACCCGACCAAAAAATATAAATTTTGTATACGACCGAGTTAAGAAAATCCTTTAAACTTTAACCCTTTCCTGCCGGGATAGTGATTTTTAACAAATTTCCGCTTTTGAATGTTATTATCATAATAAGATAGGTAAAAGGAAACGCACTGATTTTTTTTAGACTTTTATTATATCTAGAAGTACTATTTCCAAGACCTAGACTTAAAAGTACCGTCAGGAACTTTGTGTTATCGAAATGTTAGGAACGTTGATAGAAACTGCAAAAGTATTGAGATGTAATATTGACTTAGTAATAATAAAATAAATAGGTTTTTAATAACGGATTAACCTCTTGGTATGCAACAAAACATTTGTTTTTTTCATTTTCACACAAAAACACGTTACAATGCGAACATTTATTATCAAATTACGACTGAATCTCCTTCAATTTGCAAACCTCACACCTTCACCAGTTCTCTGTGAATGTAGGCCAATGGATGCCTCTGTTATCCAAGTGTACCTATTCTATAGTAGAATAGTCAAATTTGAGATTTTTGGAAGGGCCGCCTTTCGCAGTATTCTCAGTAGAGTCTTTCATTTTCATCAATCCTTGAGCAAAAGAGCATCATCAATTTTTTATGGTAAAATGTGCCATTGAACATCCTTGAATGACTTATGAATTGTATAACACGATGCCAAAAACCTTAAAATATCCTATGCCTCCATTTTGGAGATTTGCGACCTATAGGTTGAGTAAAGGCAGCTAAAATGATCAGCTATATCTTCGCCGCCCATATAGGTGACTATTACAATAGTATAACTATGTATCAGGGGTTTCTCCTTTTTTAGGTTCAATATCTTGCCTTCTGATTTCTGAGTAGCATAATGGTTACTTTAGTGTACAATAGATATTTTCAATTGTATCTCCAATCATCACTACAAAAAATATATCAGTCAGTGTGGTACAATGAGCAAAATAGTCTCCCACTACTCCAGTATCCGCAATGTTTTCTGGTAAAATTGAATCTGGGTCCCTCTATTTCTATTTACAGTTTGGTTTGGGTAATCCATGGTTACTTCTGTGTGAAGTGAGAACACTAGAACACACCACAGAGAATACTAGATCCAGGAATTGGAGATGTGAGTACTTGATTTATAGGGCACTCCAATACATCTTTATTTGACGGCGACTATGGCGGAACTTTGGCAAAAACACTGTCTAGAGCTCTCTCAAAAATCTCATCAAAGCCCTTTGGTGAGGGTAGTTAAAGATTTTCTGCTTCATCATCGGACACACCTGCATCAGACTCTTCGTCACAGTTCGGAAGCTCTTCTAATAACAGGGCTTCAATTACAGCAGTTTTGTTTGTAATATCCATCTCACTGGCTAAACAATAAGAAAATAGGCCAAAACAATAATAAAAATAAAGAAAACATTTGTTTACGATATAGCAAAATACCCACTTTTTCGAGTATGTGTATAATATAAAAACCCATAATTTTGAGACCAAAATCACCTGACGGTACTTATAAGTCCGCATCAGTTTTTATCAAATATTCATATAAAATGCAATTATAACTCACTCTAAAAGCTTTTAGAAATGTAGTCAATGATATAAACAACGTAAATAGTAAAAAATAATAGCACTTACCTATGATATTCTATTTATAAAATATTTTCAATTACACCGCACAGCGAAGTGACAAAATGTTCGACAGAGTGTAACTCGAAGTTCAAATTTTTCGACAATATCAAGCGGTAATTTAAATAATGCGCTGTGATTGGCTTACGGAAACAGTGCTCTAAAGGATCGTCAGTTCTAGTTCACAAAAAGTGTTTTCGAATTTAAGTTATTAGACGAAAAGTGTGGTGGTACTTCTAAGTACCGTAAGGAGGGAAAGGGTTAAGGTTCTATGAATTTTAGAACATTTTGTTTTTGTCGGCTTATAGTAATTGTCACCAGTGTAAATTGGCTAAAACAGGCTCTGCTCGATTCGTTTTACGTAAAATACTTCGCGGAAATACCTAGCGTTGAAATGACTCATAGACATTAATTTGAAGAATTCAATAGAAATAATAAAAGGGGGCTGACCTACACAGAATGAGTCACTTCTTTTGTTTTAATTAATAACATAACTGAAATAATATATTCGAACTTCGAACAGAATGATAAGTTTCCCAAAGAGCTAAAATCATTCAACTAATATTATAAAGGTGAAACTTTTATGTATGTATGATTTTAGCTCTTTCACACAAAAACCATTGAACCGATTACAATGAAAGTTGTTACGTAGATAGCTGAAAACCTAGAAAACACATAGGTTGCTTTTTAACTCTATTTTCCCACAGAATCGGGATTTACGCGAGTGAAGTCTCGGGACACATCTAGTCATACAAAAACTGTGTGGTCAACCATATGTTTAAGTATTTCCTTCAAGACCTCCAAAATGACCTTGACCGCCCCCTATACATCTAATATGTAGTAGACAACTGTGACCAACAGTTTAATGACCTTCAGACGAGGTGTCGTTAGGACGGAAATGCTATTCGTGTTGTGAGATTTGATATCATACATTGTAGTCTTTCTTTGAGCAGTCGCATTTTATTAACCCCCGACGCAAAAACGACGGGGTGTTATAAAATTGACGTGTCTGTCTGTCTGTGTGTGAGTGTGTGTGTCTGTCTGTGGCATCGTAGCTCGCGAACGGATGAACGGATTATGATTTAGTCTTTTGTTTGAAAGTAGAGTTAGTCGAGTGTTCTTAGCCATGTTTGGTGGAAATCGGTCCAAGATGGGCGCCGCTACAAAATGGCGGATTACTTTTTTTTTCCACGACTCGTCCACGACTCCATCGATATGAGTATCAAATGAAAGGGCTTAACTAGTTATATACAACGCACTAAATAAATTTAAAATCCAAGATGGGCGCCATCACAAAATGGTAAATTACTAATTACATATTGCGTAGGGGGTTTTTTAATTTAATTCACTTGTTCTTTGAGAAGTCTCATTTTATTTTAAACATTTGCATATAATGTGGACGCGCGCAGTAGCAGTTGCACCTTCCTAATTAGCTATGCAAATACTTCAGAACGGATCAGATGATCTATTTAAGACTAGGTACAAAGCTACATATCACATAGTTTGTAATTTTAAGTTTATAGGTAATATTCCATTTTTGTAAGTTTTTTGGTGTTCAACGCAGTCCAATCTCACAACTATCACAGGCATTATTATAAAACTTTTCCGAAATAAACTATATTTGTGAATTGTAAAATATATTTTGATATGATGAGCATTTGGTAATAACTAATAACTGGTAAATTGTATCGACTTGGCGGAGATTTATTGTCAATTTTTGTCTGAAATAAATGAGTAATTACTAATAGAAATGTAACTTACATAGCAATCACAATCTCCGAGATGATCTCATGGAAGTCCTTCTGATCCTCGCCGTTGACCTTGACGTTGCCAGCTATGGGGACTATCTTCATTACCCGCGCGCGGCCATCCCTAGCTCGCCATAAAAACACCTCCCCGTAGACGCCTTCGCCGATTTTATGGCAGTTCTTTAGAACTCTAAAGAAATAAAGAAAACACATTTATTTGTGAAATACACTACATACATAGAGAAAAAAAAGAAGAAAAATTAACTCAAACAGAAATATCATAATATTATAGTTTTATTATTATTATTTAGCCTGTATCGTCCCACTGCAGGGCAAAGTCCTCCCTTCTCTCACTCCACTCATCTCCGTCTATTGCAATTTGGGGCCAATCTTTCATGAGTAGGTAAGTAATATAATGTTTAGTAAGTGCAATGCACAAAACGGTCGCAACTCAGCAAATACATTTATTCTCTCTACAACAAATATATTTATTGTTATGTATAGAGAAACATGGACTGGATGTGATAAATCAATCATGTGCTACAGGGGTTAGTCACACGTTTTTGGAGTGTCTGTTGATCAATATATTATTATAGATATATCTACGGTTATTACAGAGATCTTTTTATGACCAACATAATATAGGTATCTAACTGTATGTAGCAAACCATCAAACAATTAATTATTAACCCAAACTGATTAGGTATGAAATCTTAGAACTTAAAGCTTCAATAATCACTATATTTCTATCACACTTAATTTATTTATCAAGATTTCATTTGAAATAGGTACCGGCAAAATCATTTCTAGTGCAGACTTCAGCAGGCACACTGAATTTTTAAAATCACAATAGATTTTTCTCTTAAACAATAAATAGTTTTCAAAACAATTTGCACAAGGAAAAGTGTACAATGATTATTTGGGCAATGGTCCAACATGACTTTTGATAAGCTTGAATCATATTTCTTGGGCATGATTCCAGAATTACATTTTAACTATTTTGCTACATTTCTTGATTAGTTTATTAGGGAAATTAACTAAACGACTTGGAAACTTTTACATGTACGAATTCACCAAATTTTCTAATGCTTTGTTTTTAATTAATTGTTTGTCTTCTCTCAAACACACAGCTCAAAAAGCTGATAATTATATTGATAGTCTTTTTTATCGAAAAAGTTAAGTCTTTGTGGAAAATAGCAATAAAAAAACTGGATTCATTAATAACATAAAATGTGGTTAAAGATTCAAATCCTCAGTAAAATCTTGACCATCAAACCAAAGGGCACCACAGAATATTATAAACACAATTCTCATTGCAAATTATTATTAACTTATGTAATGTACATAAAAACAGCATAGACAAGGTTATTTCTTATGACACTGGCAAAAGATAGAGGCCACAAACAAAGATTAATCACTACATAGCATAAAATAACGTTGCTTCGCACATCTGTCTATGTATGCTTGTATCTTTGAAACTACACAATGGATTTTGATGCGGTTTCTTTTAATACGTAGAGTGATTCAAGAGGAAGGTTTTATATGTAAAATACATGCATAATATAGTAGAGCAACACCGCTAATGTTCTGTTAGGCGCAGAGAAGTGAGTGCAGCTCTACTAGTAATTTATAAGATGAGAACATTGACAAATCACTTGGCATCAAAATTTACTTCCTGTTCATCGAGTTAATTAAAATATATGTGAGATATTAATTAGGTCATTTGTATGAGCATAATTCATTAAGATTTCTATCAACACTTTTGTGAGTAGCAGTTATTGTTAGGTGCTGGCTATTGAAATTTTACTAGTAAAATAGTACCAGTAAACCAGCTGGACAGTCGATAATAACTGAGTCCAATGGTTTTACCCACTTACAACAAACATTAAAGTAGCCGATATTATGTGCGTCATGTAACCTTGAAATTTATCTGTGACCCCATCCTGCTCTGTGAAAATGGAATGATGGCTTACCAAGAGGTCTATAATCCCACATAACCCATGCCTCTCCCCCGGAAGGTTTTACCCTTGCAATAAAGAGTCTAACCACATAACTCTGAGCACAATCAGTTCAGTTTTGGATATTTTGAATGTCTTATGTAAATATATTGGCAAACGTAGAGTAGGTCGTCCTTGGGCGAGATGGGGGAATGATATCCGGAGGGTCGCTGGGAGCAGTTGGAGGAGAAAGTCGGAGGACAGAGTTGAGTGGCATGCCATGGGGAAGGCCTATGTCCAACAGTGGACAAACGTAAGCTGACGATAATGATGATGATGTAAATATTTTTTTTTTTTTTTTTTTATGTGATGAAGTAGAAGACGAGCAAGACGCTCTCCTGATGTTAAGAGATAACGGCTGCCCATAATCAGTACAGTGTTACCTAGGATTTCACAATTATGTGAAATTCTAGGAGCACTGCACCAACGCTTCTTACTCAAGAGTCATGAGATGTTAAGACTCTTTAGCCCAGTAATTTCACTAGCTACAGTGCCCTCCTACCGGAGCACAGTGATATTTGCACATCACTGCTCAGGCGGTAGAATAACTGGCACTGTTGGGGTACCCACCTAGACGACCTCCTGCAAAGGAAGTCTACCCCCGGTATAATATGTCACAGATCCAATAAAACATATCAAATCAATAATTTTTTTTTTGTAGTCAGTCAAGAAACAATGAGATTATAATGAGGTCGTTAATTAGTCATTGCCTTACGAGGGAAGTAGATAAAACTGCAAGCCTGACTAATTCACATACACATATTTCTAAACATTCTGTGACTCATGTTGTGAAGAAAATTATGTAATTTAGAATTAATGAGCAATTCCAAGGATGTTATGTAGGTGTTTATGTTAATTTGATCACCTGTTTCTATATGTAATATGTAGTGAGGTTAGATGAGCATTATTGACAAAATTACAACTTTATGAAAGACTAGCTGCGCCCAGCAGTTTTACCCGCTTTTCTTTAGCCTATGTGTTATTCTAGGGTCTAAGCTATCTGTATTCCAAATTTCAACTCAATCGGTCCACTCATTTAGGCGTGAAAGAGTAACAAACACACATTCAGACATCCAGATATCCATTCTTACAAACTTTCACGTTTCAACAGTCATTAGTAAGACTAGCTGCGCATAACGGTTTAACCCGCTGTACTATGTGTTATTCAAGGGTCTAAGCGCTATCTATCCTAAATTTCAGCTCAATCGGTCCACCTGTTTAGACATGAAAGAGTAACAAACATACATCCAGACATTCTTACAAACTTTCACGTTTATAATATTAGTAAGATTATAATAAAATGTAAACAACTCATGGCTTAGAGCTCCCACAATGTAACTGTGAATTCACATTATATCTCTAGAAAAATTTCACATTGCACAGCAACGGCTTTAACACCTTGGCAAACACTTTTATAGAATAATCCTAGAGGCCGGAAATTAATATTGTATGGAAAAATCGTTAACATATTTGTGTTTCAGCACTCGCATTCTAACCTCAAAAACACTGCTGTTGGGTTTTCCGCAGTCAATGAGTTAAAAGAATTATTTCGAGGCCAATGTCAACCTTGTTTAATACATTTTCTAGCCAAAACTGCTGAACTGATTGTGCTCTAAGTAGGTTACATGCATTCTAAAGCAGTCTATGATACTTTCATAAGTGAAAATTTAAACCACAGCTGATATTTTGGTACACTACAAATGGTTGCACAAGGTTGCAACAGTGAAAAACACCACATGGTATGTAAGAATTTAGCTCAAAATGTAGGCTATATTTGTGTAAACACAGATGTTTACCAAAATAATGCCACCATTTTGTTGTGACCTACTTAACCACACAATGTATTCTACGCTTTAGAATGAGAACATGTTTGAATATTAACAAAAGAATGTTGTACTCACGATTCGGGATAGCATTCATCAAATAGCAACGGCTCGTTCTGATTGCATCGACGTAACACGTAATCCCTTGCAGTCAAAACACGCTCCGATTCATGGAACTTGTCTAGTATCGATATTTCATGCTCCGGATCAGCAATCGAGAGCTTTGATAGCTCGATAACAGTATCATCACACTCCTCGGTCAAAAATCCTGTAGAAAACACAAAACGTGACACATACTAGGAAGTGAATGACGAACTTTCCCTCGCGCGTAATCATACTACTGACGCAACCAAACATTAACACTCTAAAAACTGTGATTTTCACCAACTAACCTGTGTATTGCAGGGAAAGATGCATGCACTTGGCTTTGGACACTTTTTAACAGAACAAAGGCGCAGAACCAAGCTATTATCCCGTTATGGATAATGGCACTCAAAAATTGTTAAATCACCACTTTTATTCACACGTCAAGAGTTTATTCTACTATTATCTAGTAATAGCAGCGTCACTAGATACACTACACAATGTAGTGTAACACGTAATTACTAAATAAAAATTAAAATAAAAATTCTTGGACAAAGACCACGGACGCGTCTTCTTCCGCGAAACGCAAGAATTGCACAGATTAAAAATGTAACTGTCAACGCCACGGTTTTGAAAGTGCTAATGTTGCCAGTCAAATTGTAAATCTACCAAAATGGTAGAATCACTTACCTTTCAAGTCCTCAACTACCGAAGATGCATTCAGGCTCAATCTAGATGAGTCAGAATCCTAAAAACACAAATAATTTTAATGACAATATTAGAAAAAAATATCATAGGGATAAATAAATAGGTTACTTACTTTCACAAATCTAATTGTAGGTCTGCCAGGTTTAGAGAGAAAAGTGCTCCTTCTACTAAATATTGAGTCATTGTAAAGTGAATCTGTAACAAATTAACTATAATAGGATACTGTTTGAGAAAAATACGCTTTTTAAACTTTTTCCAAGAAAAATAACGAACCTGACATTACACTGAAACTTTGGATGGAATTGTCAGAATGATTTTGTTTGTGAATTCAAATAAAAAAGATTATATTCTACCAGATTGAAACATAGAAAAGAGATTGAATACAAAATTTACCTCTATGTTCTTGCATTTCCATTGTGCTGATTACACTTTGCCTGTACTTCCTTCCTTTCTTTGCCAAGCACTCATCTTCTAAAATTGACTGTTCCAAGTCAGACATTGTAGTCATTCTTCTATAAATACTCAAAGACCTTTCCCATTTCTTCCCTGGTTGTAGAACTATACTTGGTTTTGCTTCTGCACCAACATAAGACATCTCGGAAACCAATAAACTCTCTCTATTATCAAGCATTGGTACAGTTTTCAATTCATTTGAGCTTAATTCTAATGAATTTTCTACTACTGTAATATTGTCAGGCTCAATATCTTCTATTAGAGTTGCTTCATTCGTACTAGCATCTATTGCTGTCAAATCATTTGTGGTATCCCGAGTGCTTTTCCTAAAAGTTATCATTGAAAATCTGTCACTATCAGGACTAAAATCGTTGCAATATGGCTGCATAGAAAACATGCTGCTTATTGACGTTCGCACACTCAATGGGCTTGCATTATCGTCGTTTTCTTCTATATTATCTAAATTATCAACTAGATGAGATTTTTCTATGTTAGCTTTGTTGCTAAGTACAGTCTTATCACAGTCTGTGCTGCTACTGACAAAGGAATTATCAAAACTGAATCTTGAGTCAGTCAAGTTATTTCTTCGTCTTGTGGTTACAAAACTGACACACTGTTCTTCATCATCATCATCACAATTCGATGTCACATCATCTGTAGTCGACGAGTCAGTTATAGTTATCACATTTGTTTTAACATCTATTTTATCATTTATTTCCATATCATCAGGAAGACTTTCATAGTCATTTTCTGTCCCACTCTCTATTTGAGTCTCAATCATTTTTTCATAGTATTTCAGGAATAATGAGTCATTCATTCTTTCAATAGCTACTACAGGTTCTTTGTAATCTAAGCTATGGTCACTACAAGTATCATAATAAGACGATTCTTTGTTGGTGCTTTCAGATATTGCAGAGCAATGGTCAGAGTGGCTAGAGTCACTTTTATTAGAAAGAATAGAATTTGCTTCTTCAGAATGATTTACATTGTCATTTTCTAATTCCATTTCCTTACTTCCATCATTATGATTATCATCTATTTCTAATTCATGTTCAAGGCATTTCAATAATGTCTTTCTAGAACTATGTTCCTTATCAACATTTGAAAATCCCAAGAATGGTTCTGCATCAGTCATTTGAAAGGAGCTCAGTTCAATATTTGTGATAGAATCATTGTTTGTTTCAATTTTAGTTTGTGCTTTGATTTTAACTTCATTTTGTTCCATAATATCCTGTTTATTTTCCACTTTTGTTACATTATTTTCTAATGAATTCGACTTTTCAGTACTTGAATTAGGTAAATTATTGAGTGATGATGAGTTTTTCTGAGATTTTTTTGTACTTTTGTTGACTAAAATAATACTTTTACTGCTTTCATCTTGTTCTTCAATAGTCGGACTATTTTCTTGTTCCTTTTTCCCAATTGGAGAAAACTTGTAAATGGATAAGCCTCTATACTTTTCTCTATAGGGAGTGCTACATAATGGAGATTTCGGTATAATCGGAGAGTGGAATTTAGATAACCTGCTATTATTTAATTTGTATGAAGTGTTCAAAGAACTTTTAGAACTATTTTGCTTTATTTTGCTAAATAAAGATATGTTATTGACTATTTTATTGATGGATTCATCCAAATATTTAGGGCTTTGGCTGGGTACCCTTTCTATGATTAATTCATGTGCTCTTATATCTGTGACATTTGATTCTGAATCGTTTGAGTTTTCTTTATCAGATTCTGTAACAAAATTAATCAATTTTATGCTAACTTACTATTTTCATTGGAAGAAATTTAACTGTTAGTGAAATGCTGCTAGCATTTACTTGTATGGTGTTAAATATTAAATACATCAATTATTTAAATAAATTGTGTACAAATAAAATGTGATACAAAATAATAGGTTTATAGTTTTGAGGAACATACCAGTACTATTACTGCTAGAATAATTGAACTTTACTTTAGGTAGCCTCTTTCTAGTATATTTCTTGCATTCTCTGAAATTCAAAAAGTACTCATTAGCACATTATTTATAAATTATATTAGGTATAAGCATATGTTTTAGTGGCCATATTATTGGGGCAATGATACAATCATAGCCTAGGATTTTATTCATTTATAAAAGCTATTTTAAAGGCTGAGAATTAACATTAATTGACAAGATTAACTTAAATTCAATAAACTTACTTTTTAGGCAACTTTTCCTCTTTGACAGCGCTTTTTACAACTTTAGGTGCTTCTTGGCATACTGGCGAAGAATTCAGCAACATATCGAACGGGTCTAACACCTTATTTACACGGATTGACTTATCCGGAGTCAAATAAGCAGAAGGAGACATGGTCTCTCTTTGAGGCGCCGGTTCTACCTCTTTTATTATCCTTTTCACATATTTTCTCTTCCGGACTTTATTAGAAGCTACACCAAAATGATTTGATGAGCCCACACTAGACAATTCACGTTTAGTTTGCTTTATATTTTGAATGTAATAAGCGTCGAATGCAGAACTTTTTTCATCCATAGTAAGTAAAACATCTCGATGGTCAAATACACTACTGGTTTCTTTTTTAGATCTGTACGTTCGTCTCATTTTTGTATTTGTTGATATAGACAATAAATACCTATGTTAGTTGTATTACGATAAATTATGTAGAAATTGAGAAAAATAATTAAAATTCCCGAGATGTAAATAAAAATTCAACTGTCATTTACATCGACTGTCAAAATTCAAAATAGCGTCGGGGACTCCAGGCTAGGATTCAAATACCCTTATTAAAATGATTCTCTTCTAATTTTATTCAAAATAAATCACTCATTTATTAAATAAAATTAACAAATTATCATCTTTCAGGGCTGCTTCTACAATAATAGTAATAAATTGTTGTCAAAGTCACATAATTATTATGCACCAAGCACCGACTTGGTTATTTTTTCATATATTTTATAAAATAATTTACCTTATTAATAGGGTAAGTATATCTATCTGGAAACACTTAAAATGTTGCCATGCCAAAAAAATGGTAGGAAAATATTTTTATTTTACTATTTTTCTACCATGAGCTACACAAAATTTTGGATTAGCCAGTATTTTACTCTTTTATTTACCCTTTATAGTAAGGGAGCCGAAAAGGGGATTTTGCAGTTATTCGAGCGCGTCAGAAAATCACATAGGAGAAAGCTTGCACCCTGAAATGTATCCCTACCAAATATTATGAGCTCTGGATATAGTGGAATTCGCTCAATATCAAGAGCACCAAGATTGTCAGATTGTTTTGTGCAGCAGTGATCAGCTTGATTTAAATCTTTAAGTTCGTCAGATTAACAAACCTCTCCGATTTTGCTTTTAATGTGAAGATATAAGAAGACGAGGATTGGGCTAAAATTTGAAACACAATAAAAATATATTATAATGTAGCAAAAGTGTACAATGTAGACCTTCGCAAAGGATTTGTACATGCAAACAGAGCAGCGAGCATAAGTTAGTAGCATTATGTTTTAAAACTAGTAAATAATAATACGGACTTTAGACCGTTTGGATTCTAAATAAATACAAACATATTTCAGAATAAATTTTTATTTTTTAAAATACATTTTCCTGTATTAATAAGTCGCATGATACAATCCGACTACACGAAACTTCAATTTACAATAAGTAACATAGATTTTAACTTTACTAAGACAAAGATCATTGAGTCTTTGGCAGAATTATCATTTATTTTACAAGTCGTACTTACAGCTATGGCTCTATTACATTGGCAAATAAAGTTTAATTGTGATTACGATCACGAATAATGCGGTCAAATGTGGAACTATTGATCTATTTCGAGCCGCTGATTAAAACACACTTACACGTAGAAGCCAGCGCCCCCATACACTGGCGGATCCAGGATTGTTGGGGGGGGGGGGGGGCAAGGTGCAGACGGGCAAAAATATTGTAATTTTTACTACGAAAACTGTGTTTCGAAAAACTGTGGTTCGAAAACGAAAATATCCTTAATAATAAGTGCGCGAGCAGCTTGCTGCGAGCCGAGCGCCGAGAATAAAATTATAATCTTGACCATGAAATATGTGCAAAATTCGTACTTCTACAATGCTTCTGGGGGGCCAGGGGGGATCAAGCCCCCCCCCCCCCCAAATCCGCCTTTGTCCCCATACACATTATTTGGACCGTAGACATTTTGTAAATGCCTCTAATAGCATTTAGATATTTCATTCATAATATTGCTTATATAATATTATATCTTCAGAACATTAAAAAAACAAAGTTAAAGCAAAAAGTAAAGTTAAAGGAATGATAAAATTTAATATAACCCTTCCACCACTCATATGGCAAGGTCTTATAAAATCATAAGCTGTTGTAGCGTTGTTATGCAGAAATCAGTTTTTTTTTTCTGTAATTTTGCAGTAGATGAGTGGTAACGCGGAATTTCCTTATAAAACGTAACGTAATGGATTAAAGCCAGGTACTACGGGGCAAAGGCACACATAATTATAGCCATTGAGATGTAAACTTTTAGCAAAATGTCGCCACTTCCGTCCAATACCTGGTTTTTATAAAATATTTAACAAATATTATTGTATAATGTGCCAAAATTAACGAGTTAAACTTAAAAAACGTTTTTATTATATCGCTAACAAAAAAGTAATTTTTTAACATAATATCATAGTTCAAGATCCCAGGGTCGCATGGCTTTAATTAGGTTCACTACTATTCAACATCAGTATATAGTAGTGAATCTTTTATACTATACATTGCGTCGTCAAGCATCGAGCGATATCGATTTACGAACTAATAATTATAATTAATTCGTACCATGCTTATAGACTCAATATATGGACGCCTTGACTTGTACCCCTGACTTACACGCAATTGAGTTTAATTTATAGCCCTTTCAAGATAAAGTCTAGAATTCGTACCATGGTCCCTAAAACGCGCGGATTGCTTGTGGATGGAGCTAAAAAAAGGGTTGAAATGACATTCGTAGAAAAACGAACGACAACGACTGTTATCTTCTAAATATATATATAACAGGAAAAAGTAATTGATTGACTGACTGATCTATCAACGCACAGTTAAAATCGCTGAACGGATTCTCCCGAAATTATAAATATAGATAGGTTTTATTATGTAGACCTTCGCTAAGAAAGGATTTTGAACGCGGGCAAAGCCGCGAGCACAAGCTAGTCCCAATATAAATATATTAATTTAAGTTCGTCGATCCTGGGATCTTAAACTTTTCTTATTGAAGAAATAATATACTAGATATTGAGAATCAAATCAGATTAATTGTAGTGTTTTAATAAAGAGTTATCAATTAATATATGGATATGATGGATGATTATTCACTATGGCTTTTCTATTGCACAAAATAAATATGTTTAGATATATATATAATAATTTAGTAACTAAAATGCTATAAGTATATACTTTTTAAGAACTATGGCGAAGTTGTAAAGCTAACTATAAAACATTATATATTTGCGGTTCTTAAAACTATCACTCAGTATTTAAGAATTTCATGAGATTTGACCAACATTTGGAATTTTAATAATCGGCTAAGGCTCACGATTTTAAAATCACTAGCTATGCCCCGCGGTTACACTCGCGTAAGTGCCGATTCCGTGGGAAAATCATATTTATGGCTAAATCGATTGAGCTTAAATTTGGTAAAAAGGTATAATAAGCTACCCTGGAATAACACACAGGCTACTTTTCAGCGGGCAAACTCGATGGGCGCAGCTAGTTTTATGCAAACGTAATAATATGACAAAGTAATAATTGCCTAATAATTGCCGTAATAATTGCCTAATCAAAGCAGCAAAGTAGCTCTTTCAAAATTGTTATATAAAAACATTCAAATATTTTTTTACCCCACTTGGTGAAAATAACTTTGAGAAGTGTCAATTTCTTAAACTATACAGAATGTCGAACGCATTTTTCGTTTCAGAATTTGACATTTCACGCCAACATTTATGAAAAGTGGAGCGCAGATTTTGAACATGGGAGCCTTGCCTAACATAACTATTGAAAATTTTTACATTTCTACATTAACCTAACAATTTGTTACAGTCCACTTCATAAATTAATATAAAAAAATACAAGACTGTTGTATAAAGTAATGAATTATTAGTTATTTTAGATCTTATGAAAAATTATTCAAATAAAACACAAAAGCTAAAATGGCGCAATTTAAATAAATTTTACAGCTAAAGCCCGAAGTGCAGCTACACCTAGGTTTAGCCACACTTTGGGCTATAGTAGTTATATGTATATATAGGTATATAGTATAGTAGTTTGGTTGTCTGGAAGAGATCACTATTAGCGATAAGACCGCCAATTATTACACTGTTTACATTACAAATTGTATTTAGTTCTAAGTTCTTTTATGTTGTATCAATAAAGCGTTATTTATCTATAGTCACAACATAAAGTCATATTACAAAAAAATATGAAGTACCAAAATATATTATGTTTATAAACAATAATAAGGCATAAAATGGAACTAAAATTTCACCTTAAACCTCAAAATATAGAAGAAAATTAATGTATTTTTATAAAAATTGATATTAAAAAATCGTCATGAAATGGACATGTAACTTTGTGCATAGAATAATTAAATATCACATAAATTGATTAAATTCTTAATTATCACATTAAGGATGTAGTTATACCAAAATGACCAACTCAATTTTTGTAGTCAAGTAGTAAAATAATATTAAACTAAATCTAGTTTTAAACGTAAATTTTGTAGTTAGCAACGTTGGGTCTTGTAAATTAGCAGCAGTTTATGGTATCTAAAATTAATTTATAAATCTGATACTTTGGTACATTTTGGAATAATTACAGTCCCATTATGAGAACACATCAATAGGCCGTGGTGACATAGTGGTTAACGTTGCACTTGCCAATGGATCTGGTTCTGTTTCGTGAGATTCATTCTGCTTTGCCTCTATGGTGGCTTGTTTCACTGCCTCTTTGTACACACCTCTTTTCTTCTTGTTGAAACGTAACTGGAAAAAAAAACGACCATACCAAATTGTCTATCAACATCTAGACGTTTTAGAGATAAAATTAGCACAGTGAATTGTTTATACAGTATAAATCTAATTGTTGAGAAAATGTGTAAAAGTAATCATGCATGATCATATGATCTGCACCCACCATTTTTACCAGCTGAAAGTAGCCCTATATATGTTATTCCAGAGTCTAAGCTACCCGTATACCATATATTATTGTCCCAAGCCATCCAGCTGTTTAGGCATGAAAGAGTAACAAACATCCATACTCCATACAAACTTTCACATTCATATTTTTGTAGGATACCACACACATGCAAAAAATGATAACAAAAATAAAAAAAGGAATAAAAAGTGTCATATGTAGAGTTGACTATTGTATGAATTTCTGATGAATCATGCAATTGTTGAATAAATGTTAGAGAGAAGAGAATGATTCAAGTTTCAAAACATGTTTAATTTGTGTATGTACTTCAAGTATTCACAAGGACCATTCTCTCTTCTGAAAATGGACATCAAAATGAAACACTCACATTAAACTCAGCTAGGAATGGACTCAAGCTGTCACATGGCATAAGCGATGATGTTTTAGAAGCGAACCATGCCACATGTGCCCTACACTGAGTGGTGCTCAACACTCTCCCTGGCCACCATGGAAACCCCACAACTTTCCCCCAAACAATATCCCCCGGTGATACCCTTAATAACCTACCACCTACCCCTTCCGTAGAATTCTCCGGAAACTTTGGCATTTCTTCAAAATCATCCGAACTATTCTCACTGTTTTTCTCATACGAATTACTACTCAATCTCCTCAAGCTTATAGACAGTTTTTGCTTCATACAGTGCTCTTTTATATCTGTGAAGTAATCTATAGTTTCGCCTTTGCCTGTGTTTTCATCTCGTTTCTTATCAGACTTGTGCTTTTTATGTTTCACTTTATGTTTATGACGTTTTTCTAAGGGATCTGTAATCACACTGTCAGATTGGTTACGCGGCGATAACGCGCCCATTCGTTTAGTTACTGAGCCTTTCTTGGCTTGTTTTCTTGCTCTTTTTAGTGCCTTCTTTGCTGCCTTAGAATCAGGTTTAGTAGGCGTCTTCATATCGCAAGATACACCAGAGTCCTCGTTAAAATCGCCCGATAGAGGAGGTATTTTAACAACTGTGCCCTCACCCTCTCCGAAACATATTTTAAGTGTCCGTGCACTTGAAAACAAAGAGTTGAACGATACATCATTATCTTGTTTAGTATCATGAATATTACTATCAGGTACACTCACAAATGCTAATTCTGGTGCAGTCTCTTTACTATTACTACTTTTCACACTTTTTATTGGTTTTTCACTAGCCTTGTTACTATTTTTCGACGCGCCTTTGATCGCGCTCGATATTTCGCTCGGGTGCAGCCTCGACAGTTTAGGTATGAGCATGCTGCTACCCATCAGATATTTCTTCTGAATTCTCGATGACTCAGATTCCTGTGGCGCGTCGTCATCGTCGTCCAATTTCCGTTTCTTGGACACGTCTACATTTTCATTGTTCTCGTTGCAAATACCTTGGCAGTTAGAGCACAACACCTTCCTGGCCCTCAAGCGTACCGTCATCTTTTGACGCTGCTGTGGTTTACTTTTAGGCGCAGGTTTTTTCGATTTCTGAACATTCTCACTTTCGTAATCTGGATCCTCGTACGAGAACCTCTGGCTAACGGAATGTAGTTTGTTATCACTGTTATCGGCTGGTAAAGCATTTCTAGTGAATGCTGGATGGAGGCTGTACACTCCGAAGGGCAAATTACTGAAAAGATATACAATTTCACGATGTAAATCGAAGACTTTATGAAGATAATCGATAATGGTACTCACGCAAATATCTTTGAAACCTACCCTTTGTTGGAGTCCAAAAGTACCCCCTGGAATTTTTTATCATTAGCACTATAGGACACAACAATTAAATCAGCTAATGCCTCTTCCACTTTCACTAAAATCTCTGAATTCTTCTGAATCGTCATATCGGCTGTTGCAGCGACAGCCGCCATATTTTAATTAGTCATAGACAACATATTTCTACATTATTTAGTTTTAATTTTTTTTGGCAGCGTTCACGATTTATATCGAGGTAATCGTCCACCGTCCTAAAGCTATTCAATTATTTTTATCGACTATAATCGGCTTAAAAAATGCAACAACATATTTTTATTCTGTGGTTGAATAGTTGACATTTCAAAACCAGCTGAATTTTTGGCACATTTGACATTTAGATTTCCGCTGAACTGGTTTGTCCGCAACTTGTAAACGCATTTATTTAATTTAAAATAAATTAGTACAAAACGAAAAATTAAGTTTGAAGTGAGTGAATAAAGTGTTTAAGTGGTATGTCTATTTTCAACGTCTTTATTACTATTTTTATAAAATACTGGAGTACTTAAAGCTATGGCACTTACATAACTATACTAAACCGTATTATTTTAATTTTGCGGTGTAAGACGACGATTGCTCTCAAGTTTCAAGGTCTGCCAAGGATACAGTCGTTAGTTTCCTATTACTATTCACTTAAAAACACGTACCTATCTCGAATCACGATTGTTTTGTTGGTAAAGTTTCACTCATTACCAAGTAAGAAGTAGGCTGTAATAAATGTCCATTATGTTTTCAAGTGATTTAAATTTATGTAGTCTGAGTTAACTAGCTGACATTATAATATTATATTAAATTGTGCGTCATAATCTTATTTTCCCAGTAACATTTTTTGTTACTGGTATGTAAGCAAGAATTTAAATTAGAATGTCTAAAATTAGAATAACCAAACGTACCTTTACCTACTTAGATTGATCATAAGTTCTAAAAATATATGGGGAAAAATACTATAATATATTAACTACACAAAAAAATCATTACTTCTTCCACAGTTAGTATGTTTAGTCATGCCCAATAATTTTTGTGATGAGTAATGACATAGGCGGATTTACAGGGGGGGGCAGGGGGCCAAGGCCCCCCCCCCCAGAATCATTGTAGAGTTACGAATTTCGCACATATATTTCATGGTAAAGATTATAACTTTTTTCTCGGTGCTCGCAGCAAGCTGCTCGCGCACATATTATAAAGGATGTTTAAACTTTCTAGACTGCTCAGAGCGAGCTAAACACACACTTTACGTAGCAAAAATTATAATATTTTTGCCCATCTGCACCTTGGCCCCCCCCAGAACCAAATCCTGGATCCGCCTATGAGTAATGATATTGTTTGTGTATCCAGAAAATGACACAATCAAGGATAGACATCACCCAGCCCCTGTGGGATCAGAGCACATTCGTGGGGAGGTTCCGACACTTTGCATTTATTTCCAACCCCCTTCTGTCGCTGGCCAGTGAAACAGAGTTGTACGCTGCTAAGGATCTTTACATGAATTACAAGTATGTATTACATAATTATTATTATTCATGTAAATTATGAATCTTTGTGCCGAGCTAAGCAGAAAAGTATGGTTTTTGTTTGTGGATAACATAAAAAACCTAAAAGATTTCATACCTCTAATTTTTTAAAGTCACACTCTTGTGATAATACAAAATTTAATAACTTAAAAGTAAAAATTGTTTGTTCACATAATATTTCACATACATAATAACTATTGTAAACCATTGTTCAACTGAATAATACAGTTTCACAATTTGAACTATTATTAGAAAGAATTCATGTTATGGGTCAATTTATATTTGATATTTAAAA
Organism: Hemithea aestivaria; assembly: GCA_947507615.1. Classification (NCBI taxonomy): domain Eukaryota; kingdom Metazoa; phylum Arthropoda; class Insecta; order Lepidoptera; family Geometridae; genus Hemithea; species Hemithea aestivaria. The sequence continues at coordinate 16,059,994 of OX382333.1, read as the reverse complement.
AAATTGTGAATACTTTAAAATATATCTCAGCCGACTGGGTCAATTTAAACTTAAAAAATCTACTGCATTATTACAAAACGCGGACTTACGCTAGTTCTGGGATTAATAACTAATGACATTTGTTTGCTTAGTACCTGATTTAATCCTGGTACAATTGTTAGTCCGCGTTTTGTAATAAGACGGCTTGTGTTAAGTTTGATTCCCTAAAATGATTGATTTAAAGTGATAGTAAATGAATGGTAGGTACTTTAACCGTTCACCTTATGTTTATTCTATAAGATATGGGATCAATGAAACATACTCTATTAGAAAAATATTGTTGTTAAAAATATTAAAGCAAAAACTTGATAACCTGGTTATGATATAATAAGGAAAATAACATATTTTTTTAAAAAATATATTTTGCAAATGCCTAATATTTCCTTTGCATATTATTAAAAATGTGCTTTTTAGCAAGAAACAGACAGGAGGCCTACCAGATATAGGTACACTTAAACATTTTTTACAAAAAATTGTATAATTTCTCAGAAGGTTGATAATGAACACTGATAAAAAAAATCTCAATATTCATATTTCTTATTTTGTCTGTATTTAATAATTCAATAAGATGTTATAAAGTATAGCGTATGAATGTTACAAATTAAATTATAATATTTACAAGACATGACAATAACTAATATTTATTTTTTGTCTGTAAATATCAATATTTCTCTCCCTGCAAGGTTGTCTGGAAGAGATCACTTTTGGCGATAAGACCGCCAATTGTTACACTTATGTCGTGATTTTTTTGTTATAGTTTTCTGTATATTTGTATTGTCTCTATAAAGAGTTTTCTCTATTCTGATGCATTTTTATATACCTAGTCAGGTCATAAATTCTGTCACATGTTTAATATAAAATTATTGGAACAAGTTTATTTATTATGTAACCATTTATATACCAAAATGAACTTAACAAAACATAGATTCTGATGACAATAAAGTTTATTCAAAATGACCTCCGTGATTTTGAATACAGGCCTTCAATCTGCGCGGCCAGTCGTCTATCGCAGCACGAACGAGGTCCATGTCAATATCGGCTGCTGCCTTAATCAAGGATGTCTTGAGTGACTCCAAATTGGGATGAGGCTTTGAGCACGCCTTTTCCTCCAAGTGTTGCCATATCTTGTAATCTAACGGACTCAAATCTGGACTGGAGGAGGGCCAGTCTTCGTGCCGGATGAAGTCGATTTCACGCGCCGCCAGCCAGTCTTGTGTGCTCTTCGCTCTATGAGCTGGCGCCGAATCTTGTTGGAATACCCAGTGCCTGTTATTGAACATGGTATGAGAAACAGGTTCCACAAGGTTCGTCAGGACTGTATTTTGATACACAACTGCATTCGTTTTTACACCTTTCTCACAAAAATGTACCTCTGTTAAGCCCCAATAAGAAACTCCCAACCATACCATGAGCGAGGATGGAAAATGACCTCGTTGGACACGCGGAATACGGTTGCTCGCTTCTTTACTACTGTGTGCGTACACCTTATCATTTTGTTTGTTGTAGCTCTCTTCTACGGTAAAAATTTTTTCATCCGAAAAAAGAATTTCTCGATATTTTTTCTCGCGTACCGCTTCAACAAAGCGCGGCATCTCTTCAGTCTCAGGTCCATTAGACGAGCATTTAAACGATGTCCTGTTTTTCTTCGATATGCCCGAAGCCCTAAGTCTTCATTTAACACCCTTTTCACCGTGGTTCTGCTTAACCCCATCTGAAGGGCCAACAGTTTCTGCTTACGTTTGGGATTTCTTTGAATTCGCGCCTTCACAGCTTTTATCACTGCTGAAGTCCTAACAGACCGAGGGCGACCACTTCTTGACCTGTCATCTACACTAGAGTCTTCATTGTATCGTTTGATGGTACGATAAACGAATCTTTTGGTTATATTCAAATTTTTCAGTATGTCAAAAATTTGAATTGGCGCGTAACCGCAACGATGCAACGCAATAACTGCAACACGGTCTTCTTTAAGCGTCCACTCCATATTTAAAAATGAGTAAAATTCTAAAAAGTATACATTTTTATTTTCATGAACAATTCGAAATTCGAAATTCGAATTCAATAAACTTTTTTGTGGCCAGCATTCTAAAAGAAAAGTTTTTACTGTGTGACAATACTTATGACCTGACTAGGTAGATTTATTTCAAGTCATTTATTTTAAACATTTTTTATTCTATGAAGAGTATTTCTATTATATTTTTTGTTTTGGGATAAGCCTTGTTATTTCAAGCCCTCTAGTAAATCCTTAGGGGGCCATTTCATATTTTAATACACTCTAAGGATAAAATATTACCTAATTATCTTAAAGATTAAATGATATTATAAAGATATTCAGCTGAATAATATAAATAATCCTGTACTTTAGAATTCAGACTTTGGTCTGATGGATTTCATTATTTATGACTTGATAACAAAAACCTGTTTTTGTGAGGTATTTACATATTTTTATTATGTCGGTATTTTTATCATATTCGTAGTTGTATATAATCTTTATTGCATAAATTATATACTACATAATATTGTTTATATAATTATTTATGTAGTGATTGATATATACCATAATAATGATATTATCAATGGTTGACTTTTTTACGCTTGTGTCCTCAACTAGGGTTCCCAGATCAAAAAATCTAAATTCTGGAGAAAATGCCCGACACTTGATGAGATTTCCTGACTTTCTTATAAATTTAATATTAATGTTGATAAACATCGTGTTTATGAATAAACGAAGCAAATTTTAAATTTTTCCCGCGCGTGCGGACTTTAAGACTGTGAACGAGACCGGGGGGAAGGGGTGAGGTGAGAGGGAAGCGCCTCTACTAGCGATGGGTCGTCGACGTTTTTACAGTCGACGAAACTAGACCGTTAAATTTCGTTCATGGACGGGTCGATCAACTAGTTAAATTCGTCGACTAGTTAACGTGTCGTCTCGTTGACTATTATCGTCGTATTAAACGTTAGACTTGACGATTAACTTAGACTAGATGACACGTTGCAGTTGGTTTAGTGTTTAGCCTATTAATCTATGTAAAATTGTGGGTAAATTTTAATAAAGTGAAATTTAAAAAAAAAACTTTTTAATAACAAGCTGTTATTATTATTACCATAAAGTACTCGTTAAGACGAATCAAATGAGCCCAAACTCGATGGGGTTACGTCGTTTAATTACGGAGTTCCTATAGTCACCTTCCCGCTCCATCATCAGATCAGCTTCATGTTATAATAATATTGCATTGTCATCCGATTTATGCATGCATGCAAAATTTCAGCTAAATTGGACACCGAGAAGTGGGTCAAATATAACAGGCAAGATTTGATTACAGACAGACAGATAGACAAGTAAAAGTAAATAAAAGCTTGTAAAAAGGAAATGATCTTCCCTTCATACCAAACACGCAACACACGCATTGAGCCAACTGCCAACGCATTCCCTCTCTTTCGCAACCGCTACGTTACCATATTTGCCATCCTCTTTAGTTTAAGTATAACGCGGGAATAAAAGGCCTATCATCTTAGAGCGTTTATTTTAATAATAAAGATCTTATCACATTACATTTAGAGTTTACTTTAGATTGTTTCAACTATTAATTCGACTGGCACGTCGCTTCGACTGTCGACCCGTTTTGAGATAATTATAAAGTAACCTCTATTACATTAGCGTTAGAGTTTATTTTAGGTTGTTTCAACGTTTTAACGTGTAGTAACGTAAGAAACGGCCACGTTAAAGAGTCGACGTTGCATTGCGCGTTGATAAGAACGTGGGGATTTCTCGTTTACGAATTTAACTAGTAGATTAGAGAACGGTAGACCGTCGAAGCACGGTAAAGAGATATACAGTAGTTTGACTGAGCGTGATTTTTGAACATAAATACCTACAGCCGCGCGGTACATGCGCAAGTCATAGGGCTGCCGGGCAGCCGCTGCCCGCATACAGTAGGTACCTACCTATTTCATATCATCTACTTACTTAAGCTACTATCTAGATGAGTTATTGTAAATTAATTATATTATTTTTGTATATTTATTGATATTTTTATTACAAGCTTTTATTTCATATTCAAATTACCTACCTATATGTACCTACTTATTATGTCCGCTTAGTAACCACTGTATGTCTGTTACAAAATTGCAACAGTCAAATGAGATTTGAAAATGTACTGTATCATTATTTTTTTTTTTATTTATTTATCACACCCTCCACCCCGCGTTTTTTGCGGCTAGGACTAAAAATACCTAATAACACTTTCACCTAACTTTCAAACAAAATCAAAATCGAATCTATGAGACAGACTCGTCAAACTTATAACACCCCTTCGTTTTTGCGTCGGGAGTTAAAAATAAATACGATTGATCACTCTTCAATCGTATTTATAAGAGACAAGACAAGAGACAAGACAAGAGACAAGACAAGAGACAAGACAAGAGACAAGACAAGAGACAAGAGACAAGAGACAAGACAAGAGACAAGACAAGAGACAAGACAAGAGACAAGACAAGAGACAAGACAAGAGACAAGACAAGAGACAAGACAAGAGACAAGACAAGAGACAAGACAAGAGACAAGACAAGAGACAAGACAAGAGACAAGACAAGAGACAAGACAAGAGACAAGACAAGAGACAAGACAAGAGACAAGACAAGAGACAAGACAAGAGACAAGACTTGGACTCTTGCTCGGACTTTTACTCGATCTCTTACTCAGATTCTTACTCGGACTCTTACTCGCACTCTTACTCGAACTCTTATTCGCACTCTTATTCGAACTCTTACTTGGACTCTTACTCAAACTCTTACTCGAACTCTTACTCGCACTCTTACTCGAACTCTTACTCGGACTCTTACTCTTACTCGGACTCTTACTCGCACTCTTACTCGGACTCTTACTCGTACTCTTACTCGGTCTCTTACTCGCACTCTTACTTCAGCAGAATACTTTAAAAAAAAAAAACTTTTTTAAAAACTTACCTGAAAAACAGCATAATATCGCATGCTATTTTTTTGCCATTTTAAATAATTTATAATATTATGTATACATACGTCCAAAGTAAATAACGTAAATTACACTAAATACTTGCAAAAAACTATCGCGACGTCCGCCCGTCGCTGCGTGGCACCCGCTTCTGGATTATATACCCACTTCTACCCACATCTGCCCACATCTACTCACTCCCAGATTCCGGCCGTTTCTATGGAGTCAAACTACTGTATATCTCTTTACCGTGGTCGAAGCGTTGAATGCACGTCGACGGTAGATTTAACTAGTTCGTTTATTTAACGCTCATCCCTAGCCTCTACTCTCTATCCGCCCGCGCTCGCTATATCATGTCAGTGCATGCCGCGCGCGCTAGTGCGTTGCATTGTTTGATTTAATTGATAATTATTCGCACGTTTTTCTTTAAAGTAGGATACGGAATTGCCATAATTCCAAGAAACAGAACTATGAAAAGTGACGAGAAAATGTTGAAATTCTGATTGAAAGGGTTCATGGTGATGAAAATGTGAATTTTGAAAGAGTGACTGACTGTTCTATTAGCTCACAGCTCTAACTATTGAATGGATTGGATTGAATTTTGAAATACAGATAGTTTTTATGATGCAGACTTTCACTAGAGCTAGGATTTATCCGTGCGAGCAAATCCGCGAGTATGAACCAGTAAATTTAATATTATTAAAATGAATTGAAGCCAGGGTCATCATCCCGCCTTCTATAGTCTGCTACCGCATCGTGGCTTAACATCACGCGAGAACGTGGTCAAAAGGCTAACCTAGACTATCCCCCCGGATATATACCCGGTCCCCGGAGGAATTTAACTGTTTTAAAATTTGTTAAACTTAATTTTAGTTACTTGATTCTTAGACCTCATACTCATTACTAACTTAGAACTCTAAGTTAGTAATGAGATGTGTCTAAGTTAGTAATGAAATTGATAAGCATTAATAAGAAGCTCCTTGATTTTTTAAGCCTACCTTTGTCTAAATTTAAGTTAGTTTTAAGCTTAAAACCTTGTATTTTTTGGAAATAAAACAATAAATAAAAAATTGTAACATTCCAGAGCCGGCAAAGAGCCAGCAAACACTCGCATGGAGGACGTGATCAGAGCGAAGCAACTATACGAGTCAGCGTTCCACCCCGACAGCGGCGAGCTGCAGAATGTGTTCGGCCGGATGTCCTTCCAGATGCCGGGAGGCTGTCTCATCACCGGCGCCATGTTGCAGTGGTACAGGTCTATATTATCAATACACCAATTTGGTTTATTTTATATATAGATAAAATATTATGTACTTATATCTAGACAAATGTAGAGATAAATATATTTTCGCCTGGACACTACTGAGTTTTGGAAGGCACGTGAAACTGCGGGTCCTGACTATTTTACTAATCACACTTCACATAATATTATAAATGCGAAATTTTGTGACTGTGTATGTTTGTTACTTCTTTTTGCTTAAATGGGTGGATCGATTGAGCTGAAATTTGGTATACAGATAGCGTAGACCCTTCTTTTTTTGACTTAGGAGAACTGCGTTACGCATTATCACCCTACGCCGGAGGGTGCGGGGTGGTATGTGGGACTCCCCCGCCGAAGATGGGCGCGGCAGGGATACCACTAAAAACCTGGGGGTGTTCCTGCGAGACGCCATAATGCGGGGAACGGATACGCCGAAGCACTCATCCGCGGGTATAGCTTAGACCCTGGAATAACTGAGGAAGTTTAAACAAGTAATATGTGAATGAATTCAATATTAGTGCATGTGAAATAAAGAATAGCCAATAGCCCTGCTGAATTTATAGTAACCCTGTATAACTCCTATTTATTTTCCAGAACAGTAACAGCGGTGGTATTCTGGCAGTGGGTGAACCAGTCGTTCAACGCGTTGGTGAACTACACCAACCGCAACGCCAACTCCCCGTTGACGGTGAAGCAGATGGGCGTGGCGTATGTTTCCGCCACCTCTGCTGCCATGGGGACCGCCATGGTGTTCAAATATGGCGTGCAGAAGAGAGCTAGCAATCCTATTGTTGCTGTAAGTTTTAATAACTATAGTTTATTTAGTAATAGAAAAAAGGAACATTGATTGCCAAAAAAGGCCCAAAAATACAGAAGAAGGCTAGGAATCTTAATTTTGCTGACTTTTTGGGGTCGGGAAGGGTTCCTTGTTGACTACGGAACTCTAAAAGAGTTTATTACTCAGGCGCGGATCCAGACCATAATTTGGGGGGGGGGGAGGGGGGGGGGGGGGTCATCGGCTAGATTTTTTTTCAAACTAAGAATTTTTTTTTGGAGACTCGTTTCAGCGTAGTCTTGAAAATCTTTCATTTTTCAGTACGATTGATGCGCGTTTTGCTTGCTCCGACTAGCAAGGAAACTAAATATTCTTACTAATAAAAGCGCTAGCAGCTCGCTGTGAGCGCCGAGAAATTTTTTAAATTTTCAGCACGAATGTCGTTCGTTTTGCTTGTTCCGAGAGGCAAGGAAACAAAATATTCTTATTTATAAAAAGCTCGAGCAGCTTGCTCCAAGCGCCGAGAAAATTTGGAATTATTCAGCACGAATGATGTGCGTTTAACTTGCTCCAAGTGGTAAAGAAACTAAATAATTTTATTTAAAGAGCGCGAGCGCCGAGAAAATTTAGAATTTTTCAGCACGAATGACGTGCGTTTAGCTTGTTCCGAGAGGCAAGGAAACAAAATATTCTTAGTTATAGAGCGCGAGCAGCTCGCTGCGAGCGCCGAGAAAATTTAGAATTTTTCAGCACGAACGATGTTTAGCTTGCTCCGAGTGGCAAGGAAACTAAACATTATTTTTTATAGAGCGCGAGCAGATCGCTGCGAGCGCCGAGAAAAATTTGAAATTTTCAGCACGTATGACGTGGATTTAGCTTGCTCCGAGAGGCAAGGAAACAAAATATTCTTAGTTTTAAAAGCGCGAGCAGCTCGCTGCGAACGCCGCGAAAATTTTGAATTTTTCAGCACGAATGATGTGCGTTTAGATATTAATATTTATAGAGCGGGAGCAGCTCGCTGAAAAGACTTAGCTGCAAAGACGACATAAAGCGCGAACAGCTTGCAGCAGTTAATATAATCCAACTAATCCCAAATATGAAAGACACTGTGTAGTTTGCTACGAGAACCTAACGATAATTCATTGGCGAGGACCGAAAAAAAGTAGCTTGGTAAAAAAAAAAATTAAAACAGTGAAATAGTTTTGAAGTTGTACGTAAAGCTTGCTGCTAAGAGAAAAATTGGGGGGGGGGGGGGTAATGGCCCCCCTTGACCCCCCCCCCCTGGATCCGCGCCTGTTATTACTATAAAAACGATTAAATAGTATTAAAATGAGTAATAATATTAAAAACTAGTTGACCCCGCGCGCACTTCGTAGCGCGTCACAGTCATTCCGTAAAGCGATAATTTTGTTGCAGCCAATCAAAAATGATTTGATTTCCATCCCTGTGGCTTTGTGGGCATAGAATTAGTGCATAGTTATATTCACTCCCGCTCTTATTTAAAATAAATATTGGAAACGTGGAGAAAGGAGATTTCTTACAGATTTTAATAAATAATATACATGTCTAATTCCAGAGATTCGTGCCATTCGTTGCAGTGGCGGCCGCCAATTGGGTCAACATTCCACTCATGAGACAAAACGAAATTCTATTAGGTATGTAACGAAAAGGTACACACATACATATAACCACGACTAGTTTCGACTCTTGAGTAAGAAGCGTTGGTGCAGTGCTCCTAGAATTTCACATCATAGTGAAATCCTAAGTAGAATTGTACTGATTATGGGCAGTGTTATCTCTTTTAACATCAGAAGAGCGTCTTGCTTGTCTTCTACTTCATCACATAAAAACGGACCTTTTATCTTGTTTTTTATATTTTTAAATAATATTGCAGGTTTAGATGTAACAGATGAGGATGGCAAAGTGATTGGCAAGTCACAGATAGCACCGGCCAAAGGGATCTCACAAGTCGTCACTTCCAGGTAAATATTGCATTATATCGATTTTAATATTTGATTGAAGACGGCACCTGCATTTTGGTTCATTAGGAAATATACAGGGTGACTAGTAAATCACTAAGAACCTTGAAACTACAAGTACACGATTACTTGTACTATAAGTACACGATTCTCATTCAAAATAAATAACATAGGTACTTATCCACTCAAGCGTCAAGTTTGACAGCTCTTGGATGGGTCTTACGCCCAAGTGCGCGATCAAAATCGAATCGCGTCGAGCCCCAACTACCATTACTGACTAAAAGTCTATTTTCGTGCAAACTACTGCACCTTTTTCTAATAAAAAAATACCATTATATAGTTAAAACTATGAGGAATTGAAATATCTGACATTTTTAATACAAATTAAAACATAAAGTGTCTAAAAAAAATTCGAGCTTGAGAATATGGGTTAATTTTAGGTAAAATTTTTGTTCAAACACTTTTTCACGAAACACCACTTATTGTTTCCTATTGTTACCTACACATCATGAAACTATATTATTTAAGCTTTATTTTAGCAGTGTGTTTAATAAGTGTCACTCATTACATAATATACCCATTATCTATAGAAAATGAGCTCAGAGAAAGTGACCGTCAAGTGACAGGACTGTTGCTAATTCATGGAAACTACAACTAGGCTATGGATGTGCATTCTAAATCGATGGTAAATGAGGCCATTGCTAGAGACTACGGCACCTGCCATTTCCGTCCCGTTGGGAAATTTATAAGCATTAATTGATGATTATTATTATAATTTTCAGAATAATAATGTGCGCCCCTGGCATGTTATTACTGCCAGTGATAATGGACAAGCTGGAAATGAGGCCGTGGATGCAGAGAATCAAGTGGGCTCACATCGGAATACAAACTGCCATTGTGGGCATGTTGTGAGTATAAACCTTATAGTTTCGCTTTGACCGTCCGTCTGTCCGCGGCTTTGTGGAGAAACTATATGTCCTAAAAAGCTTACATTTTGGACAAAGGAGGGATTACCCTCCAAAAAACGCCTCCTCCTCCCCTTCCGACCTCCCCTTAAACCCTCCCTTACCCCCCTTCTCCCCTCTCCTGCCTTACCTCTCCCATTTCCTTCCTTATAATAATTTTAAATTAATTAATTTAGGGTACCTCCCATACACGTAAATGGAAATGAAATTTTTATTCTGGCTGATCCCATCATGTGGGTTATCGTTGAATAGGTATTTTAAAATGAGGGACGGGTTGCTAGGAAACCTTTTTTGATTAAGTGTTTTGTCTGTATGATATTCAAGCATCGCCCCCCTCTCTTAAACAAAGTTTTTGACGGTAAAAATATAATACTTACTACGAAAAGTGTACATTTAAACCGCTCCGAACAGTAAGAAAATTTAAATATTCTTAAAAATAAATGCGCGAACACCTTGCTGCGAGCGCCGAGAAAAAATTATAACCTTAACTTGATAATCTTGACTGTATATACTTATGAAGTACCAAAAAATCGAAGACATGTTATTTGACAATATGTTGACCATAGGGCTGGTGGTTTGCCTCAAGAACTTTGTCCTTGCCTTATTTGAAGTGTCTCTTGTTTACCATTTAACATTATGCTTCTTAATTCCAGCTTAACGTTTATGGTGCCGACTGCGTGTGCAATATTTCCTCAAAAATGGTAAGTTTTAATATAAAATTCATAAAACCTATGTAAATCGAAAGCTGACATCAATACAACCCAAAAATATAGTGACACCCATCCTCGTAAAGTGTCAGGTTTGGTGTTATTAAGCGTCAAAGTTCACGTTATTTCCATTTTTTGCTGGTTTGCGCTCCATAAAATAATTTTCAAACCCCTTTGTATAATTTTGTGTAATTAAACAGGGTGACTGGTAAATCACTTAAAAACTTAAAGGATATGATATATTAGAGAATCACATTACGTTTAAAATTAACAAACAAAGGAAATAGTTATAAATAAATAAAGAAATCTTATTTGAACTAACGCGATACGTCTCAAAAAGTATGTTTAACTTACGCCTGGCGAACGGCTGTCGCTCCGCGTATATTGAAACCCTACCTCTATTCAGCACCGCGACCGAACTGAGATGCGGGAGCCTTTCCATACGTGAATTCTCAAAATGCGACTTTAATCCCTTCCTCTATTCAGCACCGCGACCGATCTGAGCTACGGGAGCCTTTACGTGCATTCATTCTCTGATTGTGACTTTAATCCCTTCCGCTATTCAGATCGATCGATCTGAACTCGGGGATTGTTTTCAGAGTAATATTTAAATCTGTTTGATGAAAACGCATGTCTGTATAGTACTGTAGACTGTAGACAGTGATTCAAGAGGAAAATTTACGTATAACTAGTGGACCCGCGCGCACTTCGTAGCGCATAAAACAGTCTACAAATACTACCTACCTTTAGTCATTCATTTATTTCTAAAATAAAAACGATTTACTTTACTCTTATTCTTACTACTCTTACTGTTACTCTTACTCTCGACTCTTACTCTCGACTTTTACTCTTGACTCTTACTCTCGACTCTTACTCTCGACTTTGACTCTTACTCTTGACTCTTACCTCTTATTCTTGACTCTTACTCTTGACCCTGGATTCTTACTCTGACTCTTACTCTTGACTCTGGATTCTTACTCTGATTCTTACTTCAACTCTAACTCTGACTCTTACTCCTACTCCTATTACCCACCAACTACCGTCATCATCAGATCAACTCGGTGGTACCAAAATAACGTATACACACCTCACACCTCTTTCAAATTTATCGATCTGAACTCGGGGATTGTTTCCAGAGTAATATTTAAATCTGTTTGACTAAAACGCTTGTCTGACGTATATTTGCTTAGATCTTTAAAACTACGCAACGGAATTTGATGCGGTTTTTTTAAAAGAAAGAGTGATTCAAGAGGAAAGTTTATGTGTAACTAGTGGACCCGCGCGCACTTCGTGGCGCGTAAAACAGTCAACAAATACTACCTACCTTTAGTCATTCATTTATTTCGCTAGTTATACCTAGCTGCTGCTTTTTTATTTTATTTTATTCATTCATTTCAATTTCATTTAATTTTAGAAATAAATGAATGACTAAATGTAGGTAGTATTTGTAGACTGTTTTACGCGCCACGAAGTGCGCGCGGGTCCAAACCAACTACCCACCTAATATCCACTCACCAATAACTACCGTCATCATCTGATCAACTCTATGGTACCATAATAACCTATACCCCAAATATGAGTGTGAAACTCAAACTGAGTCAAAACTAGTTAAAAATTGTATTGCAAGATCTGTACTAGATATATACGATTATACCATATTCCATATTTAGTATCAATATAAAAACAAATAAAAGTTTATAGAATAATTATATTATTGTCGTATTTTTTTATTACATTTCCTTAACAATGCCGTCTCATTCAGTATTCAGTACTACAAGAATAGTAGCAAACAAACACTAAACATTCAATATCAAAAGTTTCCGCAGATCGAAAATACTTGAGTGCTGAATACTGGAAGGATTTCCAATATATAATGGTAATATTGCGTACGTAAACCCTCCCGCATGTCAGAACTAAAAGTAGGGTAGCATTTAAACTCTCAAACTGCATGTTTTGTCGTTTAAAAGCTCCCGCATCCCAGATCCATACTGGCGCTAAATAGAGGAAGGGTTTCCATATACGCTGTCGCTCCAGGTAAATAAAACTAGAGTCTAGATAAAGTTTTTACCGTACCGCCAGACTGCAGAGTCTGCAGGGCTTTTAACTTATTTTTTATCCTAACCACCATAACACAAGCATTAAGTTGCTTAGCTTGGGGTTAGGTGGCGCTGTGTGTTATGTCCTGAAATATTTATTTATTTTATTTGTCAGGGAACCGAACTGAAGACCAAATTGTCAAACATGTATGAAATATCGTATTACGTCGTATCGATTCAATTCGTCATTTCATACATTTTTGACAATTCGGTCTTCGGTTCGGTTCCCTGACGGATAAGTGAATAACAGTGCTGGACAGGAGTCAGGTGTGAAAGTTCACACGAGTACATAATGAATACTTTACATTTAAATAGGTTATTTTTGTCAAAATATAAGGACCTATTTTTTATCTATTTCGAACGAGAAACACTAACAGAGTACCTGTTTCAAGGTTTAAGTGATTTACAGTCACTCTGTATAAGATAACATTGAACGAATATTAAAATGAAAATAAAATAAATTTCCATGACATGTCTCTGACATAGTAAATAAATCATATAAGATGTTAGGTTTCATTATAAGTGTTAGGATACCATTTAGGTGATACCAATAATTTTTAATCCCTACAGGCTACTAAAAATACATTTTAATAAAATTCCATCATTTTTTTCAGCAAATTATCAATAGACACAATCAAAAAATACGAAAAAGAAAATTACGAGGAAATACTCAAGAACACAAACGACAAACCGCCGCAGTATGTATACTTTAACAAGGGGTTGTAAATATGTACTTATTCAATTAATAATATATAAGATATTATTAGTTATTAGTCAAGAATATAATATACATACGACATATTTCGGAAATGTTAAGTAATATAAATAGAGGTATAGATAGACTTTATTGCACACAAAAATACAAACAATATACAACATTAAATACATTTGAAATTAAACAGTGTTACAATTGGCGGTCTTATCGCTAATACCGATCTCTTCCAGACAACCAGGTACACATATTTATCTTTAAGAAGGCTTATACGACTGGACGCTGTCTCGCTCTCAGTGTTTGATAGATTTTGCAATATAAATTTATCGAATTAACTCTTTGAAAATTCCTCAAGAGCCCTGCACAATTTATTGCACACATTTTAACCCTTTAACAGACTTAACGATCTGACAGTAGAACAAGTGAATTAAATTAAAAATTTTAAAAAATCCCCAATGCAATACGTAATTTACAATTTTTTGATGGCGGCCATCTTGGATTTTAAATTTTATGTAGTGGGCTGTATTCTACTCGTTAAGCCCTTTCATTTGATACCCATATTGAGGGGGTCGTGGAAGAAAAAAGTAATCCGCCATTTTGTAGCGGCGGCCATCTTGGACCGATTTCCACCAAACATGGCTAAGAACACTCTCGACTAACTCTACTTTCAAACAAAAAAAACTAAATCAAAATCCGTTCATCCGTTTGGGAGCTACGATGCCACAGACAGACACACACACACACACAGACAGACACGTCAAACTTATAACACCCCGTCGTTTTTGCGTCGGGGGTTAAAAAAACTTATGTTGGTTTTTCTTTCCTTATAGGGGTTTTTAATTATGGTGGTAGATATATTCCCTTTACAATGGGAATTTCCAGTTTGTTATATTAAAAAATGTTATATTGAAAAGTTGAAATGGCATGGGGAGATATATATTTTTAAATTTTTTTGTCTATGAATTTATATTGCAAAATGTATCGAATAGTACGAACGAGAGAGCGCCCCACTGTATAAGCGCTCTTAAAACTTAATGTATATTTTTGACGAGTAGATCCAAAATTGAGTCTGGGACAGCGTAGAACCGACAGGAATTTTGAATTATTTCTTATATGAAGCATTTTAGTTTCACGGGTAAATACCTCTAATTATTACTTTACCTTTTTGTGACATGTTCTATAATTTGTAGTGTCCTATAAAAATGCAAAGTTATTTAGAAACCTTAGGCGAACAAGGATTTTTTGGCATTTTTTATTTGTACAAAGATTATGTAATAGTATCCTATTCCAGCTGAATAAGACCGTTTAATGGTTACTAGGCACCTATTATAATAATACTTTTTTACAAGCTCTTATTTAACTTTCAAGAGTAATAGTAGTTGGGGTTTTATACTCAAACAGAACAAGTTACCATACTTACACTGTCAAATCACAATTATAGGTTGTGTGGCCAACCTATAAATTGCAGTTTCAGGTCGCCGATATTACTACAGGGCTTGCAACATGACCTAAATGCAATGTATTTGTGTCCGGTATACTACTACTATTATTATAGTGATATAATATTGAATATTGATTAGATATAATATTCAAGAATATTTAGTTATTTTTGCCAGATGCCAAAAGGTCCTTTTGTAGATTTAAAAAGACACTCCATTGGTAGCAAATCATTTATTTTAAAATCACTATTTAAAAGTATTTTCGATATTTTACTCGATATTATTTGTAAGTATTATTATTTATTTTTAACGACTGTTTTTTTGTTCGAAAGGCTTTAAAAGCGCCGATCGTAAAATTGCAACGCACTTTAACCTTTTGACCGCCAAAGTCACCTATACTTGACAAGTACTTGCGGGTCCTGTACGCCAACGACGTCTATAGACGACAAAAAACCCAGTCCTAATAAAGTGAAATAAAAATATTTATCGACTCTTGGCAACACTAGTTCTTTCGTAGGATTTTTTTTTAAATTGTGCCTTGGCGCACAGGGCACGAAAATGCGTTTGTGCCGTGGCGTTCAAAAGGTTAAATATTAGTTTTTTCGATAAAAAAAAATGCTCGTTGAAAATAATGTTAAAATTGAAGTTAAAATGGTTTTTTCGAATGCTGTGATTTTTTGTTAGATATTGTTAAAAATTGATGCGAATTTGTTTTAGATCTGTTAAAAACATTGTTATTTTTGTTATTTGTATATTTGTGTGTATTTTTACTCAAAATATACATTCCGTTATCCACTGTTTTTCTTATATTGATGTATTTTTTTCCTTTCTGCGCTTTATTTTACTTACTTAAATCGGGTCTCAATTGATTTGCATATTATTGGCATAACTAATTTAGTATAATACATTGATTCGCATAAAAGTCTATAAAGCATAATTATTCATATGATTAGCATAAAAATTAAATATACGTGCTAACGACTAATAATATAATTAAGACTATAAATTGAGTAGGACAAAAATAATTTTTAACCTACAAAAGATGTTAAAGCAAATTAGGAATAAAATATATTATGTCAAAGGGACCTCTAATAAAAAAGACAAAATACACCGTTCTAAGTTTCGGACAAATCAGTTCACTATTTTAAAGGTAAATATGTAACAAACACTCACCGATCCATCATAATTTCCGCATTTCTATATAATATATTTTTATCATGTGAAAATAAATCTACATGCTTTTTTCACTGCTTATTTTTAACAAAGCTTTTTACTTATTATACTCTAGTCTTATGTCTTGCTTACATAATATTCAAGAAATATTGCGATTAAATGATCATATTTTTCATTAATTAATAATATTATTATTAAAATTAAGTTACAAGTCCCGCTCAAAAAACTTTTTGTCTTGTTCGGGAAATGAAGTTCAGGTTTCGTATTGTATTATTATTAATAATATGATTGATTTTATGAATATCGCGATATTTTATTGATGGTGTGACCTCTATTTTGCTTTTAACTAAACATTTTTTTATATTTTTATGCTTATTTTAATTACAACCTGCTATTATAACGGCTTTTGTACTTTTTTAGTTAAGTACTTAATATTTGAACTTAATATTTCCAACTTTTCTTAAGCTTTTACAGAAAATATATTTTTGAATGTGCCATTTTTTTTTTGGTTCCTACAAGGCTGTTTTTTTTACATATTTAAAAAGCAGTGTTTTTTTGTAAAATCGAATTACATCGTTTTGTGTGATTAGTTATAAATTAGAATTAATATCATTTACTGTTATACAAAGCTCAGACAATAAAAGTATTATTTAGCTCTCCGAATGTATTTTTATTTTTATCTGATGAAGTAGAAGACGAGCAAGACGCTCTCCTGATGTTCAGAGATAACGCTGCCCATAATCAGTACAGTGCTACTTAGGATTTCAGAAATTCTAGGAGCACTGCACTAACGCATTACTCAAGAGTCATTAGATGTTAAGACTCTTCAGCCCAGTAATTTCACTAGCTACAGTGCCCCCCTACCGAAGCACAGTAATGTTTGCACATCACTGCTCAGGCGGTAGAATAACTGGCACTGTTGGGGTACCCACCTAGTCGACCTCCTGCAAAGGAAGTCTACCCCCGGTAGCGGCGAATTCCAGACTCCAGACTGACCAATGTCGTGCAATCCGAAATAGTGTACCTACCAAGAAAACTTAAGCAATTTGATTTCAGTAGTATCTAATAGGTGTAAGGTATATTTTATTAACTATTTTGATAAAAAAATAAAACAAAATATAAAGTAATAATTATGTATATTCGATAAAATTCTTACAAAAGAGAATAATATTCAGACTCAAAACTGAGTCTAAAGCATAAATTACAATAGTTTTAGTTAATTTACAGTAAAATCTAAGTATAATACAATAAGGCACCGTTATCAGATGAGTATATATTTTTAACTTCAGTACTATTTTGGCACCTAAATCTATATACAAGAAGACAAAAATGTAGTGATACTAAAGGGTAAACAAATATTTTAAAATTCTTGAAAAATATTTTTTTTTCAAATTATGTAATTTTTAAATTTTGGTGCAAGATTAGTCCGTAATTTGAATAATAAAAAATATATTAGATAAACTTATGTATTTTATTGTTTGTGAATAAAAAAATGGCAGGGATCAATCTCATTTTCGCTGGTTCCCTTACTCATTCAAAATTTTATAAGGAAGGGGGGATTTATTTTTTTTCGTCTATCTTACCCTTTGTATCACTACATCTTTTTTAAATAGTATTATTAGAATAATTCGATTAAATATAATAATTTAAGTAGATGCCTTTCTAATCTAAGCCTTAAGTTAAAGTGGATAAAGTTCTTATTCGTATGATTTCGAGTTACATGGATTTTGACTGATTATTGAGCTTAAAAGAAATTACATATTTATTAGTCTTATAATGTGGAATATTTAAAATAGCGACACTATTTTTAATACGCTTACTCTTACGCACAACTTCTTTGACTTATTGTATTGCTAAGTCTACACAAACACTCAAATCTTCGCTTAAGAAACAATGCAACTGAATTTTAATAATAAATTGTTAGAACAAAAATATTACTTAAGTCAAATGTTAAAAAAACATTTTTAATTGTGTAGCTATTTATTTTAATTGCTTACATTCATTTCAATGGTTTTATGTATTTATTCAATTGATTATAATAAACGCGTTTTAACAATTCAGTTATAATTTAACTTGCACGGTATTGTTTCCAAAGCGTCGATATCGATACATAAAAGCTCATTTAGATATGTGCAAAATTCCGGCCAAAACATCCGGCAGAATTATTCCGGCCACTTCACGAAACATTTCCGCTAGATGTCACTTATAATCAATTTAAAGATTTTAAGTGGTTTTAAAAATAAAACCCTACTATAAAGTAGCTCCCTCCAGTTTTAATCCTTTAAATATAAAACTTTAGTATCATACAAAATCTCGAAGCATGTTGTTCTACGAAAAATTAGGTCCTTTCAATAACTTAGATTCAATAAACACTAGCTTTTTCAAGTAAGACTGAAGCATCGCACATCGCCTTAGCAGTCGATCGCACTAAGAACATTAGATGTAGTTGTTCAAAGACATTCAGTTGCACTCTCGTTCGAACTAAGCCGTGCAAAACTGTTGCTCGTTCCAAATCCAACCATCTCTGAACACTCAACTCCCTTTCTTGTACTGGCACCCCTTGGACGACATCTAAAGGACCCCATAACATAAATTCAAGCACAGATTTCGCCTGGTTCAAAGATACAGCTCTTTCTTCTTGTAAAATATCTTTTAAAAGTGGTGTCAGCTTTTCGCCTGGGAGGAAGATCTCCAGGGCTTTTATGGCGCATTTGCAGAGAGAATTGTGCGCGTCGGATGATGTCTTTTTGCTGTTGATTTCGTCACTCAATCTGAAATTAAATAAATAAAAATTAGTGTCTTATTACAAAGAAATTACGGAAAATATATGAATAATGCCTGAACAGATGTATCTAAACAATCGGTTAACAAAGACAAACAAAACGGTCCCTTTTGTTAACGGAAAGCAACTGAGATGTGTATTTTGGGATAGGTCGAATGTCGAATAGAGTGACACTTCCTGCCCTAAATACAAATGTGAAATGTGATCAGCGAAAAAACTACGAGGAAGACAAAAAAATCTGTTAAAAATAAAAGGGTAGTTAAACAATGATTCCTTTTAATCTTAAGTTTTTCTGATATTCTTTTTCTTGGTTTTTAAAAGCACACGTAAATTTAACAACAATAAAATAGATAATATCATTCTGATATTAGTCACCTTGTCTTCATCTCAAAAAAATTGTTTGATTATAATATGCAATTGATTTTATGTCTCTAAATAGATTTATCCATCTTCAGCCTAAAAAAAATCTATTGAAACTATCTTTCTTGTTCCTCTTAAACACTGCATTGCGCAGTTATGTTATGGTCTATTTCTATTGCAATCCAATGATACTATCTATACATAAGATCTGCCTTCCTTTAATTAAAAATAACTAAGATTTTACTCACCCTTGCAATATACACAGTCTCCCATAACAGTTAGTCTTAGGCGCTGACAACGAGTTCAATCTATCATCACTGGCCGGCGAAGTTCCACTCTGGACTTCCTTCAAGGAAACAAACGACGTGAGAGTCTCTGAGATCTCCTCCACGCCTCGACCTTGGAGGCATTTGAGGCCGTTGATGACTTGTAGCATCATGAATATGGCTTCATGGATCTGTTCCGTTTGGACTAACTGGTGTTCCTTAGTTAGACCTTCGGTGGAATGGAGGGCTTCGCCGTATGACTGGATGGTGTCGACTTGTGCGTGTGCTAGGACGACGATTGTGGCTGAAATGGAACAAATATGGGGTAAGTTAAGTAGGATTATCGTCCTGAGTTCCAGTTGATATTCCAGAATAATTTATTTTATTTGATTATAAAGAGTGCTGAGTACGGAGATACTTATTTCTCAAAATGAGTTTTGGAATATTATGCGATTCATTTTATAAACGCTAAAGTTTGTATAAATGGATGTTTGGATGTTTGTTACTCTTTCACGATTAAACTGCTGGACCGATTGGTATAAGAACAGCATAGACCAAAAATAATAATTAAAGGCTTTAGCAGATATAAACAGCAACACAAAAATCTTCTTCAGTTAGATTTGTCTGTAATTTTTTTGTACATTAATTTATATTATTTCAATGTAGTTAGGTACTGAGTCGTGGTTAAACTTAGTGATGACTTACAATAATTATTATTTACTATAAATAGAATTAACCGCGTTCGTATAAATAACTCAAATGCTCATGTAAATTATTTGGCCGCATTTTCCTTCTTTGGCTATAAATCGTGCCCCTGAACTTATTAATAAGTAGGTATAGTCAGCTGTGTAAAATGGAAAGAAATGTGGCTATATGTATCTAATAATGTATAAAGTAATTGCTTTTATATGTATTAATTATATAGACCACGGACTAGCAAACGCAGCATAGGACGTCCACCCACAAGGTGGACAGACGACCTTATAAAGGTCGCCGGAAGACGCTGGATGCAGGTCGCTTCCAACCGGTACATATGGAAGTCCAAAGAGGAGGCCTATGTTCAGCAGTGGACGTCTACGGCTGAAATGAATGATGATGAATTATATACCTACCTCTATATCGGAAGCTAGATGTGTGAATGTAACTTGGGCCAGACTTCAAGAATAACCACCTTATAACTTACTAACATACCTACTGTATCGTCACATGTATAATTAAGAGTACCTAATATCTATCTATCTAAATTTATCTTAGATCACGTCAAGCAATCGCGATAAGATAGCTAATATCTATCTATCTAAATTTATCTTAGATCACGTCAAGCAATCGCGAGATAAATTGATCTGGAGTAAATGCTATCTTTATCGGGTAGGCATAGGTAGATATAGATAAATACAGTTAAAAAGATTTATTAGAAACATAATATTATGTAACTTCAATAAAGTTTTTTCGGTTTAATATCCGGCAAAATCCGGAAATGTTATCAACTCTAAATCCGTAAAAACCATCTTAAATCTATTAATTTTTCGTCGGGTAATAATACTGATTGCCATCACCGTAAATTAGCCAATAGCTGTTTTAATGACTAACATCTTTACTATTACAAAAATGATAATTACAAAACCCTTACCTTGCACCAAATCATCTCCCTCCTCCCCAAACTGCTGCAACGGCACCAGATCACAGAACTCCGTGATGGCATTCAAACTCAACGTCTGCTGGAACTGTTGGCACACAATCTGTGAAGCCATCTGCTCCTTGTACATCATCAGAGTCACGTTGACCGGACCCTGGTTGGAGTTCCACACGGCCGGGTAGAAGATCCTCTTCCCAGCTCGCACTGAGTTCTTGGTGCTTTGGACTGAGAAGTCGCTCCAGCGGAGGTTGGTGCAAGCTTTGAGACCGCGTAGGGAAGGCTGCATTGTTGCACTTTGTTGGACCTGGAATTTGGAAAATAGTAAGTAACTATAACAACAAAAACGGCAATATTAGACGTGAGTGTGCCGTTTTTGTTGTTATAGTTATAAAGAACACTCGATAGTTTTAAAAATGGTATAGTAAGTTATAGTAAATAGTGGTAGATAGTATATGGGTAATCGTAGAGTAGTTTGGGTAAGTATTTTTATCGGTTGCCGTCAAAACAGCGGGTCCTTGCAGCACTAAAGCAAAGTGGCTAGACTAAGACATCTGCGACCGCCTGAGGAAGCGTGGATGCGAACCCTGCTCTGGCCATTTTCTAAGGGAGCAAATCGAGGTGATGAAGGAGAAATGCTGCCAGCATAATGAGTACCTTTGAGCAGGGTTCACGCCGGGAATTAAGTGACTGACTAGTGACAAGATAATTATTTCTAAACTGTCCCCCTAACTGGCAAAAGCCTCCCCGAAACTCCTCCACTACTTTCGATCTAACGACTTTTACGAGTAGCCCGCCCTAATACGAGTACGTGGTCAAGTTGTTACGACATCACTTTCGGAGCTTGGCTCGGTGACACCTTTAGATTATGGTCCCAAAGAAAAACCATAACCTAATAATATAGTAATCCTTATTTTTGCAAGCTAATGACAGCTAATAACCATAAATTCTAAACACTGTAAAATAAAGATAAAAATTATTATACTCGTGTAATAAAATTATGTAAATTGCACATTCAGTGACGTTATTATGAATCATAATTTTGTCGCAAGGTGTCACCCGTATGCCGGTCACATATTGCTAAACTGACGACCTGTGTTACTGTGTGACAAACTTACAGACAGAAAGAAAACCTACAATGGTTTATTTAAATGATACACTTTATTTGATCCAATTTCGACGACTATTGTGAAGTTTCCTTACTGCGTATACCGTGGACTAAGCTACTAAAGTATCAAATTTTAGCTAAATTGAGCAGTTTTAGAATGATGAGGTATCAAAAATCCGCACATAACACTCGCATTAATAAAATATTAGTAGGACGTAAAACTATAAGCGAATCAACTTCATGTAAGCATGTAACTAACACGATTGGCAAGTGCAAGTCATAATTCATAATAGACGAATTACCTGTTCCAAAACCTGCGCCAGCGCCTCATGATTCGCAATAACTACGGCCCCGTAATTATCCTCCAAATTTTTGTGCACCACGCTCCTTCCTTTCCGCACTCGAAGCTTGTTTGTCGTAGTTTTGGGAGTATCATTCGAGTAATCTTCGCTTCCTGTGGCATCCATGTTATCATTTGAACTGTAGAAACTGTACGGCGAGTAGATCTCAGACTCTGTCTCGCTCCCACAGTAAGGCAGTGATGACCTATTAAAAATTCCGTTAGTATAGCTCACTGTATTCTCAACTTCGTTCTTCCTCTCGTTATTCTCGCTTGCTGGCTTGATGGCATCACATTCCGGTGAGCTCGACTGCGCGTGATGCACATATTCATAATCACTATCACTATTTTTAGCAGAGTCACTGTTCTCATCGTATTTAGCCGAATTGTAAACGTCGTCGTAGCTGTGAATGACCGTGTCATTGGTAGCTTGCACGAGTTCTTCGACCGGGCCGTCGTCTAGTTCGTCTTTGTCATCGTCGATTGGAGTTCGACGCTTAGGGAGCTCCAGGTGAGCTTCCCTCTCTCTCATACTCGCGGTTCGTTCCGGCTTCCTTGGTGCTAGAGCCGATCTGATCTCCCCTGTAATGCAAAGTAGATTTATATAATGTCACCGAGCGGAAATGATTATCGCGGACATTAAGCGCATAATCAATTATTATAATTATCAGAAAGTTGTGTTACGTATATCTTACCGAGATTTGCATAAATGTTGTCAGTCTTGTTCCCGGAATGAGTCCACGCTTGTTGTTTTTGTTTCTTTTGTAGCGCGGCGGATTTTGGTGGGGGCGGTCTCGCTGGCTTCGGCGTGTTGGAGACAGTTTTCTGGTCTTCATTGAAATGTCTCGGCGGAGGAGGAGGTTTGTTCAACACTTTAGGGGTGTCTGGTTCAGTCGCTGAACTGCTCCCGCTGTAGATGGATGACACATCATCGTGACTCAATCTTCGCAGTTCAGAAATTTCACAATTCGATTTCACGACCTCGACACTTGACCCGTTGATGTCTAACGGATGTATGATAACCAAACGCGGTTTGGGTTTCGGAGTCAAATCGTATATCTCTTCGACCTTAGTTTGCACTTTAGTCACAGTGGGAACTGTGAGTTCTTTTTTATCCAACTCTTTAGACGATCCTATCCTCAATAACTTCTTTATGGAGAACTTCAATTTTCCTTTCCGTTTATCATCAATTAGTAAGTTGTCGTGCGACAGGGATATTGTTCTTCGTGGAGCCGGCTCTGGAGTCATTTCAGGTTTTTTAATTTCGATTTCTTCAGCAGTTTTCGCTTTCGGAGTGGAGGCCATCGTGGCTCTCTCCCGTTTCTCCATCTCTCTGACCACCGGAGAATCGGACTTCATGAATCCGTTAATGTTTCTTTGGTACAAGTTGGGGTATTCTTCAACGGTGGGCGACATGGGAGGAGTCGGTGCCTTTCTTTTGCTTAAGCTGCTGAGTGATGAGTCACTGTCCTGTTTGGTGAGCACTGGTTGAGCGTAGTATAAGGAATCACATTTATCTTCATTGGCGTACTCGTTATTTTTTTCTTCACATTTTAAATCATCATCGTTTTTTGTTATCTGCATAGTTATTGTGGCACTTTTCTTAGTTGTCTGTTTTATGACTGGTTTGACAGGTAGTTTAGGTTTTTCAGGCAGAGCTGGTTTATGTATGGGGATAATATCCGTGATCATACCATGTAGGAACGATGGCCGAGGATCAAGTGTGGGTATGGGACTCTTAGGAAGAGCGGGAGCTTCCGTGGTTTCGTCCGGGTCGGCTCTACCGTCAGGCTCGCCTGCCAGCTCTCGACTGGCTTCCGCCGAGAATATATTATCGGGCTGTTTGGGCAGAATCGTCGGCAAGTCAATGATCGGACTTTGGAATGTTGAATAACCACCACTAGGCTGTCCATCCACTTTCCTGAGTTGTCCAATCGGTGACAATTTGACGCCTTTATCGCACTCGTTGTATACCTTTATCTTAACGGTTTCTTCGCATTTCTGCGTTTCCGAGAAATGGCCACTGTCGTCATTATCGGAGTCAGTTCGACCACTGAAGCTTTCGTCGTCGGACGCCAGAGAATTATTCGCGGTAGAGTTCAAAGTGCTAACAGCTGAATCAACGCTACTGTTCTCAATATTTATCTTACAGAATTTAAACTCTGACCTACTTAGATTGACCTTAGGTCGCTCCTGTGTTTTTATCAAAGGCGATTTCCGCATTAAGCCGTTCTTTTTTATTTCACCCATTTCCTTTATAACTGGCTCCTCAGTCATGCTTTCCTTCATCTTTTCTTCGACGACTGTAGGTTTGGTGTTTTCTTTTTGATTTACAGTTACTTCAGTGGTGCTGGATCGTCTGTTCTGTTCGAGTGTCTCTGATATTTCTTCCAGCAATGATTTCTCTGTACAAATACTGGCAGCAGTAGTGATATTATCTGCGCTTATTATCGTTTCTGTTTCCTTTACATAAGTAGATAAAATTATATTAGTTTTATAATTAGTGTGTTCCTCGGCGGGGGCTTCGGATACATTAATGACGGCGGCGGGTTTGCGAGTATGAGACTTCACGTTCTTATTCTCCTGTCCGAATGGCGTGACCGACACTAGTAATGTCTTCTTCTTGCCATCGGAGTCTGTTTGCATCTTACCTAACAATAATGAAGTGTATGACTTAGCTGTCGAGTCTCCTAAGAGATTAGCTTTCACAGTGTTAAAATCTGTGTTAGATTTGGTTATCTTGTAAAGCTCTCTCTCCTCTTCAGTGTCGGGGAAGGGGTCTTCGTCGTCGTTATCTTCTGACATTTCGAATTCTTCGTCATCTGGCCAGTCGTCGCCTCCAAAACCTATCACCTTGCACACTTCATCTGGGAACCTAACGTTTCTTTTGTTTTTCTTTTTTGGGTGCACTTTGAGTATGCTCGGTGGTGTTTTCTTGAAGAAGGAGGTTTTGTTTTGGAAGGTGGTGGCCAGGTATTTGTCTGGCTGCCGGTCGTGCTTGACGTGCTCCTCGCGGGATTTGAAGCAGTTCGAGCAGAAGTCCTTCTTCCACGCGTTCTGCACGAAGCTGTGACACACCGGCGACATCTTGTCTCTTGAATACCGACGGTTTATCACGTAATTGGCATTCTGGAAACAAAAAAAAGATGATTTTAGTTAACAAGTCGCTTAACTTCTGGGTATGTAGAGGGCAAAAATCAGGCATGATCTTTTGGGCTGTCTAATAGATAACAATACATATTATAGCAATAAGACCGCTAATTGTTATCTTTAGATATCATTTGTTTCAGGTTAAGGAATTATCTAACTATCTCTATCAGCACTCAGCACTCATAGGTTATAGGTAGGTTATAGGTAGGTAGGTAAGTCGATGTTCGATAGATTTTCACTTTCTTAAGAGTCCATAATTTATTTAAACCTAGCTTTCTAAAGCTAATATAATTTTATATTAGGAATAAATAAGTACTAGATAAGTATGTATGTTTATGTAATTTATGCACCGTTAATAAAACCTTTAGAAACAGTTTAATCGGTAGTAAACTGCGTAAGCGCAGATGTCACCGGCACGTAATAGGAAACGTTACGCGTGCAAAAAGTATCGCTGCCTCGTATTGATCGAGTAGTTAGGCTCGGGTCACATGACACGCGTTTAGTCTGCAGTTACGGATAAGCGGTAAACAAAGGTGCAACCTTGTTACTTTTTTTATTCATTATAGGTTAGCCTTTGATCACGATCTCTCTAACTTGTTAACATTTAGAAAAAATGTCTCATTTGAAACGGCAGATGCACATATCTGCCGTAGGTACGAGTATATTTACTTCTTATTTTGAATTCTCATTTTCTTGAACGCTCTACAAATTAAAATAAATAAATAAGGTAAAATACTGTTTATTGAAAATCTAAAATAGTTCTGTTTAATATTAAGACAATTCGTTTACTATTGACGACTTTAACGCTGAGAGTGGTCTTTTCTAGTCAACCACCCTTTTTAAGGCGCCTTTGCAAAAAGTACTAGAATGAAAAGCGATACACACACAAACACATTACATACAAAACATAACAACATACCTACATTACATTACATTTATTCTGTGTCTGTTACCCCAAAAGATGTTCTTTGGTAACGTGATCCAATTTTAGCGTTTACCGCTTGACATGTAAACCAAGCCCAAGGTATACATGCTTTCATGTATATGTCTAATTTAAATACAAGGTATTTGTTACGTCGCTTTTCTTGTTTTATTACGCAAAATTCATGCACATATCTAGTAGCATTGTTACGCAAAATTCGTATATGGGAGTGTTATATAAAAAATTCATGTGTGAAGGAGGGCTAAAAGCTAGAGTTTATATAATAATATTTAGTCCGCACTATATTAATAGTCAAACAATTTAAAAAGTTTAATAAATGCACAATATTGAACGATTCATAATTCATATCTCATGCTTATGTAGATTGACCCTAATGACCATTCAACTGAATGTTTTTTTTGAAAATTAATATTTTTCCGTAAATAAATAGGCCAAGCGCTAGTCAGGCTACGTGCAGCGTAGGTAGTACTGGCAAATCGTATATATTAACACCCAAGGGCGGATCCAGGATTTGGTTCTGGGGGGGCCAAGGTGCAGAAAGGCAAAAATATTATAATTTTTACCAAGAAAAGTGTGTGTTTAGCTCGCTCTGAACAGTTAGGAAGTTCAAATATCCTTTATAATAAGTGCGCGAGCAGCTTGCTGCGAGCGCTGAGAAAAAAATTATAATCTTGGCCATGAAATATGTGCAAAATTCGTCACTCTACAAGGCTTCTGGGGGGGGGGGGGCATGGCCCCCTGCCCCCCCCCCCCTAAATCCGCCTATGTTAACATCCTTAACTTTCATCAACGCGGTATCTTTAAAAATAATAAAGATTTCTTAACCGCTATAGTTTACCACCAACCATAATTATTGTTTTTGTTTTAGATTTTTAAAGCCAATACTACTGCTACTCTTATGTCTTACTATGCTAAAGGGGCTGCGCTTCGGCCCGAGCACACTTTGAGTCTTACGAGTATGTCAATGTTTTTTATGTGCTCGGCTTATGTTGAACGGACTGTATCCCTGTACTGATTACCTACCGACCATATTCTCATCACAGATCTTCCTAGCACAGAGTTTATGAGTTATGATACTTTAAAGATACGGATCGCAGAATCGTAGCGCCCGGCTACAGATTAGAGCCACAAACCAAGAAGAAGAATGTATAGCATGACATTTCAGCTTGACAGTAAGACCTGTTTTAGCGATAAGACCGCCAATTGTAACACATAGATTATAGTATTGTGTTTTATTTTTTAAAGTTTATTTCTGTATATATATTTTTCTGTGTTCCAATAAAGAGTTATCTATCCATCTATCTAAGACAAGACCGCGCACTCTGCTAGGCCAACTTATATACCTTGTAAATCTACTATCTATATTATGTAAAGTGTACATGTATTGAATGTATTACTGGGGCCCATAGACTATAGACTCGCGTGTACCGTTAATGTGTAGAACCAGTTTGTTATGGAGTTATTTGGAATTGTAGGACAATGTGGCTGTTTGGTTGGTATACTTATTGACTTACTTACATACTGTATCGATTAATTATACCTACTTAATTATATTATGTAGAATGTAGAGTAAAAGTGAAGTGAAGCTATAGGTGTAAGTGCTATGCAATGCTATGGTGTAAAAATAGTTTGCAATAACTAACTAAAGATAATATAATTACGAGTATATTATGTGTATTGCTTTATCTGCCTTGAAAATAGACTCCGTGTGAGCTTTTGCGTAAAAACAAGTTACCGTTGTTTTTTTTATGTGATGAAGTAGAAGACGAGCAAGACGCTCTCCTGATGTTAGGAGATAACGCTGCCCATAATTAATCAGTACAGTGCTACTTAGGATTTCACAATGATGTGAAATTCAAGGAACACTGCACCAACGCTTCTTACTCAAGAGTCATAAGATGTTAAGACTCTTTAGCCCAGTAATTTCACTAGCTACAGTGCCCTCCTACCGAAGCACAGTAATGTTTCCACGTCACTGCTCAGGCGGTAGAATAACTGGCACTGTTGGGATACCCACCTAGACAACCTCCTACAGAGGAAAAATTAAAAAGGTAAAAAAATACGAAACGCACTTTGCAACATAAATATAAATTCAAATCGGCACTACTCGTGAAAATACAAAAAAATGCAATGAATAATTGTGATCACACTTATTTTAAAATCAATCTTCTTTAAATACACCTGATTCATAAATAATAATTGAGGAGAATTCCTTTCATGATGTACTATAAATATCTTCAATGGTAAATTTCCCTTTTTCTTCCGTATGAATATTTTATTAGTATGTAAAGTGGTTATACACTATGTGATAGTATGTGAAAGCACATGCCTAAGTGCACTTTGAATATTAACCATCATATGTATATGACAGGGTTCCGGCGAAAGTATCTATTGATAGTGATATGTATGACCATGTAACATCTAGTTTTCACTTGAGACCTGAGGTCGATGGTAAATGGTAATTTAGCTTAAGAAAGGCCCTATAACACCAATATTTGTGACTTCTTCAATATTTTTCCGCGAAGCTACTGTGCAATATAAAATGCAACTGTGATTATTAAATGACATAATAATTATTATAAAAACTAATTTCCTAATAGTTCGACGTTAGAGCCATTGGGTCGGATACCTGATTCCTTCAACAAACGACATCGGACTTAATAATTTAACCTATAAGGTCCGAAGTCGAAAGCCGATAAAAATCAGACATCCGACCTCATGGATCTAACGTCGAAGGTAGGTACAGATATTTTTGGTGTGCTTTAAATCAAAACTCACCCTTCTCTATGAACATGAACCTATAGTCAGTGATTTTCAAATCACTCGAAACTTAAAATTATGTGTGTAATGCATACGTCAACGCAATATTTTCTGCTAGGGCTTCATGTATATCATCATCATCATCATCTCAGCCATTGGACGTCCACTGCTGAACATAGGCCTCCCCTTTGGACTTCCATATGTACCGTATGGAAGCGACCTGCATCCAGCGTCTTCCGGCGACCTTTATAAGGTCGTCTGTCCACCTTGTGGGTGGACGTCCTACGCTTCGTTTGCTAGTCCGTGGTCTCCACTCGAGCCGTTTTCGACCCCATCGGCCATCCGCTCTGCGCGCTATGTGGCCTGCCCATTGCCACTTCAGCTTGCTAATCCGCCGGGCATCATATAAATGCCATGTATATAAATTGCATAAATAGGTATTATACTTATATCTACCTACAAACATAATACTTTAATTAGCATAATTTCAATATACCTAAATAATCGATATTTCTAGTTGAACGTAGTCAGCATAATATAGTAGTTTATATTTGTTTACTAATGCAATGGTTTGCATTCTCTTTCGCAACGCTATCGAGGTCGGTGCTCGATGCACGGTCATCCTTGGCCACTACGGTCAGCAGAAATGCCTTCACAAATAAATTGGAAATCCTACTTTTTTTAGACAATGAAGTAAGAAGACGAGCAAGACGCTCTCCTGATGGTAAGAGATAATGCTGCCCATAATTAGCACAGTGCTAATGAGCGTACTGCGTCAACGCTTCTTACTTGAGAGACATAATATGTTAAGACTCTTCAGCCCAGCAATTTCACTAGCTACAGTGCCCTCCTACCGAAGCACAGTAATGCACACTTCTAAATACTTTTATAAATAAAAGGAAAGAGTGACTGATTGACTGACTGACTGATCTATCAACGCACAGCCTAAACCGCAGGACGGATTGGGTTGGAATTTGGAACTCAGATAGGTTTTATGACAAAGACCTCCGCTAAGAAAGGATTTTGCCGTGCGGGCAAAGGCACGAGCATAAGCTAGTAATATTATAAACGTGAAAGTTTGTAAGACTGTATGGATGTCTGGATGTATGTTTGTTACTCTTTCACGCATAAACGGGTGGACCGATTGAGCTGAAATATGGTAGAGATTGCATAGAGGGAATAACACATAGGCTAAAGTACAGCGGATAAACCCGCTGGGTGCAGCTAGTATATAATATTATCAAAATGTATTTTTATAAGCAAAGACGTGAGAAGACGAGTAAGACGCTCGCTTGATGTTGAGAGATAATGCTGCATTTTTTTATAATAAAACACTACAAACAAAAAATATGTTTTCCATGTGAAACCAAAGATCAATATTATCAACGGATGACGATGCAGACAAAATACAATGACCTTCTTATCTTTATCAGTGACAAAATTATTTATTTATTACATACAACCACAACTCACAACTTTTTTTTTTCATTTTTTTCTAAACTTTGTTCAAGCTTTTATGCTGACCGTACATTAAGTAAAACACGTCTCAAAGCCTTAATCTGCGTCACGAAGATGTTTATTTGCATATTTTTGTGTATTTTATAACTAGGCATTGTGGTACAAACTAAAGTCCTACTTAGACTGTCTTCACATCACAGCTAGTATGAAAATTGTACTTAATATTAATATGGTAAATAGTATTTGGGCTATTAATTTTAACTTAAAACAGAATTGCTTTATTAATTACAAATTCATGTATACGTATAGTGTGAAGCGATAAAAGTTTATGAAATAAAAAGTTACAGAAGTTTCGCGCACTTCACTTATGCCGCCCAGTCAGGGCTCAGGCAATCAGACAATTCATCAAAAGAGTAAATCGTAGTTTATGGTTAAACGAAAAAATGGAATAGGCAACTTTTTTAAACATCTCTGTATATCTTCGAGTTCATGTATTATGTACTTAAGGCACGGTAAAGAGTATATCTTTATAGATAGACAGACAGAAAAATAGTAAACAAATTCTTAAATTAGTGGTGTGAAGTGCTCTAAGCATTCTTCTGTACTTATTTATTTTACATATTTTGCGTGAGGCCCCATACAAGATATCGCCTTACAAAACAGCCTCCAACATGTGTATTTAGTACAAGACAATATTTATAAAGGTGCGCACACGTGCGATCGAATTTCACCTCACCCCGTTACCGGCAGCTGTCGACCTGAATACTGGTAAAGGTCTTTTGTCAATATTAAAATGTACCTACTCACCTAAATCTTACATACGACGCATTAAGTTACTAATTTTGGCATTTTGAAAATTTTGCTTACTATAAAAAAAACTGAGTAACTATTTATTTTTAATACATTTTTTTTCTTTTCGAGTCGAATTGGCATAAATTACCATTTTAATAAAAATGAAATGAAAGAATAATAAAAAAAACTCTATTTAGTTTTTTATATTATTTTAGTTTTAAAGTTGTTTTTGTACATTTTCTTTTGTGTTTCAATAAGAAATAAAGGGTTATCTATGTAAAAGCTACTTTGTCCAGTAGAGTAGTGTCAACTAGAAGCGTTATCGGAAATTCGCAAATTGGTCAAACACTAACTTCGGACTTTATAAATTAATTTTCAAGTGAAAGTTGTTACGTCGAATATTACGCATTTTTTTACGATTCTGCACTAAATTAAACTTTATAGTGTCTGCATGTCTATAAAGTTATGATATAAAGCGTAGGCTTTGCGTGTAGACGTAGAGCCTGTAAAACTCCAAACGGCGATCCTCTGAGCATGAAATATTTTGCGTTGACTCACGTGATCATAGGACCAGTTTTGGACAGGACAGGGGAAAAGAAGTCCCGCATTCGCAAAATACTTACATTGAAATGTGTAAAAAAGTATTTTTTTTAAACATAATAAAATTAGAAGGAAATGCCGTCTGTTTTCTTTAGGTTATAATGATGGTGGGGTCGCTCTGATCTATAGTAAATTCTTGACATGTCTTAAATTCGATAAGAGACGATGACACTATTCAGTATTCTAAGTTGAAATCCACTCTTAAAGCACACCCTCTCACTAAGATGCAAAATAAAGAAGCTTTTTACAAGCTTTATATTACTTTCACCTGTCTGTTGTCTGTCTGTCTGTCTATCTGTCTGTCTGTCTGTAATCAAATCTTGCAAGTTTAATTTGACCCACTTCCCGGTTTCCAATTGAGCTGAAAATTTGCATGCGTGTGTAAATCGGATGACAATGCAATATTTTTATGACATCGAGCTGATCTGATGATGGAGCTGGAAGGTGGCTATAGGAACTCCGTCATAAAACAACGCAACCCCATCGAGTTTGGGCTTATTGATTCGTCTTGACGAGTACTTTATGATACAAGACGATAATTATAATTAAAGCTTGTTTTTAAAAAGTATTTTTAAAATTTCACTTGTTATTCAATCCCATTTTAAAATTACGTCTGCTTGCCAAACAAAACGTTTCCGACGTATTGAATCAACCTGCAAATTAACAATGGCCGATGTAATTATATGGACACTAATTACCTCCTCCAAGTTTGGTATTTAGTCCACGCAAATAGGCCACAGTTGACCTAATATGTTGCGAAACAGACCAATAGTCGTTAGCTAGGAAAGGTTGTTTAGTGCTCATTACTGCTCGTTATTGGCAATCAAAATCAATTCGATCGGTTACAAAAGATTTTATGACCATTGACTATTGATACAAAAGATTTTATGACCATTGACTACGAGTATGTTGCTATGGAATATGGCCATGGTATTGTACCTATCTAGAGATTTTATATGAAACTAGCTGCGCCCAGCGGTTTAATCCGCAGTACATATGTAGCCTATGTGTAATATAAGATGTTGACATTCTTTTCTAAAGTTTCTCAGGGTTTATTTCCGAAATGGCTACCCGAATTTTTATTTAGCTCTAATATTTAATACCTTACTGTTTTAATAATGTACGTTATCCTTTAAGCAACATCGCCATAAGTTACACAATCGGATAAATCTATTTAGATGTAATCATCGTAAATAGCTCAGAACATAGGGCCTAGGTACCATTTACTCGCTAGATGTCTATCTAAATGGCACCCAATGCATCCTGTGCCGCTGTGCCGGCAACTACAGAGAAAGCTGCTAGGGAGTAGGGAAAAGTGTACTTCCTGACAATTTAAATGTTGGTTGTGCCAAATTATTTATTGCAATCATAGAGTTTTACCGGGGGTAGACTTCCTTTGCAGGAGTCCACTAGGTAACCCGACAGTGCCAGTTATTCTAGCGCCTGAGCAGTGATGTGCAAATATAACGAAGGCTGGAAAACAGTGTCCCGGCGCAAAAAACCTTATTACCGCTATCATGGTACATCAGGTATTTCGAGGGATACGGAAGGAAATTTTAAAGCGGCCGATAAGAAAGTTTCAATATTTATTACTAAGATTCATATAGATACAACGAACAAAGATATAACTGACTACATATATAGGAAGACTAAAGAAAAGATAATATTAGAAGAAATTTCGTCCAAGCCAGAGAGGGGTTATAGAGCCTTCAAATTTCTAGTGTCAGAAAGGAAATTAGAAATGTTTTTAAATAGCCATCTCTGGCCGGAGGGAGTCGTATTTAGGCGATTTGTAAATTTCAGCCAGAGATATGCGAATGGCAATAATGCTGTGTCGGCCAATCATAACAAGAATGGAGCATAGGGAGTTATACAACTTTGTAAGCTTCAATTGTAAAAATGTGAAGCGCTCAATTGATGATGTTCGCCAGCTATGTCAAACATCCCACATTATTGCCTTACAAGAACATTGGCTACTGCCGCACGATATTTGTTTCCTGAGCAATATTGATAATGACTTCGCGTATACTGGAATTTCGCCTATGGATACATCTGAAGGAATGATCACAGGGCGACCTTGGGGTGGAGTGGCGTTACTGTGGAATAAGAAATTGTTTCAAAATGTGACTGTAGTGAAGTGTGATAACTCGCGAGTGTGCTGTATAAAAGTCGTGCTAGGTCAACGATCGATATTAGTGTTCAGTGTGTACATGCCTACTGATAATTCTGTAAATTTAACAGATTTTACGAACTGTCTAAGTACGGTTAGCGCCATTGTGGACAGTGAAGACACTGAGTGTGTGTACATACTCGGTGACTTCAACGCTCACCCTGGCCAACCATTTTATAACGAACTTGTGAATTTTTGTAACGAATGTGATTTGTTATGTGTGGATATAATTAAATTAGGTTTATGTTCTGACACATACAGTTTTATTAGTGACGCTAATGGGTCGGTAAGATGGTTAGACCACTGTGTTGTAACGGAGTCTGCTTTTCACACTGTACTTGATGCGCACATTAAATACGATCCAGTGTGGTCTGACCATCTGCCTCTCGTTATTAAATGTGACTTAGGTAATGTTACTCCTAAGATTTTAGAAGATAATAAATGTGAATATAATAATGTAAAGTGGGGCGAGAGAAATATTGACCAAGTAAATCTATATAATAAATTATGTAACGATCGTTTAAAGACAATTGATTTTCCGTCTGAACTTGGTCAATGTTGTGACAAATATTGTATTAAGATAGAACACAGACATATTATTGATAAATTATATAGTGACATTGTTGATACTCTGTGTATGGCTGCCTCTGAAGCTCATACTATTGTGAAGCCGGGTAGGAAACGTTGTGTGATTGGGTGGAACAAGCATGTGCGTGATGCTCACAGGGTAGCTCGGTGTAAGTTTATGGAATGGGTGCTGTGGGGTAAGCCTAAGGAGGGCCATGTTTGGGATGAGATGCGTGAGAGTCGAAAAATCTTTAAATCACGCCAAGTGGTGTCAGGATAATAGAGAACAGATAAAGATGGACATACTCGCATCTCATCATTCCAGGCATGATTTTCGAAGCTTTTGGAAAACTACAAGCAAATTAAATAGCAAGCCGGGCTTACCTGTGAGCGTTAACGGCGTTAGTGACCCGAAATGTATCGCGGATTCTTTTAGAGACCATTTTGCCGTGAAATCGCCATTGGGGCCATCACGGTCGTTCAGTGTGGGAGAGCTACATGGCCTAGAGCTTAGTACCCGATTCAATGCGAGCGATGTGAGGAAAGTTATAAACACTATGACGCGGGGGAAGTCTCCTGGCCATGATGGCTTGAGCATTGAGCATTTAAAGTACGCTGGCGTCCACCTGCCTCGAGTGCTTGCGATGTTGTACACGTTGTGTGTTGGGCACTCATACTTACCCACTCAAATGATGATGACCGTGGTGGTGCCAATTGTGAAGAGTAAAACCGGAGACCTGAGCGAGATGGACAACTACAGGCCGATCTCACTAGCGACAGTGCTGGCGAAGGTGCTTGACAGTTTGCTTAATACACAGCTTGATCGGTATATAAATATACATAATAACCAATTTGGTTTTAAAGCAAGATTGTCTACTGAGTCAGCTATCTTCTGTCTTAAGCAAACTGTCAAATATTACTCTGATAGAAGCACACCTGTATACGCTTGTTTCCTAGACCTATCGAAGGCATTCGACCTGGTGAATTATGATATTCTGTGGCATAAATTTAGTAATATTTCCATGCCTAGTGAACTTATACAAGTGTTTAAGTACTGGTATATGAACCAGGTCAATGTCGTTCGATGGTCAGGTGCTCTATCAGAGCCGTACAGGCTGGAGTGCGGTGTGAGGCAGGGAGGGCTGTCTTCGCCGAAGCTCTTCAACTTTTACGTCAATGCACTCGTTGAGGAGCTCAGCAGCACTCGTGTCGGCTGCCATATTGATGGAGTAGCTGTCAATAACATTAGTTATGCGGACGACATGGTGCTGCTGAGCGCCTCGGTGTGTGGCATCGCGAGGTTGCTACGCATTTGTGAGCGATACGCGCTGAGTCATGGTTTGCTCTATAACGCAAAGAAGAGTGAATGCATGGTCTTTCGGGCCAGAGGTCGGTGCTACCCAGATACTGTTCCACCTATTAGACTAAATGGTATAAAACTGAGGAGGGTTGAACAGTTTAAATATCTCGGGCATATCGTGACCTCTGACCTGAAGGACGATGCTGATATTGACAGAGAGCGGAGGGCGTTGTCTGTGAGGGCCAATATGATAGCTCGCCGGTTCGCACGTTGTTCGGGGGCGGTCAAAATAACTCTTTTCAGAGCATTTTGTACGTCCCTGTACACGGCGAGCCTGTGGGTGGCATATACGCAGAAGCAGTACAACGCCCTTCGCGTGCAATATAACAATGCGTTTAGGGTGCTGATGGGGCTGCCCCGGCACTGCAGCGCATCGGGGATGTTCGCCGACGCCCGCGTCGACTGTTTCTACACGACGATGCGGAAGCGGTGCACATCCCTGGGGCGCAGGCTCCGCGCCACCTCTAACACCATCCTAAACGTTTTCGCGTGTAGGTTTGATTGTCAATACATCAACCATTGCTATATGGTTCATGTGTTGACAAACAAACAGATGACTCAGAGGCAGCAGAGTTATTAATTGTTTTATTATAATTTGCTAAATTTATTTTGATTTGATATTTCAGTTTTTGGTTTGCTTATAATTTTATTTATTTTGTATGTAATTTTCTTTTGACATGATTCATTTATTTATTTTTTAATTATTATGTAATATTATTTTAATTTGATTTATAAATAATTTTATTTTTAATGAACTATGTTACTTATATGACTCATGTATTGTGGTCGAAATAAACGAATTGAATTGAATTGAATTGAATAACTGTGCTTCGGTAGGAGGGCACTGTAGCTAGTGAAATTACTAGGCTAAAGAGTATTAACATCTCATGACTTGAGTAAGAAGCGTTGGTGCAGTGCACCTAGAATTTTACATGATATAATTGTGAAATCCTGGGTATCACAGTTCACAGTAGTTACGTAGGTAGATTATGGGCAGCGTTATCTTTTAACATCAGGAGAGCGTCTTGCTCGTCTTTTTAATTCAAAAAGGTGATGCGCTTGGCAACACTGTTTTGTCCAGTGGGTGGCAACTAGTAACCAACCACGGCCCCAGCCTACCACCAGTAAAATGAGTAAACGTTATTTATCAAAGTTCAAAGGGAACATCCCGAAAGTCAATCTTATAGATGGAGAGGTAGCAGAAATGTTAAAAAAAATATAAGAAAACACTGTTCTCTTCCAACATCCTTAATACTTTTATGGAGCTTTCTATTACATCGCGTATGTAACCCACATAATACTTTAATTAAACAACATACATATAAATTAAATTAACGGCTTTTAAATGTCAGTGTAAATAAATATGTAAGGAATGTTAATACGTTGGATAACTCGGTAGAAACCTATTTTACAGTCACTTTCACACTAGTACTTACTGCCCACTACCTAGAAGTCTAGACTTGAAGTTACAGACTATGAATTAAAAGGCAGATACCTACACTCCAACACAAGTAACTTACCTCAAGTTAAAATAAATAAAAACAAAAGACAAACGCCACACACTACTCGCAAGTCAGAAAATTGCTAAAAAAACTAGTCCACATGGTGGTGTTCCGGATCGTAGTACCTACTATGAAGCCAGAAGTGGATTTATTTCACCAAGTTGACAACGGACATTGCTAATGACTGCTGATCTGCGTCGGCAATACCACTGGAGTTAAAGTATTTAAGAAACAGTTTTTGCTTTTCGTAATAATGTCTAATACAAGACGCAGAGAGATTATGACCACATGGCATTCACGATGAGCTATAATATAATTACATTCGAACTCATCAGAAAAACGTATTATTTATTTCTGACTCCACGGCGTCAGTTTATTTGATAGAGTCAAATCATGTTTTATTTTACAGCGCGGTATCTGTCAATAACACAATAGTTCGTACTAGAAGTCTAGGCATGAAAGTTCCCAGAGAAAACACTACATGTCAAACTTGTTATTTTTCTCTACATGTAGGCACTTCATAATGAATATTCTAGAAACCGATACTTTTCACTTTTTCCAATGTGCATGATCGGAATACCAAAACAACATGGGAAATTACTAGGCATTCATGCCTTAATAAGCTATGTCCTTCCAATAACATTTTACCAAACCCCCTTTCACGGTGGAAAGATTTTTCCATGCGAGATGCCGTCTGGGTTAGTTACCACAACCTAGCTCAATATTCTGCAGCGATTCGCTCCGGTTGATGGGTAGGGCTAAAGAAATTTATGAGCTAAGGAGACTGTACACTATACAACCAGAAAAGTCCCTCTTTCTTGTTCGCATAAATTGCCGGATCGAGTTTATATTTCTTAGGATGCGTGCAAATTAGAAAATTAGGACACATAGGTGTACGAAAAATTCCGTCACGAATAGCGTCCGCATTCCCGCGCGTCCCGGCTGTGTGTGACGCCGGCATTACTTTTAAAATAAGAAAAACATTACCTAATCCAAAACACACGGCTGTGTTTATGGGAACACATTAAACATCACTCAATTCTTAGAAAAGCCCTTTCACAAAAAATACCCAGTTGAAACCGTAAAGAACATTAAAAATAATTAACTTTTTTGTACAAATATTATTTCCCACGGCCACATAGAAGTTGGTAATATGTAGGTACACTCCTTCAAAGATATCACATTTTTACTGTACAATCTACGATAAGACTTTGAGAAGAGATACTTATCAGTGAGACGTAGAAAAATTCTCTTTGTGTGGAATTTTTTCAACAAGATGGCATAATAGACAATGTAAATAACATTTTTCTCCTAATATCTAAAGACATGAAGTAATAAAATAAATATTATGAAATAACTATGGCTTAACAGAGATACATCCGCTGACAAATAAGCTTAGATAAGAAACCATGAAAAATAATAACGTACGTTAGCAAGAAAAGCGGAACATCTCAAAATATAACAATTTTAAGTTAGTTCATAAAATTATTAAGATTTTTCCGAATGGTATTATTTTTGATTTTTAATAGACATTAAAGCGTCCATCCGCGTCTCGGCATACGTAGTGTAGAGCGTCCTTGGGCGAGATGGGGCGATGATATCCGGAGGGTCGCTGAGAGGAGGTTGGAGGAGAAAGACGGAGGATCGAGTTGAGTGGCGTGCCGTGCCATGGGGGAGGCCTATGTCCAGCAGTAGACGAACATAGACTGATGATAATGATGATGATGATAGCGTCCTTTTGCGATTACAGTGTGACAACTGAAATCGTGATATAATTTACAAAAAAATATTGAACATTTCAAAGTTTTGAAAAATAACGCTTTTTACGCCTCTTTGTAAGATAAATTATTATATCACACAAAAACTTTTCTGGAACAACGCATAAATTTCTCTATCATTTCTAGGAGTACATTATTGATTTAACATTCTAACCTTGATTTCACAGACGATTCCACGGTTTTGTTAGCAAGTAACAGCACGGCGCAGCTTTATGATCGATGTTATGTTACTCATTGTTTAGTGCACTGGGAAGTTCCGGATAACAGTGGTTAACACGGTCGTTGACCTCGTCGTTAATATTAATTGATTTAATTGTTGTTATTGAATTGAGTTTTGATGTTAATTGATTTTTTTACTCGGATTTTCAACTTCAAATCGGCAAACGTACCTTACGTAGCCATTTTCGTTTTTTTTTTTAATTTATTACAATTATTAGCTTGTTAGTAGCTATGACAATGTCTTTTTTTCACAATAAAGACTCTGACAGTGCAAGTTGGGTAAGTAACTTATTCTGTTGGATACTCCAACTACTACAACTCCAATTATTTAATATTTACTTATTTTACAGAATTTCAAGGAATTTAATTTAAATTAAAAGAATTTTGCACTCAAGAACAGGTAGATAACTGATCAAATTCTAGTCACGAAGCGCATGAGAAGTATAAACCACTTTTTTATTGGACAGCTTTATGCAAAGGTGAGGTGTGGCTCAGATCAAAAGTACCCACGCTTTTACACTTTTCTGTCATAGAACTATCAACTTAATTACTATAAAAATAAAGCTAAAATTTCAAAAACAGTATGCTGTATAGCCTTGGTCAGTGACATTTTAGTTTCCGGATTAAAATGTAAATATATAAGAACCTACATAATATTTATACAAAGAACTAGGTACATATTGAATAATTAAATAGCTTTTGCACACAGAACTATGTCTATTTTTGGAGCTTAGTTCACAATTTAATAGTTATTTGTTATACAAGAGTGCAAAGTTGCTTTTTTACCGCGTGCTCAGTTTGTATGACCGAGCAAGCGAAGGATTCTAAAATTAAATCACGAGCGTAGCGAGTGATTTAATAATTAGAATCCTGAGCGTTAGCGAGGGAATCAAAAGAGCACAAGGTCAAAAATCTTTGCACTCGAGTGTGACACATAATTTTTCATCCCCCCTCACCGAGGAAATAACTCAATGCTTAAAGTTTTTTTAAATTATTCTCACCATGATTTTTTTTTTTTTTTATTAATTTATTCTGACCATGGATACAAGTCCTTCAGTCGAAATCTTTATAATTTTAAGTTCATTGTTTATTCGATAAAGAGTGGGCGTTTATCGAATCACATCGATTCATTTTGTGACGATTCTTGAAAATAGCAGACTGTTGAACTTTTTTCCATTCTTCGACAGTAAATCACATTCACAAACACTCAACGTTTATTAAACCCACTATTAATACGCGTTTAGCACTTATTGCAAAATTATTATCCAAGAAAGCAAAAAATTTCATCCGTTTTCCAAAAGCGCGGCAAAATGAATCATTCTCACCATGATTTTTTTTATTTTTATTAATTTATTCTGACCATGGATACAAGTCCTTCAGTCGAAATCTTTATAATTTTAGGTTCATTGTTTATTCGATAAAGAGTGGGCGTTTATCGAATCACATCGATTCATTTTGTGACGATTCTTGAAAATAGCAGACTGTTGAACTTTTTTCCATTCTTCGACAGTAAATCACATTCACAAACACTCAACGTTTATTAAACCCACTATCAATACACGTTTAGCACCTATTGCAAAATTATTATCCAAGAAAGTAAAAAATTTCATCCGCTTTCCAAAAGCGCGGCAAAATGAATCATTCTCACCATGAATGCGCACAGTGTTGCCAGTGCACTATCTTCAAAAATAATCAGTATTCAATTTTAATTTACGTAGGTACGCTTACTTGTCAGTCTGAGTCCTTTTCACGAAAGAGGTCCCACGGAATTTAGCGGAACTAATTTTTTATTCTATTATTATTGGACTTCATATTTTAAATCATTTTTATTTGTTACATAAAATAAATACCTTTTTGATTTAGAAATTAAATATGAGGCGTTAAAAAGTTAAAGGTATTTAAACTTTTAAAATGTGCGATAGTGGCGTCCCGCAAAAAGGTCTCCTTTCGTGAAAAGCACTCTACCTATTCGTTTTAGTGATTATTTCCTAATTTTCAGTTTATTACAGTGAGAAATCGTTAATAAAAAAGTTACTAAAAAGTAATACTTAGAAAAAATCTTGCTACTAACTAAATAAAGTTATAAAAAATTGGCTTATTCTATTAACTCTGCTAAATTAACTCAACTATTATTTACTATTACAGTACTATATAATTCATTAAAAAAACATTATTGCCTCGAAATGTAACATATATCTAAACAACTAACGTAAATATAGTTCAAAAGAAACGTAATATGTTACAAAAGTAACTTACTGGTAAGGCTAAATGGTGCGCCCAAAGCAAATTAAAAAAAAAGTTTACTAAAGAGGTTCTTACACCGAGTTTTTAACAAATTTAAAAAAGTTGTACGCTTATTTCGGTACCATAGAGGTGGAAGTAAATAGGTTTAATTATGTTTTTGTCTCTAGAGGGTAAAGTAAATTTGAATTTCTCTAGAGGATAAAATGGACTTTTCCAGTCAGATATCGATGAGTAAAAATACACTTTCCGAGATAGTGGGATGAAAAGCCTATTTTAGAATAGGTATTAAATATATTATTTATTTAGTTTTGTTTAATCTAAATATCTTAAGAGATTGTATTTCATTGAATATAGAAGAAATAAAAATTATAAAAAAAACGTTCTAATAACAAATTATTAGAAAAAAAAGCCCAAAAAAAGAAATAATGCGTAATTAATTAGTGCAAAGTACACTATTAGTCAAAGTTTCTCATTTACTACTACCTTTTAAAGCTTAACAAAACAACTATCTTTAATTACTAAAGTCACGACTCACGACGAAATATAATTGGTATTGATAAGAACTAAAGAGTCAAATTAAAATGGCATGTTTCATTAACAATAGTCAATAATTTTCAATGTCCATATATACGAACAATTCATCTGTTTCGCCAACTATGCGAGGTATTCTGACATTTTGCCTCACAATTACTTATTATCTCCCTGTCAATAAGTCAACTGGTCAAAATACCTCTTTGTTTTACGAATGGTGGCATTTCTATAAAAGGTTAGGTCAAAATTATGACATTTATATATTCGATCACTTGCAACAAAAGTGAGACATCTCAAAAAGTGCATTTTTTCAGGAAACTATCTTAGTAATTAAAGTTTAAGGTAGGTTTCTGTTTTCGAGATGCCGTATTTTTGAGACGTTATGTCTAACAAAAACCCTTCTAATTAATGTAAGAATTCGATAAGTATAGTAATCGACAGGTGAATTCTAACATCTGTCGACAAAGCGATCGTAAAGTGTGGTAAGTTTAAAATTTCAACTTTTGTCTGTGTAATAATTTGGCAGGTGATACCTTAATTTGAACTTTATTTATATTGTATAAAAGTACCTACTTAAGTTACACATTGTATAAAACAAGTATGTATATATATATATATATATATATATATATTGTACATATGAACAAAAACCGGTCAAGTACGAGTAGGACTCGAGCACCGAGGGTTCCGTACAAACCTACGGGTTTGTACGGATCCCTAAGGAAAAGTGGGTATAATATATTATATACTGTAGGTTTTGATTCCCTTGCGAGTACTTTCGAGTTTGAAAATATGCGGCTAAAAGTGCTGTGATTTTTTTACAACTTAAAGTTATTATAAAGCTGAGTATTTGATATGAATTTCAATTTAATACCTGTACGCGTTCTTGAGGAAAGAGGTAGTAAATACAAAATTAAAAAAAAAATTTTTTATATGATGTAACTAAAAATGTACAGTTTTCGCAATTTTTCCTGTGCCTATGATTTAAGACGTTGCTGCGTACCAAATTTCAAGATTCTGAGTTAACGGCAAGTACCCTGTAGGTTTTGATTCCCTTGAGAGTAGTCGCGAGTTTAAAAATACGGCTAAAATGGCTGTTTCTTTTAATGCGTTGAGATAGAGGTCTGATTTTATTACAGTTTAAAGGTATTATAGACCTTAGTATTCGATATGAATTTCAGTTTAATATCTGCACGCGTTCATGAGAAATGAGGTAGTAAGTATGAAATTTTTAAAAATATTTTTTTATATGATGTAACAAAAAAATTACAGATTTCGCAATTTTTCCTTTATCTGTGCTCTAAGGAATAGCTTTTTACCAAATTTCAAGATTCTAAGTTCACGAGAAGTACCCTGTAGGTTTTGATTTTTTGAGCGTAGTTGCGAGTTTAAAATTGCGACTAAAATTGCTGTTTCTTTTGAATGCGTTGACATAGGGGTTTGATTTTATCGCAGTTTAAAGGTATCATAGACTTGAGTATTTGATATGAATTTCAATGTAATGCGTCTACGCGTTCATGAGTAAAGGGGTAGTAGGTATAAAAATATTCATAATATTTTTTTCATTTGATGCAAATAAAAATTTATGGTTTTCGCAATTTTTCCTTTATTTGTGCTCTAAGGAGTTGCTTCGTGCCAAATTTCAAGATTCTGAGTTCACGAGAAGTACCCCGTAGGTTTTGATTTATTTGGGAATGTCGAAAATTTGCTGAAATTTGCGACATATTCGACTATATCTTTTGATTGCGTTGGTCTAGAAGTTTGAAATTTTCACAGCTCCAAGAGGCAATGGACCTTAGTATTTTCTGTAAATTTCAGCTTGCTACCTCCACGCGTTCCTGAGAAAAAGGGTCTTGACAGACAGACAGACAGACAGACAGACAGACAGACAGACAGACAGACAGACGGACGGACAACAAAGTGATCCTATAAGGATTCCGTTTTTTCCTTTTGAGGTACGGAACCCTAAAAATAAAAGGTCGTTTATAATAAATGTAAATTGCAAGAATTATTTTAGGAATAATTAATTATTAATTACATTCCTGACTTAACGTTGCTCATTACCAACTCAATTTTTTAATACATATTTCATAGAATGCGTAAAATAACTAAAGTGACAAACGTCAAGGACAAAACCGATGTCATAGTTGGTACACCTTCAATGTAACCGCAGAATTCTCACGAAGTTATGAAAGAAGTAACGATTTAGGCACTATCTACGTATTATCA
The DNA here is from genome assembly GCA_947507615.1 of Hemithea aestivaria. Classification (NCBI taxonomy): domain Eukaryota; kingdom Metazoa; phylum Arthropoda; class Insecta; order Lepidoptera; family Geometridae; genus Hemithea; species Hemithea aestivaria. The sequence goes on along the minus strand of OX382333.1, from coordinate 16,015,087 downwards.
GACACATTTGGCAATTTGGTGTAATTTGAGCCGTTTTAGGCTTCCCCGTAATTTGCGGTAATAGGTACTCAGTTTACTTTAATCCGGTTTGTGGATTACGAAATCCTTCGAGAAGCTTAGCTTTCGTGAGCAATTTAGTTAAAGCCTTTGAAAATCCACAATATTATATTTTATCGGTTATATACAATAACGTATATTAAAGGCAACTATTACTTTTTAAGAACCTAAATTACATTACTTAGTTCAAAAAGATTCAACCTATATAATATATAAACACTTGGAGTATGTAAAGAAAGCTATACAGAATAATAAATTATACACATTTTATAAATGAAAATGAGACAATTTTCAAGACTTAATAAAGTCAAGGTACTAACTTGGTTCTGATTAATGTGTAAAATAATATAAGAACAGTTAAACTGAATAAAATTTAAATGTACTCTACGAAAAATATTCTTATTTAAATTCAAATCACCAATGATAAAGAAAATCGCTGTACGGCAGCTGACTAATAAGAAAGTAAATATAAATTCATATCGTTGCGTTGAATGAAAGCCAATTACACAACCGTTCATTACAATTGGTAAGGAGAGCACAATAGCCGGTATGTACGTACGTATGTATAGTAGGTACATAATATAAGGCATTGTATACGCCACAATGGTGTTATTAGATTCTGATATCAAACGTCAAATTATGAATTCTATTGATACTGTAAATGTTTTTTTGGTTTAAAAATACGCAATTTACTTAAACTTGAAACCAGTTTTAGTTTTTAGAATCTGAAGCTGGTGTTATTTTTAATGCTGTGTTGTTATTGGAATGCAGTATTTTTATGCCAAGTCGAGCTTTTGAGACTATCGTTAAAGTATTAATTTTATATTTTTGTGTGTTTCTATGGAAATAAAAACATAATTAATATGATAATCACATTGCATTGACCAGAAATTTGTTTCTTTCTATCTATCAGTGGTTTGGAGCACTTGAATTTTCTATAGATTGGTTACAAACACCAACCGTTAACAAACATTTAAAAGAGTACATATTATTGAAAGTAAAAATCACAGACACACACACAGACTCTTAGAAGTGGATTATTATATTCCTTAAGAACGGAATACACCTGATTTAAAACCATTTATAAAGTGAATAACACAATTGAAATAAGTAAACCCTTATCGTCTGCAAAGTTTGTAAAACATCACTAACCCAAACCTACAACAAATATGTCCAATCTGGGCTCCATAAGCGTGTAAACCTGTCCACCTGCAGGTGACTTCATCACGCCAAGGTCACGGCTGGCTGCCGACCGCAGACACAGATGAAGGTCATACTGGCATTTTGATACATGCACAAATTTGAGACAGTTTTTGATCAAGTCTCTACCTCTTTACCGTGTCTCTGCTATCTTTTCCTGGCTGTGTATGCAGTATGCACTAGTGAATAGATTTTAACTAAATAATATAATACTTATAATTTTAAATTTACGATATAAAACTAAATCTGTCAATTTCCTTTTATATATTTAGATTTTTACTATTTAAAGTGTCTGTCTTTAAGGTCAGAATGTCTGGTCAAAAATTGTTAAAGTCTTGTTACTTTCTTAAAATATATTTTTTTTATGTAGTGCTTATAACTTTTAATTTTAATAACGTTACATAAGAGATATATGTTTAAGTTTATTAGCATTCATAAAAGACATTAATTGACAAAGTATATTTAATATTTCCTTGCCATTATGACCATTTCCTGCAGTCTGAGGCGGGAGATATCCTCTGATAAATGTCGTAAGAGGTGGCTAATATACATACTCGTGCAACCGGGATTTTATAATTCCATATAATAGACCACCCCGGAACTTGAAGCAGACCACCAGGATAGGTTAGAAAAAAATCATATTTTTTGACAAAAAAAGATCAGAAAGTTTTTAGTGCTAGTTTTGATTTTTAATTAAAAAAAAAAAATGATATTTAACGTGTTTAGAAAGACTATAATTTATAATATTGTGTACCTATATCACATTGTATACCCACAAATTGGTGAATACACCTACTGCAAGGATTTTTAACATTATGCACAATGCACATCAATGAAAATGTTTTAATTTCGGTTTTAATTTGTATAAGATACTTCTTATAGATGATAAACTCATAAAATATATATACCTATGTATTTCTAAAAGAATGGTACAGTACGTCTTTGAAGTTTAACATTCATAAAAGCACACACTGCTGTCTGTAGATTTCACGGCCGTAACAACATTTGAAGCGTACCAAAAACATAGTTAAATCGACATACAAATTCTCAGTTATAGTTAGTGTGGCACCCAAACCGGTCTTATCTCAATAGTGTTAATTAACCAAGTACAGTTAGAGCGCTTCCTGCAAGCTGCATAGAAGCTGTAGTGTGATAGTCGTGGGATCATACTGTAACGGCAACCAATGGTAGCTGGTAACGTTAGACAATAATTTAATATGACGTTATATTGACTTGACAAGGTTAAGTACTGACACTGGCAAATGCATAAACCGTGCGACGCTGTTACTTCACTTGAGGTTAACTGACTTTAAAATATAAAATTATACCTAATTATATATTTTTTATACAAACTAAACAGTTCTGAAAGTATAGTATGTATATGCAAGTGCAATAAATACATAAATAAAATTTAAGTAGGTACATAATATAAACAAAACGAATAAAATGAAATTACAGAACAAAAATACTAAAATTCAAATGTAAAACTAAACTCCACTTTAAAAATAGAATACTAAGTAGAATTCGTATTAAAAGATTTGTCTATCAAGATCATTTTAGTACCGGCTTTTGAACTACGAGTAGGTAAGTATATCTCTTTACCGTGCTATAAGCGTGTGCTTGTTAGGCATCTTCATTTTGTTTTTATATTCGATCTACGTATGTAAGCCATTACATGTCTATAATCAATCAACCACAGCGACATATTGTTACATTATGATCCACATTGTGACAGAAAATAGAAAAATCGAGCCGACAGTAATAGCGTTCCATTTCGCACTCGCGGCGCAGTTGACGTAAGTGAATAAGCGGGGTTTTTGTAGACGCTTTCTCTGAGCCACATACTCTATTGTGTGGTTGACATACTGAAGTATGATGGCACGTATGAATTAATTACGGTGAATACTGAACACTGTTGACTTGATTACAGTATGTGCATGTCGGAGTATATTAAGTTAACCAGCGTAAGGTAGCGTGGTTTTGTATGAGTTTCGTCATAGATTTCATTGTTAACAGAAACCTACTACTTTTATATTTGTTTCTTCACCTAAATCAACAATAATTACGGCATCCAACACTCTACATGGGTATTATAATTCGATAAGACAAGGATATAAAACATCGGCAAGGTAACTCCATATTCTATAGAAATCCCATAACGTCGCAATTGCGCCTATATATTAACGAAGTTACAGTATATAATAACATACTTAGTTATGTTATAGTGTTAGCGTTAATTACCAAATCTTGCAAACAATTTAACACTTAACTAAATATATAAAATATAAAATCCTTCGTCATATCCTTTTCAACCAGCTATTACTACATTATGTATTTGTCTCCGCTATTTACCTATACAAGATACTAAGAAGAGAACTTACTTTCTCTATCTACTAGATATTAATTATATTATCCCTTTATTTTATACTATGTAGTGATAGCCTAGAAACAAATTACTATAAAATTACGATTATAATAATATTAAACAATCATACAATTTTAAAACCTACTTATAAATAAAAAACGTCATTGAGGTCATGACCTGCAGGAAGTGTACCTAAAAAGCTGGCTACATTACCTCTCTGGATGGCCAAACTTATACGTTGGCCGAGGTAAGAGCCAGCTTTTTGGTCATTGGTTGCTACTATTAGGCGCCTGGAAAGCTCCCTAAAGAAAACCACAGCGTCCTTTCCCCAAGGTCCCATAGTCTCTACCGCAAACGGAAGAAATATGTACCTTTCAGTAAAAGATGCATATTTCCTCCGCTTGAGGCATTCCGCGTCCTCAGCCGCCGCCCCAGCTACCCTTGAAGTTTTGGGCAAGTGAGAGGACGCTAATGTGTCAACACAGGTAGCGTCCCACACCAGCGACCTCCCACGGCTCCAGGGAATTAAAGTCATACCATCGGGACGCTTACCATCGTCACGTGCGATACCGTTCGGCTCTAATATAGCCGGCACGTGGACGGTGGCGAGCGCCCGACGGATGACGTCATTGAGGGCGGCATGGCGGGAAAAGCGACCTGCGCTACGGCGGCAGGATAGACCATGGTGACCTCTCCTTTCTACGTCACTACCACATGGACAGCGGTGTGGTTCATTCAGAGAGGTTCCCAGGCGCAGACCAACAGCTATTCTATAGCTGAGGTCATCAAGCAACGTCCCAATATTGACAGATGGGATAGCATTAAGCCAATAACCCGACTCATGAGTGCTAGAAGCAAGGAGACGAGCCCGGTCTGATTCACTAGAATTATCGATTAAATTTAATAAAATCTTTTGATTTATTGGCTCGTCCCATTGTCTCTGCACACATGGGTTCTTTGGGAGATCCTCACCTGGACATTCAGTATGCCATGCGTCTCTAGCTCTGTCCATGCCCAGCACCGGGACATTGCCCAAAGAGCAGTTTACAATCTTACTGTATAGCCGGGCTGTGCTGTGAACAGACGATAAAAACGCAGGCAACGCGACACTTGAAATTTTGCGTATGCCAAGACCACCAAGCCGAATCGGTAAGGTGGCCTGACACCAAGAGTCGTCCGAAAAAGAACAATTTAGAATTTGACTTAAAATATTTTTGAGCAGATTATCCAAAACGTATAACAAAGAAATATTTGACCAAAAAAACTTACTTTCTTCAATATTTTCCTTTTCCTCAAATTAAACTCATAAGCACCAAGGGTAAACATTTTGATTCACTGTTTAATCACTATTACACAAATATTATCCACTATACTCGAAGGTAAGGCACGTATTGAACACAACGTGTGACTAGTCAAATGACTCATTAAATGTACAGATAATTATCGATATTTCTGCTAATATATATGTTTTAGTCATCGAAGTTATTGATCATATGTTTTATCATTAGATAATATGAAATACGTATTTATTGGTCGTGATAATATTGTTTAGGACACACCCATTTCACCAAATCTATAAACGCACCCTTGATTTCACTTAATGAAGCTTAAAAAGTATATAATATACTTCCAGAACTTGTATTTATATGTCGACTGTCGACTCATTCGTAGATCAAAGTTATAATATCTTGTTGTCTGACTTGGAATACATTTGGTCCTAATTTTTTGACTCTGGATCACACAGAATATTTTACTCTAGAGTCAAAAAGTTGGGATAAAATGTATGCAAGTCAAACATCAAATTGCTTTTCTGTAAAGTTGGAATTTATCAGATATAATGTTATTCTACGGATATCTTGATGTATTCTAACGCTAAAAAACGCTTTTTGCTTTCTAACGCTTGTTTAAAAATAAGGTTAAAATCACAATCTAACATTGATATACGACGAATAAAATGTTTATTAGTTTTTACTACCAACGCAATCATTAATTTTGTAAAAACAAAGATGTCTAAGCTCGTATGCTTTTAATATACAATCTGGAAAATTCTAATTATGTCAAATGAAGTATTTATGTAAGTTTAATTATACCTGGTCTCTTCACAATGTTGTGTAAAGAACAAAAACTGGCATAACCATATTGTTGCTTAATACCTATATACTTTTACCTTAGTTATAAATGCGTAACTTTTGGGTAATCTTTATAAAATATAACATGTAGAATGGATGGGTAATTACTAATTACAAATAGCACTAACTAGATTACTACCTACTTGTTTATTATTTATTTCATTAGAAAGTTTTATAATTATAACGTCTCTATCTCGTAACAATTCTATTTGTATAACGGCTTAGAACACATAACTACATATAAAACATAGGTGTTGATAATATGATTTTTTTTTGACGACCATTGTGGGGTAACCGGTAGGCAAACTCCAGCTTGCGACGCAGAATGTTAGGGGTTCGATTGTCAATCAAAGGAATAATACTTGGAACTTGTACGATTTACTGATAATAATTATGTTGTTTCAAATATTTTCGATTTTTTGATATTTTTTATTGTTATTGAACTCCTCTGAAACAGCTACTTGTCCGATTTTCATTAAAACGAATGTATCAGACAAAATTGTGTTGATTAGCTATTGTAATTTAATATTTTCAACGGGAAAAGCCGATGAATTTGACTAGTAGCACATAATTAACTTGCTATATTAGTCCAACAACATCTTAAGCAGCACTTAAGCCAGAATAAATAAACATAAAGTCCATTAAACACTAAATAACAGCGATGCCCCAATCACAGTTCAAATATCAAAGACTATGTACCTAATGGAGGAGATATTTATAAATAGTTATTTTAAACAGGAGTTACTGACCCGCCGGTATTTAAAGCAGTCTTGATAGCGTCTTAAAACGCTATTGTTATGATTAGCGTTTCCGTCGCTGTTATTAGTTACCCATGAAGTGCGTTTATGAAGGTAGGTTATGGTAGTCGGTGATTCATTGCCGGTAGGACTATTATTATGACCATTAGTGAATCATTCTCTAACTACCATAAATTATGGTCCATAATATAGGTACTTGAAGTCTGAACAAAAAGTCTAGGGTAAAAAAACACATGATACTCCATACCATCCTACCACCATATCGTCTACTCACAGTGACAGTGCGACATCTCAAAAAGCGTTAATTTTAAAAAAACAAACGTAGAACTTTTTATCTAAGATTTTCTGTGAAATAACATTTTTGAGATGTCGCATTGTCTTCGCAAGTAGACGATATATTTAGTGCTAAATGGCAGTACGTGCAGTGATGATCAACTAGAGGTAGGTATTAGAGACTTTACTATGTCATCGACACTTTAGGCATTATTATTATGACATTTCTGTTAATGAAATAACTCATTCTTCAGGGTTAATGACACTGACTTACAGTTACAGTATATAGCATAATATTTAGGCACCTAAATCCTTGGTTAACATTTCGACTGTAATGGACCGTAGCGGCGCATCACTTCGTGCGGCAGTCGTGCACGTCTCGTTCATTTGCATAAAAAACGAAATCTCGAACTCAAATCGGTATAAATAGAGAATTTTGATGCAAAATCACGTGCATTAAGACAATGACCTGTGGAGTCACAAATAGGCACATGGCGAAGGGCAGATTCCCGACGATTTAAACAATAGAAACAATGAAAAATGGTTGGTTTCTTAAGAATTGGAATGCAGTGTTTGACACGTTCTTCCAGAATACCAGCCCAAAAATACAAAGTTTTGGGGTTTTTATGATATACTTCATGGACATCAGTAAAAATGCATTCTTTTATTGCAGGTTTTTGTATAATAAATACATTGTGTAACACTTGGAAGTAAAACGTTGAAAATTGCTCAACGGAACAATTCGGTACAAGGGATTTTAGCGTAAAAGTTTCGATTGTATATTGTTTTGATATTAATACTCTTAAGACCCATATACTTACTCTCTCACGTCTAATTACGAGTAATTATGACTTTTCATCATTATGACTCTTAATTATTTTCTAAGGTAACTTATAGACCTTTTCACATATAAATAACTAAACACCGTCAGAATACCGTTTCAATCTTAAAAACAGATTAAGATAACAAGTATGTAACTCACTCAACGGTGTCATTCCAACAGCTTTTTATGGGAATTTAATCAAACACATATGGGAACTAAAACATATGGCGGGAACTCACGAGCATTGACGCCTCGTCACAAGAGAACGAAAGATTTATGCTTAACGGGAATAGACTGCTTCCTGAGTATATTTAGACTTAGAAATTAAGCTATTATAGCTCTTATTCCTTTGAAATAAGGACTATATTATATAGATTCAAGACTCAGTCTTCAAGTTCCTTTGAGTGTCAAAATTGGTCGCATTCCCACTTCCTCGCTTTTCAGGAATAGTTCCTATATTTGAGTCGTGTTTTATCGTCTTTCGTTATTATAATTTGTTACATTTTGTTTGATATTTTTAATGAGCGATAAGCTAATTGGGTCATATCACATAATAGTGACGCTAAATATATTTATACAAGACTAATTAATGACATACATAAAATGTTATAAAAAGTATAGTTTATAAGAGTTTTCCCAGATGGTTAATTGAATTAAATTTAAAAAATCAAGCACAGCTGTTTCTATCTATAAATCAATTTGATTACAGGACAATAAATGTTACGAATTTTTTATTTTTTTTTTATTTTTGAGAAAGAATAGATTTTATTGCAATAACACAAAATACAAACAAACACAAAATAACACAAAATACAAACAAACACAAAATACAAACAAACACAAAATACGAACAAACACAAAATTAAAAACTATGGACTTATAATACGAGTATACATTTCACATAATTAAAAACTAAATTACCTACAAGTAAAACTTATTCTACCTAAATTGTAATGAACTAGGGATTAAATCAATATAGGATTTAATTGTAGTAATTAAATCATATATTGGTTTGATTCCTGGCGTGAACCCCGCCCAAATGTGCCCATAATGCTGGCAGCATTTCCCCTCTGGATGGCTATGGATATTTGCTGCCTAAGGAAATGGCCAGAGCGGGGATCGCCTCCACACTTCCTCAAGCGGTCGCCGATGTCTTGGATCAGCTTCTTAGCTTCAGTGCCCCAAGAACCAGCTGTTTCAACGGCAAACGGCACAAAGTCATACGTTGATTCCAAGTCAGCGTATTTGGAATGTTTATTCCTGGCCGCAGTCTCTGCACCTGCACCTGCAGTCTGTTGCGTACCAGGGAGGTGACAAGACGCGAACGTGCAGACGCATGTTGCATCCCAAATGAGACAACGACCTCTCTGCCAAGGAATCAATGTTAGCCCATCCGGCCGCTTGCCATCTGATCGGGATAGACCAGGGGGTTCCAAAGTACAAGGCACGTTGGCTGATACCAGGGCTCTCTTGATGACCTCATTGAGGGCGTAGTGTCGGGGTCTTCGTCCGGCACTACGTAGGCAGCTCAACCCATGATGCCCATCAGCCTCAACCCTACTTCCGCAAATACATACGTGCGGTTCACATATGCTACTACCGAGACGGAGCCCCACAGCCACCCTTAGGGAATCATCATCCAGCAGCGTGCCCATATGTGGAGACGGTAAGGCATGCAGCCAGGCGCCAGATTCCGGTAATGATGCGGCTTTGAGTCGGGCTGAATCCACACCTCCTCTTGCTTGCAGCAATAGATTGGACATCGAAACTTTACAGGTCGCGTCGTCCCAACACTTCTGTCGTCCTGGATTTTCAGGAAGATCAACACCCGGACTTAATGTAGACCAGGCCTCCAATGCCCCCTCGGTGAACGGAATACGAGTTGCGTCCTCGCTTAATGGAATACCCGTTATACGGGTGACAAGTTCCGCGGCCCCCCACGCCGAGGCAAGGAAAGCTATCGGGCCAGTCTCTAGCAAACGACGGACCCCCAAACCCCCATGTCGAACGGGCAAGCTCGCCTGATTCCACTGAACTTCAGTGAGACACACGTTGAGTGTTTCTTCCAGAATCGATTTTAGGGCGTTGTCGAAATTCTGCACCTGCTCCGGGTACAGCCACGTCGGAGCCGTCCTTACTACGTAAGTCAGTTTGGGCATTGCAAAGCAGCTCCTAAGAAGAGTAAGGGAAATGTGTGCTGGGAGATTATTAAAATGAGCTGCTAGTGATTTTAAAATTGAAGTTTTGGAGATCAAACAGTCTCTAACACCTTCGGCAAAGATGGGAGCGCCTAAAAGAGTAAAAGTACTCTCCTCAATCCTTTTAAGTCCGGGTATCAGCCTCGCAAATCTGGTATAGGTGGCCTTGGCCTCCTCGCTGCAACCAAAAAATTCACACTTTGATGTGTTCACCTCCAAGCCCAATTCCTTTAAAGCTGGAAAGAGGGCAATAACGTCTCTCTCGATTGTGTCAGGACTCCCGCCGATCGTGCCATCATCCAGGTACCAAACATTAAGCGGAGCTTCCAGAGACGATATAGCCTTGTGGATAGCCATGCTGAAAATCAGAGGACCCAAGGGATCGCCCTGCTGAGCTCCCACTTGAGAATCAATATTGGTATCATTATATGAGAGCTTACTGGGAGCAGAATAACATTGAAAGAGAAATGGGAAAATTGATGGTGTGAGACTTCTTACTTCCGCTAAGATACAATCCCTTTCAATACTATTAAAAGCATTGCGCAAGTCCAGCTTTATGATAACGTTATTGCTCTCTCTCATAGCAAAACTCCGAGTAGAGTGTATAGCGGCTTCGCATCCGAGAGGTGTCCCAAATCCCACCTGAAGGGGCTGCAGGTATGATGCCATATCACTTTTCACTGCCAGTGCACAGATTAATTGGCAGTTCACGTATCCCAGGTCAGTGCAGCGGACGATGCAAGCGTTGGTTGAAGTGGTTGCGAGCAGGTAAAGGGACACGGTTGGGACCCCGTGGCGCGGCAGGAACGCGCCACCAACACGAAGGGCTCCGAAGCGACGCACCAAATTTTGATTTACACGCGACCATTGATTGAAACTTCTAATGTTTTTGTTTAATAACTTTAAAGATATTGAATGAAATTTTAAAACTTTAACACCATTTTACTGTTTGGGTTTATTGCTATTAGCTTATGTCACTAACTAGTTTTAAATCGCACTTTAAACCACATTTTAAGATTTTTTTTATGAAGAGCACGACAAAAACGATGTTGCCTCTTCGACGGCGCAATCTGTTACGAATTAAAATAATTAAAATATGTCCGAGATCGAATTAAAATAATTAAAATATGTCCGAGATGCAAAAAATAAGCAGTTTTATTACCTCTAAAAACAAACGATTTAAAATTAAATATTGGATATAAAAATGTTTTGGCACTTCCAAAAAAATATTGAATTAAATATAGCATTAAAAACTATAATAATTTAAAACTTGTGACGCTCTTCCGTTTGTCGTGCGACATGAACATTTTTGCTTGAGTTGAGGAAAAGTTGTACAAACTAACTTTTCTATATGTACCTACTATATATTATAGATGTATTATTGTAACATTGTTGTATTATCGAATGAAATTGGGTCCGACGCTTGATTGACTATTTTGTAATGCCACGCCGTTGTCAATAGAATTCTGTTATGAATGGAACCTCTCGCTTTCTATTTGATTTTTGATGTTTGTAGTCCAGTCAATTTAGACATTCGAAGTTACATAAAGTCCCAACAAGCTGAATTTCTGTGAAGTTGTTCAAAACATAATTATAAACAATGTCTAGAAGTTCCCCATCATTCCCCTGTAAGGAAAAAATTTAATTCAAGGTCAAAGGTCAAAACAATGAGTTTTTCGCGATTTTCAGCAAAACGGTAAGTTTTATCATAAAATTATTTTAGACAAAATTGTAGATCATAAAATTGTCTACAAAAAAATATTTAATACTTTTTTTTCTACGAGCCACCGTTTTTGAGATATAACGATTCAAAAAGTTGTAATCTCTTATATAAAATCGTTCGTACACTTTCGTGCTATCAACGCACAGCCCAAACGGCCGGACGGATTGAGCTGAAATTTGGACAGCGTATTCCTTGAAAGATTTCATCGTGCAATAAGAAGCGATTTTTTGAAATTCCCTCAGGAAAAGGAATTATTCCCGAAAAACGTTTGTATGCAAATCCGTAACCGTTTACCCGATTGAGCTGAAATTTTGTAAAACGATTGTTGGGATTGTGTTGAGGAACATTGAATAGTTTTTATGACACAATTTAACTTTAAAGAGGGGGTAAGGGGGGGGTCAAAGTTTGTATGGTAAATTTAGAACCGCTGGCCCTATTGAGCTGAAATTTGGTACAAAGGTAGACCAAGTCCTAAAAAATGATATGGGATACTTTTTATTCCAAAAATCAACCTCTAAGGCGGGATAAAGGAGGTCAATGTTTGAATACGAAATCAGTAACTAATGACCCCATTAAGCTACAATTTGGTTTAGACATAGTTCGAGCCTAATTTTTTGTAGACAATTTTATGATCTACAATTTTGTCTAAGATATTTTTATGATAAAACTTACCGTTTTGCTGAAAATCGCGAAATACTCATTTTTTTACCTTTGACCTTGAATTATTTTTTTTCCTTACAGGGGAATGATGGGGAACTTCTAGACATTGTTTATAATTATGTTTTGAACAACTTTACAAAAATTCAGCTTGTTGGGACTTTATGTAACTTCACTCTCATTTTTTGGTCTAAATTGACCGGACTATTGTGCTTACATAACTTTAATAATATACTTGACAAAAGCGATTATGTATTCTTCCTATCATATTGTGGGAAAAATTGACTCCGCTTGAAACTCCGGTACCTCCGGAGTTGTAAGACTGACGATAGAGCTGTGAGCTGAGGGCCTATTGGCTATAGCATACATGTAAAACACTAGAATTCATAGACAATTTTGCGTACATTACGTGCTTAAACCTACTCATTTATATGAGTAAAGTAACAAAAGCAGCAATGTACATTGAAGTTGTCATCAATCGTAGTGGGTGAGAATTAGCCAATAGCCCCTCTGAGTGGTTTATGTGCAGTGGTAACCGAATGTGGGGCTAATCATGATACTCAGAAAATGTTACCTTACTAATATTAAAAACGTGAAAGTTTGTAAGAATATATGGATGTCAGGGTGTATGTTTGTTACTCTTTCACGCTTAAACGGGTGGACCGATTGAGCTGAAATTTGGTATAGATATAGCTTAGACCCTGCAATGAGACTACGGAATGACAATGAGACGACGGTTGAGTACAGAATTTTTCTGTAAGACTCTTTAATGTTTCTGTCTTTATCTTTATGATTTTATACTTAAGCTCACAGTTTTTATAAAATACTTTGTGTTATATATATAGGTACGTGTGAACCTTAAATTGGCTGTATGGCGTATAAACTGTTATTTATTAAATTTTATTTTAAGCTGTTGGTTTACCTATAAATAAATAAATAGCACATAGGCTACAGTACTCCGGGTAAAACCGCTTGGCACAGCTAGTAGGATTTAGTTTGAAAGAAAACACTGCATATTTTTATCACAAAAGTTGATCCAAAGGTTTTGGTCATAAATTTTCATATTAAGGTTTTGAGTGACCTACCAAACAAAGTTTCGTCTAGGCGATAATGTAACAAAGTCACGACAATAGTTATTTGTTATACAAGAGTGCAAAGTTGCTTTTTTACCGCGTGCTCAGTTTGTATGACCGAGCTAGCGAGGGATTCTAAAATTAAATCACGAGCGTAGCGAGTGATTTATTAATTAGAATCCTGAGCGTTAGCGAGGGAATCAAAAGAGCACAAGGTCAAAAATCTTTGCACTCGAGTGTGACACATAATTTTTCATCCCCCCTCAGCGAGGAAATAACTCAATGCTAAAAGTTTTTTTTTAATTATTCTCACCATGGATGCGCACAGTGTTGCCAGTGCACTATCTTCAAAAATAACCAGTATTCAATTTTTATTTACGTAGGTACGCTTACTTAGAGTCTTTTTCACGAAATAGGTCCCACGGAATTTAGCGGAACTAATATTTTATTCTATTATTATTGGACTTCATATTTTCAATCATTTTTATTTGTTACATAAAATAAATACCTTTTTGATTTAGAAATTAAATATGAGAAATTATGAGGCGTTAAAAAGGTAAAGGTATTTAAACTTTTAAAATGTGCAATAGTGGCGTCCCGCAAAAAGGTTTCCTTTCGTGAAAAGCACTCTACCTATTCGTTTTAGTGATTATTTTCTCATTTTCAGTTTATTACAGTGAGAAATCGTTAATAAAAAAGTTACTAAAAAGTAATAATTAGAAAAAATCTTGCTACTAACTAGATAAAGTTATAAAAAATTGGCTTATTCTATTAACTCTGCTAAATTAACTCAACTATTATTTACTATTACAGTAGGTACTATATAATTCATTAAAAACATTATTGCCTCGAAATGTAACTTATATCTAAACAACTAACGTAAATATAGTTCAAAAGAAACGTAATATGTTACAAAAGTAACTTACTGGCAAGGCTGATGGTGCGCCCAAAGCAAATTAAAAAAAAAAAGTTTACTAAAGAGGTTCTTACTCCGAGTTTTTAACAAATTTAAAAAAGTTGTACGCTTATTTCGGTACCATAGAGGTGGAAGTAAATAGGTTTAATTATGTTTTGTCTCTAGAGGGTAAAGTAAGTTTGAATTTCTCTAGAGGAAAATATAGACTTTTCCAGTCAGATATCGATGAGTAAAACTACACTTTCCGAGATAGTGGGATGAAAAAATATATACATACATCCATGTTTTCATATTTATAGTTAGTTTGCACTGCTTGCTCACTAGCAGTGAAATCTTTGAGCCGAGTAATTTCACCCACTGAAATCCCCGTTAAAAGAATATAAAATAAATTAATAATAAAAATATAATTGATCTACAACGAGTCTCATAACTGTCCTGGCGTTAAACACGAACGTTCTTTAATTAGATTAGTTGTTAATTAAAAAATTAACAGTTAAACCGTTAATTAGGCACACGATAACTAGCTAAATAGCAGTTACTTGAGAACAGGAAGATGCAATGATCGGGTTACAATTAAATAGTTATGAGCTATCAATTATAACTGCTATTTTTAACGTTTATGAAACTGATTGCCACGATTGGCGCTTTTAAGATAATATTATTATGTTTGCAGTCGTTAGATCATGTTGATGGCCTTATAGCTGTCCAGTCAATGGCACACCTCCTCATGTGTCCTAACAGCCCCACAACTTGCACATTTGAAGACCTTTTGGAGGCTAACGATAAAGCAGTGGAGCTTGCGAGATACTGGGCTAAACAGCTTTAACATTATACGTATATTTTAAAAACAAAAAATTAATAAAATATGTATGTATATATAATACATATATATAGCCATTTTCGACTCGAAAAGAAGAAGAAGAAGAAGAATGGCCTTATAGAAATCTAGGTCACCTGAAAATCGAGCATGCCTACAAGTTGACCACTAATAACGATCATATTAATGTAATAATTAGAGTACCCTGTTCTGTTGGAGCACAAACTCCAACTATCATTAAGCATTAAGCAGGTATGAAATGTTATATTGACAAAACATTTTTAAACGATTTGTTAAGGTAATCACTAAAATTACAAAGGTGAGGAGTTTGTATAATTTGCTACTTCTTCACATATAAACCGCCGAAACGACTGATCTGAAGTTTTGTTTGCAGATAGGTGAGATATTAGAATAAAACACAGCTACTTTTTAGCGGGTAAACCGATGGAAGCGGCTAGTATTACATAAATTATTAAACAAATTTGAAATATAGCATGTTATTTTTTAATTTATTCATTGTTAGCACAAATTAATTAGCTTTCCTAAAGTTACATAAGTTTGAACTAGACATCTGCGGCACAAATGCATAATATTACCCACTTTTATATATGATCTATCGCCAATATGGTTATATAATAATTTGCCATGTTTTTCGGACAGTTGACCTAATGTATTATTCATCGGTTTTCTCCTATGGGAGCTGAATTTAAATAAATGCTTTAGGCTAAGATTAATATTAAATATTTCTTTAATATATCATCGAGTAGATTTCCTAGGTTTTTTCCAATTGAAATAGGTTGCGATTTCATTTCCTTCATTTTTGTCGCTGCTATTTTATTTCCTAGTTCTTTTATCGTTGCCTTAATTTATTTTTCTTTAATAAAATTTACTGTACACAATAAATATTTTAGGCAACAATCGAGGTTTACTCTTAATAAGTACAAAGTTCTCATTTTCAATATTGTTTTGTAAAAGTGGTAAAAATCATATACATATATAACTTTCCCATCACGTAAATTAGCAACATTGATCCTCTACCTAGAATCAACATCACGAAGTTTCTAGTGAAATAACCGTTATTTTAAGCAGTGATATTTATTTAGCAGCTCTAAATTCCTCTTCGTTCGAAGAGTCACGGCGCGACGTTCGTTAATGACCGCTGCAAGCATGTTAAAAGCAACGTCATTTTGTTAAATGACCAGAAAAATACATGTTTTGAATTCTTTAACTATTTTCTCTAACTTGTTGGTGGAGGAACAGGAAATAATTTCTTTAAACTCTCAGTTAGATAAATTTTCCCTTTTGGTATATAAAGAGTTTGAACTCTTCAAATTAGCAATACCTAATCTAAATCTAAAAAATTGGTCACTAACTAAGCTTTTGACTGTATCATCAAGGGGCCTTGTTGCCTTGGGGCCAAATCAAGCCCCCAAATATTTTATTATCATAATCACATGTGCTGACTCTTCCGATATGATCATAGTTTCTAATTTTTAAAGAACTATTTTAACGAAATTTTAGGCTGCTAAGAAGTTTTCATAGATTTTCCGTCGTAGAACCAAATTAAGGCCACTGTGATTTTAAACTCACAAACGTGACCGATTTTCCGCTGTTACTAATTGTTTGTCCACACCACATTGTAGACAAGTAGGTTGTTACAGTACAAATCCTCATAAACTCTTCAGCAACGAAGTAAACATGTAGAAAATTTTAACATCAATGAAGTGGGCGCTAATAAGCATGAAACACTGGCCTAGATCTGAATCGTTTGAGATGTTAAAGTAAACCACAGAAAATATGGGGCGACGATTTACGACGCTTTTCCTAATGGTGAACCATTAAATGACAAAGCCATAGGAAACCGCAAGTATGTCGAGAATGGGGAAATGTGGCTTTAGAAGAGTTTTAATGGACTTCAGGCTGCTGTTGATATCTGAGAATTCAAAGCGTTTCAAAATTTTGATGAAACTATTTTAGAAACAGCGATGTAGTGAAAATATATTTATGATCACATTGTTAAGAATAGGTTCATTCAAAAAAAGGAAAAAAAACAATATTCGAAGTTCAGTGCAAGTTGCAACAGTACTTAATGACACCCTAACCACAGATAAAAGAATACTAGTCCCTAACGAAATTTGGGGTAAAAAATTACACACACAGGTTACATATTTCGTAGAAAATTATGTCAATATTAATTCTCCAACATTGTCATTTATTAAAATGAACACAATAGTGTAACCAAGAGAAGACAAAAGAAGCAAACGAAATGCATACAACAAAAATATCGTCAATTTCAATTTCGTGGTAACAGCTTCTATGTACCTAAAGTAACAAGAAACACGTTTATCTCGCTGATTCTTCATCTCCTTGACTTTTAACAAATTCCTTTAAATGTCATTTTATCTTATTAAATGCATGCGGATATTATAGTTAGGTACTTTTGTGACGAATACGTAAGACCGACCCACGTAAATTCGGTATTGCACATTGCATAATGCATTAAAGATTTTTGTGAATGTTGTTAACTGAAAGCAGTAAAAGCTGTTTCTTTAGGCATTAATTATAATTATAACAGTAAGTTGTCATAAGTACTTGTAAAATGCACTGTTATCTAACCAAATTAAATGTGTTATCTTGCTTTGTCCTTATAGCACCGTTTACTTTCCTAAATTCATTGATTTCTGACATAGACTTCCATGAATTCGACTGAGTCAACAAAACGCGATTGCTTGCTAGATATTTTTCCAAGACCTTGGCTAGCATAATATAGCATACAGCAGTAACAATAACTTATAATATGCTATCTGGCCGAATCATACCAGAAAATACTAAAATCACCTTTCTTTAGTATTGATTTACCAGGTCAGGTTTCATTCATTGATTGTTTCTTAAGTTTGTTTATTGTTTTAAATTCATTATGTATTGCAGTAGCTTTATTTGTATTAAACTATTATCATTTATTCCTTTGTTATTGATTTACTTTATCTACCTCTACATCATTAGTTCTTCCGATATAATCTTGTACTAACAGACCTTGAGATATTTGCTAGATATTGTCTCCAGTATCTTCATGATAACGTCTATATAAACTAGAGAAAATATAGGTACCTATGTACGTGACGTCGTGTGCTAATCTGATTTTCTATTGTTAATTAACTGCTTCTTATGCACGTTACTTGCTGTGGGTGCTTGTTACGTTTTCTTTATTTTTATACATACATACATATAATCACGCCTGGTTCTCATTGGGATAGGCAGAGACTATTTTTCTCCACTTGGTACAATCCTGACACACCTTTTTCGGTTCCTCAACTTTCAACACTTCATAAGGTTAGGTATTTCAAATTATCATTAGATATTATTCTTTCTTTCATTTGAACATCATTTTAGGATGAGATTTTAATGACATTTACTCACATACGGATATTATTATTTAATGCATTTATCGCTAATTTACATACAATATATTTCTATGTGTGTTTTTTATTTGTGTAGTTTTTCTAATTATTATTTATAACATTGACGCCTAAAAAACAAGATTTTTGTTATACCTACCTAAATTACTTTATCTTAAAACTATTTATTTTAGAGTTGTGTCGTTTTTCTATCAAATCGGCGAATACAGTTTCCATTGTGTTTATAGACTAAATTTGTTTCAATCGCTTTTGACCAAAACCTCGTGATAGTTAAAACTATGGAATACAAGAAATATTTTTTTAATCACCGCATTCACAGACTATTTATTATATTACTTCTTCTGCTTACTTCCAAGGGATATGGACCTACTCGTCGGCGGATTTGCCAGTGTCAACTTAAAAGGAATAACCAATCCCTCTTCACCGAATCGTGTAAGGTTGTTAACATTTTCGAAAGTGTATTAATTCAACAATTTACCTTTCCGCGTGAATATGATCTCCTTACAGAGAGGTTCTCCGAAATGTTTTACTTTCAGTCCAGTGAAAGTATCCTCGGCTTCTCTTAGTTCGATGCACTCACAGCACAACACTTCACTAATTAATATCACCGGAACTTTTAAATATTACTTAATATAAGGAGCGGTAGAGACGTGTACCCTCTTCAGAGTCTCGATGACGACTGCCCGCTTGGCTGTGGAATGCAATCTTCCTCGCTCTCTCGATTACAGTATTTTCTGTTTACAGTATACAAACTTCGGTTTTGTAAACAATAACATCGAATTTTTCCAGTGAATATTGAAGGTTTTTTCGAATCAGATGAAGGTGTGGAATGAGGTGCGGCAAAGTTTACAAATAATAGTATTTTTCACCAAAGGCTAAGAGGATTAAATGGTTGTTTCACGCTTACTAAAATTTTCTCAAGCCAACCCCTACGTAGCAGTCTTAGTGGTTCAAGAAACAATTTTACATCAAGATTTGCGGCAAGTCTTATTTTTACATTTTGGAATTTTAGGTTATGAATGTGAGTTTAAAAGAAAAAACACTTTTATATTCAAATGGGTGCCATTATCATTGTTTATAAGTGAAGTTATTTTATATTTAGGATTTTTTACATTTTTTAAATTGTGATATTGTTATCATGAATTCACGACATATGTAGACATACTCCCATGGCTATCACGGCCACACAGCAAGCAAACCACTATAACCGTGTGCGTGAATTCTATTAACATCACGTGCTAACATTCATTACTGTTACAACTTGTATAGTTTCTTTTCCCAGTCCCTATGAATGGTGCAAGCGTTCCTAATACTTTTTGCCTTTTTTACCGACGGTCCCTACTTGTTACTTGACCTTACATTATCGGGTCTAAAAATGTCTCTTACATCAGAAAGATATAGATAAAACAAGTTTCAGAAAGACACGTTTTAGATACCGTTATAGCTGATGAGATGTCTTGAAATTGCTTGATTAGACTCGAAAATAGACGATTTGAGTTTTTAAAATAATATGTTGGCAAATGGCAAATAAATATTCCGATAACTATTTATTTAATACGGAAAAAGGCATTACAAGATTACGAGCTGGGGAAATAAAGGCTATTTATAACTGCTATTCATAATTTTGTTGTCTGTATTTAGGTACCTATATTTAACTAGCTTTTTCCAGTGATTTTACCCGTCATAAACTATCTATAAAATAACCTACTTATGTGTTAAAAAAATCTGTTTGATAGATTCAAGCGCTTAGATTACCGAGGTTTAGGCTTAAAAGGAAAATGTGCCTTTTGAATAGATAATGTAATTTGATTTTATTTGAAAAAAAAAAAAAAATCACACACACTTATTTAATTGAATTAAATTGTGTTTAAATATACATTTATCTTGGGTGTGTAATGTATATATTTTTAAAAGGGGGAAAACGCATTATGTTTCGTATATAGTTATAAATCTATTTTCAGCCTTTCAACTTCAGTTTTCCCCACGGCTGGGCAAAGCCCTTCTAAACTTCTCTCCATATTTGTCGGAATAAGACATAACATGGTACTTTTCAGGAAAACGGCAACACGCATGCAATTATATCTCTATTATAAGTACCTACATACATACATAATATGTGTAAAACTTATGTCCGGATTGCAATTAACCTTGTAACTTAATCATTTCGTGACAAAGTTACATTTAGGTTTAACTTTAATTATAATAATATCTACTAATGTTTAGTTTGGAGCTAAACTTACGGAAATGCGACAGGCAGAAACGGTCTTAAAGTAGGCTGAAAGAAGGTTTTTTTAATACAAAATTAAGTAAGGCTTCGACATTTTCCAAATTATGTTGGTAGTTAATTTTAGAACTACAAAGCTTGTTTATTTTTTAGTTTGTTTTCGTTTCTTTTTTATTTGAGGTAATACTGCAACTAAACACCCTTCTTTCACTTTCAGAGTCAAATTACAATTAAAGGTCGTGTAGCCAACCTATATGTTGCCAAGATCAACATGATCTGCTACATGACCCAACGACTGCCTCCTTACCTGCAATACCATAATATAGGAAACAGTCGGGACTCAGGAGACTCAGGACCCATAGATTTACGTGCATTCCGAAACACAGATTAGCCGAAAATTTTGCAACATTTTTAAAGAAGTACAAAGAGAAAGAGGGAGATAAGTAAGACAGAGATATAAGTTACAGAGCGTTAAGTAGGTACTAAGGGCCGCTTGCACACGATTATTTTTAAACAACCGATTTGTTACGGTCATCATTGAGGTACTTAAAACGCCATGAGTTTTGCACTGATTAGCAAACTCGCCCATAATTAGGTACTTTAATGCTCCTGTCGAGTCGCGCAACCTTCTCGCTCGCACTATATGATGAACTTAAAATTATAATGAATTTGTAAAATTTTTCTTTTGAACTTTTATTTTCATGGAAATTTAGAGTAATTTTTTTATTATTATTTTTAGAAGTATTTCCAGTTTTCTATCTTAAATAACTAACAAGGTAGTTCGAAATATATGAGAAATACATCTATATTTACTACAACTTTGTAATTATTTAAGTATCAAAGTGGAAATACTTTTAAAAATAATAATAAAAAAATAACACTAAAGTTCCACCAAAATAAAAGTTCAAAAAGTAAGTTCTATTAATTTATTTTTACGAGATTTTATTTACTTTCACCTGTCTGTTGTCTGGCTGTCTGTAATCAAATCTTGCAAGTTTACTTTGATCCACTTCTCGGTATCCGATTGAGCTAAAATTTTTCATGCATGTATAAATCGGATGACAATGCAATATTATTATGACATCGAGCCGATCTAATGACGGAGCTGGAAGGTAGCCATAGGAACTCCGTAATTAAACGATGCAACCACATCGGGTTTGGGATCATTTGCTTTGTCTTGACGAGTACTTTGGAGCTAGATGGGAATAATAATAAAAGCTTGTTTTTAAAAGGTTTTTCTTATTTCACTTGTTAAATATTGTGATATCTTGCAAGCGACAGGGTTGCGAGAGTTGACAGGAGCCTTAAGACAAGCTACACAAGAACAAAGGAGCCGATACCAATCTGCAGTGCACATTGCACATGTGCACGCAAACAAAACCAAAACGAATGCATTTCTTAGAACCGACAGAATGAGCTGCTCTTACCATGAAGACATAGTTTGTGGAAGCCTTTCAAACGATGGGTTTATTTTGTTTTAAACAGAGGTCGAAATAGGAGAAAATGTTTAGAATTTGTAAATATTTTGCTCCTTTTTGGGGTCCTGTGTCTTCTTTAGGAATTATGGTAAAAAAAGGACCCTAATACTAAGACTTCGCTTTCCGTTCGTCCGTCTGTCTTTCACCAGCATGTATCTCACTAACCCAGATAAGCAGTCGAAATTCACTGATGATTATGTTTCTGTTGTCCATATTTATGTAAATTTGTTTACCGATTGCTAGATGATGTCCGTTCAGAGTTGGAAAAATCTCTTTTGTTCTAAAGGATATTCACTTCTTAAGGTTACACACACAGACGGGAAAGCGGTCGCGGTCCGGCCCGGAATTATTGTAATGTTCGAATTTGTACGTAACCTGTCACATATAAAGCAAACGCGGGCAGGAACAAAATGAAGACCGCGACCGCTTTACCGCTCCGTCCCGCCTCAGTCTGTCGTAACTTTAAAAATTTATCGAAATCAGTCGAGCGGTTCAGGTGTGTAAAACTTCATTCAAAAGCAAGTTTTACCAAGTGTTGTGGTAAACGTTGTCATTTTGCGTAGATGTAGATATTGATGTCAAGGCGTGAGACACTGACGTAGTGATTTGTCTTACGTTTGTTGACAATATTTTCTACGAAACACAGTTCAACTAAATTGCCATACATCTTGGCGAAAGAAGCTTTTATGGATATGTTGATGTGTTGTGTAATATTACTAGCTTACGCTCGCGACTTTACCCCCGTGGCAAAATCCTTCCTTAGCGGAGGTCTACGTCATAAAACCTATCTGTGTTCCAAATTTCAACCCAATCCGTTCAGCGGTCTGGGCTGTGCGTTGACAGATCAGTCAATCAATCACTCTTTCCATTTATTATATTCAGATATATTTAGACGTTATAAATTTGGACAATCTAGCCGTTTTAGGCTAATATTTTAGTGCGAAAGGATTTCCTAGCAGGGGCGAACCGCAGACAGAGTATACTGAAAATATAAAAATACACGTGATTTGTACAGTTGTTATACATAATATTTTTAAATTAAAGTTATAACAGCAGCATACGCAGCTAACCATAAATTCTTCACTTGGCGTCCATTAACTATCAATTAAGTAGTTAAGGGTTAACGGACAGTTGGTCGTCAATTTGTCGGAGAGGAGTGCGGGCCCTAACTAGCACATGATTATTCAATTGATGTGAACGCCCTGCAACTTGCGACCCATGTTTGAGAGCCCTTGATGGAAGATGGCACGAAGACGCGCAATTTCAAGTCATAAGGAACAATTCCATTTTACATTTAATTTGGTTTATTTACTGTAGAATATCTTTTGTACTCATATTCACTGATTCACACACCTAATAAAACACTAGCTTTACTCAAAAAGTAAGTTTTTGCAATTACAATTTAATTATTTCTACATATTTTAATATTATAAAATTTAAAGTTGTGATTACAAAGTTCATTTGATGAGTTACTAGAGTATCTAAGAGAGCGTATCTCGTAATATATCGCGATTCGATTGTAGATCAAGTCTCTAAAACCAAGCGGTCATAGCCATCCGGCACGACTTTCAGAGAAGCTACGATTTACTATGTCTAACTGACCGCTACAACTTATCGATAATTATAAATAACAGACAACGCGTCAGCAATGACCGACACTGCGTCAAGTCTTCTTAGTCAAAGGGTAGACTGATTTTTTGCTGCTTAACAACTTAACATGAACTGGTCTAAGGTAAAATCCTCATAAAATCTATCATAAAATCCTCATAAAAGCTGATTCACCATAAATGACTCCAAAGCTGTCCAGAGGTTACGCAACGCGTGTGTCAATAAAATCTGACAATCAGAGATTATGGGGGTCATTGAGAACATCCGCGTGATTCCTAAGGAAAGTTAATGCGATGTTCTTGAATGATTATGAAATAATGGTAAATAGCCACGAAGATGCCATTCGGATTTTAGAAGGTTTGACCTTTGGTATGCATTAAATTCGTATTCGTAAGTCCCATATTAATCGTTGTAATGTATACTTTTGTGGTTAAGTTTAATTGAATATTATAATTTAATTTAATTATTTAACCGAATTAAAAAAGGGGAAAATATTCACAAACAGCATCTTTTATGTCCAATTCAAATTCCATCGATATTGGTAGAGTTGTTTTAAAGTAACAGTTTAAACGGTTATATTATTTATTGATTCACTAATTATAATCTTAGTGTGACGTAGGCATAGATATAAAAAATGCGTTTGTATCTTTGCTAAGCCTAGCTTAAAGTTTACTTTTAAAGTCTACTTTAAACAAACTGTAATGAAAAAATAAAGTTTAAAGTCTAATATTTCAATTACTAACCATAAGCTTAAGTATATTTGGCAAGTAGGTCAGTCAAAAGTCACGATCCGTTAAGTTTGGTAGCGTCTTGCGTCGACGCTAATGTGGTTTCGCTTTCATAATTGTTTGGTTTACAAAAAAGATGAGTACAAGTGAGCCGAGTTCACCAACCATTAAGGATTTGACTGTGACGAGGAATTTGCCATTCTTTGAGCAGAATTAGGCGAATTTCAAGTTTATATTGTATCATGTAGAGTGTAGAGGTAGTTGCTTTGTTTTCTATTCTATTCTATTCTTGAAATTGATCTAGGATTCTTGTTTTTTTTTTTATGGTTAAGCCATCTACCTGATGGAAAGTGGTTACCAATGCCTAAGGACATTGACTGCTACCTACTATGGTCGAGCCTCGCTGACAGATACGGTTCTAATCCAAGGTTTTAATTTTGCAAGATGCTTGCGGCGATATATGAATAGAACAAGTTCTATTCAAAGACAAGGGGGGAATTTTAGAAAAACAATGCGGGAAAAAACAAATGCTTGAGAAAGAAATTTTTCAAACCCTACACACCCTACATTTCCAATAAAAAAGGGAACAAAAATGTTGTGTGTACCTAGTATCTATCTGCCAGCTTAGGCATAAGAATACTAGCTGGTAAAGGTTACCTATAATTGAGTTCAATCAGTACAGCAATAGCTTTACAAGAAAGTAAAGTAGCATTAGATTAACTAACCTCAATTTAACAGTCAAATATGTAATTTTAAATAAATCGTTCTAACTGAATGGTCACCAAATGACCATTGGCCGTGACAACAAGGTTGACAAATGTATAAAAAGTGCAAGGAAATAACTTCGGACAGACAGACCGTAGCGGATTCAAATTATATTCTAGTTTTTGTTTGCCATAATAAGATTCGATTTTACTGTACCACTTTGTAACAGGACATCCTGTATTATTTTTTGTAAAAAAGTGTTTAAGGCATTAGGAAAAAATCTTGAAATATTTAAAAGAAAAGGAATGATTGATTGACTGACTGGCTGATCAACGCAGAGCCTAAACAGCTAAACGGAATTGTTTGAAATTTGGAACACAGTTAGGTTTTATGACATAGACCTCCGCTTAGAAAGGATTTCGATATGTGGGCAAAGCCACGAGCATAAGTTAGTAAATATGTATATGAAAATTGTGACTGTCTTTGGTCAGCTAAAATTTGAAAAAAAATTTTGTTTGATAATTAATTGAAAATTATTTTACTTTCTTTTGAATTATTGTATTTTACCTTCTTCATTTTAATTATTATACTTATATATCGATCAACGCACAGCCGCACAGCTCATGTAGATCAGGTTATAACTTGGTACAATGCAATGATAGAAATTTAATCGGGAGACACCGGGAGCATAAACTAGTCTTAAATATACCGTTGATATGAATAAGACATACCTAATATATCTATACATATTATACATACTAAGTTTAGTAGTTTTCAGTTGAAGAGTAAATATTCACTGCTTCTATACTACGAGTACAAGTTAAAACATTCATGGAAGGGCGACTCAGGAAAATGCGAAGAAAAATCATAAAATGTTATTGCCCTCTTTCCACAGAAACTGAAATCTAGGATCAGTATTTCTGGAAATTGGCACTTATGTTAATAGGTCGAGGGTTCATTTGAGGTTAATTTTATTTTAGTCAATGTCTGGCGAAGACGAGTGAGTAACGGGAAAGCCGGTACACAGTGGGGCAAATGCCACAGGTGCGCTCTAAAATCAACATAATTTTAAAAACAAACACAGTTTACAAATAAATTTAATGGATTGGAGATTTTAATTTATGTGACCAGTGATTTTTATAGGCAAATTAAATTAAGGATTTTTTTAAGCGGTGGCAAGCAAGAAGACGACCTGCAGGGCTATTGGCTAATTCACACCCACTCACATTGATGGCAACTTCAAAGTACATTACTGCGTTTGTAATGTTACTTATATTAATGCGGAGGTTTAAGCAAGTAATGTACGCAATTTTGTCTATGGATTCCAGTGTTGTAAATTTGGGTGAGCGATAGCCAATAGGCCCGCTGATGGTAAATGGTTACCTTCTCCTTCTATAGATGCTTGAGCCATTTTTAGTACGATAAAGACCAAATTCTAGGGCTTTAATAAAACAGGACCGAGGTCACGAAGGATAGTTATCTACTTGAAAGGACTTAGGGGAGTGATCTTTAATGCGGAGAGATAGTAGTTAGTACAGTAAAAATAAAATGTTCGCTATGAACTTTATCATTCAGCAAAGTTGTTTTTCGACCCACTGTGCATGAATGAATGAATCACACTACGCTCTCGTTGGCAGAGTTTCAAAATATTATGATTCAAACCATAGGCGGATTTAGGGGGGGGGGGGGGGGCAGGGGGCCAAGGCCCCCCCCCAGAATCATTGTAGAGTTAAGAATTTCGCACATATTTCATGGTAAAGATTATAATTTTTTTCTCGGCACATATTATTAAGGATGTTTAAACGATCTAACTGCTCAGAGCGAGCTAAACACACACTTTTCGTAGTAAAAAATATAATATTTTTGCCCATCTGCACCTTGCCCCCCCCCCCCCCCCAGAACCAAATCCTGGATCCGCCTATGATTCAAACACTTGACGTGTGACTACATACTCGTATAACCCCAGCTACTGAACCACCAATAAAATGGTTTCTATTTGTGTTACACGTCATCTTTCGAGGACTTTTACTAACTGATTAGCTTGCTCATGTTTTGGAGAAAAGCTGTGATTATCACCAAAAAGAAAGATTTCCAATGCAATTGGTCACAATTTCGTCCAGTATTACAAATTATGAATGTAGACAAGTAGCTAAAAATTTAA
This sequence comes from Hemithea aestivaria, assembly GCA_947507615.1. Classification (NCBI taxonomy): domain Eukaryota; kingdom Metazoa; phylum Arthropoda; class Insecta; order Lepidoptera; family Geometridae; genus Hemithea; species Hemithea aestivaria. The sequence continues at coordinate 15,987,778 of OX382333.1, read as the reverse complement.
GAATGAGCCTTTGGTTTTTTGTCACGTACCTAGCATGATAAAATTTAGCCTTAAAACAATAAAATTTCTAAGTGTTTTTATATAAAAAGCATCATAATTCCGATAAAATACTAATATAATGATGCTTTTTTAAGCATTCTTTATCTTAACCGCAAGTAGTTTCTAATTTTAAAACGTTTTGATTTAAAATTGAATTATCAAAATACCTGCTTATTTGGCCTGAATAGACAATAGTATCCTAGATAATTTCCGGTCACCAAAGTGAATATTATTTTATTAGTTCTTACATAAGTTGTTTATAAAACCGCTTCTCAAACGAGACGATACAATCTAATTTTGGTTTGAAAAAAGTTTGTTCTGAATTCTCTAATAGATTTGAGAGCCTAATAACCTAGATAGGTATATTATAGCTTTATTTGATTTAGAAAAGTTAACTGGATTAAATGCGTGGGCTTAAATGGTTCCATGGTTTCTTGTCTATCATTTTCAGAGGTGTTACTCTACTTTTGGAATCGGCGATAGAGTTAGTAGTACTATAGTGTTAGTGTAAACGTACATAATATTATAATATTATGTATTTATAATCTAAATATATAAAAGGAAAGAGTGACTGATTGACTGACTGACTGATCTATCAACGCATATCCCAAACCGCTGAACGGATTGGGTTGAAATTTGGAATTTGGACACAGAAAGCTTTTATGACGTAGACCTCCGCTAAGAAATGATTTTGCCATGCGAGCAAAGCTGCGAGCATAAGCTAGTAATTTATATAAAGCCGAAAATATATCATATATTTCCGGAAATATGTACATTTTTTTGCGGCTGTGCTGAAATGGCACTGGATAACGAAACCTACGTAAAAAGTTTTGGGAGAGGTCTTCTCTGCAACTTACCTGAAACGGAAAAAAAGGAATGTTAAATTGTTAAGCCAAACTTACTCTTAGTTACTTGTAGTATAGTTTTAAATAGCTTTAATAATTATTATTTTAATTACAAAGAACTAAGTTAGTAGGTACCTACACAAAAATTTTAAAGAGAAGTTTTGGGAACCTTTTTACATTATACATATATAATTGTTCTGTTATTTTCTCATAACACACTGCGTATGTACTCATTATGTGTTTAATAATACAAACTCATAGAAACATACAACGCTGAGAACTTTATTGTTTTGGAAAATAGTATGCTTACTTTCAAATAGCGTTAGGTAAGTAAAGTACATATACATAATATATTTTTTATGATTTAACTCCCACTTATTACATAAGTAAAGCCAGTGACTGCAATTTCTCGCCTTAAAAGTACCTTTTCCTATACACTACACTTATTAATATAGACTACCTATGTACTAACAACTATGTATATGGTTTGAGCTACCATTCAACTAGGTACCATTTAGTTAAGAATTAAAACTGGGCTGAAGAATCTTAAAAACTTATGACTCTTGAGTTGAGTGCTCTTTGGTGATGTATGCTGTATGCCTAATTTTTTTACATCATTGTAAAAATCTTAGGTAGCACTGTACTGATTATAAGGGGCAGTGTAATCTCTTACCAATAGGAGAGCGTCCTGATTCCAGACAGTCTTCTTAGTTCTTTGCAAAAAATACACAAATTATATGTATATGTATTTCTATAGAAACCATTCATATGTTACCAACATTTTTCTCAGAATAACAGGTGTGTCCCAGCTTGAAACAAAGCGTGTGTACCGTCGTACATTAGTTATGCATGAGAGTATAAGCTTCTGAGACCCGGATCTCAGGTTCAATGCGCATTCTTTGCTAGTTGGGAGACTTCAGAGTCTACTACTGGATGAGTGGTGCGAGAGCAGATTACGACTTACTTATATGCACTTAATTTTCTATAGGTTGGAGATAAAATTATTATAGTTAGTCATCCAGCACGTGCTGAATGTTACTCCTATTGCCTAAGAAGTAAAATGTAAGATTTAAGCAGATGTACCTTTTTGGCAATAAATGGCTTTTTATTTATTTTTATAAAATTATTCTATATTAATACTGCAGCTCATTTCTCTCTACTAACGGCTCTACTCAGCAGTGTATATGTATGTATTTCGATCAAAATAAATTGTTATTTTAAGATTTTTATACGAGTATGTTTGCACTAAATGATGATGCTGCCTGTAGCTGTAAATACAGAGGTCAGAGATCGAGCTTTAAAAAATTGAGGAGTCGAATAGGGGACGAATTTTAGGTGGACCACTCAGGTGGTAACCCTAGACCAATAAAAATATAATTTCAAAAATCTATTTTTTTAATAATAGGTACCTTTTGAATCCAGAAATGGTAGGTGACTTTATGACATGTACCACACAAAGATTATATACATACAACAGCTTTACGCTTACGAAACAGTGTCTTCTTATGGTTTATAGCTTGAAGCTGGTATAACTGGTCCCGGAGCACTGACCCGACACATATCTGTGCTCTCTTTCTAACTTAATCACTTTAATTGGACGGCGAGCTATCATTGTGAGACGGCAGATGAAAGTCAAGTGTAAGCTTTAAGCTCAATTAGAAATGAAAAAGTCTGTGTTGCAAAACAAACCCGAAATTCAAACTCAAAATTCATTTATTCAAATAAGCTACAATGCGCTTTTGCAAGTTAATTTTACATATTTTTCTCTTTTAATACTCTACCAACTAAATTTCAAGGCAAATCGTTTAGCAGACTAAACTACCCTTATCAAATAGTCACGGGTTAAATCCGGGCTTGCATACATGGAGACAAAAATCCAACGCGCAGAAGCTTTTGGACGTGAAATTTTGTAAGAATGTATGGATGTATGATTGTTACTCGTTCACGCGTTAACGGGTGGAGCGATTGAGCTCAAATTTGGTATAGAGATAGCTTAGATCCTGAAATAACATATAGGCTATAGTGCATGCGGGTATAAGAATGGGCGCAGCTAGTATATTATAACTTTTATTATTAAGTTGTACCTGCCAATAAAATCTAATCAAAAGACGCACAGTTTCATAAGATCCAGATAATCCAATCACGAATTAGTTACGTTCATTATAAATTGTGATTAGAATCGCTCTCGTAATGACGTTCAGTTTGAATATAAATGAACTTTGTATTAGGTATATCGAACACACGTCGAGAATTCTAAATTAGGATGTAGGAAATATTGACGCAATTTTATTAATTTTTATACATAATATCTAAGTTGTATTGAAAAATAATGGTTCTTTCAATATTAAATTATGTAAATTTTATATATTTTATAATATTATATAATATATAGTGTTTTATAATAGTTAAGTAATTAAACCCCTTGATCTTGGAAACGAAATGTCAAAAATCTACCACTAAATTAACCTTTAACGTACCTATAGTCTAGTCAATGAGTGCCCAAAAGGGGCATGTGGATCGAAAAGTCGAAAGCAGAAAAACTAACTTAGGAACTTTGTTTGGACTACTTAGGAGATAAACATACTAAAAGTCCCCACCCCTCCGAGGTGAGCCCAAGGGGGGGGGAGGCCGAAGAAGGACCCATTTTTAGGTTTTTTGCTTATATGTCAAAAACTGTGCGTTGTACGATATTTTGTTGTACTACCTTATGAAACCTCATAAAATTTTCTACAACTTTGGCCTTTACACTTTTTATCTATCTCCAATCGTTGTCCAGCTATGAGCTTCGAAACATGGTATATTTTAAGACGCTTTTATTAGTTTTCCATACAAAGTCGGCAAAAAAAATTTGAAAATAATGGCTATATAGTATATAGCCATTGAAGAGTTTCAGTAGACACCTCCTGGCTCCATCATCAGATCAGTTCAGTGGTACCAGATTATTGAAGTGTCATCAGATTTCTAAACATTTGCAAAGTTTTATTATGGTACGACAACCAGAAGTTGGTCAAAATTTATTTTCAAAATTTAGTGCTATTTTACAAGTTTTTATTAATATCCTAGACTGCGCCCTTTTGTTAGGTTACAAGATCTCAGGATACAGTCTTAATTCATTATAATATTACTTTTAAAAATTAAATATACGTTTTTATGCTTATACTATATTTAAACGAAATTAATATTTAAATGGATATATCTTGTATTTTATAATAATACTTGATACATATTTTACCATATTTAAATTCTCCATAGTCATGACCTCGGAGTGAACCCGTATAAAGAACACTCGTGAGAACATCGTCTGGAAGACTCTACGCTTCGCTGAGCACTGAGCATGTTACGCCCAAGTTTCGGAGGAAGCACGGATGAAAGGTTTGTTGATGCTCGATTTCAAATTATACAGCTTCTTCTTAAAATGTTTGATCGTGTTTTTGATTTGTCATCGTAGTAAATTACTTAATCACGACAGAAAACTTAAATTTTATTTTACTGAGCCTTGAGGTTCTTCTTGCTTGATATTTTGTATTTTTTATAAATAATACCAGTAACTATAGTTTTAACTTTTTAACCAAAAATGTATCTGATGTCGGAACTTAGCTCTATCTACTACTATTCCGTTATACTTATACCTAGTGTAGCATTTCATTGCCAAAATTGTTCAAAATGATTTTATTACTCAATTAATCTGAATAACAAAAAGGTAAGAGTGACTGATTGACAGACTGATCTATCAACGCACATCCCAAACCACTGAACGGATTCGGTTGAAATTTAGAATACAGATAGGTTTTATGACGTAGACCTTCGCTATGAAAGGATTTTGCCAATCGGGTAAAGCCGCAAGCATAAGCAAGTTTTAGCAATAAAAGCGCAAGCTTGCCTATAGCCTAACATCAGGGGAACGTTGAGAAAATTCCTTTCGTCACCGTTTAAAAAATGTAAATTAAAAACGTCCAGTAGGGTATCCGGCTATTAATGATAAACAAAAGAACAGTCATAAATTAAACTACTGTACAATGATCTACACTCTATAATAACCTTTACTACTCCAACGCACGCGCTTCCGTCCCTTCTTGTTCGTAATTTATTTTTACTCGCCTCAGAATAAAACTAACAGCTAAATAAAACGATTGAGAACTAGAAAACATACGGGGCAACGTTCGTTGTAGATAAATTTTCTATTCTTTTATCTGTGATTTTGTATACAACTTTAAAATAGGCTATATTTCAAGTTAGAGCGTAATGCGCGTTGAAGTTGTGTGTAAAAAACTTCGACCAATTAAAAAATACGTAGGTAAGTTTATTTTGGGACGCCCTTAAAATATTTTTCAATACAGTTCAGACATATTTGAGTCGTCATTAAAAAAATCGATGAATTGAACCCTTTTCAAGTAAGACTCATGAAGTAGATACTCGTAGTATATCTATTAGTTTTTGGTTTCCTGAGTAAATAGATTACCTATGTACATGATACGAAAGAATTAGTACATCATCACAGTTTAAATAATAGTTACTTATTATATAGCAAAGAAATATAACAATTAGGTAGATGTTTAAAATGTGAATTTTAGCATAATTATTAAAATAAAAATAGGGACAAGATGATTTTCCTATAAATAAACTTTAAATAAATAATCACGACATTAAATAAACTTAGTTCACTAATTTATTTTCCTATAACCACATTACCTACCCGTATAGTTCCACACACCCCATGCGGTTAGATTAATCTATAGCTACCAACTATTAGGTATAGTTGTGTTTACCAAAGCATCTGTGTACTTTCACAGCGGGTTCACGGCCAGGCCTAATTAGCTGCCCGTTAATTAGTACCTTCCAATTTTGTAAGTGCTTTCGTAAACTTAGACTTGAAATCTTGGGTTAAATTTAGAGAGGACTTAGATGGATTATTTTGGGTGTTTTTGGAAGAGCAGCTGTGGTTTTAAGTGCCACAAGATAGTAAGTACAGAAATAGGTATTTAAATAAATGATACCTACTTAATTATTATTTTAAGGCACCTCCTTCTGCGCCCCACATGACAAACTTTGAAAAATAAATTCGTAGAATTTACTTTTAAATTTTATTTTGGTCAAGCTTTAAATTTATTTTTTAAAGAATTTCCAGTTTTACTTTGCAAAATAACAACAATAAGTAGTTCGGTATATTATATGAAAAATATATTATTATTATTTCGAACTATTAAAAACTAAAAACCCCATAAGTTTTCATAATATTATTTTCTTGTAAAAGACATCAACGCCCGCGTCTACGTAACTTCATAATCGTAGCAGTTCAGTTAAAAAAAAATTAACTGTCCCACAGCTGGGCAAAGAAGGCTTGTGCCTTCCCTATATCACTCATTATGCCTCTCTCACAAAATCTATACCTATCATTGTCATCTGTCATGATTTTATGACTTTACAGGTCGTTTCTAAACGATTTTTCCTAATCCTGCACTAATATTATAGAGAGGTATATGGATGTCTTAATGTATGTTTGTTAATATTTCGCGCCTAAACGGACCGATTGAGCTGAAATTTGGTATAGAGATAGCTTGGCATAACATAAATTTATTGTATAGGCTTTTAGTGCACAGCGGGTAAAACGCTAGGCGTAGCTTGTATTTATATAGCTATATTAAAAACACTAATTTTATATAATACTAGTTCGTAGACTTGAACAAACATAACAAAAACTTTTGTATTATTTTTAAATACCTATCTAATATCGTTTTTAAATAAATTATTTTATATATGTCCATTTATATTTTTTATCTAACATCTCGAACATCCATTTTGTTAAATTACTCGCGCATAATAAACGTTGGGGTGGACTGAAGAATTAATTTAGATAATGACAGAAAATTAATTGGGGCTATTCCATAAAAATAATAATAGGAATTCATAAGATTAGGGGCAGCTCTCTAGTAATTATTATGATTAAACTTTCATTCTTCAATAACAGTTTAATAATTAAGTAGGTGAATACTAAATTGCATACGAAAAATATTTTATACTTACTGACTTACTGAGCTAGATCTTAAATGCTATGTAAACATACACCGATCTTATCACAAAACCTAAAATTTTTGGATAATAGGATTATAGTCATTCTATTTATTATAATATATAATTAACTTGAATAAAAATATGATAGTATGTATAGTATATAATATAGGTACACTGAGAAGTAGCCTTTGTTATTCTAGGTTACATATCGCCGTCCCCGGCGAATAAACGGATAACTGCAAAAACTCAACTTTACCAGAAAAACAAGATAATGGCGATTATCCGTTTTTTTGCCGGGGACGGCGATAACTAACTCATAATACTAACACAATATTAATGTTTCCTCTCCCTGAACGGTTGTCTGAAAGAGATCGCTTTGAGCGATAAGACCGCCAATTGAATTTGCATGCTATAATATTGAATTTGCATGCTATATATGTATAATGGCTTAACATGTTGTTCGCATACTATTTTACTTGTACATCTTTAATACCATGTTAAAGGCAAATAAATGATTATGATACACCTTTAGTTTTAATTTTTTTGTTTGTAAATTTACTTTATATGTGGATCAATAAAGAGATTCTTACCTTATTTTATAAATATGACTTATAGATGGTAAGCACCCATAAATATTGATATTATTTTGCAGATGTAATTTAAGGGGTTAATAGTCGCGGAGCCCTCTGTCTCGCTCGCACGATATAGCTTATTGTCAAATAAAATTTGATAAAATTTACTTTTTGGAAATGTGTTAAATTAGCTCATATTTTTATATTATTTTTATAAGTATTCCCAGTTTGCTACCTTAAATAACAACAATAGCATTCTCAATTATTAAATGAAATATATATATATATATATATATATCTCTAAAAACATGCCTCAACCATTTTATAAGGTATCAAACTGGTTATACTTTAAAAAATTGTATAAAAATATGAGCTAAATTTTCAATTTAACACATTTCCAAAAAGTAAATTTTATCAATTGTTATTTGACAATAAGCTATATCGTGCGAGCGAGACAGAGGCTCAGCGACTATAAACCGCTTAAGTCAAGATTACTCGAAATTGGCTAACCAACCTACACAACAGGCGCTTCAACTTAATAATTACAATGATTAACCTGACTTTAATAATTAATGACAGTTTAATTAAGTAATACCTACCTACAACCTGCTAAAAAGCAAAAGAACAGGCAAGATGCTTATGACTAAGCAGCAAGTGAAACCACGGGATAAATAAGAAGAGAAACGGCTACTTTCAATCCTAAGTCCTAAGATCCTGCTTCCTAATCTTACTTAATACTATAAACGTGAAAGTTTGTAAGAATGTATGGATGTATGTTTGTTACTCTTTCACGCCTAAACGGATGGACCGATGCTGAAATTTGGTATAGAGATAGCTTAGACCCTGGAATAACAATTGGCTAGTCAAGCGGGTAAAACCGCTGGGCGCAACTAGTAAATTTATTATAAAGCAGAAAGGGTCGTGCTTTCCATTGAGGTGATGATAACGTTACTGAAAAAAGTCATCAAAAATTCGTTTGTGTGTCTTATTTAGAAGGATCCATTACACTTCACAAACATGAAAGTTTGTATACATAATATAAATATTAGATACTTTTTCAGGCCTATGCGACAGGACTCAGGACCGATTTTGGCGAAATTTATTATATGTAGGTAGGTAGTTAGTAGCTAGCTATATTAGTATAGATTTTTCAAAAGCACCACAGTATTTGTCAGTCATAGTATAAAAACAAACATAATTTCAAGAATGCTGTCCCGGTATGGTTAGCAATACCTAATGGCTGATGGCCGATCTATCCTTATAGGTAATCTGCGAGATCGACCTACGACTTGATCTTTACACTTTAAAGAGGATAGGCGTTTCGTAGGAGTTTACCTTTGGATGGCATTTGTTTAGTTAATTAATCATGCATTGTGAAGATTGCATCACTTATCACCATAGAAGTGCATGTCCTTGTAATCAATGCTTTTTTGGTATATGGTGGCTACGAAAATCAATTTATTAAATCTTACATAATAAATGATAAGGTACGCGTTTTAGAATAAATCCCTACCTGGCTTCACTGAACATCATGCTGGGCCCTGGAATACAGTCGTAATCACATGTTAGCAACATGGTTTTCCCCAGTGAGTGGTAGTTAGGCACTACCGAAGCCTACTACCACCACCACGGTAAAGAGATATACAGGGGGCTAGACAAGCGCCAATTGTTTGTCGAAAACGCGACCATTTTCGACAAACATATCGAAAAACAAACGACAACGACTGTCATCTCAGTACATTTTTTAGCGATAGCGACAAACGATTGGCTCTTGTCTAACCCCCTGTATTTGACTCCATAGATGCGTTCGAACTCATGATCGCGTTGCGGTCGACAGAGATCAGCAAGCAACGAGGTCTCGAATAGACGTTGTGATGTTTTTAAAGACAGCTTTGCAGAGACACTTTGAGCCCTAGAAAGCTGTACTTAGTAATTTTTTTAACGTAGTTAACATGGAAAGTTGTGCTTGTCTGTAAACTGTCCCAATATAATCTGTAAGTCGATTTATCAAGAACAAACAATATTTTCACACAATATGACAGCTCGTAGATAAAGCATGGCGTTTGCACGACTACACATCTGGAGCGGGAGATTATCAACTACTGGGTCAATGACCAACTAATATCAGTTATCAGACTGCAAATATTGGGCACACTAGCTGCACTCAGCGGTTTTAAGTCTTACCCGCTGAAAAGTAGCTCATTCCCCAGATTATGTGTATGAGAGGTACCTTAAATTAATATTTTTTGTATTTTTTTCGCTCGCTTACACTGATTACACTGGTAAACAGTAGTTTTGTTTTATGAAGTTTTTTAACGGATCTTGTATGATTTTGCCTCGCTGATTCCAAATCTGTAGTCAGTTTTTGTCTAGCAGCTCTAGTTTTTGAAATATGAGCATATTTCATTTTTAGCCAAAAATACCAAAATTTTTGAATTGAAATATATATTGCTCTTACTTAACATGAAAAAAACTTTATTTTATGAGCTTTTCTTGCATAAGTAGAAACATCAGTCTTATTACGAATGCTCCAGCAGTAATCAGTCATCATATTTACATTCCAACGACCCTGGTATCTCTCTTCCATAGTGCTAATATCCTGATGAACGGATTGTCCTTGTTCTTCACTTAAATCGCCAAATTTTACTGGGAAGCGGTCTAAATGGCTAAAGAAGAAGTGTATCTAGATGCTCATGTTACATTCTAGCATCTGGAATTGCAACATGAGCTGCTCAATGTGTTGAATGTAGCCTGGAAACTTTATATTTCATAAAAAAATTTGTACAACCCAAATAAATTAAATCCATGCAAATTTCTCCTCATCTGTCATAGAGTCCGTAAAAAATTGGTCCTTTATTAGTTCACTGATTTGTAAACCATCAAAAAGACCAGCTTTAATTTTTTCTGTGCTTTCAATTTCGGAAACATTTAAAACTGGGGAAAGCTTAGCATAGAACTTTTACAAACTGTTTTATCAGACCTAAATTTATATGAAGAGGGGGTAATGATATTTAGGATTGGTCTAATAACCGGTTTTAAATTAGGATAAGTCCATTCGGAACGATTTTTGCGGTTTATTGCGGTAATATTCACAACAACAAAAGTGGCGATTAGTCGGTTTATGCTAGATCCCAGGACTTTCGAACTTTAAAGTGAATCTTTTTTTATTAGGCCATAAACTTAATGATGTTATGTAACTACTACATACAAAATTCGGCATCCAAGGCTTACTAAACATTTGTAATGGCTTCCCAAAGTTGTCAAAATAGGCCTTTTTCACAGAATTAAATGCACTTAAACGCATTTCCTTAAGATATAAGCACACCAAACAGCACAAAAACTATCCGGATCATTTAAACAAGTTCTCCTTTACGTAGACATAGCGATTTATCTAAGAATTTTTATAATTTTTTGCACTATAAATTAATTCAAGTAAGCAGAGTAACGATATTTTAAGAAGTAGCTGTATCACTAAAACTAGAGCTGCTAGAAAGAAACTAAGGGTAGATTTGAAATCAGTGACGTCAAATTAGTAAGAAACAGTTAAGAAACTTCATAAAACAAAAAAAAAGTATGATTTTGTTGACCAGTGTTATGTGTTCATCTGTGCAAAATAACAGCTCTAAGACATATTATGTCTAAACTATAAAGTTTCTGCGTAAAGTCACGGACAGACTATAGGGCATAAGCAAAACTATAGGGATTCCTTGTTGACTTTACTCCGGAACCTTCAAAAATGTAAAGGGAAGATGCTACATTTTTTTCGACTTCGGAGTTGATGAGAAATGATTGTAGAGCAGAATGATTGTTATTGATGGTTATGAAGCGACTAAAATAGAGGTGGGTCTTTTTAGGGTTCCGTAGTCAACAAGGAACCCTTATAGTTTCGCTTTGTCCGTCCGTCCGTCCGTCTGTCTGTCCACGGCATTGCGGAGAAACTATAAGTCCTAGAAAAGTGTAATTTTGTATACAGGTAAGTAATAATAAGGGTAAGAGAACGGTGACAAAAAATAATTTTTAATTAATTAATTTAGGCTACCTCCCGTACACGTAAGATGGGGATGATTTTTTTTTTCTGGCTGATACCTTCGTGTGGGGTATCGTTGAATAGGTATTTTAAAATGAAGGACGGTTTGCTAAGAAACTTTTTCGATTTCATGTTCTGTTTGAAAGATATTCAAGTTATAAAAAAAAAATTGAGCGTCCCCCCCCTCTAAAATCTGAACTACTAGCTTTAAAATTCTGAAAAAAATCAAAGGTATGCTTTCAACCATGAACTTTCCAGGAAAACTATAGCGGTTAAGATAAAATTATTAGTTTCGGTAAAATCAGCAAAATAAGAATACCTAAAGCTAACCTAGCCTATAGTTTATTAATGCATAACTAGATGGCGCTAGTAGTAAAATTAGATCGCGCAAGCGAATTGTTCATGGTTGTATTGTTTACGAGTTATAGCTATCACAAATAAATCACCATATTACAGTGTTACTTAGCTCATAATTTCTAACTTAAGTTTTTTTATTATAATTTGATATAGCATGGTCAAGGCTACTTGTGTGAATGATCCGAATATATTTTTTTTTATTTGCGGAGAATATTATGCTCAAAGAATTCCGTTTGAATGTGACAACGTTCATAATTTAGGCTTACAAAAATTACTTTGGATACTCCCTGGAAATTAACGACAAGCCTTGGATTCCCCAAAAGTTATGCAAAACGTGTGTTGAGTATCTACGTTTGTGGACAAATTAGAAAATAAATAGATTTTGATACGAAACCGCTATAATGTGGAAAGGACTCGAGAACCATCACGATGACTGTTATTTTTGCTTAGTGTAAACATAAAACTATTGTTTTGATTTTATTAAAAATTAAGTATGCGGAACATAACTGGCTCATAATGTGTTCATTTAAAAATGGTAAACTTTGTTTTAGGCCAATGGTGGTTAAATTTTTTTTTTGTAAAGTAAGAATTATTTGAACTTTTCTCAACACGTCCAAAAACTAATGCGTCACTTTCAAAGGCTCGAATGTGAAAACATAACCATCAAGTTACACTCTCTCCACGACCACCTAGACTATATTCATGACAATCTTGGGGTACTAAGTGAAGAATTGGGCAAGCAATTCCACCCGAACTTTTGTTCGATGAAGTAACGCTATCAAGGCTTCTGGAACGCACATATGATGGCTGAATATTGTTAGAGCATTTAGGATAGCCCTTAGAATATGAATAGCATTTAGAATAGCTCTGCCTTCAGTTTCAGCAAGAAAATCAAATAACATAAAGAGTTTTTCAACTTAAACTTAAATTAATTAGGATCATCTCTACATTGACCACCCACAAGGTGGACAGACGACCTTATAAAGGTCGCCGGAAGACGCTGGATGCAGGTCGCTTCCAACCGGTACATATGGAAGTCCAAAGGGGAGGCCTATGTTCAGCAGTGGACGTCTTACGGCTGAGATGATGATGATGATGATCTCTACATTTATAGCGTTTTATTACGAAAACAACATAATATGTGTCATATCTTTTTAACTAGAGCTGATACAGAAATTTCAGTCACAAATTTGAAATCGTCGTCAAAAATCATCCAAAATGCTGTTGTGCAGTGTATTCAATCTACTAGAACTACGGAACCCTACATTGTGCGTGGCCCGACTCGCGCTTGGCCTATTTATTTTATACTAAATAGGCCAACGTTTGACCACATTCCACCTGATGGAAAGTGAAAATGCGGTCTACGATGGATCACGTAAGATGCCTAGAAAGTTACCTATTCACTTGTGCCTTGAAGATACCCAAATTGTACCGCTCGGGAAACACGGATGACGGCAAAGTGCAAAGTACATACTAAATTTCAGCTCAATGTATTGTTTAGTAAAGACTAGCACACATACGCACTCCACACACTTTCGTATCCATACTTTTGCATTTTTTATGTTATTAGGATTATCAAAAATATTTTATAGAGTTTAAGGTGTGACCCTACCTAAATTTATGTTAGTGTTACACATATTTCTGAAGTAGCTTCTTATCATTGATATCTACAGTATTTATATAAAAAAAAATTTGTTATCATCTTTTGATAAGCGCTTACTTTCACCAAAAGTTCATAATAATTTTATATTTATTTATTACGTTCCATGCATAGGTATAATTTAAGATGTTAAACAATTTATAATAAGTACCTAACAGTATGGACCCTGTCGGGCATTGCATAAGTTTAGTAGAGAGGAAGAATAATTTGTAATAATTGCAAATTGTAATTGAGAATATTATGGATTCTGGCTGAAATAAATAATAATTTAATTTATTAATGTTTTATTGTATTTAAAAATTTAAGATTAATTATAAAATAAGTTTTATATCAGTTACATTCATCATCATTGAGTTCGGGCAAAATCGCCATGATGCGGTTGAAGATGGCAGGAGACTAAACCTCGAAGGCAGTAGGTGTCTCTCCCTGACTTCACTGAACATTGTTCCGGAACAAAGTCGTAATATGACCGCTTGGCGACACAGTTTTGTCCAGTGTACCACCCACTGGACAATTTTTTTTGGGTTGGTAAATGCGTTACTCTTCATCACCCCACGCCGGAGGCGTGGGGTGATGAAGAGTATGGGGCACTCGGGGCGGTATGTGGGACTCCCCCGCCGAAGTTAGGCGCGGCGGGGATATCCACTAAAAAATCTGGGAGTGTCCTTGCTGGACGCCAAAATGCCGGGGCAGCGGGTATGCCGAAGCCAATAATCTAATCCGGGGCCAACCCACTGGACAACTGGATTAACTGAAGCCAACCAGTAAAACTGTAACCTTGAAACTTAAAGTAACTCTTGACCCGTCCTCAATTTCTTTTCACATCTTCCCTTTACGGAATAGTCATAATAATAATTTAGTCATGGTTAAGTATATCATATCTTTTTATTACGTGCAATATAAATCCGTGCTAAGCCCTTAACTAAAGGCGGTAAGGCCATCGGATGCATTAGGTATGTGCTTCTATTAACACGTTATAACACATCCTTTTGCGTAGTAGCCTTGCACTTGCTACTTGTGGATAATTTGCTTTAATTCGTTTGATTGCTATTGTTTGTTTTATTCGTACTCATTATAATCTTCATACAACCATTTTAAAGTTGCGGGTCCTTCTCCCAAATGTAAGGAATATTTTGTTTTGGAGACATGTGCAATTTAAATAAATAGGCCAAGCGCGAGTCGGGCCACGCACAATGTAGGGTTCCGTAGTTCTAGTAGATTGAATACACTGCACAACAGCATTTTGGATGATTTTTGACGACGATTTCAAATTTGTGACTGAAATTTCTGTACCAGCTCTAGTTAAAAAGATATGACACATATTATGTTGTTTTCGTAATAAAACGCTATAAATGTAGAGATCATCATCATCATCATCTCAGCCGTAAGACGTCCACTGCTGAACATAGGCCTCCCCTTTGGACTTCCATATGTACCAGTTGGAAGCGACCTGCATCCAGCGTCTTCCGGCGACCTTTATAAGGTCGTCTGTCCACCTTGTGGGTGGTCAATGTAGAGATGATCCTAATTAATTTAAGTTTACGTTGAAAAACTCTTTATGTTATTTGATTTTCTTGCTGAAACTGAAGGCAGAGCTATTCTAAATGCTATTCTTATTCTAAGGGCTATTCTAAATGCTCTAACAATATTCAGCCATCATATGTGCGTTCCAGAAGCCTTGATAGCGTTACTTCATCGAACAAAAGTTCGGGTGGAATTGCTTGCCCAATTCTTCACTTAGTACCCCAAGATTGTCATGAATATATTCTAGGTGGTCGTGGAGAGAGTGTAACTTGATGGTTATGTCACATTCGAGCCTTTGAAAGTGACGCATTAGTTTTTGGACGTGTTGAGAAAAGTCCAAATAATTCTTACTTTACAAAAAAAAAATATAACCACCATTGGCCTAAAACAAAGTAAACCATTTTTAAATGAACACATTATGAGCCAGTTATGTTCCGCATACTTAATTTTTAATAAAATCAAAACAATAGTTTTATGTTTACACTAAGCAAAAATAACAGTCATCGTGATGGTTCTCGAGTCCTTTCCACATTATAGCGGTTTCGTACCAAAATCTATTTATTTTCTAATTTGTCCACAAACGTCGATACTCAACACACGTTTTGCATAACTTTTGGGGAATCCAAGGCTTGTCGTTAATTTCCAGGGAGTATCCAAAGTAATTTTTGTAAGCCTAAATTATGAACGTTGTCACATTCAAACGGAATTCTTTGAGCATAATATTCTCCGCAAATTAAAAAAAATATATCCGGATCATTCACACAAGTAGCCTTGACCATGCTATATCAAATTATAATAAAAAAACTTAAGTTAGAAATTATGAGCTAAGTAACACTGTAATATGGTGATTTATTTGTGATAGCTATAACTCGTAAACAATACAACCATGAACAATTCGCTTGCGCGATCTAATTTTACTACTAGCGCCATCTAGTTATGCATTAATAAACTATAGGCTAGGTTAGCTTTAGGTATTCTTATTTTGCTGATTTTACCGAAACTAATAATTTTATCTTAACCGCTATAGTTTTCCTGGAAAGTTCATGGTTGAAAGCATACCTCTGATTTTTTTCAGAATTTTAAAGCTAGTAGTTCAGATTTTAGAGGGGGGGGGACGCTCAATTTTTTTTTTAAAACTTGAATATCTTTCAAACAGAACATAAAATCGAAAAAGTTTCTTAGCAAACCGTCCTTCATTTTAAAATACCTATTCAACGATACCCCACACGATGGTATCAGCCAGAAAAAAAAAATCATCCCCATCTTACGTGTACGGGAGGTAGCCTAAATTAATTAATTAAAAATTATTTTTTGTCACCGTTCTCTTACCCTTATTATTACTTACCTGTATACAAAATTACACTTTTCTAGGACTTATAGTTTCTCCGCAATGCCGCGGACAGACAGACGGACGGACGGACGGACGGACGGACGGACGGACGGACGGACAAAGCGAAACTATAAGGGTTCCTTGTTGACTACGGAACCCTAAAAAGGCTGGATTGATAAAAGTGCTAAATTAATCAGGATATCGTCAATATAATAAATTAAAAACAAGTGAAATTTAAAAAAAAAATTTAAAAACAAGCTTTTATTATTGTTACCATAAACTACTCGTCAAGAAGAATCAAATGAGCCCAAACTCGATGGGATTGCGTCGTTTAATTACGGAGTTCCTATAGCGACCTTCCAGCTCCATCATCAGATCAGCTCGATGTCATAAAAATATTGCGTTGTCATGCGATTTATATAGGCATGCAAAATTTCAGCTTAATCGGACACCGGGAAGTGGGTCCAATTAAACTTGCAAGGTTGATTACAGACAGACAGACAGACCGACAGACAACAGACAGGTGAAAGTAAATAAAAGCTTGTAATATGACGGATGATAGAGTAGAATGGAGGAGGAAGACGTGCTGTGTCGACCCATAGTGTGGGATAAGGGCAGGATGACGATGACTCTATATAACAGTCTTCATTCACGATTTAGAATATCATCCACGTATGTAAGGCATGGTAAGATAATCTTATCCAGTGTGCTAATGAGACAACTCCGAAAAATCTTAATTTTTCGTACGCAGATAAACACATAATATTCTATTTTCTATCGGTCGTCCAACAGCCAGGTGGATGGACGATTTGATAAAAGTGGCGGGTCGCACATGGACCAGATTGGCACAGGACAGGGTTGAGTGGCATAACATGAAGGAGGCCTATGCCCAGCAGTGGGATGTAGAGGGCTGTGGATGATGATGATGATTCTATTTTTTAATCATAAATAATATTTTGTTTCTTATACATTTATAGACCGCAAATAAACCAATTGTTGTTAGCAATCCCAAAATGCAAAAGGCTGGTGATGATTGAGGTAAGTAGTGGTAGATCCTAAGTATTAAAAAAAGGATAATTATTCAAACCCATCCAAACATGCTCTTATATAAACAAAACTAATGCAACAACACCTGCACACATCCTACTTGGTAATGACCTCACACTTGATCCACATTACAGAATGGATAAAACCTACTAGAGGCTATAATTTGCGCATTGTCTGCTTATGGCGAACAATTGACTGTGGGCTGCAGATTGATGGGTAGGAAGCGATCTGGTTGACGGTAATCATTGGTTTGTGAGGACGGCTGAAACGACTGAGTAGATTGTTGCTAGCGAAACGATAAGAATAAAAATGCATTTATGATACACAAAAATAGTAGGTATATATTAGTAACTAGCTTATTCTCACGGCTTTACCCGCGTGACAAAATCCTTTCTTAGCGGAGCTCTGCATCGTGATACCTGTCCGTGTTCCAAATTTCAACCAAATCTGTTTAATGGTTTGGGCTATGCGTTGATAGATCAGTCAATCGGTCACTCTATCCTTTTATATATTTAGAAGATATAAGACGATATAAAAAAATACCTGTTGGCATATTTATTATACACAGCTAATTCTCTATGCTATAAGTAAATTTGTAACTCGAAAAATCGTGTGTGTATTTTTGGAATCTTTTCACCTAAACGGCAAAAGCGGAGTTGATATTTGGTATATTAAAGGTCAGGTATGATGCAGAACCTATAATAGCTCAGGTAGGCATTGGAATTTTGAAATGGAAACCAGGTCCCGGTATCGGTTGTGCGAGACGACGAGACGAGATAGGCGATGCTTGTGGTTGAAAGAAATGTTTGGAGTGGAGTGCTATAAAAGAGGTCTATTCGTCATTACTCAATAATTCGTATAAATAGAAGGCTCTTAATTTGGGGCATTTGTCAAATTACTTTACCTTCAACCTCTACAACCTACGTTTCACAACAAGTCAATTGCTACAATTTTCCATAAAAGTCGTAATTATCATACATATTAATTAAAGTAGGTCCGTAGGTAGGCCAAGGAGGCAAGTAGAGTAACTTTCACGCTGACCAGAGCTGGTCGCGCCTGAGGGGACGTGGGCCAGTGGTTAAACTATCGGTAGCTTTACTTAATAACTGTTATAATAGTTCAGTAATCAAGATTGCTTGATAATAAATATGTATGCGTAGGCTGTTTGATTATAAACCGCCTATATAGTTGATCTGTGGCAAAGATCAAGACTAATTTAGTGATATGGAGAGTTGTTATGAAGGGGTATATTTCATCGAAGCATAAATGTTTAATTGAATCGAAGCATAAATGATTAAAATTGCGAGATAATCGTAAAGGCTCGATTTCACATCTCGAACGATTGCGATAAAATCGGCAATAGGCCTCTCAGGAAATTTGTACCTAAATCGGTTCAGAAGTCACCAATATTACACCTTTAAATCGATAAACGTACATAAAGGTTTAGACGAACGTAAACACTTCCTCTGTTGGTTTTTGCCTGTTCAAAATAATCTTTAGAATAAGTGTACTTTATTTTTCACAATTTTTAATTCCCACTTCGTCGTAAGTCTTATAAACATCAAACTCGACAGGTTTTTTTTTTATGTGATGAAGTAGAAGACGAGCAAGACGCTCTCCTGATATTAAGAGATAACGCTGCCCATAATCAGTACAGTGTTACCTAGGATTTCACAATTATGTGAAATTCTAGGAGCACTGCACCAACGCTTCTTACTCAAGAGTCATAAGATGTTAAGACTCTTTAGCCCAGTAATTTCACTCAAAGGCTGCAGTGGATTAAATAAAAATCATTCCACAATCCTCTGTTTCCTTACCACCGCAACAATCCCTTTACAGAGGGGTATACCCTAACAATTAAACCATTCAGTGGCATCCTCTTGCCCCACAGTAACAGTAGGTACACGAACACAATGGGTAGTATCAGTTGCATGCAAATGTTGCGACATGACGCGCGGAGCGTGACGTTGCGGTAATGCTCTTCAATGGATGATACAGATGGGTATCATGGGAACTAGGGATTGCAATCCGGAAAACGGATCCGGTAATCCGGCCGGATCCGGCACATTTAACGGTTACCGGATCCGGTACAAATATACCGGATCCGGAGACCGGATCCGGTGCTAGTAGTTTGTGGCAAAATAATATAGCTGTTGTATGCGTAGGACTTTAAATGCGTGTGGTATTCATGCGTGCGAGTCTTTCGTCACCGAGAGTAAGGTATAACTATTGTATCTTTAAATACTACATAATAATTAATATTGTTACCTACTTATAAATAAATCTGTGAAAGTGAAATCTAGAAAGACTGAGTTACTCGTTGCTTCGTAAAATTATAAGTATTACCTACTCTACTTCGTCATCATCATCCACCGCCCTCTACATCCCACTACTGGGAATAGACCTTCCTCAGGTTATGCCAGTCAACCCTGTCCTGTGCCAATCTGGTCCATGTGCGACCCGCCAATTCTACCAAATCGTCCATCCATCTGGCTGCTGGACGACCGACACTGCGTTTGCCTGTCCTTGGTCACCATTCAGTCAACATCTTACTCCACCTGTCGTCACCTCGCCTAGCCAGGTGACCTGCCCAACTCCATTTGAGTCCCATTACTCTCGTTCCGGCATCTTGAACTTTTGTTCTTCGCCTAATTTCGATGTTTGGAACTTGATCTTGAAGTTTGATGTCAAGCATGGCGCGCTCCATGGCTCTCTGTGCTACCTTGATGCGGTAGACAGCCTCATGTGTTAGCGTCCATGTCTCGGCGGCGTATGTCATGGTGGGCAGGATGCACTGAAGGCTATCGTCAAACGATATGTAAAACACATTATTTGCTTAAACCTCCTCAATGTATATTGAAGTTGTCATCAATCGTAGTGGGTGAGAATTAGCCAATAGGCCCTCTGATTGTAAAGCCTGGTTTTCAGACACTGAGGAATTCGGTTTTAATTGTTCTGAATGAAAATATGTTTTTATCTATTTGTCTTAACGGTCTTAACATTGGTTAGGCAATAAAGTTGATTTTAACTACCTTCATCTTACTAATATTATAAACGTGAAAGTTTGTAAGAATGGGTGTCTGGATGTATGTTTGTTACTCATTTACGTCTAAATGAGTGGACCGATTGGTCTGAAATTTTATATAGCTTAGACCCTGGAACAACACATAGGTTACAGTACAGCGGGTGAAACCGCTGGGCGCAGCTAGTATTACGTAATATGAGAGTAGTGACTTGATTAAATCACTTATTGTAGTAAAAAGCAAAAATCATCCTGATTTGATCAATCCGGCCGGATCCGGTCGGATCCGGCCGGATTGACGGAAATCCGGCCGGATCCGGCCGGATTGAAAATGACACCGGATTGCAATCCCTAATGGGAACATATACTAGGTACCTAGTTACCTATATTCTTCTAATCATAACATGAAGTTATGTAAAGATGCGTCTCCAGCTCCTGTTTTGGGTCAAACATTCAACATGAGCATGACAACATCAAAAAAAAATCTTGGCGATTTTGACTTCTTGTTTGCTCTAACAATACTTTTTGCTTTCCATATCCGATGAAAAGCACCTACAACAAAACATAATATCAATTTTCATCAAAATCGCAGAGTTTTTTTTGGATGTTGTCATGCTCATGTTGTTGTTGTTTGAACCAAAAAGGAGCCGCGGAGACTCGGCTTTATGTTATGCTGTTTTTTTTTTTTTTGCGGATGGCCGATTGGGTCGAAAAGTGCTCGAGTGGAGACCATAGATTAGCAAACGCAGCGTAGGACGTCCACCCACAAGGTGGACAGACGTCAGACAAACTTATAAAGGTCGCCGGAAGACGCTGGATGCAGGTCGCTTCCAACCGGTACATATGGAAGTCCAAAGGGGAGGCCTATGTTCAGTAGTGGACGTCCTACGGTTGAGATGATGATGATGAATTATTGACAAGGTGATTAAAGGATATGTCATCTCTTTACCGTTTTTGTGGACTGAAGTTTTTAAGCCCATTACACACGGCGCTATACTATATCTTGCTATATGACTCCTGGTACCATATAGTATCGTATCGCAAGGCCTTGCTATACCTCGCTATGCCGTGCTATATTATTTTTAGTGATGGCCGGGTTACTGATCGGAACTATATTTTTTAATAGTTCATTCTTTGTGATTGAATCTTGAGTCGATCTTTGAAATAAAATCAAGTGACATTAACATTCCTTTTTTCACAAATCAAGTGATATTAATGACTACTTTTTTCCTCTTTACAAACGCACTCAAATATTTGGAATAACTTGTCAATGAATGCTTTGAGTGCATTTAGAATAGGTTTATTAATACAAAAATAAAGAAAATTTATATTATTTCAAAATAAAAACAAACAAGTGCAAGTTGGACTTGCCACATACTTGTACGAAAAAATGTTATCAACATGTTGCGTATAAAATTACGTATAAAATATTATTATTCCAGAAATCTGCCCTTAAGGGGAAAAAATACGGCTTTTAAATTGGAAATCTGTAACCGCTGCTCCTCTCTATCTCTCTTCTCTCTTAATATTAACGTGGTTCAGTCTTCAAAAAGGGCACAACAGTTTTTATTTTCCTATGCGGGGTCTATTTTATGCACTTTCATATATGCACGCACGTTTGTGCTTAACAGACCACTTTTTATCAGTTATAAGCTAGTTAATATTTTTTAGGAAGTAGGTACCAGGAGTACTAGAAGTAGGAACGGAGATTCAATCACTTGATTGCATATAGTTCCACAATGATTCCCCAACACTACTTAAACAAATGAATTTGACAATTTTTTCTACATAAAGGATGTTTCTTTTTTCCTTGATTTTGGTTTCGTTCCAGTCTGCTCCTGGTATAATTTAAAAAAAAATAACGATTCAAACTACGTCAAGAAATCCAAAAAACTTTATTCGAAATTATCATCGTTTACTAAAAGTATGAGAGTTCATCGAATAAGATCGATTTGAGTTAGATTTGACCGACTTTATCAGAGAATTCTCGAGTACTTTGGCCAAATGGCATGGATGGAAATCTAGAGATGGTCTTTGTTTCGGGCAAAATCAAAGGAAAGCGGTCCCAAGGCGGTCCGATGTGCTGGTCAGATCAGATCCGCACCACCCTCAAAGTTCCTGTTAAGATAAGATAAGATAAAAATATATTTATTATCAGTTCCAAAAAGTACATACATGAAAAATTATACACATAAATATAGTGACATGTTAGTATGAGATACGAACAGAAGATAATAAAACAACATAAACAATAGGTACCTACACTGATAAATGGAATAGGCTCATCATAATGCTGGGCAGGGAGGTCCTGCACAGCGCTGATTTTCAGCCTGCCCCGTGCCCGACTAAGATGACGCTGTTGCTGTTGTCTTGTTGTCTCGTGGCTCCTGGCCATGAAAATCGCATCCAACCAACCCAGATAGCACTCCATCATCAGAAATCGAATCCTACAAAGGAGGGGTCATGACTCCCAGTAATAGAGAATATGACAAGGACAAGGAGAAGAACTCCAAACGATCCATTTCCAAGCATAAATGTCGAAAAAAAACTAAAAATAATGATGTGTTTTTTTTTCTTTAGAGGTACCTACAAAACCCTTGAAACAATGTGTTTGCATTATTACAGTTTTAACTGACAATCACTTTTGTAAAAAAAAACCATGGCAAACTCCTGGTACGTACTTTTTAAAAATGTGAAAAAAAAATCATGAATTTTTCACACGTCCTGTATAAGACTCAAAATTGACATTGTCAACAGCCATGTTGCTGTAAAACCATACAATTTGGCAAATTCCATTTGAACTAGATAAAAAAAAATGCGTAGCTATTTTGTAGCATGACTTAGCCGGTTAAGCGAAAGTCTACTGCAAGCATATACAAGAGAGATATATACCGCGCTTAGGTCATTTTTTGTATGAAAACAAAGTCACCAAAACATGGTGGGGTGCGGGGGATGGGTGGCTAGATTTGATTGGCTCGTTCAAGGTGACGTCACAGTTATGCCACAGATTAGGTAATAATTAGAGGCATAACATGACTTTCTAGTGATGTGGTAAAGTCGCTATATCGTATCGATAAGAAAATATAAGTTACTGTTATTCTTAAGTTTAATGAGAAAGTTCGTTGTATTGTATACGAGAGATATTTTAATATAACTTCAATTATTGTTTTATTATAGCTTAAATGTTTTCTCATCTCTATTACCTCCCAAAGTACCCGAATAAACATTTTATATGGTTTCACTAAAATATAAATAGGTCCATCGCTCGCATAAAATTTTTAGTCCTAATTTAAAAAAATTATGCGTGCGAATACGCATCCTATAAGAATAAACAATAAATGTTAGATAGCGAATTATATGTTTTTAAATTAGTGACAAATTTAACATTATGTATTTTAAAAGCTTCGTTACACTTCTCTTATTATAAGCTTCATAATAACCATTCATGAATTAAATACCAGTAACCCTGTATAATATTAAACCCCGATAATTTTGGTACTTTAATATACCTAATACCTACCTACTTCAAAAATTTCAATAACATTTTTGTCGATAAAATTTGTGGTGTAAATTTAAATTTGTGTCTTATCACTAGTTTATCCGGGCGTAAGAGAGAACGAGATAATGTTATACAAATTTACCAAGAAAGAATGAGACGAAAAGAAACTTGGCCATTTTTATATTGCATTTTATGTTAAACATTTTTCAATGATTATTATCGGAATAATAACTTGCCTGTGTAATAAGATTTCGTCTTTTGCGTAACTGAATGTAGCGCTAGTCTTTCCGCGCCTTTTTATTGAACAATACGGCATTTTGATGAATTATTTTTCATTAAGTATGTGAATGTCACGCTGTCAATGTCGGCCGTGGAATGAACACGAAAAAGAGGCGGAGCTACGAGCTTATGTTGATTCAGGCATATGACTTGGCGACTGTTACCTCATTTTAGCTTCCATCTCTAGCTTTATGATCTGTGACTGCAAGGTATTCAAAGCTTTCAGTTATTCGGACAAATAATCATTATGCATAATATGAGCATCTATTACAAGTAAATAGGAGGTGAAATTTAAAATACAAATTAAATTAATTTGTTTCGAAATACTAACACAAAGAACTGTAAACACAACAAAATATTTAATAAAAAAAAAAAAAAAAAAATTCTAATTTGTTACACAGCGGTTAAGCATTTGCTACTAATTAGTTTAATATATCGCGTAGGTAATATGAGTTTGTTTTCTTTTGTCTCCGTAATACAAAACGGCTTAGTCATTTTATCACCTAGTCAAAATGAAAAATGGCGGATTCTACGCATCAACTGTAAATTATAGCGCGATATAGCGCTATATGTCATTTATAGCTACGTGTGTGACGGATGCCGATTTGTACTGAAGCTATGCCGCGCTATGTGAAGCTATATAGCGCTATATAGCGACGTGTGAAATGGGCTTAATTCTTTGCTTTTAAGTTTCAAATATTTCAAACAAAACATTTATTTTCATTGGAGGCTGGAAAACTGTAAAACTCGTTATTCTTTAAAAATATCAAGTAAAAACAAACGTAGGTACCATAAGGTGATAATAAATGAGAACGTTAAATAAGTTCAAAGTTAAAGGCGTTGTAAAATAATCGCACGCCTAGATAAAAGCACACTAAATTTAAATTTTATCTTTTTAGGTGGAAGAGAAAATTTATTTTTTATGAATATTTATTATTCATTGCCATTATTGAGTCATCGAATGGCCTCATTCCCAAGAACAAAGTCAATATTATATCTTTTTCTCGCACGTCACTGATAAAAGAGAAACACAAATCAAACAAAGCAATAAATTATGTAACAAGTGAAAATAAAGAGAAATAAATTATTAAAACGACTTCAAGCTCGTTTTCCGCAGTCAGATCGACACAAACGTTATTGATGTTTTTTTTAAACGAGTCTTACATATTATAGGGAATAAAAAACCAGCGACCGATTTTGATGAACCTTGCAATATTCTCAATAAGTTGATTAAATTAAGCTAATAATAATAAATAAATAAATGGTTAAATCTTGGTCAACATTTTTAAAGATCAAAACAAACATATTCATTATTATAGATAGATACAAATTTCTGATTAAAAAAAAATTACCCTTATTCGGTTATTCAGTTTGTTTAGTATTTCTTTAGGAGTTGTTAGAGTATTAGCACGGTAAAGAGATATACAGTAGTTTGACTCCATAGAAACGGGCGGAAAATGGAAGTGAATAGATGTCGGTAGATGTGGGTAGAAGTGGGTATATAATCCAGAAGCGGGTGCCACGCAGCGACGGGCGGACGTCGCGATAGTTTTTTGCAAGTATTTAGTGTTATTTACGTTATTTACTTTTGACGTATTTATACATAATATAATAAATTATATAAAATTATATATTAATGGCAAAAAAATAGCATACTTATATTATGCTGTTTTTGGTAGCTTGAACTTATCATTGAACTTATCAGGAAATCCAGAAATAACATTATTAACCCCCGACGCAAAATCGACGGGGTGTTATAAGTGTGACGTGTCTGTCTGTCTGTCTCTGTGTGTGTGTGTGTGTGTGTCTGTCTGTGGCACCGTAGCTCCCGAACGGATGAACGGATTTTGATTTAGTTTTTTTTGTTTGAAAGTAAGGTTAGTCGAGAGTGTTCTCAGACATGTTTGGTGGAAATCGGTCCAAGATGGCCGTCGCTACAAAATGGCGGATTACTTATTTCTTCCGCGACCCCCTCAATATGGGTATCAAATGAAAGGGCTTAACTAGTAGAATACAACCCATTATATAAAATTAAAAATCCAAGATGGCCGCCACCACAAAATGAAGAATTGCGTATTGCGTTGGGGGTTTTTTAAATTTTTAATTTAATTCACTTGTTTATCAAGCAACATGGAAAGGTAATAAAATTAAAAAGGTCAGTTAGTTAAAAAGGGGAGGAGGGGAAGGGGAGGAGGGAGGGGGAAGGGGAGGAGGGGGGAAGGAGGGGAGGGGAGGAGGGGAAGGGGAATGGGAGGGGAAGGGGAGGAGGGGGAGGGGAGAGGGGGAAGGGGAGGAGGGGGAGGGGAAGGGTATGAGGGGAAGGGGAAGGGGAGAGGAGGAGGGGAAGGGGAGGAGGTTGTCTTGTCTCTTTTCTTGTCTCTTGTCTTGTCTTTTGTCTTGTCTTGGGTTTTAATATACGCCGCCACGACATGATAGGTAAGTAGGTAGTAGGTAGGTAGCTTAAGTAAGTAGATGATATGAAATAGGTAGGTACCTACTGTATGCGGGCAGCGGCTGCCCGGCAGCCCTATGACTTGCGCATGTACCGCGCGACTGTAGGTATTTATGTTCATAAATCACGCTCAGTCAAACTACTGTATATCTCTTTACCGTGGTATTAGTATGTGTAAATATCTCGCTCTTTCAATGATATAACATAATATTTACATATCACGTATATAACCTTCTTTTACGAATCAGTTAAAAAGAAAGGTTAATTTTAAAGGACAACGCATAATCGACGAGCTCTCAATATAGTAGGTCAATATTAAAATATTAGATAATTATTATGTAATTTTCTTATGCAATAAACTTTCACACTTCCTTCCCTTGGTCCATCTTGAATGGCAGGTAGGAAATCAAAATCCGGTTTTAACTTCTATGCAAATTATGAAAATCTGTTGATATTTTATAAGCATATATTATAATCTATAGCGATAATTTGAGATTAATTTATGGTTTATTAATATTTGTAGCTTATACTCTTATGCGCTTGGACTAAGTTTGATATTTATGCATTTTATATATTTTGAGACTCCGTTTCAACCAGCTTCCATCCATCCATCTTTGATTTACTGATTCATCAACGCATAGCTCGCACAGCTTAAACCGATGAACGGATTAGGCTGAAATTTGGCACACGGATAGATTGTATGACGTCGAAAGACGAGAGCAGTAGCTAGTGATAAATACATACAGACAATTAAAATAAATTATATTATAATTTGATGGTCAGTATTTTTAAGTAATGACTATAGATAGATCTAAATAACATGTACATGGTTATGTTTCGTATGACCAGTGGCATAACGGTGTAACCCTCAAAGACTTGTAATATAAAATCCCATACAAAAATAATTAAGAACACATTGCTCGGCACAATCGAAGTCCCGTTGGCTTGTATTGACCCACTTGCACCAACATGATCGGATTAAAAATAATCAACAGTAATTAATACGGTATGGAGTATGCACGCTCTCGTTGATATGATCTGATTGGGTATTTTTATGTCTTCAAAGTCATACAGTGGGTTGAACTCCTCTAAAACTACCGATTGTTTTCATGGGCTTCCAAGCTACGTGATCGTCTTAATTGGTACTATAGCTACTATTTATTTTTTGTTATAAAATTTACTTTTATAACATGTGGTATTAATATAGAATTATTTATGTATATTATCATTCGTACTGAAGGCCAATTTTACCAGCGAAATTATGCATCATCAGCTGGACATGACTGAACTAATATCTCAAAGGGACAAGTGCAGTTTCGTACATAATTAAAAAATAGCTCTGGTGGCACTGTCTCTGATTTATTATTCAATTAATATATGCTTACCATTTGAGAATTTTCCCGTTTTATAACACACTAGAGTATGCCCGCGGCTTTGCCCGCGTCATAAAATCCTTTCTTAGCGTATGTCTACAGTCTACATCATAATACATATATAAAATAAAATAAAATAGCCTTTATTGCTGTGTTACAAAGATATTCTTATATACTAAGTTTTAATTTTATAAAACTAATCCGCTTGCACAGCTTGTCTCCCGACAAAGGCCTCCTCTAGAGATTTCCACCTCATTCTGTCTTTTGCTGTTCGTGTCCACAATGGGCCGGCAACTTTCACTATTTCGTCTTCCCATCTCTTGGTCTGTCTACCTCTATTTCAAGCAAAATTAACCAGTCTTGCACCGTTATTATTTCTGCTGCCGTTACTGTGGTTGCCTATGTTATATTCTTCTCCACTTCGTCTCGTTCCTATCTGTCCGTTAAAATCTCCCATGACAATTACGTTTTTATGTGTAGTTTCTATAGTTTTTTGTAGGTTTTCATAGAATTGTTCTATCTTTAATTGGTCTTCCTTTTTGTCTGATTCAGTTGGTGAGTACGCCTGTATGATGGACCATATCTCCTCATTTTCTCCGTTTTTATCCAATTTTATATTAAGAAGGGCAATTCGTTCTGAAATTCCTTTTATTTCTTCTATTTTGTTTGCAAGACTTCTTTTAATCATGAATCCTACCCCATACAAACCAGGCGTCTCCCCAATGTAGTGTAATAAGTATGTATTTTCCATTATCCTTTATACCTTCTCCCAATCTTCTCATTTCGCTAATTCCAATGATGTCCCATTTTAAATCTTCTAAGCCAGTTCTAGCTCTTGTAGTTTTTCCGGGGTTCTCAATGATCTACAATTTAAATTAATCAAAAAGTCTTTATCTATGTTGTTATTATTGTTTTTTTATCTCTAGAGGGTCATGGTCATATTCCCCCACGATGACCAATCGGCTTGGGGGAGTATACCTATATAATATGTTCCAAATTTCAAGCGAATCCGTTCAGTGGTTTGAGCTGTGCGTTGATAGATCAGTCAGTCAGTCACTCTTTCCTCTTATATTATGTTAAGATTGTCATAAAAATACAGTTTAGGTAAAGATAATGTACAGATAATGTACATTTTTGTGAGATTTGCGGAAAAATCCCAGACGATAGAATTTGCAAATAAAAATGCTAAAGTAGCTACCAAATGTGTAGGCAAATAAAAATTAATATTCCGGCAAACATTCACAAAAACTTATAATCAATATTTAATTTAAAGAAATTGGAAACTTATGTTTAGTCAAAAAGATAAATAAGCTTCAAATGTATTCGAGTTTTTAATAGATTAAATCTAAATGTCGATGATCTCACCAATAATGATGTAAGAGAGGTTTATACTAAAATTGGTAAACGGATTGTAAACAACATTTCAATGGCTTTTGTGTAATTTTACTGTTTCTTATAAAACTTACTCAAAACATAAAGTTATACAATTATTGTATGCTGTAAATGTTAGCTTATGTATGCTGATAACAGCATATAAATATACTTTTGTTAAGTTTGACATTTTGAGATCCCGTTTCAAACAACAGGTGAGACTGTGGTCAAACGCAGTCCTATTCTAAATAAAAAAAAAAAAACAGGAATCGCTACAATAAAGCTGACGACAGACAGAGACGGGACGGAGCGGTAAAGGTCACGATCTTCATTTTGTTCCTGGCTGCGTTCGCTTCAAATGTGACAGGTTACGTACAAATTCGAACATTACAAAAATTTCGTCCCGGACCGCGACCGCTTTCCGCCTGTGTGGCGTCACCTTAAATTACATATACATGTGCGCGCTATAAAGCGGCAGAATTTAGGCAGCCCGATTTAAGAAGTGTTAATCTAAGTATATTCAACAAAGCCTAACAATGAGGTATTTTGTTAATAATATTAATCTAGGGTCTTCATAATATTCAGTGAAAAGTACCTACCTACTTATTCACCAGTTGCAATACTTGGACGGGTTTGGAAGATCATGAAGATCTCCCATCATAGACTGATCGAAATAACAGATGTAATCTTCCAACTTCTTCACAATTTATGGTCTAGTAAACCGTAAGTAGGCAACTATAGTAAATACTTCAAACGAGCCTGGAGCGCTAGCACGCGGAAGCGAATCGGAGATTTTGTGATTGGAAACGAGCACAAAAACCCATCCGAGTCTTATGAGAGGTATAACGGTGCCTACAGTTCAAAGTCTTTAGACACAAATAGAAACACTTGTCTCGAACCGATAACTTAGAATTATATGAATTACTCGTACATCAGAGGGGTAATTC
Organism: Hemithea aestivaria; assembly: GCA_947507615.1. Classification (NCBI taxonomy): domain Eukaryota; kingdom Metazoa; phylum Arthropoda; class Insecta; order Lepidoptera; family Geometridae; genus Hemithea; species Hemithea aestivaria. The sequence continues at coordinate 15,957,425 of OX382333.1, read as the reverse complement.
ATGATTGAACTCATGACAACACGACTCATCACCTTTGAGTCGCTCGTTGTCAAATATTAACATTTTATTTAAAGAAACCGTGTAAATACTACCAGTAACGAACGCACTTTTATTACTTTCAGTAACGAAGTTTTATACTTGGCATAATATTTTAGTAACCCGTAAAAGTGTTTTTTTTTTAAACATAAATGTAATTTGATAACCCACAAATCGCTGTTTTCAAGTTGTCTTGTTACAGAATCGACATGCATATATAGGAATACTACTGATTACTGATGTCATAATGCAATAATAACAACAGGAACCGACACAGTTCAAGAGTTCAGCTAAATTAAGTTAGCAACTATCGCTGTATTTACTCGGCGCCGCAAAACGAGGCTTTCGAAATGATAGTTGATAGGGGTAACATAATGTTTATTGCTTATAAAGCTCTGTTGCTAAACTATGTGTTTACATAGCTCGAATTCGGTGACTCTCTGTCCTCTGTCTACGAACACTCTCTTTCTACATTTTTGTAATTAAGTACATGTCTTGTAGTTGTCATAATACAAGTGAAATATTAAAAATACTTTTTAAAAACAAGCTTTAATTATTGTTATCATCTTGCATCATAAAGTACTCGTCAAGACGAATCAAATGAGCCCAAACTCGATGGGGTTGCGTTGTTTTATGACAAAGTTCCTATGGCCACCTTCCAGCTCCATCATCAGATCAGCTCGATGTCATAAAAATATTGCATTGTCATCCGATTTACACACGCATGCAAATTTTCAGCTCAATTGGAAACCGGGAAGTGGGTCAAATTAAACTTGCAAGATTTGATTACAGACAGACAGACAGACAGACAGACAGACAACAGACAGGTGAAAGTAATATAAAGCTTGTAATATAACTCATCATACCAAAATTTGTCACTTTACAATTAAATTACTATAAATTTCACATCACATCTTTTATATTATAAAAAAATCCATTTACTTGTTACCGCAAAATGAGGCTTTCGAAAATATTGACCATCCTTGTTAAGTGATATAACTTCTGCAAACTTACCTAAGTACAAAAGTATATAAGCAAATCCTTTTATGTTCAACACAATACACTTTCTTCACAAACACAGGGCGTACCTTCAATGTGTCACAGTTGGGACCGGTTTCGTGTAAAAAAATCGTTCGGATAAGTTAAAGTTCGTTGAAAAGCGAGGTGTTGGAGTGAAACGTCCCGCGCCAGCGAAGCGCGGAGGGCCACTGGAGGCGCCTCGGCCACAGTCACAATGCAACGGTAACTAACCAGACACAGGAAATGCTCGCCAGTGCATCGTTGAAAGGTCAACTGATCACCTATGCGACCTCTGGGAGAAGACCTAATTTGGGATAAGGCTAAAATAAAGATGATTGTAATAATTAAGTAAGTATTTGATAAGTTTTCTGTCAACCCTCAATAATTCTCCTAAAAACAAAGACATTAAAAAAACCTAGTGGTGTCGCTTATGAATTATTATAGACCTTAAATTTCATGTGTCTTATATTATACCGCTGAACGTATAAAATATGTACCTGAGTATAAACAAAATATTATAAAAGAAATGTTTTAAATAATATAGAATTCGTAAAAGTGCAATTGACCCACAATCGATTAAGTTCCCCCAAGTTGATAAAACCATAGGTCCGTCGACTGTTGACCTAATCATCAAAGGTTAGTAACTTACTTTTGCGTTCTTTCACAAAGCAACAAGTGCGTATCTACTGTACCTATCAGTTTGGCATTATATGAGCAAGCAGCTATAGGAACACGTCAAGGTCTGCAGCGACCGGCGCACTGTAGCGACTGCTGACCTGGCGCAACGGACAAAGAATATTATAGGAAATGTAGATATGACACTCAAATGGCATTTAGAAAATAAAAATTATAAACACCCACAATAATGAGTAACAAATATGTACTATAAATGTATGTGAATCAGCGTTTGGAAGTACCCTGGCAAAACTTCAATCAAAACCACTTAAATTTGGTATCTAGGTACTAGGTACCATAGAGTTCGTAATACTATAAAAATTAGTAATGCAACTGCCAAGTACGACTTTCTAGGCTAATTGAATAACTTAATTTTAAAATAAAACTAAAATACATGTTAGTAAGATAATAAAAGCTAAGTTCTAATTTCAAAGCCGTTTACCGAAGCGAAGCTTTGACGTCAGTAATTAGTAGGTAATAAATATGTGTCATATCTATTAAGTCTTTCTGTTATTCTTTGCCATACCGAGCGGCGAGCACATTAAACTTATTAAATTGAACGTTCACTCTCATTCTTGCATAATTACATCCTTGTTTATTTGAAACGACTAAGTAAACCACTGCAAGGTTAAGGGGCCGGAGAAATAACGTTTTGACACACGTGAAGATAATTAAAAATATTGATTAAAATAATTATAATTATATGTTGTGTTAGATTTAAATATTTAAAACACAAAATTAATTAAATGGCGCTCCCGCATCGGCCTTACTAGCCACTCACGGAAGTGCCGATCCATAATTACGGACGCTGCTTGAATCATCTTTCATAGATGTAAGAGGCCGGCCAGTGATGATATTATTGAATAATTTTATTCTAATAGGTCATTGAAATGGCAGTTCAGACACATGGCAAAACTAGATGGAAACAGGTGGAAAGCCTGCACATGGGATTCTAGACTTGGATAGGAATCGATATTGTCAAAAATGTCGGGAAAACTAGATGAGACTCTCATAGGACCGGAACTAACGCAAACATAGGTAATAAGATGGTTTATGCCCATGAGTGGGTAGAAAATTTCCAAGTTGGTGGAAACTGGAAAACGGCTAATTAGATATTGTTGGAATAATACAACACACAACTTTCATCTCTAATTATAATGTATACCTCATCTCTATTGTAGCTATGAAAAATAAATATGTGCTCTATGGTTCGTACGGTAATAAAAAATAAAGATGGCGTTTTATGAAGAAAAGAAGTTTAATTAATAAATAATAGAATCCCTCTCATCAACAGTGGTAGAAGAGCGTAGTTATTATCAATAGGTACAGTAAATAGTACAAGTGAATTAAATTAAAAATTTAAAAAACCCCCAACGCAATACGTAATTCACCATTTTTTGATGGCGGCCATCTTGGATTTTAAATTTTATATAGTGGGTTGTATTCTACTCGTTAAGCCCTTTCATTTGATACCCATATTGAGGGGATCGTGGAAGAAAAAAGTAATCCGCCATTTTGTAGCGGCGGCCATCTTGGACCGATTTTCACCAAACATGGCTAAGAACACTCTCGACTAACTCTACTTTCAAACAAAAAAAACTAAATCAAAATCCGTTCATCCGTTTGGGCGCTACGATGCCACAGACAGACACATACACACACACACAGACAGACAGACAGACAGACAGACAGACAGACAGACAGACAGACAGACAGACACGTCAAACTTATAACACCCCGTCGTTTTTGCGTCGGGGGTTAAAAATTGTGAAAATGTTTACCAAGGAGAGGTTATTTATAACGCAATTCAAAGGAGAGGGATTCAGCACGTGGAGCTTTAGAATAATAAAAAGCATCCTTAAAGAAAACGGAGTTTTGGCGGCGATAGAAAGTGAGAGTTATAGCAAGAATCCAGAAAATGCCCAAAGTGAGGCGAAAGCCCAAGCCATAATAATCGCCGGTGTGGCCGACAGCCATATCGAATACATCAAGAAAGATACGGCATATTTGATGTTTGAAAATTTATTGAAATGTTTCCAACAAAAAGGAATACGCAGTAAACTGTTTATAAGGCGAAAATTGTCTGATACCAAGTATAAAGAAAGTGAATCACTTGCCCAACATTTCGTCCTACTAGAACAAATGTTTTCTGAACTGCAAGACGCAGAAGGAACTTTAACGGAAGAAGAGAAAGTAAACTACATCTTACTATCAATGCCAGAGTCATATGAAAGTGTTATAACAGCGTTAGAAACTATCTCGGATTTAAAACTTGATTTTGTAAAAAGTAGATTACTCGGAGAAGAAGAAAAGAAAAAGAAAAACACAAGTCAGGCAAGTAGTAACACATTCAGTAACACTTTCTTATGCTACACCTGTGGAAAACCTGGACATAAAAGATATGAATGTAAAATAGGAATGTATCAAGCACAGGGCCGTACTCAAAGCCAGGGCCATGGACAGGGCCGTACTACAAAACAGGGGCAAGGAGGTTATCAGAATTCTGGACGTGGAAGAACGTTTTACACTGGACGAGGACATCAACCCAATGCTGGGCGTGGGTACACTGGACGAGGACAACCATACAGGATGCAAGATCAGAGTTCTTCAAGTTATAGAGGTGCGTTTAGTGCAAATGATCAAGTAAGTGAAATTCAAATTTCAGAAAATAGTGAAGAAAATAAGTGTGATGATAGATTTATTTCATGGATTGTAGACTCTGGATGCTCAGATCATTTAGTAACAAGTACAGAATATTATTCAAATTATATTGAACTGAAAGAACCTAAAACTATAGCGGCAGCCAAAAATGGTGTAATGTTGCAGGCAGTTGCCGTAGGAAATATTGAGGTAATATGTTATGTTGGTAAAAGAGAAATCCAGGCTACTGTTAAGAATGTTTATTATGTACCTGATTTGCGTAAAAACTTACTTTCTGTATCAAAAATGGAGAAAAGTGGTCTTGAAGTTACTTTCAAACAAGGTAAAGTCAGGGCTTACGATAAAAGAAATTTGATTTTAATTGGTAGTGCAGTAGGCAATCTGTACAATGTAGAAATGAAAATTGTTAGATCGGAATGTAACTTTTCTGCAAATAATTCTGATATTCAATTATGGCACAGACGTTTTGGTCACTTAGGTTTCCAAAATATATCAATGTTGTCTCAGAAAAATTTAGTTGATGGTTTAGGTGATTTGAAAAATAAAAATATTGATAACATTTTATGTGAACCATGTCTTTTATCAAAATTGACACGACAGCCATTTAACAGGAAAGGGTATAGGGCCATAAAACCGCTCGAAATTATTCATACTGATGTTTGTGGGACGATTTCACCACCAGATATTGAAGGTAACAAATATTTTGTCACTTTTATTGACGATTTCACGCATTTTGTCATGGTGTATCTAATTAGAGAAAAATCTGAAGTTTTTCAGAAATTCAAAGAATACTACAACTATGTGACAAGGTACTTCAAAGAAAATATGCTGACACTGCGGTGTGATAATGGAGGTGAATATATTTCAAATGAGTTTAGAAACTTCTGCATCGATAAAGGAATACGAATGTGTTATATAGTACCATATAATCCAGAACAAAATGGAGTCGCAGAAAGAATGAACCGAACTTTAGTCGAAAAGGCAAGAACCATTTTACTAGAATCAGGACTAGACAAATCATTTTGGGGAGATGCTATACTATACTCAGCATATGTAACAAACAGAAGCCCAACTGCAGGGAGAGATGTCACAGCTAGTGAAATGTGGACTGGAAGAAAACCAAATGTGTCAAATATGAAAGTGTTTGGGTGTGTTGCTTATAACCATGTACCTAAACAATTGAGAGGAAAACTGGACAGTACAGGAAAGAAGATGATAATGATTGGATATGTCACTACTGGATACAAACTATATGATATGGATGAAAATAAAGTTGTAATTGCAAGAAATGTTGTATTTGATGAGAGACTTAAAGAAGAGAAAGTTGTGTACATACCATCAGAGAGAAAAATAGACTTTATGAATGAAAACGTTGGAAGAACAAGTGAAGACAGAGAATATGAAGCAGTACAAGATAAGAAGGAAATAAATAAACCAAGAAAACACATGTGTAAAGAGGTAATACAGAAAGATTCAGTAAGTGTAGATGAAATACAAGAAAATGAATATGATAATACTATACAGACTAATACAACAAAACAAGTTTCCATTGAAGATAGACAAAAAGAGAACACATCAGAACAAATAGAAAAAGGGAGACCAAGTAGAAAAGCAACGAAGCCTTCATGGCATAAAGATTATGTAATTGATATGGATGAGGAAAATGATAAAGCTTTATATGCATTACTTTCAACAAATCAGGATGATGTTCCAACAAGTTTTGGAGAAATTGAAGGAAGAGAAGACAAACAGGAGTGGAAAAAGGCTGTACAAGAAGAGATTAATGTCCTAAAAGAAAGTCAAACTTGGAAAATTACATCAAAACCAGAAAAAGAAAAGCTGTTAGATACTAAATGGGTTTTTACAAAGAAACATGTTGGAGAAAAGGAAATTTGTAAAGCAAGGTTAGTAGTACGTGGCTTTCAACAAAAGGAAGATGTCGGAGAAATATACTCACCAGTGTTAAAGTTACAAACCTTAAGAATTTTATTGTCAGTCGCAGCAAATAGAGAATATGAAATACATCAAATGGATGTCAAAGGAGCTTTTCCACCAGAAGGATTAAAAGTACCAGAAGGACATGTACTCAAATTGACAAAATCTCTTTATGGTTTAAAGAAATCGCCTAAATATTGGTATGAAAAGTTTCATGATGTTATTACAGGATATGGGTTTAAACGATCTGAAAATGATTACTGTCTGTATAGTATGGGGGATACTTATTTAACTTTGTATGTTGATGATCTATTAATATTTGGGAATGATGTTGGTAAAATAGAAAAATTGAAAGGCTTTCTCGCTTCAAAATTTAGGATGAAAGACATGGGCTCAAACAATTTAAATTACTTAGGAATATCTATAAATGTAGAACCAGGACAGGTCTCAATAACGCAAAAGAAATACTTAATGTCTATACTTAAGAAATACCAAATGGAAAATTGTAAAGGCAGTAATACTCCAATGGACACTAACTTTAAAATTGATGAAAATTGTGAGGTAGATAAGATGTATGAGCATGATTGTAGATCATTAATAGGATCCTTAATGTATGCTGTAGTAGGTTCACGACCTGATTTAGCAACAGCTGTATGTTATTTGAGTAGGTTCCAATCAAAGCCTAGTGAAGATTTGTGGAAGGCACTGAAACGATTGCTGAGATATGTTAAACAAACTGTAAATTTCTGTTTGTTATATACTAAAACAAATTGTAATTATATTGATACACCTTTAATAGGGTTTGCTGATGCCGACTGGGCAAGAGACAATGACAGAAAATCCACAAGTGGATATTTGTTTAAATTGTTTAATAACACTATTGTATGGAGATCTAAAAAGCAAACAACTGTAGCCTTAAGTACAACAGAGGCGGAATTGGTCTCATTATGTGAATCCGTTGTAGAAGCATGTTGGATTGTAAAAGTATTGGCAGACTTAAATGTAACATACAAAAGCGTTTTAATATATGAAGATAATCAAAGTACTATGAAAACTGTAATTAACCCTGATCAGCGTAGGCTCAAACATATAGATATAAAGTATAATTTTGTCAAACAAAAAGTCGAAGAAGAGTTAATAAATATTAAATACATAAATACAAAATTTCAAATAGCAGATGTGCTTACAAAGCCCCTGCCTAGAACCCAATTTGAAAATTTAGTTAACAAGTTGAATTTAAGAAATGTTAGTATGTAAGATGCAATTAATGAAAGATGTGTGTTGAGGGAGAGTGTTGGAATAATACAACACACAACTTTCATCTCTAATTATAATGTATACCTCATCTCTATTGTAGCTATGAAAAATAAATATGTGCTCTATGGTTCGTACGGTAATAAAAAATAAAGATGGCGTTTTATGAAGAAAAGAAGTTTAATTAATAAATAATAGAATCCCTCTCATCAACAGATATATCAGTTTGAAAATGTCAAGAATTAAACTTATCTCCCTTTTCCATTGAGCGTCAGTGCTTTCTTTCATGCTCAGTGGCACTTTACGGTGCAACGAATGAAAAAGACAAAAAAAACGTTAAATTATATAGTAAGAAAGGGACGGAATATGTTTAGGAAGCTAGATAAGACTACGCATGCGTACTTTCACACAATAATTGATATTTACTGAGTAAAAATTAACGCAATTATCATTAGTGGTAGCTATAATATTATGATTATTCGCATGAGAAGAAATATAATTAAATTTAAATGGTAAATAATTAAGTCAAGTGCTAAGAATGTGGAATGACCTAGTTCTTGATATTAAAAATATTTACCTTACTTAAATTAAATATACCTACCTTTATTGGAGTTAATTAAAATTTATGCAATAAATTGGACTAACTTAAATAAATCTTGAGTGAACTGTGAAGATAAATGAATGATGAAGAAAAATTTCGTCAGAAGAGCTTTAAAAATTAAAAATCTTTACAATAGGACCGCCTGCCGCCTACCCATTACCTAAGTACTTAGGTACTAGCTGTAACTAGGGGTTTTAGCCGCTGAAAAGTAGCCTATATGTGTTGTTACGCCGTAACAAATTTCAACTGAATAAGGTTAGCAGTTAGTAGTGAAGGCTAAACTACAATCACACATACAGAACAATTTCTCACTTTAATATTATAAATGAATTTTACAACGCTCTTCAAGAAGAAAAGGATATGTTCATTATGTCAAGTACGTACCACAAAAAAACGACCTAGCAAATGATTTTTAAAGTATATTTTATTAACAGTTACTCACATAAGGCAGTTAATTAAAATTTTAGTAGGCGTTAAGTTCTAATATCCATAATATACCAAACTATAAAATTCTTCGATGAGACATCCAAATGGATACGTTAGTGGCAGACGATCCCCGCTGCCAAAAAAATAGAACGCAGACGCTGCGTAGACTTGTCTTGCTGTCAAGTCAACTGTCATCCCATACATTCACAAAAGTTCAATGTATGAGAATGAGAAGACAGTTCTACTCTTAAAGTTTCGTCGGGATCCCGTCCTATTGCCACTGGGCATAGAACTAGTAACAATATAGGTTAACCCTGTATGAGTAGTGAGTATGTACTTGTTTTAGTATATTTTTTATGCCAGTGTTTGATAATTTTGTCGGATGCGTGCGTAGTGACGTTATCGAAAATTAATGTGTGGTATCATTATTGGTAGATATGGGTTGCCTCCCCCTGCAGAAAATTGCTTTTTTACAAGCTTTTATTTATTTCACCTGTGTGTTGTCTGACTGTAATCAAATCTTGCAAGTTATATTTGACCCACTTCCCGGTTTCCGATTGAGCTGAAATTTTGCATACATGTATAAATCGGATGACAATGCAATATTATTAAGACATCACGCTGAAATAATGATGGAGCTGGAAGGTGGGCATACTTCGTAATTAAAGGACGCAACCCCATCGAGTTTAGTCTCATTTGATTTTTCTTGAGTACTTTGGTACTAAATGGTAATAATAAATGCTTGTTTTTAAAGTCTATTGTTAAAATTTCACTTGTTCGCATAGAAACTAGGCTGTTTTCCTGTGGTTAAATGTTCTAAGATAAAAAAGGTAGATTGGACAAAAAAGCTCGGTTACATCATTGACATTGCCGTTTTTGTACAAACAGCTTTTGAAAGGATGCGACTGAGGTCAGCCGGTGTCCTTATTAGTATGGCCATTAATTGAATCACCTATTTTAAATGTTAAGTACCCACATTTATAAAAACAATCACCGAAAAGTTGCTTTGTTTTTGAATAAATGCGCTACGGTCTCATCTATTTTAAGGAATCCTTTTTTCCGTAGCCAAATGACACACTACGGAACCCTTATGGATTTCTTTTACCTGAGGGGCAATTGGCTAATTCTCACCCACTACGATTGATGGCAACTTCAATGTACATTGCTGCTTTTGTTACTTTACTCATATTATTGAGGAGGTTTAAGCAAGTAATGTACGCAATTTTGTCTATGGATTCTAGTGTTTTACATGTCGTTTGGCGATAGGCCCTCTGGTGAAATGCATTATGCATTTAAGCCTACGTCAGACTGAGGCGGTAAAGCGAACGCGATCCGGGACGGAATTTTTGTAATGTTCGAATTTGTTTGTAATCTGTCACATATAAAGCGAACGCGGGCAGGAACAAACTGAAGACGCGACCTCTTTACCGTTCCGCCCCGCCTTAGTCTGAATAAAGCTTTACCAACCCCTTTCGCACAATTTGTTTAGGTATATGTATAAAAGAAGGATATTATATTTCCTCGTCATTGTGAGCAAGGAATTTTTACTTTATTGGCTTAATTTATTTCCATCTGTGCCGCCCCTCAAAAATGCTAGGTATACAGTATACACCCACAGTTAGGTAAGTAGGTAATTAGTAAAAAACACCTACCGACAATTTTACAAATAGAACGGATCCGTCACCGACCACAGAACAATGACAGAGAGAGTGCTTTTCACTTTATACCGTTAAAGAGGATTTTACATTTATATTTGGGAAGGTTTAAGACATCTTTAAAAATATTTAGGAAGGTCATGTAAAGTGTGAAATCACCTTTTAAATTAGTATTCAAATAATGATTTGTTTTTTGAGATAGAGCATAATATACTATTGTTATAAGAAACGAAATGATGTTATGGCAAAATCATTATTTAATTTTTTTTACATATCCTATTACCTATTGTTGTTCCAGGAGAACGAAACGGGTACATATTTAGTATGTATATTTAAATAAACTTCTTTATAAATGACAAGGTTATAAAGTGACAAATAGGTGTATACCTATTATAAACATACAAAAAGAAAAAATATTAAACCAAATTCAAACTCGTTATTAAGGCGGGGCTTTACGAGCAGATTAGGTATTTAGTGCGGGCAAAAGTTGCTCAGAACGCCCGTTGGAAACGTGTGGCGTACGCTTATCGTGAAACGTGCGCGGTCATTGACCCTTGGTGATTGATTCTTTGCATGTAGTTAGCACACACACATTCACAAACACGTCAAACTTATAAAACCCCGTCGATTTTGCGTCGGGGGTTACAATGTGCTAAAATTTTTGGACAAGATCGAAAAAATGAGACACGAGATAAATATTATAGATACACGTATTTTTTGTTGAAAAAAAAAACAAAATTAGATTACATTTAATTGATTAGATTAGATTAATTAAATTGGACCAATTAATTAAATTAAATTAAAACAATAATTCAGATAAATTCAGAAAAAATCTGATAAATTAAGATAAATTGAGAAAAATCTGATAAATTCAAATAAATTCGAAAATAAATCAGATAAATTCTGAAAAAATCTGGTTAATTCTAAAAAATTAGGTAAATTCAGATAAATTAAAAAAAATCAGATAAATTCGAAAAAAAATCAGATAAATTCGAAAATAAATCAAATAAATTCTGAAAAAATCTGGTTAATTCTGATAAATTCAGATAAAATCAGATTAATTCAGATAAAATTAGATAAATTCTGAAAAATTCAGATAAAATCAGATAAATTCAGATAAAATCAGATAAATTAAAAAAATCAGATAAATTCGAAAAAAAAAAAAGGTAAATTCGAAAATAAATAAAATAAATTCTGAAAAAATGTGGTAAATTCTGATAAATTCAGATAAAATCAGATAAATTCAGATAAATTCTGAAAAATTCTGATAAATTCAGATAAAATCAGATAAATTCGAAAAAATCAGAAATATTCGAAAAAAAATAGAAAAATTCTGATAAATTCAGATAAATTCGAAAAAATCAGATAAATTCGAAAAAAAACAGAAATTCTGAAAAATTCAAATAAAATCAGATTAATTCGAAAACATCAGATAAATTCGAAAAAAAATCAGATAAATTCTGAAAAATCTGGTAAATTCTGATAAATTCAGATAAAATCGGATAAATTCGAAAAAAAAAAACAGATAAATTCGAAAAAATTCAGAATCCAGATTTTTCTGAATTTATCTGATTTTTCTGAATTTATCTGATTTATTTCGAATTTATCTGATTTTTTTAATTTATCTGAATTAATCAGAATTTTTTTCGAATTTATCTGATTTTTTCGAATTTATCTGATTTTATCTGAATTTATCAGAATTTACCACATTTTTTCAGAATTTATTTTCGAATTTATCTGTTTTTTTTTTCGAATTTATCTGATTTTTTTAATTTATCTGATTTTATCTGAATTTATCTGATTTTATCTGAATTTATCAGAATTAACCAGATTTTTTCAGAATTTATCTGATTTATTTTCGAATTTATCTGATTTTTTCGAATTTATCTGATTTTATCAGAATTTTCAGAATTAACCAGATTTTTTCAGAATTTATCTGATTTATTTTCGAATTTATCTGATTTTTTCGAATTTATCTGATTTTATCAGAATTTATCTGAATTTTTTTCGAATTTATTTGATTTTTACGAATTAATCTGAATTTATCAGATTTTTCAGAATTTATCTGATTTTTTTTCGAATTTATCTGATTTTTTAAATTTATTTGATTTTTTCGTATTTATCAGAATTTTTCAGAATTTATCTGATGAATTTTCGAATTTATCTGATGAATTTTCGAATTTATCTGATTTTTTCGAATTTATCTGATTTAATCAGAATTTTTCAGAATTTATCTGAATTTTTTTTCGAATTTATTTGATTTTTTCGAATTTATCTGATTTTATCTGAATTTATCAGATTTTTTCAGAATTTATCTGATGAATTTTCGAATTTATCTGATTTTTTCGAATTTATCTGAATTTATCAGAATTTTTCTATTTTTTTTTCGCATTTATCTGATTTTTTCGAATTTATCTGATTTTATCTGAATTTATCAGAATTTATCAGATTTTTTTTCTAATTTATCTGATTTTATCAGAATTTATCTGATTTTTTTTTATTTATTTGATTTTTTCGAATTTATCTGAATTTATCAGAATTTATCTGATGAATTTTCGAATTTATCTGATTTTTTCGAATTTATCTGAATTTATCAGAATTTTTCTAATTTTTTTTCGAATTTATCTGATTATTTCGAATTTATCAGAATTTTTCAGAATTTATCTGATTTTTTTTCGAATTTATCTGATTTTATTTTAAATTAGTTCAATCTAATTTAATAATTCGTTTATATTAATATTTAATGTGAATTAATTTAATCGTATTTAATAATTAATTCATATTAATATTTAATTTAAATTAATTTAATCTAATTAAATTATTAACTTATAATAATATTTAATTTAAATTAATTTAATCTAATTTATTTTATATAGTACGTGTGTGTTATATTTTTTAATAATCGACTAGAAGGACAAAATAAAGATTATAATATTTATTATCTAATTACAAATAAATTAAACCCCCTACACGCTTCTGAGATTTGGAAATTCACAATATATGTAAGTACTCCTAAATAATTCAAACGCGCGTGTGTAATCGTAGTGGAGGTGAGATCGAAGTGCACAGGTCCGACGCTGACAGTGGTCACCGGCGTTCTGAGTGCGTGCGGTAATGCTCCGTGGGAATTAAAATTCAATTAAAAATCATTAAATAAACTTATCGATAAAATACCTATATATAGCCATCCGTTTGAATGTTATGTATCAAATAAAGTACTCTAAATGTTTATTTTTGTCCTAGTTTTACAAATATTTAAATGGAAGGAAGAAAATTAGGCATATTTAAAAAAAATAAAACTATCGAGAAAAAAAACAATTATCATGTTTCTGTTAATTAAGATCTCTTGTTCAAAGATTGAAGTTACACATACTAAAATATAAAGTAGTAGATCTTCTTAAAAGTTTGCTATATTAGGCTTTGAAAAACATACATTTCACTTACCATAGCGCCTTAATATATAATTTATTCATAACATGAAAACTGTTCGACCAATTTCGATAAAGACCTGAAAAATATAAAAATCTTAGAAACCAAAAACTCTAAATCATTTCGGGCGTCTTTAAGTAAGTATTAGGTCAACATAACTAAGTAGTAAGAAGATATAAAATAACTAGCTTACCCGGCAAACGTTGTTTTGCCATATAAATAATTTCCTAGTAATTTCTAGTGTAGACAAAAAATAGCTTACTTATTGGAAGTATGTATGTATTTTAGAATGTGTATTGTATGTATGTAAGAATGTGGTATATGCGTGAAATAAGCATTATTTTATAGAAAATTTTTTCAAACAAAAGTAAAAAATTAAATTTTATGAAAACATTGTCTCTTATAATTTTTTCATACAACCAATATTTCCATTGACATTTCAAAATAAAGATTCATAATGATTGATTTTTTGGAAACTAATTTTTTTAATAAAATTAAATTAAAATTACATTTTTATAAGATCAACAACATTTTCGATATAAATAAAAAAAAGTATACTTACAACACAAAATCCGTTGTTATTGAAAGCTCGTGTCACGTGTTGAGTACTTTTGAGGTAAAATACACTCAAAATTGATAATTTAATTATTATTGATAAAATAGGAATGATTAAAAGTTAATATGAGAGTTACACTGAGATAGCAAAATAATAATTGTCAACGTTACTACTACACACTTGATGCATAAACAATAATGATGGCCGACAACTGTGTAGGGAGTGAGAAAGAAAGGAGACCGGCTTCGTTCTCATCCCTACTCCTTGCTGTTTACTGGGTCAGAAGTGACACCTGTAGACATCTGGCGGGGATAACTAATTAAATGACGATTGATCAGTTTTCGACCGGAGAGGAAAAATGATTAAATTACTAAAATGGCTATTAAAAAATAAGGGTTGATCGTAGAAGGGTGAAAATTGAGGATTGTATATATTTTTGTATGTTGTATCATATAAAAATAGAAATTAAAAATTTAGTCTAAAAAATAAAAAAAAAAATTTAGGGGTGGACTACCCCTAACATTTATGGTGATGAAAAATAGATGTTGGCCGATTCTCATAGATACCGGATAAGCACAAAAAATTTCATCAAAATCGGTCAAGCCGTTTCGGAGGAGTATGGCAACAAAAACTGTGACACGAGAATTTTATATATTAGATAATAAAAAATCCGACGAATCGTGAACTTACAAGAAAATAGAAAATTACAAATTACATTCCTAAGCCTACATTATACTTTAGTGATTAATTATAAACTTAAATAACACTACAATGGTAAAAGTTACGCAATAGAAGTTCAAATCTAATTGCGTTACCTTTAACACTTTCTTCGACCATCACTCACTCTGGATGAAGACGTTCTTGTCGACTTTACCAAATTAACATATAATTAGTTAAAATATATTCAAAGGAAAATAGGCTTTATTGCGTTAGTAATAGAGGAATGTGTTTGGGATGGTAAAGTTTGCAGGTCGATGTTTAAATAGCTGTGAGAAAGGTGTTTTGGTTATGCAATTGCTAGGAGCTGGCGTAATTCATAAGAAGCTACCTCTTAAGTTTTTTTTTTATGTGATGAAGTAGAAGACGAGCAAGACACTCTCCTGATGTTAAGAGATAACGCTGCCCATAACCAGTACAGTGCCACTCAGGATTTCACAATGATGTGAAATTCTAGAAGCACTGCACCAACGCTTCTTACTACAGAGTCATAAGATGTTAAGACTCTTTAGCCCAGTAATTTTACTAGCTACAGTGCCCTCCTACCGGAGCACAGTAATGTTTGCCTTTTTCATCATTGTCATCCAGTGATGACAGAACAGTTTCAGGCGGTAGAATAACTGGCACTTTTGGGGTACGCACCTAGACGACCTCCTGCAAAGGAAGTCTACCCCCGGTAAAAGTACGTAGTGGTAAAGTTGTACGTTATTAGACAAATCCTGATACCTACTAAATATTCAGTTTTTAAAACAGACAAAATTCATATTTTTGAAATACCGACTAAACTCACGGAATATACAAGTCGAAGCTATAAGGTCCGAAACCCAGGGTCAACCAAGTTTAACATGATCGGGTTACAACGAGACAGGCGCCAGTCCCTCCAGCAAATGTTAAGCTAAACGTAAATTGGAGTAGGCCGCACCACAACGTAACGCATAACAAAAATCCGCCTACGCATTTTACATAAACTAACGCATACTGTAGGCGGATAATGAGGCCCGCCCTATAAATCTAGAGAACATTTGTCGTATAAAATGTTGAGAGAGAAAGTGAAGCAGGATATTACTGACGACAGCGAAACGGGACGGAGCGGTAAAGTGGTCGCGGTCTTCATTTTGTTCTTACCCGCGTTCGCTTTATATGTGACTAGCTAATGCTCGCGGCTTTGCCCGCATGGCAAAATTCTTTCTTAGCGGAGGTCTACGCCATAAAACCTATCTATGTTCCAAATTTCAACCCAATCCGTCCAGCGGTTTAGGCTGTGCGTTGATAGATCTTTTATATACATATAGACTATGTGACGGGTTACGTACAAATTCGAACATTACATAAGTTCTGTCCCGCACTGTGACCGCTTTCCCGCCTGTGTGTGACTTCTCCTTAAAACGCTACCTCTTATGATTCACACCGTCCAACAAAAGGTCGAATGCTATCACGTTCTTTGTTATGACAACCGCAGCAGGAATTAGTGTTTTCTCTTTTTAACACAACGTGACTTAGCACTATCGATGGATTTGTATTTGACGTACACACAGTTGCGTAAATTGCAAATAAGTGCTTAGGCAGTTTTTTCAAAAGGCAGTCGACACCACAAAAATTACCTACCCATGTATTATGTTGTTTTTACGTAACAGATTTCCTAGGAAATTATTTTGTTTTGTATTAGGTTTAAACAAAGAATAAAGAAGTAAACCTATAAAAATGCCCCTATGTTCGAAATTGTCGCTATTTTTGGGTAGGTTGTTTTTAAAAATGTATTCAGACTCTGTTTTTTACCACTATAAGTTTATTTCTTTGTGACAGTAACATTTCCTGTAATTGGCACCTTATTTTCAGTATTCTAATGGCAGGTAAAGTTTCATAATATTACTTATTATGTACTTATCTGTTGTCTACGTTATTTACCACAATCTTACTCAATATTCTGCAGCAAATTCCGGTTGGAAGGGTAACATGACCACGGAAATGATAAAGCTATAGAGACATCTCATAGGTCTGTGGATGACGAAGCGCAGTGTTGCGTAGGATCATATTATTTTATTACTAGCTTTTATTTACTTTCACCTGTCTGTTGTCTGTCTGTCTGTAATCAAATCTTGCTAGCTTAATCCACTTCCTAGTTTCCGTTTGAGCTGAAATTTTGCGTGCATGTATAAATCGGATGACAATGCAATATTATTATGACATGGCGCTGATCTGACGAATAGAACTGGAAGGTGGCCATAGGAACTCCGTAATTAAACGATGCAATCCCTACGAGTTTAGGCTCATTTGATTTGTCTTGATGAGTACCTACATTGATGCTAGATGGAAATAGGTGTACTTACATAATAACAAAAGCTTGTTTAAAAAAAAAAAATTCAAACAAGCTTTTTTGTATATTTTTTTTTAATTTCACTTGTTTATAGTACTTAAATCTAGAATACTTAGGCAACACTGCGATTATATACCTAAAGTATCTAGGCATGCTCAACATGTGACGAGAGTAGGGCTCATCACGTTGAACTGCTTGCATAAAAAAAGTAAATTAAAAAGTATCAAACGTATCGTAACGCACACTGCATGCAAAAGGATCAAAACTCAAAACTGTAATAAATCAAGTGATACATTAGTAACGCCATCTGTCGGTGCTTGACGTCATTGCACATATCTTAACGAAATACATCAATTGATTTTACACCCTATTTCTTAAACAATAAAGTATATTTTCAAATGGCTTTTAACTCCTAAGTAACTTAATTATCGTATTTTAACTTCTCAGATATATAAATCAAGTTTTGTTTTGTTGTATGTCTTAAAAACTGACTACTAAAACAGGCATCCTTTAGCTTCTTTTAGGTTCTGTTTACGTCTAGAAATATAGTGGCGCTTAACTTGGGATTAATGACTTCTTTTTCTTATAGGTAGGCGGTAGGATACATACCTACGATGTATACAAATAGGATTTAGAATAGATACGTACTCTACCAGGCAAAATAGTTTTTGTTTTTGGGGCACTTGGGTACATTATGCCTATCTTTATTATCAGCGAAACCAAATCGTATCAATCTGCCCCAACTCCCTGAAATTTACGCAAAATCACTTGTCTTCTATAAATCTATGATCTATGCATAATATATTTATGCTAATGAACACTTTTTAACACGTAATTATTTATTCATCATTATAACGACATTGAACACTACTAAAAGCGGAATATATTTTAAAAATCTAATCAATAAATAGAGATATATTATGTAGGTCTATCTTTTGTGATCGAGAAATCGTAGGATTTGGGGGTATTAGATACCAACAGGCGCGAAGTCTTGAGCGTGAGCTTAAGTCTTCAAAAGTCTTTTAAAGATAATACTATGCAAATTAATATATATTATACCATGTTAAATGGAAACCAATAGGTACTAAATACTAAATGTTACTTAGTAAGCAAAATATATCTGATGACGCAACGGGGTCGCCACAGTCTGATAGGTACTCTCGCCAATGGATCGTAACGCTGTCAGTACGTTACCATTTACCATTCATGCTGTTTATTGACCTGCCTTATGGTAATTATTACTTCTCTATCATATAACCTCATTGATGTGTATAAGTATGTACCTACTTAACTTGTTGCGGGATTGTCATTGTTGTCGTCGTCGTTTCGTACCATTTTTAACCCCGACGCAAAAACGACG
This sequence comes from Hemithea aestivaria, assembly GCA_947507615.1. NCBI lineage: Eukaryota > Metazoa > Arthropoda > Insecta > Lepidoptera > Geometridae > Hemithea > Hemithea aestivaria. The sequence goes on along the minus strand of OX382333.1, from coordinate 15,938,786 downwards.
GGTGTTATAAGTTTGACGTGTCTGTCGGTCTGTGTGTGTGTGTGTGTGTGTGTGTGTGTCTGTCTGTGGCATCGTAGCTCCCGAACGGATGAACGGATTTTGATTAAGTTTTTTTTGTTTAAAAGTAGAGTTAGTCGAGAGTGTTCTTAGCCATGTTTGGTAGAAATCGGTCCAAGATGGCCGCCGCTACATAATGCCGGATAACTTTTTTCTTCCACGACCCCATCAATATGGGTATCAAGTATCAATTGAAAGGGCTTGACTAGTAGAATACAACACACTATAACAAATTTAAAATCCAAGATGTCCGCCACCACAAAACCGCGAATTACATATTTTGAAAGGGTTGCGTTGGGGGTTTTTTAAATTTTTAATTTAATTCACTTGTTCTAGCTAAGTTTCGCGTAACCACATAACTAACACTAACGATTATTTATAACCCTAAATGCATGCATATGCGGGAGGGCGGGTGGTGCACTTGGTGGTGGAATTAATACTATATTATTAAATACATAGATACTATATTATTAATATTTATATAGATACTATAATATTATTATTTGGTATCGTTAGAATTCCTCGCCATCTCTTAAAACTTAGCTAGACTCACAAATAATTAATTTGAAGCGGAATTAACACTAAATATTATAGTGACTAATAGTTTTGTTATAATGGATTTCCGCAAAGTAACGCCTGATTCCATAATTACCTACTTAACTTTATAAAATGTTCAGTGCATTATTCTACTTATTTAAATATTACTGTAACTGTAGGATAGACCTATAGATACAGGTACCATACGTACATATTAGATATAAGCTATTTCTTGGGGTTTCATGGTTGTTTTATATATTGTGTGTAAGTACCTATATACCTACTATGTGTATGCCAAGTGCCAAGGCTAAAAAGTTAGAACATAATACTTTATTTAAGTCAAACTTCAAATTCTCCTGTATTTTTTTATAATAATAATATAATACGTAAATTTGTTTACTGGTTGGATAGGTCGATATATTCATGCCAAATGTGCTCGCCTTCGAATCGCTAATTGCTAGGTTTTGCTATTTCCTAAATTAAAAAAAAATGTGACAACAACACACGCCAATGTAATTTAGCTACAGAATCTTCCATGCTTATCATCATCGAGACAATTCTAGAGGTTAATAAAGCCATTAGGTAATTACACAGTTTGACAGATATTTTCCTAATTTTCACCCTGAACCGTCGATTACGCTACAAGTTCAAACATAAGTCAATTGATCAAATATATCCGATCTATCTGGTTGCGAGGCCGACCACATTTCGCAATGTCGCCACCGCACCGACTCTATATACTCACTTTACATTCCGACTGTAATTGGGGCTTCGGTTATTGACAAATAATTACTTATTTGCATTTTATCTGGTTGTTTGTTTGGTTATAGTTTTATACTTTACTTACTTTTGACGACTTCTGTGGCGCGGTGGGCTAATACCCGCCTGCAACGCAGAAGGTTGCGTGTTCGATTCCCGCATGGGACAAATGTTTGTGTGATCCACAGCTTGATTGAGCTAGATTTGTTTATGGTCATCAATGATATGCTACAAACTAGTGGTATGCATTGCTATGCGGATGACAGTACTGGTGACGCTCAGTATTGTGGTCGCATCAATGCCCCCCGTGCCGTAGTGGAGGAATGCAGGAACAAACTGGTGTCAGACGTTGAAGCTTCTCTGGAACAGGTCTCAGATTGGGGCTCGCTGAATCTGGTCCAGTTCAACGCAACCAAGACACAAGTTTGCGCGTTTACCGCTAAGAAAGTCCCTTTTGTTGTGGCTCCTCGATTTCAGGACACTCCTCTCAGGGTCTCGGATAGCATAAAAATTTTGGGTGTCGACATTTCTGCTAATGTTCAGTTCCGTGGTCACATTGCAGGTAAGGCCAAGCTCGCTTCCAAAAAACTTGGAGTGCTCAATAAGGCGAAGCGGTACTTTACGTCGAGACAGAGACTGCTTCTTTATCTAGCACAAGTCAGACCTCACGTAGAGTACTGCTCTCATCTCTGGAATGGAGCACCCAAGTATCAGCTTGACCCTCTTGATGCTTTACAGCGTAGAGCTGTCAGAATTGTTGACGACCTCAAGCTAACCGAACACCTAGAACCGCTCAGTTTTCGTAGGGACGTAGGATCCCTTTGTATCTTCTACCGTTTATACAATGGGGAGTGTTCTGAAGAGTTATTCGACCTGATTCCGGCCTCGCGCTTTTATCACCGCACGAGCCGTCACCGCTCGAAAGCCCATCCACACATTATTGATGCTTGGCATTCTCGCACTGTGCGATTCACTCGCTCCTTCTTGCCGTACACTTGCAAATTGTGGAATGAGCTTCCGCCCGCGGTATTTCCGATGAGCTATAACATGGGACTCTTCAAAAGGCAAGTGAATAGAGTCTTGAAAGGTAGGCAACGTACCAGCGGTACCCCTGGTTACTAGTATTCTTTTATCTGTGCCCTGGTATTGCAGGTATCCATAGGCGACGGTAGTCACTCACCATCAGGTGGGCCGTCTGCTTGTTTGTCACCTATTACATAAAAAAAAAAAAAAAAAAAAAAATGGTCATGGTCTGGGTGGTTTTCAATATCTATTACAAGTAGGTATGTATTTATAAAAGTATATAAGTATTATATCGGTTATTCTAACCACCATAACACAAGCATTAAGTTGCTTAGCTTGTGGTTAGGTGGCGCTGTGTGAAATGTCCTGAAATATTTATTATTATTATACTGGTAGATATAGCTACTGGTAAGCTTCGGCCGTGGCTAGTTACTATTACCACCCACTGGCCAAAACCGTGTCGCTAAGCGGTTATGACCGTGTTCCGGCATGATGTTCAGTGAAGCTAAGGAAGGATTTATTCTCCAGGTTTAGTTATTTCATAAACCAAGGTGGTGGGATAAATCTCTTCCTGCTGGGCCCGTAGCATGCCATACGCGATCCCGCTGAAATGTCAAGAGTAGAACTGTCATCCCATACATTGTACTTTTGTGAATGTATGGGATGACAGTTCTACTCTTGAAGTTTTATCGGGATTCTATTTGGCATGCTACGGCCGCTGCTGCTGGCTTCACTGAACTTCATGCCGGAACACGGTCATAATGACAGTTTGGCGACACAACTTTTGACCACATTATTATAATTTGTACCTGCATTAGACATGTTTGTACTTATGTGTATGCTCGGTGGAACTAGTCTTATGTTTTCCATCAGTTAAACCGGATGCGACGCACATTTTATCTCGTAAGTTGCTTGACCATATAAAAGAGATATTGCAAAAAGCTGTAACTAGTAGCTTTTTCTTCCTAGCTGTAATAGGTAGTTCCTATGCCTAAGTCCATTGACCATGCCATTTGTCCATTGCAATTGTCTACCACACTTTTTACTCAAAAATATCAATAAATATGGCCTAACCAAAATTACATCACGGTATATAATATGGTAGGAACCTTTATTGCAGTTGCATAGACACGTGGGTTGCATATTTTTCAGATTGTGAAAAATTGTGGTAACTGGTGATATTTTTGTAGCTATACCTAAATGTTGATAAGTTTTTGATTCTGGAAAAAAATGCCATGTCGGTACGCATCAATATTAAATTTGTATTCTTTAGCTATGTACTTATTGTTTTTTTAATCCGGTATATTTTGTTAGCATTTATTATGTGCGTCCATACTCCATACCATTTGTTTCCTACCCACCTTTCGGTGTAAGCGACAAAAAATAAAAAACGATCAAAACTTAAAGTGGCAATACAAATTCTTTTTTCAAACATCGTAATCATGATTTTGACAAAAAAAAATAGAGAATATTAATAGATATTTCGAGTTATAGATTTCACGGTGTTATAAATTCAATAGTTGTGTGCGTCAAAACATTATAGGTACTATTATTTTTCAAGGTTAAACTACTATCGAATATCGCTTAGATTCATCTCATACAGGGTCATTTTATTCAAAGCAAAACATAAAAAATCTCATTGTATAGGTACTATGAAAAAAAAACAACAACAAAATGCTTGCCAGTCACAAAGTTAAAAAAACAAAACAAAGCTAGTTGTATAAAAAAAACAAAAGCAAATCGACTGAAATCGATTTGGCATTGAAATCCTATTCGTAGGCGATGCGATGTTCCTTCCAATTCTAATACCAAATCCACGTAATACCAATTAATTTATTTGTAACGTAGGTATCGATTGTGTTCGATGATTCAGTCCCATACAATTTTATCAATAAACATGCAGTCCGGCAGGATTTAACGCGCTCGCTGGGAAAGTGAAAGTGGCTCACCTCGAAGGAACCCGGCTCCCGCAACACCATCACTTTTTTGAAAAAAATCTGGGGCATAGTGTCACCTCCGACCTCACTCTATAGTCTATGTCGCGACACTTGTCAAATCAATCCGTTACGCACTGAGAAATTCAAACTTTTTGCGAATTGCAACACGATTTGTTTTTTTTTTGTCACCAATGTCAAGGATTGCCAGTACTAAAAAAATAAAGTAGGTACATATTTATTTTGCGTGTAATTAATTTGTAAAAGCCGGTTTATTTTTGTTGTAACGAGGAATGGAACAGACCTTTCCCTTCTAAGACCGTGTAGTCAACTAAAGCACGCAAGCAAAATGTTTAATATGAAACTATGACTCCACTAGAAGCACTGTCGCAATTTCGCACTTCAATAACCAATTTATATCTTATCTCATTATAATAAAGATTATTTTAGCGTGAATTGATTCGGCAAAGTTGTTTTTGGTGCAATACTGGAAACTTGGCTGCATCCAATCTCAAATCCGACCAAAATAATGAAAGTGAATTCAGAAGAGCGTGAAAAAAGAAATGTTTTCGCATTAAATTTGAAGCGCTAAGTTGTTTATTTACTCCGTAACGAGGTGAGAGTTTAAAATGGTGCTAATTAGACTATTTAATATATAGGTGCGGCGTTTAGATAATGAGTAGAAGGGCAACTCGTTATAGAACGTTATAGAATAAAACATTGAGGTGAAATAACGTTGCTATGAAACAAGTGAAATTTTAAAAATACTTTTTAAAAACAAGCTTTAATTATCATTACCATCTTGCATCATATAGTACTCGTCAAGACGAATCAAATGAGCCCAAACTCGATGGGGTTGCGTTGTTTAATGACAGAGTTCCTATAGCCACCTTCCAGCTCCATCATCAGATCAGCTCCATGTCATAATAATATTGCATTGTCATCCGATTTACACACGCATGCAAATTTTCAGCACAATTGGAAACCGGGAAGTGGGTCAAATCAAACTTGCAAGATTTGATTACATACAGACAGACAGACAGACAGACAGAAAACAGACAGATGAAAGTAATATAAAGCTTATAAAAATGTTAAGTATATTGATCTACATCTTTTTTATCTTTTTTAAATTGTGTTACTTACGCATCGTATCTCTACGCCAGGAAGCGCAGGGTGGTAGGTATATGAGACTCCCCTGCCAACGCTGGGCGCGGCGGAGGATCCTGGGTTCATATCTCGGTATGTGACATAAAGTTCACCTGGACGCTACCGTGTCTCGGAAGGCACGTAAAACTATGGGTCCCGGCTGTGTCCTATAAGATATGTAGGAGGCAGTTTTAGGTCATGTTGCAGGCCCTGTAGTAATCTCGTTGACCTGAAACTGCAACATATAGGCTGGCCACACAGCCTATAATTGTAATTTGACTCTGACAGTATAAGTAGGGTAACTTCTGTTGGAGTCTGGAGTATAAAACCCCTTTTATTTTAAAGTTTGTTTGGTGCATTAGAAAAGGCGATAATAGCAAATGGCAACACTCATGCTAAAGGAATTCGTTGCCCAAAATAAGTCCTTAGTCCTTATTTATTGAGTCCATGTCCATATAGCTAACAAAGTGACACCTAAACGGCGCTTACAGAATAACAACATTTACATAGTAAAGTGTCAGTGTGATTGTAATTTGCATGCGTGTAAGCATTTGAATTTGAAAGAAGCTACTGTTCAGAAAAATTACGAGTATTTTTTTTTTAAAAGGTTTGTAGCCCAGTGCTTAATACATTCGGGTTGTAATCCGCATGTCCTATGTTCAAACCTCATAAGAAGTTTTTTTTTAATTACACTTGTTTTAAACTTAATTATAAACCAACTGACCAACACGGCTTCAGATCGTGTGTCGTATGGTAGATTTTAAGCATATGCCTATTAGACGTCGACTCGTTAACAAATCATGCGTAGCCTTCCACACTACATTGTACCTATAAGGAAGCGAGTCGTCACGGCTAGTTGCAAGTATGCCCACTGCCCACCGAAATGAGACATAAACAATACGTATTGGTGAAAGTGAATACACCATTTGAATAGTAAACAAATTGCTTTGAATCACTATCTATCTCACTATCTACATTGTAGAATACGTAAGTAGAATATGGACTTAAACCTACTTTGTAAGTGGGTCGTTATTCTGCCACGATTATGAAGTTGGAAGAGTTTTTTTACCACGTATGTTTAAATATCACACTATCTAAATATATAAAAGGAAAGACTGACTGATTTATCAACGCACAACTCAAACCGCTGATAGAATTTAATAACTGTGGTCAAAGCTGAAGCTAAATTCAGCCGTAGCAGAGTAGCAGGCCGTTACCAAATCACCTCAGCTACGTAGACACTAGCGCCTTTCGCTCAAGCTACACGCATCACGCGGCACGCGTAGTAGGCGACAAAATAAATTTTCATGTTTACAAGCAATTTATTAAACTTCAATGCATTAAGTATGTTTTATTCACTGTTTATTAATACATAACAAGTACAACATGATTTTGGGCTTATAGCCCTTTCACACCTACGGAGACATCCCGCATTGTAATCAGGACGTCAGGGGAGAAATTGGTCAGAGAGGCCTCTGAGGCAATATACACTAATGGCAATCACATCAATAAATAATATCTAAGTATATACCCATAAGTCGACAAATATTAAAATGTTAACGACGCGACGTTACCAAATATACTTAATAGTTACAGGTGTTTCTTAAATTTATCACATAACGAAACATTTTTCACGATATTATCACAACTTCACGATATTATCTATGTTCCTAAGAACATTTTACTTTCGTGACAATCACTGCCACCAGAGGGTCAGAGGATACCAAAGGGGGCACCGAGGGATTTTTTTTTTTTTTATAAATCATTAATTTTATAGTAGTTTCAAAACACTTTGAAAATATTTTGGAATATTAAAAAAATTACGTGTTCAAAAAAATTTTTTTTTTTTATAAAATCATGGAATTTATAATAGTTTCTAAACACTGAAATTATTGAGGAAAAAAAAAAATCATGTACAAAAATTTTTTTTTGTTTTTTTCGTCATCATCATTGGATCGCGGCATAATAAGCTGTCTGCACATCTACAGATAAAAATCATTCAGCTATCAAAATCAACTCGTATCTGGCGCTTCGCCGGCCGCTGCCGCGGCACGCTCGCTTCGCTCGCTCGGCTCGCGCGTTGCTAATATGTAAAACCTAACACTCCTCCTCGCTTCGCTCGTCGTCGTACCTATATTATAATGTGACTGAACTTGACCCAAAAGAATTTCGATGTCAATAGAACACCACTGACATCGAAAAATAAACAAAGTCTTTTTTCCCTGTAAAAATCGTGAATATTTTCGTGGAAAATCATTTTCATGAAAAATGGTCTATGGCAACCTTGGTTCTGAGCCGCCCCTCTATCCATTTCCAACATAAAAAAGGTGTCAATAGAACACCACTGACATCGAAAAATAATCAGTCTTTTGTCCTTTATAATCGCGCCCCCTTACCTACTCAAGCACCGAAAAAAAAATGAAGGACTAACCGGAGGTCAAAATGGTCTATGGCAACCTTGATCCTGAGCCGCCCCTCTACCCATTTCCAACACAAAAAAGGGGTGTCAATAGAACACCACTGACATCGAAAAATAAACTAAGTCTTTTTCCTCAGTGCCCCTTTTCGTACACTCCAACCCACCAGAGCAAATAGCTCATTCGGCCTCTGATACCGCCCATTATAGATATCTTCAAACGCCTAACCGGCTATATGCCGGTAGCGTATCTCTTGAATCTAAGTTTTTAAGTACTTACTGCTCGTTTTCCTCCAGTCTTTCTACATAGGAAAGTCGTCTGTGGTGTGGTTTGTGGATAAATAGCTTAATAAAATATTAAGTAAATAATATCATGGGCGATCGATGCTAGTAGGTATTAGTCATTAGGTATAATAAAAGAAGTACGTCATGCCATCGCTAAAAACATGCGGGTAAGACTCTGTGCGTCAACATGCGGTACGTGAGAAACACGTCTTAAGTAACCAACTACATAAATTACACTTATTAATTGTATTGTATTTATTCGTAGGTACTTACGCTCAAATCGTATCTGCTGGTGATCCAAGACCGCTTGCTCCAAACACTGCTGATGTATTTCCTCCTCCATTTAGATAATAGTCCACTTTTCCTCTTCGACCGACGATTCACTGTGTACCGATCCATAGTAACTCCCACTGAACTGTCAATCTACCGCGTACAAAACAGTTAATTCAAAAAACACGATAGCCCACCTTCAAAGTCATGACCAAACTAAAAAAAGTTAATTTTCCACCACGAAAAGAATTAAAATATTACATGAAACGTAACGAACCGAGTATAATTAACATTTTCGCATATTTAGCAACTCGCGACTAGCAACACTGTTCCCTTAGAATGTTCAAAAATAGAAAGCGGGTAGTTTGTTTTTATTTTCTAAGGAACGCGACGCGTCGTCCTGTGACTAAACTTGCGCGGTTAATAATATCATTGCAGGTTGTATACCTATTGTCGCCTTTTTGGTTACGGTATGTTGGAACCAATACGGGCGCGTGATTGAAATAACTATGGCTATAATATACGTGAGCCATACAAACCGAGGACAATGGCCACTTGGCGATGCGTCGCGGCGTCCGCGCCCTCCATTTTAGTTTGTCAGTAGGCAATTTTTCTAACCCAAATAGCCAAGGACGTCTGAGTTGTGGGAATGAGGATGGGTCGATGTGGGACGAATTGTGACCGAATTGTATAGATAAGAATTGGCTATAGTGCTTATCGATCTCGATTACTGTGACCCTGGAGACCTCTTAATGGTAGTACAGACCTCTTAAGGGCCTGCTGATGAACCTTTTTTCTTTCTTCTATTTTGAAATTAACATAACGGAGAGGACCTATAAAAAACATAATGCCCTATCGAACTCAAACTCATTATATCCTATCTATTATACACACCTGTCTCATGATGTAATTTTATGAAGTTTTTGAGATACATGTCATGTTGCAGCGCGTCGGTCTGCAAATCCCGTATGTCTCACTCCTCACTCCTCACTCCGGATACCATGTTCTGAGGTCCTATTGGCTAATTCTCACCCACTACGATTGATGACAACTTCAATGTACATTGCTGTGTTTGTTATTTTAGATCATATTAATGAGGAGGTCTATGCAACTAATGCAATTTTGTCTATGGATTCTAGTGTTTTACATGTCGTTTGGCGATAGCTCTAATAGGCCCTCCGCTGGAAGACAAACTAAAGGCAAAACAGTTATAATCTGCTGCGAGCGAGTCGGTGTTTCAATAATTTTGTTAATAGACTTGATTTGATGTATTCTCAATACTTCTGCTGGCCAAGTAAGGAAAGCCAGTAAACATATTTTTTTTATTTAATATTTAATTAAAGTAATAAAATGTTTTACGTGAGTTTATGTTTCACTTGAATTTTAAAATGTTTCATTAATAGTTGTGGAATGTTTTTTCAAAATTAATAACTTAGCTAAAATGTTTCCCCCTCCCCAGAACAAAATCCGCCCTTGATGAGTGGTGTACACTGGGGGGTGTACCACAAACTAGAAATTAAACTTACGATGTCCAGATTTATGAGGACAATCGCGCCAAATATTTTTAATTTAAAAGAAATATTGGCAAATACGTAGACACCTATGCGCATTATTGTAAAAAAAAAACTATTTCACTGTGCTGTCAACTGTTTACTGAATGTCAGTGTCAGCTTTTTTCTAAAATGTCAAAATCTGAAATTGATCAAGATGGTTTCCAAAAAATAAAATCCAAACGCAAAAATAAACAGACAAGGATACCACAAAAAGAAAATCAGTTTATAAAAGAAGAAATCGACGTTGATATTGATAAAGCCATACGGTAAACCCCAATACCGAATACCTAATTATTATACAATAAATACATGATCTTTGAGGTTATAGGTTGAGTTTACCTTTTGGTTTCAGACGAATACAAACAGCAGTTGAAGAATTGCGTATTTCTGATTATTACGAGGACTTTACTAAAGCAGTGAGTACCGTTTTACAAGATAGAAACGTTGTAGAAATTGTTTGTTTTGGTTTGGGGCATGTAGCCGAGTGTAACATATCGAGATATCAGCTGGCCTTTTTGCTCTGCATAAAAGAGTTTTGTGGGCCTAACAAAGTGCTCGTACACGATCCTATATTCTACAAAGGTGAGTGCGAGTTACTCACGCGACTGGGTCTTCAAGTTATACAGGAAAATAATGAAGCTGGTTACATAACATCTGATAAGTTTGTTACTGTAGCATACTTCCCTCATTGCCCTAAACAATTAACGAACAATTTTCTCTGGAGCAACTGGAGCGTTAAATTACATAATTGTTTACTTATATCAAACAGTTTCACCGCTATAATTGATAATAATCCTAGTAGGATATTATCAGAAACTGTACCATATATTTATAAGATTCATCCGCACACTAATGAGGTAGTTTTGCAGAATAAATTTAAATTTACGGACATTTTTAATGATACAGCACTACATTATTTTCCAAAAGACAAAATCGAAAGTTTAGAGTCAACATTTTGGGAAGTAGGTGAAAAACCAACTTATGAAAATGCAGAAGAATTTATAACATCATTCATGATTGCAAAACTGAACTTGTGATTGCCGAAAACACCATCATATTAATACAATACAAATTGTATAGAAAAACTAACACATTGGTTTCAAAAACAAAGTGTTTTCTAGGAATTTATTCTACAGCTAAACATTAATTTGTTTAAAGGTCTAAAATGGCAACAATTACAACAAAACCAGTGCTCGTAACACTAAGAAGATTGTTGTCTGAGTTACGCAAACACAGTTCTGCAAAGAAACTCGCGGACAATCAGATGGCAATATACATACTCGGCCAGTACCGTAAATATCAGACAACCGATCAACAGTTATGCAAAGCAATTGATGAAATGCACTTTAAAGCAAAAACTTACTGTGAATACTTGCAAAATTCGAGAATGTACAAAGAAATTAACTCGGAATTCAAAGGGAAAGGGGAGCGATCCGTAGAAGATACAGCTAATTTGGTTGGATTCAAATTACCTCATGATCCTAAGTGAAATTATTAATCTTTTGGTAGTTAATGTAAATATAACAATAAATTTAGTTCTTTAGTATGTAATGTTTTTTTATTTTTAACTCCAATACACTTTTACCTTGTGGTTCTACCAGCTGTAATATGCTATGTATTCTTTCTAGATAAGATTTAGGCACAAATCAACATTTATATAAAGACTAAACTTTGTCCTTTGTAATATAGGTAGGGAAGTGTGAATGTGTCTTAATATTTTTTCAAATAAAACAAACATTTTTAATAACATTTTAATAATAAAGATTGACCTAATAATAATATAGGAATGGATCTGGTTTTTACAAAACTACCCTGTTACTTGAATACTCAGGCAATAATCTCTTTTATAGCACATAAAAATTCAGTATCAATTTTACATTAAAATTAATGCAGGTCTTAATTTCAGCACAAAAAATGCCTAAAATAGAGATTTGGAACAACTTTTCACAAATTAACAATACATGGTATAATTTCCTGTAAATTACATTTCATTGTATATTTTATATCTGAAATATCTGTATGTAATCGCTTACAAAAAAGTCATACGAAACGGTAATATTAACAATACAAAATTTATAATTTAGAGGGTACTTTAAAATTGTATCATTTTACTGAGTATATTCTTTCTCGATGAGCTTGGCAATGGTTTGCAGTTGCATGTTGCTGGTTCCTTCATAAATGGTACCGATTTTGGCGTCCCTGAAGAATTTCTCTTGAGGGAAGTCTCGGGTGAAACCCACTCCTCCCATGAAGTCTATGCATTTTGATGTAAGGGTTTGCGCGATTTCTGAAAAAGGAACGTAAAAATTTAGTTTTACATAGATACATATTGAAACTCAAGAAATATGCTAAAATTAAAGGCACTGTAGCTAGTGAAATTACTGGGCTAAAGAGTCTTAACATCTCATGACTCTTGAGTAAGAAGCGTTGGTGCAGTGCTCCTAGAATTTCACATAATTGTGAAATCCTAGGTAATACTGTACTGATTATGGGCAGCCGTTATCTCTTAACATCAGGAGAGCGTCTTGCTCGTCTTCTACTTTATCACATAAAAAAAAAATACTTTAAACTAAAACAACATAATAATCGGTGGACTTATCGTTAATAGCGATCTCTTCCAGACAACTGTGCAGTGTGCAGGGAGAGGAGAATAACAATATGAACTATGGATTGTGCTTACTTTTTGTTTTATTATCTCTTCGCGAACATCCATACTGGATGTCTGATGTGTATCTATTTGTTACCTCTAAACAGCTGAATTGATTGAGCTGAAATTTGGTATGTAGGTATCTGAGAAGCTTGAATAACACAACACAATACGGTAAACGGCTGGGCACTCTTTCTGCCTCTGAAAGTTATTATTAGAAAGACTTGTGTCTATAATTTTTTTTTCAAAATTGAGTTACATTGTATTGCCGGAATGAGGGTTAAAAACCTGATATGTTTGTATAATATTTCTAATAATTTAGTTTCTGGTCCACAGTCCACTTAAAACATTATATTCTCCGAATTTACTTTTTATTAGATACGTCTTTCTAACAATCGGGGGGGCAGCAGTGGTTATTAACAAAATAACTCTTACCTGAAGCGAAATATTTGGCCATAGCGGCTTCCTTGACGAAGTCTAGGCCATGCTCCTTGAGTCTAGCCGCGTTGTAGGCGAGCAGTCGCGCCGCTTCTAACTCTGTTTGCAGGTGAGCGATCTGGTAGCTGATACCCTGCAATATAGGAATAATTTATTAGTAACATGCCCGAGGAAGTATCATCCGTGTTTCCCGAGCGTTACAACTAGGGCATCTTCAAGAGTCAAGTGAATAAAATGTACCTTTCCAGGCATCTTACGTGATCGTCGATGGCATCTGGACTTTCCATCTGGTGGGATGTGGTCAAACGTAGGCCTTTTAAGTATTTACAAAGGCTCCACTTTATACCTTTATTTTATAAGTTTACCTGATATCGGTACCATTATTTTATAAGCTTACATACATACATTCATACAATCACGCCTGGTTCCCCTTCACTTGGTACGATCCTGACACACCTCTTTTGCGTCAACTTTCATCACATTCTTAATGCACGCTCGCCGGTTCTTGGTACTCTTGACCTGGCCTTTCCTTAGAAAATTTATTTCATGAAAGGGTCATTGGAAAGTACGCCTCGACCAATTGCGGCTTGACCATTCACACTTGCCTTATCTTTCGTCAATCGCCTTTCATCCATTCTCTCAACATGTCCAAACCATCAGTCATCAGACCTTATAACCTCACCTCATAAGAATAAATCTAGTTGCTGAACAGTTTCCTCCAATTATGGCTATTTATAACTTTCATAGGCATGCCTGTTAAGAATAATAATCTTTTTCCTGAGCATAATAAGTTTACCTGATAAGAATAGATCTTGTTGCCGAACTGTTTCCTCTCGAGCGTGTAAGGTATGGTAGCGTCCATGCATCCCTGGCAGAGGCCGATCATCTGCGCCGCGATACCGATGCGGCCCTCGTTCAGGAAACCGGCCGCGTATTTGTAACTGGAGGATGAGGAAAATGTGGGTTTAGCTCTTTATCTACAGGAAAATGTGCGTTGGACGAGATATTCTTGTTCTAAAGAGACGAAGACGTTTATTAATCAAGAAGTCTTAAATATTCTGAACATAGAAGTCATTTTTAACATATTTGTTTTAGTAATTTTTAAAACTTTATTATGTCTACCCTCATTTTTTTTACAAAATTTTTAAGACAAAGGATCCAATAGGTATAGGAAAGGAGCTTTTTTGGGCCCAACATTTTTCTTTTCATAACTAATTTTTCACACTTTCAAAAAATATTCCACCTACCCTCATGTGCAATCCCCCTTAAAATAAATAAAACCTATAAATACCCTCTTTGACCTAATTTTTCCCAATGAACTCACCCTTTCCCATACTCTCCGAGTATATTCCCCTCAGGGACCCTCACGTTGTCGAAGTGCACCATGCACGTGCCAGACGCCCGGATGCCGAGCTTGTTCTCCGGCTTGGCCACGCTGAGTCCAGGAGTATCGCGCTCCACTATGAAACATGTGATGCCTTTGTAGCCCTGGAATTGAGAGAATTACGACCTAATTAGTATAGGATGGTGCAAAATTTATATCTACAATTTTATTAATCCAAATAAAAAAAACAGAGGACTGGGAATCAGCAGAGCCGGAACATCCAGGGCTCCATCGAGGACTGCTTGCCTTTATGGCGGCGGGCCCTTCACATCCCTTTCATTTGGGTATGGCCCCAGGTATTTGGCCGTGAGTGCTCGTCCAATCCCACTGGCGATGGTGGCGAATTCCGAATAGTGCAATGTGGATGAAGACGCCTCCGCACCTATCATTTGCTATTCGCTAACGAGTAACGAGGGTTGCAAATTGGCACACGGGCACACACTTAACCGCCACCATCAGCTAGTTTTTGACATACCTATCCCTATCTATATATTGATTCGTACTTTTTATATGCATTCTTATGAACGACCGGACCCTTAAAACAGATTTCGATGAATTGTGACGATCGATTAGATAAATTCAGTAGGATCCTGCAAATATGACAAGATCGAACAGATTCGTGATTTAAATAATATTTCAGAACCAAAATCCCCAGCATACCTTGGAAGGATCAGCATTTGCCATGACGAGGAAGACGCCAGCGACGTCCGAGTTGGAGATCCACATCTTGGAGCCGTTGATGATGAAGTCGTTGCCGTCCTTCTTGGCGACGGTCTTCAGGGCGAAGGCATCGGATCCTGACGTCGGTTCTGTTAGGCAGAAACTTCCGGCCTGGGAGACAATGTTAAGAAAATAAATATGCAAAAAAAGATTCCGAGGAATTGTGAACTGGTTTCACACATCTCACTATAACTATCTTACTAATATTATAAACGTGAAAGTTTGCAAGAATGGATGTCTGGATGTCAGGATGTCTGGATGTGTGTTTGTTACTAGAGTTCACCCGTTTAGACGGGTGGACCGATTGAGCTGAAATTTGGTATAGAGATAGCTTAGACTCTGGAATAACACATAGGCTTATAGGACAGCGGGTAAAACCGCTAGGCACAGCTAGTATAGTATAAAACAAAGTCGCCTCCCCCGTCTGTCTGTCCTTATGTATATGCTTTGATCTTTAAAACTACGCAACGGATTTTGATGCGGTTTTTTTTTAATAGATAGAGTGATTCAAGGGGAGTATTTTTATGTATAATAATACATGCATATTATAGCAGAGAAATAGATACTATACTACTGATAATTTTCGGTTAGGAGTAACGAAATGCGCGCGAGTCCACAAGTAGGTAATACTCGTAATATTAAGTTTTATTTCAGTAGGTCAAGCAATTTAAACGTGAAAAGTAAACAAAAACACATGCATTATACCTAATAGGTACTTACCTACTCGTAAGTATACAATAAATTATAATTTACGTTGAAAAACAGCGATAAAAACAAATAGGTAAGATAAGTAGGTATCTATCTACCTACTTTATTTCGAGCACTAGCTGACCCGCGCGCACTTCGTTGCGCGTGAGAGTCAATTAATAAAGCGAATTCGGTGCTGCTATTTTGACTATGATTGTATTTCCATCCCCGCGACTTTGTAAGCGTAAAATAAGGCATGGCTATAATATTTGCTCCCGCTGTGGATAGCGAAGAATATCGGGCTGGATATTTCGATGCAGTTTTGTTCGCTACCGTAGGAACCAATGCTATGTCCTTTCTCAGAGATCACACTATTTAAGTTTAGCGGTTATTGATTTCCATCACAAATTTTCACGCCTCTCCTCAGGAATTAATACTATTTGTGGTCCTTTCCCGGTAACTCTTTAACTTATCTCTATTATAATTTTTCTAAGCTAAATTATAATTATAGGTTACTAATTTCTCACACCATCCTTCCCGCGACTCAAATCAATTCCGTGGTTCCTGAATTTCCATTAAAACTCTGACCCTGAAGGTGGGGGAAGGATCAATACTGAGTCTCCTTAAAAGTTAATTTCTGACATAACAAACTATTCATTAACAGAACCAAAATTCTGAGTACTGGTGAGTTCGCAAAATCTCTTCTTATCGGTCGCCTACGTTACATAAAAAATACGTTGTCCAAATTTTAGCTTAAACGAAGAAGTGGTTACCGATATCCTACACAAACTGCACCCCCTCTTTCCTCCCTCAAAGGTTGATTTCTGGGATAAAAAGTATCCCATATTTTTTTTAAGTCTCAGTCTACCTTTGTATCAAATTTTAACTCAATAGGGTCCTATTTCCGATACAAACTTTGACCCCCTAACGCTTCAATTCGAAGGTAATTTTTGACATAAAACTTTTTATTATTCCTCAACACATCCCCAATAATCTTATTGTGGATTTGTATACAAAAGTTTTTTAGGAATAATAATTCCCGTTCCCGTAAGAATTTCGCAAAATCCCCTCCCCTCTTACGGGTCGTGAAAGTCACATAAAGAACACGCTGTCTAAATTTTAGCGTAAAATATAACTGGTTACTGATTTCCTACTCAAACTTCTACCCCTCTTACTCCCCCGCACCCCTCCCTCTTAAAGTAAATTTCTGTCTAAAATAATATTCAGTGTTCCTAAACAAAACTCAAACCATGATTCCACAAAATTTCACCTGAATTGGTTTAGCGGTTACGGATTTGCATACAAAAGTTTTTCGGGAATAATTCTCGTTCCCGGGGGAATTTCGCAAAATACCTTCATATCGGTTGCTTACGTTACCTAAAGAATACGTTGTCCAAATTTCAGCTAAAACAAAGAAGCGGTTAACGATTTCTTACCCAAACTTGCATCCTCCCTTTATCCCGCCTTTGAGGTTGATTTCTGGGATAAAAATTATCCCATATCATTTTGTAGAACTCAGTCTACCTCTCTACCAAATTTCAGCTCAATAGGGCCAGCGGTTCTAAATTTCCCATACAAATTTTGTACCCCCCTTACCCCCTCTTAGAAGTTAAATTTTGTCATAAAAACTATTTAATATTCCTCAAAACAATCCCAACAATCGTTTTACAAAATTTCAGCTCAATCGGTTCAGCGGTTAAGGATTTGCATACAAAAGTTTTTTAGGAATAATTCCTGTTCCCGCGGAAATTTTGCAAAATTCCTTTATATCGGTCATCTACGTTACATAAAAAATACGCTGTTCAAATTTCAGCTTTAAAAGATGGCCGATTACTGATTTCCTACTCAAACTACTACCCCTCTCTTCCCCCTTCAAGGTTGATTTCTGGGATAAAAAGTATTCCATATCATTTATTTGGATTCAATCTACCACTGTACCAAATTTCAGCTCAATAGGGTCAGCGGTTCTAAATTTTCCATACAAACTTCGACCTCCCTTTACCCCCCCTTAAAAGTTAATTTTCGTCAAAAAAAAAAACAATATTCCTAAACACAATCCAAGCAATCGTTTTACAAAGTTTCAACTCAATCGGTTCAGCGGTTAAGGATTTGCTTACAAACGTCTTTTAGGAATAATTCCCGTTCCCGTGGAAATTTTGCAAAATCCCTTTTTACCGGTCATCTACGTTACATAAAAAACACGCTGTTCAAATTTCAGCGTTAAAAGATGGCCGGTTACTGATTTCCTACTCAAACTTCTAACCCCCCTCTTCCCCCTTCAGGGTTGATTTCTGGAATAAAAAGTATTCCATATCATTTATTTTGACTCAATCTACCTCTGTACCATATTTCAGCTCAATAGGGTCAGCGGTTCTAAATTTTCCATTCAAACGTTGACCCCCCTTTACCCCCCCCTTAAAAGTAAATTTCTGAGATAAAAACTATTCAATGTTCCTAAATACAATCCAAACAATCGTTTTACTAAATTTCAGCTCAATCGGTTCAGCGGTTACGGATTTCCATACAAACGTTTTTCGGGAATAATTCCCGTTCCCGGGAGAATTTTACAAAAATCCCTTTTTATAGGTCGCTTACGTTACCTAAATAACACGCTGTCCAAATTTCAGCTAAAACAATGAAGCGGTTAACGATTTCTTTCACAAACTTGCAACCCCCCTTTCCCCCTTTTAAGGTTGATTTCTGGGATAAAAAGTATCCAATATCTTTTTTTAGGACTCAATCTACCTGTGTACCAAATTTCAGCTCAATAGGGTCAGCGGTTCTAAATTTTCCATACAAACTTCGACCCCCCTTTACCCCCCCTTAAAAGTAAATTTCTGACAAAAAAACTATTTCATGTTTCTAATCACAATCCTAACAATAGTTTTACA